>JARLTB010000256.1:442500-1116666 GCA_030141615.1 Unio pictorum | reverse complement strand
AACAACTGCGTCTTGCCTCTTCAAGATGGTCCGATTATAATCATACGAATATAACTTGGTAGCACTGCATGATGCTGAACTGGTTCTCGTGTTTTTGTCGCCGAAAAAAATAATAACATTCATGTTATTATAAATAAATTATGGATCTATATTGTGTGAAATGTAAGAAGCGTACTAGAACAAATGACTTCACGACGATTACTAAGATAACAGATCAGCACTTCCTGCTAAGTGTGTACAATATGGAAACAACAAATTTAGATTTGTTTCCCTTAATAAAATCAAGGATTAAAAATAAACGAGGAGGTGATATTGCAGCCAAGTTAGTAAAATTACCAGGAACACCATGGGCAAAATATCCGGGAGAAAAACATTTTCCAGGATATAGTTATTGTGGACCCGGGACCAGACTCGATATCCGACTCGATGATCAAAACCATCCCAGACAGGGTGAATATCCAATAAACGCCATTGATAAGGTGTGTAATGCTCATCATGTTGCTTATAAAAGCAGCAATATGCAACACAGACATATCGTAGATGTGAAATTAATTCAAGCGTTCGAATTCTATCACTGAAAAATCCTTCAAAGAAAAGTTGGCTTCATGGTTGATAAAATAGGCGATGAAAAGTAAATTGATGTTGGGTGCTGCTAATTAATAACATCATGGAATCTATTTATTATTCTCCGAAAGGATACTGGAGGGGTAAAGCAGCTATCGGTAAACTCGCTAACGCCACAAAGGTGAAAAATACCACTGCAGCAGATTGGTTATCCAAACAGGCGATATGGCAAATTTATCTACCAACAAATAAACAAATTAACGTCTCGCATTTTGATGTCAGCGTCCTTAATGAGATTCATCAAGCTGATATATTATTTCTGATGTATGATGGTGTTTTCAAGTATGCGCAAACGGTAGTTGATGTTGCGAGTCGATAAAAACAAGCAGAACCTCTAAGGACAAAATCATCAACTGAGGTGGCTTCTGCGTTTGAAAGGAGAGGTTCTCTGCATTGGCCAAATCTATTACAAGTTGATCCTGGCAAGGAATTTCAGGGTGCAGTGTTATCAACAATGAAGCATCATAATGTCACCATCAGACGAGGATATACTGCATTACATCGCGATCAGGCAATTGTTGAACGATTTAATCGGACACTTACTGAGCGGTTATTTGGATATCAATACGCGAAGGAATTTATTCTGGATAAACGATCTCGTGAATGGGTAAAGAGATTACCAGGCGTAATATCCGAGCTCAATAATGAGATTACTCAAACAATATGGATTAACACCGCCAAATGAATTTATGCGTTATATAAACCGCTTAGAAACTCTTATCTGGTATTCCACGCTACCAACACTGAAAATGAATGACCCACCAATATGCGGCCTAGAAGTATTAAATGTCTTCAACGCTATTTCATCATCTGGAAACCACCTCATAAAACCGTACACGAATATACGAGTAATAGCTTTTTAGAGAGACATTATATAAAATAACATGATTGATATTTGGGGAAGATCCTTCTCAAGCCTGGAAAAACCCACTGCGGTAATATCTGCAACCGGTGTTGTAAAAAAAATAATCGAAGATGAAATATCCAAGATGTTAAACCTCGCAAGTGTTAATCCCAATGAAATAGTTGTATTTCAAGATCGTCAGGGTAAATTGAAAACTAGTAATGTTTCCCTTGATGATATTTTGACAATATGACGCGACGCAGCAGAAGAAACTATCGCGTTGTTTTCCGATCAGGGTAAACTCAAACCGGGCGTCCTCATTTCAACTATTGTGGACTCCCAACAAAAACTGCGATCTGATTATAACGATCACATAATTAATTTTGATCGATTACAACAGAGTATAATTGATTATGTCGAAACACCGATAAATAATTTATTTCGGGTTCCGCGTAATCATCCCACATTGAAAATCTCAGACGTAAAAACCACTATGTTAGAATTATCAACACTCCAAGTTAAATATAGAGATCATGTTGAGAAATTTTCAACCTTTCGTAAAAATCACATTGAGAAATTCTTTGGGGGATATCATTAGATAAACTCGACATAAAACTCCCGGATATTTAAAATCCATCGATGGGATGAAAAAGACCATCGAGACAATCATCGATGATGCATCGAGAATGATAAACATTATTGAAAAAACAAACATTCCTCATGAGAAAACCATCAACGTAGTATACACGATTCAACACGGATCATTTACGTGGACACCACAAAATAACATATTAAATATCACCGTGACCGTCAAAGGTATTTATCGATTTAAACTAGTGTCGCCGACTCAATTTAATATTTCATCAACCAGTTCATCTGGGGACAACACAATATGATATCAACGATCATCGACAAGAGAGCAACTGAACAATTTACAATAACCCACTGATAATAATTTGGCTAGTATTTCAGTAACATGGTATGTGGAATTCGTAGCGGATTTAAGTAAACAACATAATTGAAAACGCCAGCGTTTTTACTGCTAGCAATTTGAAATCGGTTGTAATGAATAAAATGTCATCAACAATACCACAGGTATCGTCGCAGCAATATCACTATGATCAGGTCAGAGAATTTGAAACTAAACTCAAAACACACACTGAGGAGTATCAAGTAAAAATAAAAAATACCCACGAAGAATTACCGCAGCTGAGGTTACCGTGTACTCGGTATCAGGTGTAATCAACGGAGCTGGTATTATACTCTCTTCAGTGACAATGGCTGCCCCGATAGCTGTTCCAATTTGTATATCCGCGGCGACAACAATAACTGGAATAATTTCAATAATAACAAAAAATATCATCCTGCAGCCAGCGAAAACTACAAGACTACGTAGTTAAGTTCCATATTGTGTCAACCACGTACTCGCAATTATCCTCGATGATATCGTCCTCCCTCGATCACACGTTTATATCCGATAGTAAGTTTTCCGCGATGGTGCGTGTTTATGATTCCGCAATGTCAAAATTAGAAAAAAACACGAATATAAAAACAATGGCAACATCGCAAGAACTACTTCAACGAATAGCGGAAAACACAACCCCGGTGAAAACCAGCATGATCTCAATAACATCAACCAATCCTGAATTCAGTGTGAATTTCCCCACTGCGATTCCGGTGAAGGAAATAGCACTAGCAAAATTACGAGTATACCATAGTTGGCCTGATATTAGATCAGTACCATTCGAAAGTCAACAACCGAATAATTCCTTTTTGTTTGCGAGTAAGAATAAACAAGACGGAACTCCTGGCTGGAAGGTTGTTTCGCTACCATCTGGGTGCTACCAAATTGAACAAATTAATAATGAATTTCAGCGTAGAATAAAATCCATTACTGGAAAAGAATCGAAAATCGCTATAACAGTTCATGAACCAATACTATCATCTGCCATTGAGATAAACTCACCCGGATATGCCGAAGATATATATCAGAGTCCTATAAGGACAATACTGGGTTGGCCTTAAATCCCACCTCGGACATCTTATCAAATACCAAAACCACAAAAATCTGATTATGTCACAGATGTACAACCATACAACGAAATTGCTTCATCAGATCGAAACTCTTTGCCTGGTATAAAAAATGCAAAATTAACTGATCAATTTACATTTCTTGATAACACTACCATGCAATGGGAATTTGGTTTTGAGAAAACTCCCGATTCATCCATTGCAATTGTATTTACTCTAAATAATGTCATTGATCATTTGAAAGAGATTACTAAATTCCATAAAACACAACTAGATAGACTACGACAGAGTGATCCAAAAACATCTTTTTGATATAACGAGTTCACGCAGCAAGATCATAAAATATGTTGAGTTCCGATATGGAATATATCAACAAACGAATAGTTCAGATAATAATTAATGACAAGAACGTAGATAAACAAAACTTTCTCACTGATTACAATATCACAGAAGCTAATTTACCCGATTTCATTTTATATTCATTTGCACCAACGGCTCCTCCCGGGTTTCTAGTCATTGACGATCCAACTAATCCGGTCTTTATGCGATGTCATAATGATTCATTAACGAGAATTAATTTCAAACTCAGTGACCAGTCCAATAATTTGATTGACTTACGAGGAGAGGTTTTACAAATTAGTCTGTTTGTGAAATCCTAAGGGATTTTCGTCTTAAGACTTTCATCGTCAAGGATTTTTAATTCGTCTCCAAAACGCCATCGGCGCCGGGTCTGTCTGGAGACAGAGTCTCAACGCGTGAGAAAATGAAACCATTTCCCATTTTTTTGTCTGCCTGAATTGGTTTTCGTTTGAAATCCTTTAGGGTTTTGTTGAAATAGTTTCGGTTTGTCTGACATAGTTTCGGTTTGTCCACCCTTATTGCTGCTTTAGTTGTGCTTTGTGATGGAGCTTCTGAAACACTTGTAAAAAGCACTTTTAAATAATTGAATGGTGATATAGTTAATAATGTGTGCTTCTAAAAAAGAAAGGGCCTTTTGTTTTAAACAGTTGCAAACTAGCATTAAAGACATGTTGTTTATGTTTTTATAAAATATTTGTAAACTTTACGCCAGCTTCATACTATTATTTGAACTTTTATTTCAAACCTGTTCGAAAGTAGTTCGAAAATGCATTAGCATAAATAATAAAACTAACTCGTTATCAAGAAAAGGATATGTGGCAACTATTAACCAACATAAGGGCATTATTAATTTAAAACATGACATTCAAGAAGATGACAACCTCAGACGGACTAGGCGGCTGTATTGGGTACCATACAAATGTTCAATGTTTACAAAGAGATAGATTGTTCATATGTAGTAAATATAACGTAACCAGTGCTTTCAAACATTAATAAATCAAAGTGTTTGTCTCGTCAATTTATATGGAAAAAGTCAGGAATAATTAAAGTACGAACAAAAAGAGTACAATGACACTTAGACATGGTACAGGTGCAAAGTCAAATTATAGTTTGATTTTAATGGTTTATAATAACACCGAAATACTTTGAATGCAAACCATGAACAATTGTGCCAACTACAACCTCAGATTTGATTCAGATATATATGTGAACATAAATATATGAAATTTTTTAGAATAAATCAAACTTGGAGGTAATGGAAAAATGATATATTTTTAATCATGGCTTCGCCACATGTTAAAATACCACCTTAAAGATATATGTCTTGGGTATTCTTTACAGATCTCACAGACAACAAACAACCCATAACAGAATACTTTTTCATCCAGATGCGAAAATTACGTTGTTAAAATAAAGGACTTTGCATAACGAAAATAAATTAAACAATAATTAAAATATCAATGCTATATAAGGATATAATTTTTGAACATAAAACATTTTAAGGGCGAAATATAGATATTAGCACAATACATAAAACATTTTTCATTCCTATATTTTCACATGCGAAATAATATATAATATAGAAGTTATCCCTGAAGCAGCAAAAGCAAGTACTTTGTGAGCCAGACAAAGACACTGCAAACTGCGTAACATTGCCGACACTGAAATTAATCTTGCTTGAAGACATTTGACCAGACGCGGGTCAGTTCTATTTTGTAATTGAGAACTACGATAAACACGGTGTGCTACAATGCTTAATCGGACATGATCTGGTTTCAGATAGGGTCCATTAATTTGCAAAATATCACAATATAATTTACTGATTATGTCGACCTATTCCTTTCGCTCTCTTTATTCACTTATGTTTTATGATAACATTTACATGAGCAGCGTATGAGATTGAGATTAATTTACCTGAACTGGGTGGAGTAATGAGCTTTGGAGAGTGGATATTCTTATACGCTTCTATTCTGGATTATGTTTTATTATATAATGGAAACAAAATTCTTTCACTAACAAAATACTGGATATGTTTCATACTATTGTGCCAAACACGATATATTTTAACTCCTCATATCGACATTGCCCACCTTTATACCAAAAGATGAAACACATTCACTATTAGCTTTGCAAGAAAATATATATAGAATTATCAAGAACAGTCTAAAACTCCATTTGTTTCCAGAAATAGAAAATAAAACGAGTATTCTTACTCCATCAAAATAGTCATTTCTATCAGACGACAATAATTCATGGCTGTATCGAAGTAATATCATATGTCACTGGCATTCCAAATAAAACTGATTCGGTCTGTTTCAATAGTATCAGACACTGTTAAAACAACAAATATACAGCAAGGTTACAATATAGAGAAAGATATAATTGCAGATGTAAGCGTTTCTTACAGCACTGGAATACACTGTTCGTGGTGACTGTATCTTTCTGTTGTCAATTTACATTGTGATGAAAATATGTAGAATCATTGGAAACACAAACTTCCAAATTGAAGTGATATGTATAAATTGTTAATTATGGATAACAAAATACAATTTAGTGACATAAAATGAAGACAATATCTCAAAGCAAAGTAAAATTATGGTGGCACAACATTATCAAGCGTATAATTTTAGTCTGATGGTTACATGAGCTAAGATTTCACCGTCTTTGACATTACTTTCAATCCTTTCAAGCTTTACCCTACTTCGTTGGGTTTTGTTTACAACATTTTTGTAAAAGAAAAACGTAATTAACCAATCCACAGATTTTAAAACAAGGTGCATTAAAACAAAAGGAAACAATTTTGTACATCGTGAATAAATAATTATCATATCATAACACCAATTCCGTCTTTTACCGTGCTTGTTACTTGTTTATTTCTGGTTTTGTCTGCTTCTTTTTGGAGATCAGCATTAGCTGTGATCTTTCACTTTGATATTCCATCAGAATTGTGCAGTCTGTTATTTAATAATTATAATTTGTCTACGTTGATGCCCTTGATCTATTTGCAGTATGTTCTTTGGTACCTATTGCTAATATATACATAGAGAAAACGCACTCGTTTCAAGTTCAGTACCATTCACTTTTGTTTGAATTTATTAAGGTCATTGTATTCGTGATTTGATGTGTTTCAAACTATGGAACACATGCAGCTATTCCTCAATGATTTATATAGCGACCACTTGGTTAACGCACAAAAATTATATTTACATTCAATTGAAGTAAGGAGGAGCGATCTATCATGCAAATGTCATCACAATGCCGTCTGATAACTGGTATAACGCAGCTGAACTATTAATGGAACATGGAAGAGATTTACATCTAGAAGACATGTAATTAACATTGTAAATGCTCGAGCGTATAGCGCTTCCACGTTAATGACAAACATGGCAATATACATTGTAACACTGATAATAGAAACTTACTTAGAACTTACAAAGAAGAAACTAAGAATAAATTATATTGAATGGAAATTAATCATTCACTGAATTATTGGCATTTTAAACAAATTTGTCTCTCTCCAAAATAAGTTGGAATTTTATTGATATTTTATTTGTCAAATGATGGGAAGCAATGTGAATCATAGGTAAAGCATACGTATAGCGTACTTGTTAATTTCTACGTGATGTAATTATATATTGAGGCAGATTCATTATAATAGGACTCATTGCAGGAATATATTTATCTATGCAGTAAAGTATAACTGCAACATGTTTTCTTATTAATGAAGTTAACAATACTAAAAAATGTAACTAGTTCATATCATCATATATCTTTCGTCATGAAGAAATTATATAAATGTTAGACAAGTTCGCGCTATTTTAGTTTAGTTATTTGGTGTTTTGTTGTATGCTTTTCCAAAAGAAACAAACGTGAGCAAGAAGTTGGAAAATCAAAAAAGTCTTTATAACAGTAACAAATGGTAGAATTATGACCATTATGACAATATTATGATAACAGAAAGTTGGTTGTTCATAACCACATATCAGACATTGTAAGAATTATATATATATATGAACCTGTACTAGATTATAAACTAAATATAAATCGGAATTCATAACGTAGATGAAAACAATTTATGACGAGAACATTAGTAGAATTAGCTTGAAACCGTGTTGTTGTTAAATAATTTAAGGTTGAGATGTGATACAATATCGTGTGTGATTTATTTGTTCACATCATTGAGTAATCGTTTCATGTTTGTTAACATCATATATGTATCTATTAGTACACACTTTATCAAAATATATGCAACAAGAAATGCACGTGTGTTTGTTTGTGTGTGTGTTTTAAAAGCTTATATATTGTATTATTTGGTCTAACAAACTGGGATCTACGCAATTCCAAGACTTTCCATAAAACGTTTTGATGCATTGACCTTTGACTTTTTGGAGTGGTCTGTAACCGGCGGAAGGATTACCTCCTCTTCCAAAATGTTTGTTTTTGTCACAATAGGTCGGCCATTTTTCATCTCTTGCACAACGTAAATGTCAGCATTTGGGTCTATATCATAATTCCTCTTTAACGTTAAGGTCAGAGTTCCTGACCGTCGCTTAAGATGAAATGTGAACTGATCTGGAAGCTGATTGTCTTCGAATGAACGTGTGTTGGCCTGGTCTCTTGTGGTCACGTCTTTGAACCAGACTATTTCGGAGACTGCAGGTGCTGGAAAAAGGGAGATTAGATCATTTTTGAGAATAGAAATGTCATCCAACAAGCAATCGAACAAACGAGAAGCATTGAGTATTTCGCCTATCCGATGTTTCCCAATAACTGAACAAAGAATAACTAAATACGTAAACACATGTTAAGATCCGTTGCAGCTTGAACACAATTTTAATTACCTAAGCAACAGTTCAGAGAGTATTTAAATATTTTTATAACATAAAATGTAAAAGCAATCAAACAACTTCAATTACTTTTGGATTAAACCCCTACGTTCGGACTTCCTTTTATTTATTTTGCCACAAAATGTCACCTAGAGTACTATTATGTGACGATCGAAAATTCAAACGGTTCCCAACACCTATATGTACAAAAACTGATTGATTTTACGTGTGGTACGATTCTTGTGTTTTTATATGCTGATTATGCAAGATATTACAATTTATCTTGTATCTATTATAACAGTTTTTTTTACAATTTATCTTATATCTTCTTCCACCTACTGTTTGTAGTAATTCTGAAGAACTTATCTTCTGATACGTTCTGCAATTCATCTGACGGGTGTCCCAATCCACCATCGTTAGTAGTATAATGTTTGGAACAATTCTTCGAACACTAAGATAATATATTCATCTTCTTCACTTTATCATACACCTAACATGAGAAACTATAATTTGTAACGTTCATCGATTGTGTCTCCAATGATAACTAACAAGAAAGTACTAAAAATACTTTATATTATTATATTAGTCAGAATAGTACACTACACGTGAATGACTTTCCAGTAGGTATTTCAAGCAAAATAAATTTGTATATTAAAGGAAAGGGAAAGCTTACCTAGCTTAAAGTTAGAAGTAACAAACAGTACTTCGTTTCAAAATGGTTATTATCGGTTTGAATAGTGATGTTCGGAAGATTTGCAGTAATCGAAAGCTTTCCAAAGTCTGGAAAATTAAATTGGTTCTGAAAATTACAAAATATAAAGGACTCGCATATCATATATTCGTACCTGAGTTAACATAATCCAGGAGTACACAGACTAACGCAAATACACTTCTCGTCATTTTCAACCCAATAAATGACGTTGCGTATGTGGACATATGTGGTTCTGTTTTGCCACTAAAAGCAAGCTATTATATAGGATTCGTTGGATGCAAATTCTGAATGTCATGACAAATTTGCTCTGGTTACGTGTCGATTATTTTCTTTAGGGTTTAATTATTTCAATCTCTCAGAGACCAAGAGACAAGAAGGAACAGGTTGATACCATGCATGTGGCATCGGTAGGCGACGATGCGTGCCCGTATATGAGCTGTTATTATGTAATTCTTTTATTTATTGAACAATACAATGCATTCATACAATTTCTTATAGACAATAGGTACAAAGTCACGTTAACACATTACATATTACAGGTGTGGCTGGGACATATTTTATTTTCAAAAAAAACAAAGTTCTTTAGTTTCGTCCTAATATCTAATAATCACCATTTTATCATTCTGAAATGTCAGATAGTTCTTACAATACAATGCGATGTATATAATTTTGAGAACGACTATCTCTCTCTCTCTCTCTCTCTCTCTCTCTCTCTCTCTCTCTCTCTCTCTCTCTCTCTCTCTCTCTCTCCGTCCTTGTGCACGAAATACGTAATTCTTGATATTCAGGTAAAAAATAATCCAATATAAGTTTGAAAAAGAATTACTACCTACCTTGGGATGATCTTACCACTTTTATAGACCATTGGTGTGTTTAAAATATTGTCAAGGTTTAAGAAAATTCTTCCAACAATTGACTGATCTATAAACGATATGCACCGTACTATGAAAGTATTAGAGGATTTATACTGACGAATATATACAGTAGTATCTAAAGAATTTCAAAACGGCATTTACTGTATAAACACAGACATACCACATGTAAGGAAGTCACATTGTATCATTCTTAACAAACCTAATCCTAATATGTTGCGATAATTGTTTTCCTAAATGTACATATTTCTAACGGTCAACATTGTATCATTCTTAACAAACCTAATCCTAATATGTTGCGATAATTGTTTTCCTAAATGTACATATTTCTAACGGTCAACATTTTACACTTTCTAAAACTATTCATTTTGTAACGCGTCTGGGGATACCTCCCTGCATACAATTAGTTTTAAAACTTATGTTACACTAACATAGGGATTTGTAGAAATTGGAAACGGTGGAAAGTGCATCACTTTGCTTAGAAGAAAATGAGAAAATGTAGAGATTATGTAAGCCAAATCTTTCTGATCGAATCCATATAAAGCGTGATATTTTTCTCCAGAATGATTATAGATACTTACGTGCATTGTGGAGATTTTGACCCATTGGTATAAATTCCCACGTATTCCGCATTCATCTTGTCTACCTCAAATTGCACATTTACACTCAGGCATATGTTGGTTAAAGCTTATCGCAATACTAAAGGGCATCCAGGCTAATTCTAGGTAAAGTACATGTCTGTGGGGCGGTGCATGAATTATAAAGGTTGTGATATCTGTTATAATTTAGTCCATTTGAATGACATTTTTGTTTGTTCTACCTGGCCGATGATTAGCGTTTAAGTCTTCTGCATCTCCCTGTAAATTGCTCTTGTGGATCTGGCCGCATATCTCAATAATGTCTTCTCTCCTCGCTGACTTAGTGGCTTTATATTTACATTTTATGCTTCTATTTCTGGTAAAAACCAAAGTTATGTTTGCACCATTTAACCGATTTTCAAAACAACTTTACGTTTAACATATCAGGTTATCATTGAAGATAACTCAACCATCATAAACTGTGTTTAATTCAATTTTTTCTCTTGCACCTCAGACAGGTTTATCAGAAAATTTCTTTTTATTGTCATTACTCAAATGTTTATGTGCACTCATGTCATATATTAGATATAAACAATAGTTTTAAATAAATAAGGTACATTGTTACATTACTGCTAATCGTTTACATTTTATATCTGAGATATTATGTACGAGGAAAAGTTGTTCCAAGACTTGGTGATATATTTAACTTTTAACGGGGAATAAGTCTTTTTTATATTTATTAACATATGCTTACATGCGCTGCTGTATATGCGGTTGTCATTTGCTGAAAGATGTTTTGCTATATGTGATGATACTAATTATTGTAAATTACCCAAACTATGATCAAAGTACGACTAAAATATAGTATTATTTTAACACAATATTTGGGGTTTTCGAAATACACATTAAGGCATGCATTATATTAAAAAAAATAAATAAAACTGGCAAGGAATTTCAGGGTGCAGTGTTATCAACAATGAAGCATCATAATGTCACCATCAGACGAGGATATACTGCATTACATCGCGATCAGGCAATTGTTGAACGATTTAATCGGACACTTACTGAGCGGTTATTTGGATATCAATACGCGAAGGAATTTATTCAGGATAAACGATCTCGTGAATGGGTAAAGAGATTACCAGGCGTAATTTCCGAGCTCAATAATGAGATTACTCAAACAATATGGATTAGCACCGCCAAATGAATTTATGCGTTATATAAACCGCTTAGAACTCTTATCTGGTATTCCACGCTACCAACACTGAAAATGAATGACCCACCAATATGCGGCCTAGAAGTATTAAATGTCTTCAACGCTATTTCATCATCTGGAAACCACCTCATAAAACTGTACACGAATATACGAGTAATAGCTTTTTAGAGAGACATTATATAAAATAACATGATTGATATTTGGGGAAGATCCTTCTCAAGCCTGGAAAAACCCACTGCGGTAATATCTGCAACCGGTGATGTAAAAAAAATAATCGAAGATGAAATATCCAAGATGTTAAACCTCGCAAGTGTTAATCCCAATGAAATAGTTGTATTTCAAGATCGTCAGGGTAAATTGAAAACTAGTAATGTTTCCCTTGATGATATTTTGACAAGATGACGCGACTTCTCGTCATTTTCAACCCAATGGCTGACATTGCGTATGTGGACATACTGTTCTGTTTTGCCACTAAATGAAAGCTATTATATAGGATTCGTTGGATGCAAATTCTGAATGTCATGACAAATTTGATCTGGTTACGTGTCGATTATTTTCTTTAGGGTTTAATTATTTCAATCTCTCAGAGACCAAGAGACAAGAAGGAACAGGTGGATACCTATGGAGGGGGATTACCGCCATAATTCTATGCATGTATTTTGTAATCTTCCTGATGCGTTATTGTAAATTGCTGTTTGCAAGTGCTACTTTCATAATTCTATCCATGTATATTGTTATCTTTATTGATGCAAACTGTACGTGGTAACTTGCAAGTGCTACATTCCTTCTGCATTATTTTAAATGGCTGCTTGCAAGTGCTACATTCCTAATTGCATCCATGTATATTGTATTCTTCATTGATGCAAACGGTAAAGGGCTAGTTGCAAGTGCTTAGATCTACTTTCCTTCTGCGTCATGGTATCTTGCTTTTTGCCAAACGCTAACTTCATACCGTAGTTTGTCGTATGGCAAATGCTATGTCAGTTATTACGAGTTGTATCTTCTATTTATATAAACTTGCCATACTTCAAATTACATCATTCCAACTCCTGATTTCTTTCTTTTCCAACTCGTGTCGCCATCTGTTGTCATAATGGGATACTACATGCCATTATGACAACAGACGGCGCTCTAAATTTCTTAGTTTTTTCTCAATGAAAAAAACAAATGCTCCCCAGGGGAAGTTAGATTGCTTTACGGCAGTAATTTTGTGCGGCAAAAAGAACCTAATAGATCTACGTGTGAAAAAAAATACAACTTTTAATTCTTTCAGTCCCGTCTTTTTTAGGTGCAAGGTAGCGACCAATTTTTAATTGTTCAATAAAACCATATTCTTTATCGAAGTTCTAAGTGATTTTATGATACCTTAAGAAAACAAAACCGCCATCACAACAGCAGGTTGGTCTTAGTAACTTATGTGCTATCGGCTATTGGTCAATTCGGCCTAGACCAGCTAGTTGGTCTCTAAGCCTTTTTTTAATTTGACTTGACGGCTCAAGTCACAAAAAAAAGGCTTAGAGACCAACTAGCTGGTCTAAATTCGGCCCAACTTGGACCGAAAATAAGACAATTCGGCCCAACTTTAAAGACAATTCTGCCCAACTCGAAAGATAATTCGACCCAATTTTAAATATACAATAGACAATAGTTTTAACAAGTGCTTATTTTAAACATATATGTTAACAATTCTTATATAATATGTTTTAGAATAAAATTTGAAACATTTGGTGAACAAGATAAATGTTTTCCGAAGTTATAATGGTTAGGAGCTTTATGATATCTTTAGGAAAAACCGTCCCAAAGCCAAATATTACTGTGGAGAAAAAAAAGAAGTATAGTAGAGATGGACGTGGTGCTTTGAGAGTTACGTAGACACAAATGAGATGCATCATATCTCCTGACCTGTGGAAGAAAGTCAATTTAGATCTCAAACTTAATTCTCAAGCAAAATACATACATTACAAGATATCTTCTCGTATTTGAACATATTTTTTACAACTAAAATTATACAGGGAAAATGGTTGAAAATTGCATAATTAGGTATTTTGCAATAATTTTACATAAATTTAATTCAGAACATTATTGTGTTTGCTAAGTTACGAAAAAGACAGATAAATGTGCACAACATAAAATGCATCTTTACCAAAATTTCTCATATTTTAAATTTCATTTAAATTGATAATGAAGATTATAAACACCAAAAACATTTGAAGTTGTCAAATTAATACCATTCTAATCATAACAGTTTCTGATTCAAAATATAAACACAAAAGTTTACGTGTATGCCTTTTCAGTCACTCCAAACATATAATGTATGTATTAGATACATATGACAAGAGACTTCATTAAATCTGTAATCATTTTCAACAAGTAAGTATTCATTAAAAGGCAAGAAAGCCTTTGAAGTATCCCTCTCAAAGTAGGATTAGTGTTTTCAAGAGGTATGCATGACCTCTACTCTTGTCGCTAATTTGTAACAATACATCGTTTCTATTTTATGAAGCTATGTGCAATTGAGTGTCTGATATATGAAGCAGTGTTACAATCTGAAGCCTAATATCAAATATATTAGTATAATATCTCGTGTACGAAGTCGCTACTCTTAGAAAAATGTAAATGTGTTCTGTAGAATATTATCTGGTAAGTATTATTATTTGATAAATCAATATAGATAATTTGACCAAACGACTTAAATTCAGAATGCCGTTGTATGTAGATGTATTGAAATATTTTAATTAGAAAGTGCAATATTAATTAGTTTACTTTTCTCTCTCTCTCTTTCTCTCTCTCTCTCTCTCTCTCACACACACACACACACACACACATATATATATATATATATATATATATATATATATATATATATATATATATATATAATCTTAGTACATTGTATCTACTTGCTGTATGAAAAAAAATATCTTTATACAACTATCGCATAGTTGGGCCGAATTGTCTATAAGTTGTCTTATCACAAGTGCTCGACGCGAGCTTGATGTGGAAAAAAAAACTTAAATAATCTAAAGGAACAAAATCATACAGAGAGACAAAAATACCCATTCTGACATAGGACCCACTCTATCATACTATATTAAAAGAGAAGGTACGTAACATCCAAATACTTACACATGTAAGACCTGACGCTGATATTTATGTTTTGTGCGTCTAAACAAAATCAACATGTGCTATGTCTTACATGTAAACCTAGGTTACACCGCTGGCCCTCCATTTTCTTTCTGCTATTTCCGTATTTAAAATCACAAGACCATTATCTTTGGCTTGTTTTACTCCTGAGATATTTTTTCTATTCATCAATCCATCATTGACTTTTCTGCGTTGTACCAAACTGAGGTTATGGATTCTGAAACGTGCAATTTTCAAGAATTTTTCATCTTGGGACAAGTGTGAACTCATGTGACAACCGATGAAAAGAGCTGTAGTCATTTGACATATTTAATATGACCCAGAACTTAACTTGACAATGATCTAAAAAATGTATTTAGTAGGAAATGTTTCACATGTTTTTTTTCTGGAGTATTTGGGTAAATCGTGTCACCCAATGACCCTGGGTCGTTAAGATCGTTTAGTACGTCGCCCAGTTTAATACACTTAACAGAAGTAAATCTTTTTCTGTGATACTAATGTACATATGCTCCGGCAAAAATAACATTCAGAATAACATCAAAACATTAATACCTCATAAAATATAGATTAAAACAAACACACCCCAAGCCTCTATTCATTGTTGGAAATATAATTTTCTTTGTAATGAGCTTCTGTACATCTCACTGCCTAAATAAAGAGCTTGTCAGAGGGTCAGCTGGCAGGGGAATTAGGGGAGTAACTAATCACACTAAGATATCTCAAGCACTCTTGAAAACGACCCAAAACAGTTCAAATTATGTTTTAAAGTTAAAATTATTTCATTTGAACAGATAATGGTTTAATCTTAAATACCCCAGAATTGAAAATTAAAAATGTAAGAAATGTTTAAGTCAATAACCTAATCACCCACAGCAATGAAAGTTATTGTGCTTTTGGTTCTTGACATTGAATAAAAGCATTCTATTCCTTTTAAGGTAGTCTAATATTTCATGCACTGGTGTAGTATAATCATATATCAATAATTAAATCAGTATTCATTACCCAAGTAGTCCATATACTAAAGTTGTGATACAATTAATGTTTACAAGTAAATCAAACAATATGCAGTCTAATTAGTACAATAAATTGTAGTTGATGATTTTGTATAGGGTTCCTTGCATTTAAGTTTTTACCCAAAAGCAAATAGTTATTTTTGGACATTATTTTGTTGACCTTTTTTGCCAATAATATATCCAGTTTATTGTTGCTTTATTTTCAGATGATGAGCAATCAGCAACTTGCAGCAGACTTATTGAGGAAGGCTGCTGATGCCTTGTCTACCACAGTCCCATGTTCAACAAGTACTACAGGTGTCTCGAGACCTATTTCAGAGCATGAAAACCTGCGGAATATATTTTCTCCATACAGAGCTGGTGGAAGGTTCCCAAATGGAAGATGAGGAAACAGTAAAGGCAGGGAACCAATGTCATATTGGACACACAGATTTTGCTTGTTATCAAGCACATCTGAGGTATAAAGAAAACCCCAGCTATCTTTAAATCATAGATTTTTTTCAGTTATGAACAAAGTCCTTTGGTTTATATGGAAACCAAAATTCTTTAAGCATGTGTGTTTGTGTATGTGGTATTTAGATTTTTAACATAGCTTTTAAATATTTTCAGTTGTATCACTATGATGTCTGCAGTGTGGCAGTTTATGATATAACGGTACCAATTGCGCAAGTCCATGTGGGTGGAGCTTAAGGTGTAGGGAACATTGCAATCAGAAAAAACAACACTAGCTATGATTGGTGGATTATGTAAGAGTTGTACTTTCTGTTAGGCTTAAAAAAGTTTAGCCACTTGGCAACATGTGAATTTATGCTAATTCCTAAATAGATCAAATTTTGTATTTTTTATGATTTTTCGAAAATGTAATACACATGACTGAAAATATGTATGTTGTGACTAGATAACTCATACCCCTGTCTAGTTCCAGCAGAGTTATCTCTCTTAAATGCAATGGGGTACCTGGTTTTGTCATCGTCAAATTGACAATCTAACATTGTTCTCTATAACAGTGTGTGAGATGCACGCTAAATTAGGATAGAAAATATATTTATCTCTCCAAATATTAGCATTGAGGTCTATGGAAAAACAATTGGTACCGTGATACCTAAAAGATAATACCAGCTTCACAGTGTATCCATAGTTAAGAGTATACATAGCCACCATTTCTATACTGTCATAGTGTCATTTGGTTAAACAATGGATATTGAGATGTTTTGGTCTAATATTGACAGACTTTTACATAGAAAATGTAGAAAATAACACACATTAGCTTTGGAATGGGGCTTTTGTAACTATATGTATAACATATATAGACTGATGGCTTTGTGACTGTGTAGTTAGCTCCAAAAATATTAGCATACAGGCCAAAAAAAAGTTATGTAAAGTTAATATAGTTAATTTTAGCCAAATATTGACTATTTTATGTGCAAAAGATGAAAAATCATGGATAAAATACAACTTTTTTGTTCTTGTAAAGCATGTTATAGACCAGGATAGAGGACACTCCTGGTCCATGTGTAGATAGTTCACTTGTATCATAAAGAATATTCTGGTATAAGTATTTTAGGTAGTTTGCTAAAGATATGGTATTCCTTCCTATTTTGATTTTAATTGTCCTGCTCTACTTGTCTTTTTTTTGTAAACTTTTGTGTCTTGAAATTAAAAATGTGATTCTCTAGTTAGTTACATAATCATTCTTGAGGTCTCGAAGACATATATAATCCTGGATTTTAGGTTCTCACTTTATCAGTAATACATTTTTGGATAATTTAATTGCATTGAAGTTAATACATGTGTTCTTGAATTCATCTGTATTACATGAATAATATATTGGAGGAAAGTACACACCTTATGTATATCATTCAGTTATCTCCCTTACACCAGACATAACATTTCAATAAATAGAAATCCACAATGTTAGTGATGGTGTATGAAAATAAGAAAAGATTTGTGAATTATCATATTAGCCCTCAGTCTTGATGCAAATTTAGCTAGAAGTACTTTAATAATTTCTCCCAGTAAAGTTTACAAGTTTGAAAACTGATCCAACATGCTTTGTTTGGTTTAGGTATTTTTTACTGCCTAACTGAAGCCCATTATTATTATTTTTTTATTTAGAAGAAATATGAATTATATGCATCTATATCATCTACATTATTCACCCTTTAATATTAGCTGGGAATGAACACCATGTCACCTGATATTTGGTGCCTGTAAGGGATGTTATAGCACAGTTGCCTTTTTTATTGTCTTTGTACCTATGGTCCACTGCCTCCAAATATTGTCCAAGGTAATATCATCATGCTCTTGCTTCTCAGTTTTCTCATTGCTGCGTGTGTCTCCTTTAATTTCATTATCATTAGCTATATCTCCCATTTAGATACACACTTTCCTTTTTTTAGTAATTTTGTGACTAATTGAGGTTGGTGGGTACTATACATCAAGGATATTGCTGATCTTTACTGTTCTCATATTTGCTCTGATGTCACATTGGACGTCATTTTTTGGGTGGTAGTGACACACTCTTTGGATATTTTGTCAACATTCCTCAAGACTTCACCTGCCAAATAATGTGGGATATTGCTGGTTGTATGTAGATCATCATGATTTCTGAAAGCTATTTTCAACTTAAAGAGGATATGGCTATATTGATTTTAATGATCTTAAAATCTCAGGGGTCTCTCAACAACTAAAGCTCAGTATCCCCATTTCCCATTAAGGGAAATACCAATTATTATTCCCATGCTTTTTATATATTAAAAAATATAGACATATTATTATCCTTCCTCTGTCTGTCTGTCTGTCAATCCATCTGTTACTGCACCTTCATCCTAATGGCTGTTTGGAAATCCACACAATTTATTAATTATCTTGCTCATGTGTGGATGACTTTGAGCAAGAGGCGTGTCATTCTTACCTCCCTCTAAGGGAGGGAGACAGGTAAAAATACAGCAATTGCATATAATGACATTTTTTAATGATATTTGACAAAAGTGAATATATCTGATCATAGGAAAAGACATGTCATGTATGTGACAGATACTGCATTTTAATGTCTGGGTCACTGCTGGTGAGGGTGAGTATGGGGTGGGTAATGGAATATGCTATAAAAAAAAACAAAAAAAAAACAAGGCAAGTGTGAAAGCATAGGGATTCACAATTGCCTTGGTTTTTATACTTCTAGTGAACCTGCATTAAAAGACTAACAAATGATGAATAAGGGTAGCAATTAATTTTGTTTCATGAAGATTTATCCTCTACCATTGTGTAACAACTTTAGCAGCTACATGTATGCAGGCAAGAAATATATTTAAATATTCAATTGTTATTACAGATCAAAGGTTTCACTGGGATGCCCAAATGACGAAAGTTTTAAAAGATTCATTCATTGACTGGATTAATATGGCCTATGGCTGCAGCCTTCCAGGTACTGCTCTTACATAGTATACATTTTGTTCAGTACAACCTTGCATACATTTTTTTGTACTTTTTTTTCCTCTTGGTACTGAATACTCCTTAATGCAGAATTACAGCAGTGCCCCCAACAGCTATGTCTGTGAACAGGTTGCTTTTAGTGCAAATTCAGAAATAGTTATGTATTGAGGTGTATAGTTGTCTATGTACAGTCATCTGGACCTTGTTTTTTTTTCTACTTCAGTTTTGTTCAGGAAAAGAGATGCAAATGATGTAAGAAGGATCTTGTATTTGCTGGATTAGATCATTTGGACCAATTTAACTCTTTTTCAATTATGCTGATTTGATGTTTAAAGTGTTGAGGCATAGTTATTGAAGCTCCTTGTTTGCCCTTCTCCCAGTAATGCAAACTAGGGTAAAATGTGGCTTTGTGGGATAAAATCAACACAAAGGTATCTACCATGGACATGGTCTGTTATTATCTCATGTTTTATACTGATAGGGGTATTTTAGATTTAAATGTTTTAAGCAATATGTATACTGCTGCCACAAGGCTGTTAAGCTTTTGCACAATAACTGTAATAGTTGTTGAAACGTGCAAAGGCCAAGGTGAAAGAAGGAAAACTGTTTCTTCACAATAACTCACAGCTAAAGTTACTAAACTTTGTGGGTTGTATCTAGTCATATAATATATGCATATGTAAAGTGGTCATCAGGTTTTTTGTTATTATTTTGCTGCAGCTCATTTGTTTCAATTTCAAAGGATGCATTGATCGATGCAATGTTTGAAAAATTGCTAATGCCTGAATATAAAATGTTGTGCTGTGAATCTACATGTTCATGTACATAATATCTGCTTATATAACTTTTATAATGATACTATGTAGTTCTTTTTTTTCATCCTTGCATTTATTGGTAAAAAGGCAAATTTGATTGTGTGAAATCTACATGTTTTGTGAATGAGCAATGGAGTATCGATATATTTGCTAACACTGAACAGAAACATGCTTTTTCATAAAGTTTTTTCAAAGAAATTATCAGAATTATTTAAGTTAAAGAATATTGGTATCAAGAGTTTTGTTGCTAATCGACTGGTCTTCACAGGTTTAAAATAAAGTTGTTCGTAAATGATAATGGAATATAAATAATATTCTTCTTCCTATGTAATTTATTAACGCAACATTTAGAATTTAGTATTCATGCATGCAGACTGCAAAGAAAACTGATTAAATATGAATCCAAATAAATCAGAGAGATAGAGAAATGTCAAGGTATATACGCTGTTTGGAGTACAAGCTCAGTAAAAGCACTGCAAAGCAGGCCCAACACCTGCAAGATTGTTGTCTAGTTCATTGCATTGGGATGCAGTATTAGTCTCTGGTCTCTCTTTCAGGTAAAACAGCAGTGGAACAATGGATACTTGAAAGCAAAATCAAAGCTCCTTACAACAAAGTCCGAATAAAACTAATGAACATGAAGAGGCTTCAACAAGAAAAAACCAAGCAACAACTAAAGAAAATTGGTGTACTTTAAGTACCCCTTCTTGAAACACTCATGTTAGTCCATCCAAGCTTCCATCCATCCATCTGGCACACACATATTAATTCAGCTAGTTGGTTTTGAATGAATTGCCATGAAATTTGGTAAATATTATAGGCATCACTTAATGATGATCATATAGATAAATTATTTTGTGATGCAATTTTTATTAGAGTTCTCATTCTTACTTTCAACTGAATTCCATGTATGACAAAGTTTTGTAATCACAACTATCTTACATTTTTCAGTTGATTGCTATGAAACTTGGTAAATGTTGTAGTCATCAACTCAGCATGTGTACATAAACAAAAATCTTGGCTCTTCAGTTAGTGCCATTTTTATTACTTTATTTCAATACAATGTATGTATTAATCTTGTAAATACAAATAGTCTAGTTTCTGATGGATCACTGTGAAACTTGATACATATTACTGTCATCATCTGAAGATGCACATGTCAACAAATTACTTTATTCCAGCAATAGTTGCCTGGATTACTATCTTTTCTTGCAGCTTGATGTATTGCATGATTAAATCTTGTGAATACAACTATTGTCAAAGTTTTCAGTTCATTTCCATGAATGATAATTTGAAGATGCAAATTTCACCAAATTACTACTCTCCTGCAATTTGTTGTTAAATTATCGCACATTTTCTTCTTACAATGACTGGTTTTTGTGCATGTTATTTGACCTGCAGTTTTTGATACATTTCTGTTAATTTTGGGTACATATAAATCCAATTATGGTGCAGATATGAAAACTTTTATGTCTATACTTTTGTAAATGACTTTGAAAACCAGACATAATTGACCTTGGGTTCCAGTGTACCTTGTACTTGCCCTTAGCACAGATCACTATATAAAATATGGATCTCCACTGTTTCCCCATATACTTATGGGATGGTATGTCATCAGTCCATTCATTGGCACAATCTTGTTATCGCTCTGCCTCCTAAACTACTTCAGGATTGCCATGAAACTTTATCCTTTACACCTTCATCCCACATACAAGTTGGTCCTAAATTAAAATGGTGTCACTTGCACATCCAATAAGGCCACTGTAGTGGCTATCTTGAAATCTTGTCGCTGATCTTCCTGAACGGATGGTCATCTTGGCATGTTTGTTTTTTATACTAAATGACTTCTTGTAATATCTAGTTGGGCCTGAATGCAAATGCTGCTGAGATATCTTATATGGCTGCTTCAGTTACCATCTTGAAAATCTTGTTATCACTGCTTCTCCTGAATGAAGGGTCATATTGGCAATGGGTTTTCACTGAACAACTTCTTTACCATGTCAAGTTAGCTGATCTGACTTCCAATTTGGCCACCATAATGGTCATCTTGAGTATCTTGTTGCTACTTCCAGATGTCTAGTCATATCGATATTGTTATTTCACCAAGGGGGCGCTCACCAGTTAGTATGTACTTTTCAGATAGTGACGTAGGTGAGGTGAAGTTGTTTGTATTTGTAACATGCACATTGGAGATAATGTTGGCATATCTCAATGCTACTTTGATGTAATGTGGCTGATATTTCTTTGGATACTGCACTTGTGGAAATTGTACATGATCTAAGCACATTGTATAACAAAATGTATGCTCCCATGTGCTTGAAAAATTAACCAGAATTAATCAAAAGTACACTAACTTTAGAAGTTATTAAAATAGGGAAAACGAATTTTGTTGAAGTAGGCAATAGCAGCTTCTGAAAGTGCAATGAAAAAATTACAAAACATCTGAAAAGTAAAAAAAGTTATCGTACCATTTTTATACAATTTACCTCTGAAGTCCAGGAAGTGAAAATGACCATGCAGAGCTAGCAGTTTTTTTATTCAATCAAATCTTAAGTTAGCCCAAGCTGTATACTCTAGAACCTAAAGTACACCCATCAATCATACATCAAAATAAAGGGAATTGAAAGTTCTTCTCCCGACACCTAAGATATACAAAGTCTTTATTATATTGCCAGTATAACCAGTGATGAAATCCCAGAAATTATTTTTCTTTAAAATTCTAACCCTATACAAAGTACAAAACTGTAGAATTAGTTTGAAAGGTTCTTAACTTGAATTCCTGGAAATTCTTTTTGGCCAGTAGAATGTCAGTCCCTGACAAACACGTTTTTCATATGGAAAACATAACACTGAACTCTTGACCATTTTTTTTATGTAGGTAGATACAGAGTGCATGACTTTGCTTTTTTTTCACACTGGAATAAAATGTGTCAAGTGGACTTGCAATTCAGTATTGGCAGAAATCAGAATTTACACCTGCAGGAGACTCCATTATACACATTTTGTAAAATTGGATCATTAAAACATACAAGTACATATATACAGTAGTCCCCCTGTTTTAAGGCCACCCCTATTGCAGCAGGAAAGTGGCTTTATAATGAGGGTGGCCTTTCTAGAGAGGGATGACAAATGTGAATAGCATTTTCATTAATCCCCTTTTTCGTACCCGCGACCTTGTTGGCAAGTCTAAAAAAAATACGTTTTGTCACAATTAAAAATATCCTTGCTGCCATATCTCTTGCATATATCATTCAATCTTTTGTTCCAATCTTCGACAAATTCATTCTTAACATTAACTGATTCTCCACTAAGGACAAAACACTTAATATTGTGTCAGACTTGAAATTTATGCAACCATCCGTTACTTGCGGTAAAGTCATCATATCCCATTACAACTGACAAAATTATTGCTTTTTCTTGGATCATTTGACCGGTGCAAAACCATTCAAAACCATGTCATTCAAATCAGGATACAAACATCTGGCTCTAACAATATTCCTTTCTCCGTCCATTCCACCTTTCCATTTCTGAGAGGGGAAAAACCTTGGTTGTGGGTGTTGAAGGTTCATTATGAAAACTTTTGCTGTCCAGCTTCACCAGGAAATATTATTCCGACCAACTAATATGTACTATATTTGCGATATATTGATCCTATGTACATATGCAAATGAATTTTTAGCAGAGTTTGTATTTAGTGTATTCCATTAAAGTTGACTCTTGGTTTTTGGCACTTGGACAAAGATTTAGACTCTGTGTTGGGTGGGGTTGAATGACAGTATTATATGTAGTTGATTAATTGATCTTGTTTATGATTATGTACATGTATATTTGCTCCATGATTTTTAGAAGGCCTCTGATTTTTAGCCTCACTGGTCATAAAACATGATCTTGTGTGTTGGTCAGTAGTCCATCATCCGTCTATGAGCACAAATTTATTTTTGTTACTCGTTCTAAACTACTTGGATGATTTACATAAAACTTGACACAGAGACCATCTTGAAAATCTTTTTATTGCTGCTTCTCTTAAATGGATAGTCATAACAACATGTGGTTTTCACTAAAAGACTTCTTGCTGGTTCTAAATGAAAATGGTGCCAATCTTATATCCAATATGGCTGATATGACATCCATCTTGGTACTCTTACTGAAAGGATGGTCTTGTTGACATGGGTTTTCACCAAAAGACTTAAGATGATGTCTAGTTGGTCCAAAATGAAAATGGTAATAATTTTAAGCCCAGTATGGCTGTCACAGTAACTACTTTGAAAATCTTGTTATTGCTCAAGAATATCAGCAATGGTTTCAACACTTATTGGTTAAAATGAAAAAATGCTCTTATGTTGATGTCCTGAAAATTATTTTCGGCCAGTATAGCATCAGTTCATCCAAGAGACTTTTGTTTACTTTTTGAATTGTCATTTATTTGTAGAATCTCCAGAATTTTGAGGCGTGTTTCAGTGGTAATGACCCTCTTATGCTTAATATTAACTGTGACAAAAGTGCTCACCTATATACATTGGGCTATGAGATTCACTATATCATTTAAATCCTTGTGTACCTCACAAAAAACTATTGAAACCTTGTTTTTTAATTGTATCACTCCTTCCTCTAGTTACAAAATGTGAATCAAAAGTTCTCGTACATTAACTTTGTACCCTAATTATTTTGTTAGTTATGTGAGTGATCTCAGACCCACATGAGCCTCTTACCTCTAGCATGGTTTATGCTAGGATCACCAAATTTGGTAAATGTTTTGTGGCTTATATACTGTATTTTCCTATGTAAAATAAGTCCTATTCACTAATGACAAATACACATTTGCATTCTCAGACACACCATTTTGTTTTAATTTGCGTGTTTTAACTCTGTGTGCAGCTTATGGCTATTTATTTTGCAAAAACTATGGGATCCCTTACCCAGTACACATAAATTATATGTCTGTGAATTTACTCAGTACACAAAATTCAGTATCCATGTCTTTACACAGTACACAAAATTAAGTATCCATGAAAATTAAATCTTTCACTAAACCACAATGTTAAATGAATTCACAATATCTGATTGCTTCCTTAAGAGTGATCTTTTGGTGTGGTTGTGCATTGTCAGTCATCAGTTGTCTATTGTGTACCTTGAACAGATATTTATATAGTACATCCTCACCTTTTACATTTTTAGCTCATCTGGCAATAAAGTTCACGTTTGGTTGTGGATGAAATATGCTGAATAAACAAATCTTACTTTTAATGTGTGTTCTTTTTTTATTGCATTGTTGAAAGATATGTAATAAC
Organism: Unio pictorum; assembly: GCA_030141615.1. NCBI lineage: Eukaryota > Metazoa > Mollusca > Bivalvia > Unionida > Unionidae > Unio > Unio pictorum. The sequence continues at coordinate 1,090,911 of JARLTB010000256.1, read as the reverse complement.
ATTTACATAAAAATCTTATGAGAATAGGGTTTGTATTATTTTTTTTAATCCAGGAAAACTTTATACAAAATAATGTGTTTTGGTGTATCTACCTTTCATTCTGAACATCTACATACAATGTCAGTTATGTAAGTCACTCTATTAAGCAGTACAGTTCACTTTATATCTGCCTCTTTTGTAACTTTCTTAATTTCTTCCCCTTTCTTTCCTCCTTATTTTTGCAATTTCATACACAATGCCATACACATTTTAATTAAGTTTCTGCTTGTAACTTCTTTTTTATTTCTTCTCCTCTTTTATCAACTTCCTCATTGTTCATCTTTATGCTCTATATATCATGCCTAAATGCTGATATTTTAGCTAAGATAATTTTCACTATGACTTCAACAATTTAAAATTATTGTCATAACTCAATTTCATCTGCTATATATTCACATATATTTATAATGTTTTTATCGTCAAAAGGAGAAAAACGAACCATTGGTTTTCTTTCTAATCCTTTACTATCTGTATTACAGAACTTATAATCTTGAACTACACAGTTATAAAATTAAATGTTTAAACTAAAAGCCTTTTTTACATTACTGAAATGGCTTAAAACATATGAAAAGATTGATTTTCATCTGACATACCTTGTGCATAATGTCTAAATGGAGCTACTCCAGAGTACCTACAGGAGTTATTAAACTGTTACTCGGCACTTAATACCATTTAAGATCAACATCACATATGAAACCTTCTTCCATCAGAGTCAAGAATTTAACAATTTTAAAATGTTTCCAATACTCCGGTATATTTCTGTGGAAAAAGATTTCACAGGCCGTAAAAGCTGCCAAAATATTAGTATTTAAAAGAGATGATATTTAAGTCAATTTTGTTTTACTCGAGACGTATTGAACTAAATAGTAATTTCTATTAACTTTTTGTATGATGTATATTGTTTCACTTTTTTAGAGGACCTCAAGGTAAAATTATTTTCATCTTAATGAGTTCCCTCTGTAAATAAAGAATTATTAATAGTATTGTGTAAACAATTTGATCCAGGTCAGATGGTTATAAAGAATTGGTAATAGTATTATTGGGTAGACAATTGGATCTGGGTCTGATGATTATAAAGAATTATTAATAGTATTGGGTAAACAATTGGATCCAGGTCTGATGATCTACTTATTGTCAAAATTGTTTGATTTAATTTAATTAGTTCACAAATTAGAGGTGATGAATTCAAGATAACCATTTACAAGCCTTTAATCAAAGATCAGGACCCACTTATGTACTTTAACTGGAGGAAAATGACACCAAATGGAATGTAAATCTTAGCATAAAATAATAAGTTATCCCAATTAAGCAGCGTATCCTTTTACCATCATATGCCACGTTTTTTAATTTCATTTTAATTCTTTGGTTTATCTGGAAATTCATTAGACAAGTAAATCTTTGAATAATAATTAGAAATAGCATTTTCATATTGAGGTTGATTGCATATGGGTACATACAATCTCTATATTAATATGCAATGAGTTCATAAAGTTAGGTTATTCAAAGTTTTCCATGATTATCACAAGATACAAGGTTAAAGATATATTAGGTGTAAAACTGGCCTGTTCCTGATGATTGTGACTGGAGTAAGATGTGTAATTAGCAATCAAATTACATACAAACATGGAGTCGTTGCATGGCATGATGGGAAAAAATTAATTTAAAACATAAGATGACTATGATAGTTTTAAGTGTTTTTGGTGATTAAATTACAATTTTATGACTTTCATGGGTTACCCATTAGCACCAGAGAAAATGATTTCCAATGAAAATGATATATCTCCCATGAAAAAGAAGTTGATAAATTATTTCAAAGGTACAAACTGAACTGCACCAACACTGTTCTGTTATATGCATTGAAAAACAAGAAGATATTTGTTATTGATGATAGAAAGCTTTACATATGGTTATGTAAACAAAAAGGGAAAAGATGCACAGCGTTGTCTTGTTTGAATAACAACCATGATATAAACCCTACATTGAACTGCATACAAATTTGAGACATTAGGAAACATATGGTTTTGAGAAAGATTTTATAAATGAAAAATAACATTGTATTTAGTCAACTGATTGGAAATCTCAGAAAAAAAAAACAAACATTTAAAATATATAAAGGTTAAAATATAATTTTAAATGCCGGAGTATTTACCATTTGCACAAGGGGACATTTATTATAAATGACTGTTTTCAGTTTCAGAACGTGAAAATCAAATTATCCAAACCATTTTACGATGCATTTAAAGTGTAACTGTATCTAGATGGTTAATGTAACAATTAAAAAAAAACAGGTTTGAAAAAATAAATATACTTATTCATTGTGAAAAAATATACTGATTCTTTGTGGATCTTTGTCGAGACAGAAAACTTTTAAAGTAACATGAAGGATAATCTACAGGTTTATAACACTATACAGTCTTTAGAAAACATAGCATATTTGGTTACCACAAATGAATAAGGAACTTTGTAAAGGGGAGTAAGATATTTGTCAGTAAATATACATAATTAATTAATGTATATATTTATTGTATGCTAGGCAGTGAATTACTGATATTTACAAGTGAATTATCTGTGATAGAGTGAGGAAAAAAAAACTATTCACCAGCCATCATTAGATATTATATATAAGAAATCCAATGTTTCATGATGTTTGCGTAATGTAAAGGTAAAGATGGCCATCTGGAAAACTTAATGACTGCGGTTAAAATCCAACCAATGATAAACATGTTTCTTTTTTCTTTGTTTTGTATTTATCAGCTTATTTACCTTGCATGGGGAAGGAGCATTTTAAACTGCTGACATTGAGGGGATGCGTTACGAAATATGCTACTTTAGTGTGTTATAACCGTTGCTAGACAATATGCTTGATCATAACAAAAATATAATAGTTGCTCATGAAAAGACTGAGTTTTTCACCCACTCTATGAAATATATCCATTATTCACTTGTTTCAAGCAAATACCCTCTATATATTTGTGAATGTACCCAAATAGGTGGATATGTATATAGTAAGGCCCCCAATGACATTGTTAGTACATGTATGTATAATATATACATTGTACCCTAAAGTTTGGCAATGAGCATGGACAAAAAAGACTTGACTATCAGGGGACAACTAAACTATCAGGGGACATATATATATATATATATATATATATATATATATATATATATATATATATATATATTTTGAAGTGAATTATCAGTGAGGTTTAATTTTGCTCTTCAACTTGATAACTAAAAAGGCAGCCACCAAATAAACATTAACTAATTATGTTTAAACCATCTGAAAAGCAAATGTTCCCGAATAATTGGTTTTATGCAAGTATGTCCCCCGATAGCAGCATTCATATATATATATATATATATATATATATATATATATATATATATATATATATATATATATATATATATATATATATATATATATATATATATGGGCTAAAAATATTTAATATTTTCCTTTCAGTTAAAAAAAAGGCACGAATAATATCGGAAAACTAAATCACATAGCATGTCCAAAATTAGTCAGAGTTTCCTCTTACCCTTGCCACCCCATTTTTTAAATTTATGTTGGGGTACACCCAAAATCAACTTCTACAACAATTTAGGCCATATAATTCTCGACATATTTATTTTGAGAACGATCGGAAAGATGTCTCAGCAACTTGGAGTTCATGCAGGTATGACAGACAGTATGTAATATCGTTTTAATTTTGTTTGTATACTGTTATACCCTATCATCCTATAATACAGGTTGCGGTAAATTAAACGTACAATATTTTAAAATAGACGTCCAGCAATACCGTAAAATGGTATAACCTTGTGTCGCTATAGTCAGGGGAGTAGTCGTTTTGTAACAAATTGACATTTCACAGCGCCATCTGTTGTCATAATGAGCATTATTTTATGCAAACATCCCTTATGCTAACTTGCGACATGCGTGATGCTACATTATGATCATCATTTTACATGATGCAGTTTGTCATAATGCATGGACGAAGAGAACATTTTGAAGTTACGGTGTTGCAAGGCAAAATCTGTAAAATGAAGAACAAAATCAATAGCTGGAACGATGTAATTTGCGATATAGCAAATTTATAAATAGAATATTAACACTTGTAATAACTGACCCAGATTTTGCCATACGACAAACTACATAATGAATTCAGCGTTTGGCAAAAAAAACAAAAACAGCAAGATACCATGACGCAGAAGGAAAGTAGATCTAAACACTTGCAACTAGCCCTTTACCGTTTGCATCAATGAAAAATACAATATACATGGATGGAATTAGGAATGTAGCACTTGCAAGCAGCCATTTACAATAATGCAGAAGGAAAGTTGCACATGCAAGTTGCCACGTACAGTTTTCATCAATAAAGATAAAAATATACATGGATAGAATTATGAAAGTAGCACTTGCAAACAGCAATTTACAATAATGCATCAAGGAAGATTACAAAATACATGCATATAATTATGGCGGTAATCCGAAGATTACAAAATACATGCATAGAATTATGGCGGTAATCCGCCTCCATAGATACCATGCATGTGGCATCGGTAGGCGACGATGCGTGCCCGTATATGAGCTGTTATTATGTAATTCTTTTATTTATTGAACAATACAATGCATTCATACAACTTCTTGTAGACAATAGGTACAAAGTCACGTTAACACATTGCATATTACAGGTGTGGCTGGGACAAATTTTATTTTCAAAAAAAAAAAGTTCTTAAGTTTCGTCCTAATATCTAATAATCACCATTTCATCATTCTAAAATGTCAGATAGTTCTTACAATACATTGCGATGCATATAATTTTGAGAACGACTATCTCTCTCTCTCTCTCTCTCTCTCTCTCTCTCTCTCTCTCTCTCTCTCTCTCTCTCCGTCCTTGTGCACGAAATACGTAATTCTTGATATTCAGGTAAAAAGTAATCCAATATAAGTTTGAAAAGGAATTACTACCTACCTTGGGATGATCTTACCACTTTTATAGACCATTGGTGTGTTTAAAATATTGTCAAGGTTTAAGAAAATTCTTCCAACAATTGACTGATCTATAAACGATATGCACCGTACTATGAAAGTATTAGAGGATTTATACTGACGAATATATACAGTAGTATCTAAAGAATTTCAAAACGGCATTTACTGTATAAACACAGACATACCACATGTAAGGAAGTCACATTGTATCATTCTTAACAAACCTAATCCTAATATGTTGCGATAATTGTTTTCCTAAATGTACATATTTCTAACGACGGTCAACATTGTATCATTCTTAACAAACCTAATTCTAATATGTTGCGATAATTGTTTTCCTAAATGTACATATTTCTAACAGTCAACATTTTACACTTTCTAAAACTATTCATTCTGTCACTCGTCTAGGGATACCTCCCTGCACACAATTAGTTTTAAAACTTATGTTACACTAACATAGGGATTTGTAGAAATTGGAAACGGTGGAAAGTGCATCACTTTGCTTAGAAGAAAATGAGAAAATGTAGAGATTATGTAAGCCAAATCTTTCTCATCGAATCCATATAAAGCGTGATATTTTTCTCCAGAATGATTATAGATACTTACGTGCATTGTGGAGATTTTGACCCATTGGTATAAATTCCGGCGTATTCCGCATTCATCTTGTCTACCTCAAATTGCACATTTACCCTCAGGCATATGTTGGTTAAAGCTTATCGCAATACTAAAGGGCATTCAGGCTAATTCTAGGTAAAGTACATGTCTGTGGGGCGGTGCATGAATTATAAAGGTTGTGATATCTGTTATAATTTAGTCCATTTGAATGACCTTTTTGTTTGTTCTACCTGGCCGATGATTAGCGTTTAAGTCTTGTGCATCTCCCTGTAAATTGCTCTTGTGGATCTGGCCGCATATCTCAATAATGTCTTCTCTCCTCGCTGACTTAGTGGCTTTATATTTACATTTTATGCTTCTATTTCTGGTAAAAACCAAAGTTATGTTTGCACCATTTAACCGATTTTCAAAACAACTTTACGTTTAACATATCAGGTTATCATTGAAGATAACTCAACCATCATAAACTGTGTTTAATTCAATTTTTTCTCTTGCACCTCAGACAGGTTTATCAGAAAATTTCTTTTTATTGTCATTACTCAAATGTTTATGTGCACTCATGTCATATATTAGATATAAACAATAGTTTTAAATAAATAAGGTACATTGTTACATTACTGCTAATCGTTTACATTTTATATCTGAGATATTATGTACGAGGAAAAGTTGTTCCAAGACTTGGTGATATATTTAACTTTGAACGGGGAATAAGTCTTTTTTATATTTATTAACATATGCTTACATGCGCTGCTGTATATGCGGTTGTCATTTGCTGAAAGATGTTTTACTATATGTGATGATACTAATTATTGTAAATTACCCAAACTATGATCAAAGTACGACTAAAATATAGTATTATTTTAACACAATATTTGGGGTTTTCGAAATACACATTAAGGCATGCATTATATTAAAAAAAAAAAAAAAACTGGCAAGGAATTTCAGGGTGCAGTGTTATCAACAATGAAGCATCATAATGTCACCATCAGACGAGGACATACTGCATTACATCGCGATCAGGCAATTGTTGAACGATTTAATCGGACACTTACTGAGCGGTTATTTGGATATGAATACGCGAAGGAATTTATTCAGGATAAACGATCTCGTGAATGGGTAAAGAGATTACCAGGCGTAATTTCCGAGCTCAATAATGAGATTACTCAAACAATATGGATTAGCACCGCCAAATGAATTTATGCGTTATATAAACCGCTTAGAACTCTTATCTGGTATTCCACGCTACCAACACTGAAAATGAATGACCCACCAATATGCGGCCTAGAAGTATTAAATGTCTTCAACGCTATTTCATCATCTGGAAACCACCTCATAAAACTGTACACGAATATACGAGTAATAGCTTTTTAGAGAGACATTATATAAAATAACATGATTGATATTTGGGGAAGATCCTTCTCAAGCCTGGAAAAACCCACTGCGGTAATATCTGCAACCGGTGTTGTAAAAAAAATAATCGAAGATGAAATATCCAAGATGTCAAACCTCGCAAGTGTTAATCCCAATGAAATAGTTGTATTTCAAGATCGTCAGGGTAAATTGAAAACTAGTAATGTTTCCCTTGATGATATTTTGACAAGATGACGCGACTCAGCAGAGAAAACTATCGCGTTGTTGTTCCGATCAGGGTAAACTCAAACCGGGCGTCCTCATTTCAACTATTGTGGACTCCCAACAAAAATTGCGATCTGATTATAACGATCACATAATTAATTTTGATCGATTACAACAGAGTATAATTGATAATGTCGAAACAACGATAAATAATTTATTTCGGGTTCCGCGTAATCATCCCACATTGAAAATCTCAGACGTTAAAAACCGCTATGTTAGAATTATCAACACTCCAAGTTAAATATAGAGATCATGTTGAGAAATTTTCAACCTTTCGCAAAAATCACATTGAGAAATTCTTTGGGGGATATCATTAGATAAACTCGACATAAAACTCCCGGATATTTAAAATCCATCGATGGGATGAAAAAGACCATCGAGACAATCATCGATGATGCATCGAGAATGATACAAATTATTGAAAAAACAAACATTCCTCATGAGAAAACCATCAACGTAGTATACACGATTTAACACGGATCATTTACGTGGACACCACAAAATAACATATTAAATATCACCTTGACCGTCAAAGGTATTTATCGATTTAAACTAGTGTCGCCGATTCAATTTAATATTTCATCAACCAGTTCATCTGGGGACAACACAATATGATATCAACGATCATCGACAAGAGAGCAGCTGAACAATTTACAATAATGTCCACTGATAATAATTTGGCTAGTATTTCAGTAACATGGTATGTGGAATTCGTAGCGGATTTAAGTAAACAACATAATTGAAAACGCCAGCGTTTTTATTGCTAGCAATTTTAAATCGGTTGTAATGAATAAAATGTCATCAACAATACCACAGGTATCGTCGCAGCAATATCACTATGATCAGGTCAGAGAATTTGAAACTAAACTCAAAACACTCACTGAGGAGTATCAAGTAAAAATAAAAGATACCCACGAAGAATTACCGCAGCTGAGGTTACCGTGTACTCGGTATCAGGTGTAATCAACGGAGCTGGTATTATACTCTCTTCAGTGACAATGGCTGCCCCGATAGCTGTTCCAATTTGTATATCCGCGGCGACAACAACAACTGGAATAATTTCAATAATAACAAAAAATATCATCCTGCAGCCAGCGAAAACTACAAGACTACGTAGTTAAGTTCCGTATTGTGTCAACCGCGTACTCGCAATTATCCTCGATGATATCGTCCTCCCTCGATCACACGTTTATATCCGATAGTAAGTTTTCCGCGATGGTGCGTGTTTATGATTCCGCAATGTCAAAATTAGAAAAAAAACACGAATATAAAAACAATGGCAACATCGCAAGAACTACTTCAACGAATAGCGGAAAACACAACCCCGGTGAAAACCAGCATGATCTCAATAACATCAACCAATCCTGAATTCAGTGTGAATTTCCCCACTGCGATTCCGGTGTAGGAAATAGCACTAGCAAAATTACGAGTATACCATAGTTGGCCTAATATTAGATCAGTACCATTTGAAAGTCAACAACCGAATAATTCCTTTTTGTTTGCGAGTAAGAATAAACAAGACAGAACTCCTGGCTGGAAGGTTGTTTCGCTACCATCTGGGTGCTACCAAATTGAACAAATTAATAATGAATTTCAGCGTAGAATAAAATCCATTACTGGAAAAAAATCGAAAATCGCTATAACAGTTCATGAACCAATACTATCATCTGCCATTGAGATAAACTCACCCGGATATGCCGAAGATATATATCAGAGTCCTATAAGGACAATACTGGGTTAGCCTTAAATCCCACCTCGGACATCTTATCAAATACCAAAACCACAAAAATTTGATTATGTCACAGATGTACAACCATACCACGAAATTGCTTCATCAGATCGAAACTCTTTGCCTAGTATAAAAAATGCAAAATTAACTGATCAATTTACATTTCTTGATAACACTACCATGCAATGGGAATTTGGTTTTGAGAAAACTCCCGATTCATCCATTGCAATTGTATTTACTCTAAATAATGTCATTGATCATTTGAAAGAGATTACTCAATTCCATAAAACACAACTAGATAGACTACGACAGAGTGATCCAAAAACATCTTTTTGATATAACGAGTTCACGCAGCAAGATCATAAAATATGTTGAGTTCCGATATGGAATATATCAACAAACGAATAGTTCAGATAATAATTAATGACAAGAACGTAGATAAACAAAACTTTCTCACTGATTACAATATCACAGAAGCTAATTTACCCGATTTCATTTTATATTCATTTGCACCAACGGCTCCTCCCGGGTTTCTAGTCATTGACGATCCAACTAATCCGGTCTTTATGCGATGTCATAATGATTCATTAACGAGAATTAATTTCAAACTCAGTGACCAGTCCAATAATTTGATTGACTTACGAGGAGAGGTTTTACAAATTAGTCTGTTTTTGAAATCCTAAAGGATTTTCGTCTTAAGACTTTCATCGTCAAGGATTTTCAATTCGTCTCCAAAACGCCATCGGCGCCTGGTCTGTCTGGAGACAGAGTCTCAACGCGTGAGAAAATGAAACCATTTCCCATTTTTTTGTCTGCCTGAATTGGTTTTCGTTTGAAATCCTTTAGGATTTTGTTGAAATAGTTTCGGTTTGTCTGACATAGTTTCGGTTTGTCCACCCTTATTGCTGCTTTAGTTGTGCTTTGTGATGGAGCTTCTGAAACACTTGTAAAAAGCACTTTTAAATAATTGAATGGTGATATAGTTAATAATGTGGGCTTCTAAAAAAGAAAGGGCCTTTTGTTTTAAACAGTTGCAAACTAGCATTAAAGACATGTTGTTTATGTTTTTATAAAATATTTGTAAACTTTACGCCAGCTTCATACTATTATTTGAACTTTTATTTCAAACCTGTTCGAAAGTAGTTCGAAAATGCATTAGCATAAATAATAAAACTAACTCGTTATCAAGAAAAGGATTAATTTAAAACATGACATTCAAGAAGATGACAACCTCAGACGGGCTAGGCGGCTGTATTGGGTACCATACAAATGTTCAATGTTTACAAAGAGATAGATTGTTCATATGTAGTAAATATAACGTAACCAGTGCTTTCAAACATTAATAAATCAAAGTGTGTGTCTCGTCAATTTATATGGAAAAAGTCAGGAATAATTAAAGTACGAACAAAAAGAGTACAATGACACTTAGACATGGCACAGGTGCAAAGTCAGATTATAGTTTGATTTTAATGGTTTATAATAACACCGACATACTTTGAATGCAAACAATGAACAATTGTGCCAACTACAACCTCAGATTTGATTCAGATATATATGTGAACATAAATATATGAAATTTGTTAGAATAAATCAAACTTGGAGGTAATGGAAAAATGATATATTTTTAATCATGGCCTCGCCACATGTTAAAATACCACCTTAAACATATATGTCTTGGGTATTCTTTACAGATCTCACAGACAACAAACAACCCATAACAGAATACTTTTTCATCCAGATGCGAAAATTACGTTGTTAAAATAAAGGACTTTGCATAACGAAAATAAATTAAACAATAATTAAAATATCAATGCTATATAAGGATATAATTTTTGAACATAAAACATTTTAAGGGCGAAATATAGATATTAGCACAATACATAAAACATTTTTCATTCCTATATTTTCACATGCGAAATAATATATAATATAGAAGTTATCCCTGAAGCAGCAAAAGCAAGTACTTTGTGAGCCAGACAAAGACACTGCAAACTGCGTAACATTGCCGACATTGAAATTACTCTTGCTTGAAGACATTTGACCAGACGCGGGTCAGTTCTATTTTGTAATTGAGAACTACGATAAACACGGTGTGCTACAATGCTTAATCGGACATGATCTGGTTTCAGATAGGGTCCATTAATTTGCAAAATATCACAATATAATTTACTGATTATGTCGACCTATTCCTTTCGCTCTCTTTATTCACTTATGTTTTTATGATAACATTTACATGAGCAGCGTATGAGATTGAGATTAATTTACCTGAACTGGGTGGAGTAATGAGCTTTGGAGAGTGGATATTCTTATACGCTTCTATTCTGGAGTATGTTTTATTATATAATGGAAACAAAATTCTTTCACTAACAAAATACTGGATATGTTTCATACTATTGTGCCAAACACGATATATTTTAACTCCTCATATCGACATTGCCCACCTTTATACCAAAAGATGAAACACATTCACTATTAGCTTTGCAATAATATATATATAGAATTATCAAGAACAGTCTAAAACTCCATTTGTTTCTAGAAATAGAAAATAAAACGAGTATTCTTACTCCATCAAAATAGTCATTTCTATGAGAGGACAATAATTCATGGCTGTATCGAAGTAATATCATATGTCACTGGCATTCCAAATAAAACTGATTCGGTTTGTTTCAATAGTATCAGACACTGTTAAAACAACAAATGTACAGCAAGGTTACAATATAGAGAAATATATAATTGCAGATGTAAGCGTTTCTTACAGCACTGGAATACACTGTTCGTGGTGACTGTATCTTTCTGTTGTCAATTTACATTGTGATGAAAATATGTAGAATCATTGGAAACACAAACTTCCAAATTCAAGTGATATGTATAAATTGTTAATTATGGATAACAAAATATAATTTAGTGACATAAAATAAAGACAATGTGTCAAAGCAAAGTAAAATTATGGTGGCAATCTATGTGCGAGCACAACATTATCAAGCGTATAATTTTAGTCTGATGGTTACATGAGCTAAGATTTCACCGTCTTTGACATTACATTCAATCCTTTCAAGCTTTACCCTACTTCGTTGGGTTTTGTTTACAACATTTTTGTAAAAGAAAAACGTAATTAACCAATCCACAGATTTTAAAACAAGGTGCATTAAAACAAAAGGAAACAATTTTGTACATCGTGAATAAATAATTATCATATCATAACACCAATTCCGTCTTTTACCGTGCTTGTTACTTGTTTATTTCTGGTTTTGTCTGCTTCTTTTTGGAGATCAGCATTAGCTGTGATCTTTCACTTTGATATTCCATCAGAATTGTGCAGTCTGTTATTTAATAATTATAATTTGTCTACGTTGATGCCCTTGATCTATTTGCAGTATGTTCTTTGGTACCTATTGCTAATATATACATAGAGAAAACGCACTCGTTTCATGTTCAGTACCATTCACTTTTGTTTGAATTTATTAAGGTCATTGTATTCGTGATTTGATGTGTTTCAAACTATGGAACACATGCAGCTATTCCTCAATGATTTATATAGCGAACACTTGGTTAACGCACAAAAATTATATTTACATTCAATTGAAGTAAGGAGGAGCGATCTATCATGCAAATATCATCACAATGCCGTCTGATAACTGGTATAACGCAGCTGAACTATTAATGGAACATGGAAGAGATTTACATCTAGATGACATGTAATTGACATTGTAAATGCTTGAGCGTATAGCGCTTCCACGTTAATGACAAACATGGCAATATACATTGTAACACTGATAATAGAAACTTACTTAGAACTTACAAAGAAGAAACTAAGAATAAATTATATTGAATGGAAATTAATCATTCACTGAATTATTGGCATTTTAAACAAATTTGTCTCTCTCCAAAATGAGTTGGAATTTTATTGATATTTTATTTGTCAAATGATGGGAAGCAATGTGAATCATAGGTAAAGCATACGTATAGCGTACTTGTTAATTTCTACGTGATGTAATTATATATTGAGGCAGATTCATTATAATAGGACTCATTGCAGGAATATATTTATCTATGCAGTAAAGTATAACTGCAACATGTTTTCTTATTAATGAAGTTAACAATACTAAAAAATGTAACTAGTTCATATCATCATATATCTTTCGTCATGAAGAAATTATATAAATGTTAGACAAGTTCGCGCTATTTTAGTTTAGTTATTTGGTGTTTTGTTGTATGCTTTTCCAAAAGAAACAAACGTGAGCAAGAAGTTGGAAAATCAAAAAAGTCTTTATAACAGTAACAAATGGTAGAATTATGACAATTATGACAATATTATGATAACAGAAAGTTGGTTGTTCATAACCACATATCAGACATTGTAAGAATTATATATATATATATATATATATATATATATATATATATATATATATATATATATATATATATATATATATATATATATATATGAACCTGTACTAGATTATAAACTAAATATAAATCGGAATTCATAACGTAGATGAAAACAATGCATGACGAGAACATTAGTAGAATTAGCTTGAAACCGTGTTGTTGTTAAATAATTTAAGGTTGAGATGTGATACAATATCGTGTGTGATTTACTTGTTCACATCATTGAGTTATCGTTTCATGTTTGTTAACATCATATATGTATCTATTAGTACACACTTTATCAAAGTATATGCAACAAGAAATGCACGTGTGTTTGTTTGTGTGTGTGTTTTAAAAGCTTATATATTGTATTATTTGATCTAACAAACTGGGATCTACGCAATTCCAAGACTTTCCATAAAACGTTTTGATGCATTGACCTTTGATTTTTTGGAGTGGTCTGTAACCGGCGGAAGAATTACCTCCTCTTCCAAAATGTTTGTTTTTGTCACAATAGGTCGGCCATTTTTCATCTCTTGCACAACGTAAATGTCAGCATTTGGGTCTATATCATAATTCCTCTTTAACGTTAAGGTCAGAGTTCCTGAACGTCGCTTAAGATGAAATGTCAACTGATCTGGAAGCTGATTGTCTTCGAATGAACGTGTGTTGGCCTGGTCTCTTGTGGTCACGTCTTTGAACCAGACTATTTCGGCGACTGCAGGTGCTGGAAAAAGGGAGATTAGATCATTTTTGAGAATAGAAATGTCATCCAACAAGCAATCGAACAAACGAGAAGCATTGAGTATTTCGCCTATCCGATGTTTCCCAATAACTGAACAAAGAATAACTAAATACGTAAACACATGTTAAGATCCGTTGCAGCTTGAACACAATTTTAATTACCTAAGCAACAGTTCAGAGAGTATTTAAATATTTTTATAACATAACATGTAAAAGCAATCAAACAACTTCAATTACTTTTGGATTAAACCCATACGTTCGGACTTCCTTTTATTTATTTTGCCACAAAATGTCACCTAGAGTACTATTATGTGACGATCGAAAATTCAAACGGTTCCCAACACCTATATGTACACAAACTGATTGATTTTACGTGTGGTACCATTCTTGTTTTTTATATGCTGATTATGCAAGATATTACAATTTGTCTTGTATCTATTAATACGTTTTATTTACAATTTATCTTGTATATTCTTCCACCTACTGTTTGTAGTCATTCTGAAGAACTTATCTTCTGATATGTTCTGCAATTCATCTGACGGGTGTCCCAATCCACCATCATTAGTAGTATAATGTTTGGAACAATTCTTCGAACACTAAGATAATATCTTCATCTTCTTCACTTTATCATACACCTAACATGATAAACTATAATTTGTAACGTTCATCGATTGTGTCTCCAATGATAACTAACATACAAGTACTAAAAATACTTTATATTATTATATTAGTCAGAATAGTACACTACACGTGAATGACTTTCCAGTAGGTATTTCAAGCAAAATAAATTTGTATATTAAAGAAAAGTGAAAGCTTACCTAGCTTAAAGTTAGAAGTAACAAACAGTACTTCCTTTCAAAATGGTTATTATCGGTTTGAATAGTGATGTTCGGAAGATTTGCAGTAATCGAAAGCTTTCCAAAGTCTGGAAAATTAAATTGGTTCTGAAAATTACAAAATATAAAGGACTCACATATCATATATTCGTACCTGAGTTAACATAATCCAGGAGAACACAGACTAACGCAAATACACTTCTCGTCATTTTCAACCCAATGACTGACGTTGCGTATGTGGACATACTGTTCTGTTTTGCCACTAAAAGCAAGCTATTATATAGGATTCGTTGGATGCAAATTCTGAATGTCATGACAAATTTGCTCTGGTTACGTGTCGATTATTTTCTTTAGGGTTTAATTATTTCAATCTCTCAGAGACCAAGAGACAAGAAGGAACAGGTTGATACCATGCATGTGGCATCGGTAGGCGACGATGCGTGCCCGTATATGAGCTGTTATTATGTAATTCTTTTATTTATTGAACAATACAATGCATTCATACAACTTCTTATAGACAATAGGTACAAAGTCACGTTAACACATTACATATTACAGGTGTGGCTGGGACATATTTTATTTTAAAAAAAAACAAAGTTCTTTAGTTTCGTCCTAATATCTAATAATCACCATTTCATC
This sequence comes from Unio pictorum, assembly GCA_030141615.1. Classification (NCBI taxonomy): domain Eukaryota; kingdom Metazoa; phylum Mollusca; class Bivalvia; order Unionida; family Unionidae; genus Unio; species Unio pictorum. Next base: position 1,075,307 of record JARLTB010000256.1, on the reverse strand, counting down.
ATTCTGAAATGTCAGATAGTTCATACAATACATTGCGATGCATATAATTTTAAGAACGACTATCTCTCTCTCTTTCTTTCTCTCTCTCTCTCTCTCTTTCTCTCTCTCTCTCTCTCTCTCTCTCTCTCTCTCTCTCTCTCTCTCTCTCTCTCTCTCTCCCCGTCTTGTGCACGAAATACGTAATTCTTGATATTCAGGTAAAACGTAATCCAATATAAGTTTGAAAAGGAATTACTACCTACCTTGGGATGATCTTACCACTTTTATAGACCATTGGTGTGTTTAAAATATTGTCAAGATTTAAGAAAATTCTTCCAACAATTGACTGATTATTAAACGATATGCACCGTACTATGAAAGTATTAGAGGATTTATACTGACGAATATATACAGTAGTATCTAAAGAATTTCAAAACGGCATTTACTGTATAAACACAGACATACCACATGTAAGGAAGTCACATTGTATCATTCTTAACAAACCTAATCCTAATATGTTGCGATAATTGTTTTCCTAAATGTACATATTTCTAACGGTCAACATTGTATCATTCTTAACAAACCTAATCCTAATATGTTGCGATAATTGTTTTCCTAAATGTACATATTTCTAACGGTCAAGATTTTACACTTTCTAAAACTATTCATTCTGTAACGCGTCTGGGGATACCTCCCTGCACACAATTAGTTTTAAAACTTATGTTACACTAACATAGGGATTTGTAGAAATTGGAAACGGTGGAAAGTGCAGCACTTTGCTTAGAAGAAAATGAGAAAATTTAGAGATTATGTAAGCCAAATCTTTCTGATCGAATCCATATAAAGCGTGATATTTTTCTCCAGAATGATTATAGATACTTACGTGCATTGTGGAGATTTTGACCCATTGGTATAAATTCCGGCCTATTCCGCATTCATCTTGTCTACCTCAAATTGCACATTTACCCTCAGGCATATGTTGGTTAAAGCTTATCGCAATACTAAAGGGCATCCGGGCTAATTCTAGGTAAAGTACATGTCTGTGGGGTGGTGCATGAATTATAAAGGTTGTGATATCTGTTATAATTTAGTCCATTTGAATGACTATTTTGTTTGTTCTACCTGGCCGATGATTAGCGTTTAAGTCTTCTGCATCTCCCTGTAAATTGCTCTTGTGGATCTGGCCGCATATCTCAATAATGTCTTCTCTCCTCGCTGACTTAGTGGCTTTATATTTACATTTTATGCTTCTATTTCTGGTAAAAACCAAAGTTATGTTTGCACCATTTAACCGATTTTCAAAACAACTTTACGTTTAACATATCAGGTTATCATTGAAGATAACTCAACCATCATAACTGTGTTTAATTCAATTTTTCTCTTGCACCTCAGACAGGTTTGTCAGAAAATTTCTTTTTATTGTCATTACTCAAATGTTTATGTGCACTCATGTCATATATTAGATATAAACAATAGTTTTAAATAAATAAGGTACATTGTTACATTACTGCTAATCGTTTACATTTTATATCTGAGATATTATGTACGAGGAAAAGTTGTTCCAAGACTTGGTGATATATTTAACTTTGAACGGGGAATAAGTCTTTTTTATATTTATTAACATATGCTTACATGCGCTGCTGTATATGCGGTTGTCATTTGCTGAAAGATGTTTTGCTATATGTGATGATACTAATTATTGTAAATTACCCAAACTATGATCAAAGTACGACTAATATATAGTATTATTTTAACACAATATTTGGGGTTTTCGAAATACACATTAAGGCATGCATTATATTAAAAAAAAATAAAACTGGCAAGGAATTTCAGGGTGCAGTGTTATTAACAATGAAGCATCATAATGTCACCATCAGACGAGGACATACTGCATTACATCGCCATCAGGCAATTGTTGAACGATTTAATCGGACACTTACTGAGCGGTTATTTGGATATCAATACGCGAAGGAATTTATTCAGGATAAACGATCTCGTGAATGGGTAAAGAGATTACCAGGAGTAATTTCCGAGCTCAATAATGAGATTACTCAAACAATATGGATTAGCACCGCCAAATGAATTTATGCGTTATATAAACCGCTTAGAACTTTTATCTGGTATTCCACGCTACCAACACTGAAAATGAATGACCCACCAATATGCGGCCTAGAAGTATGAAATGTCTTCGACGCTATTTCATCATCTGGAAACCACCTCATAAAACCGTACACGAATATACGAGTAATAGCTTTTTAGAGAGACATTATATAAAATAACATGATTGATATTTGGGGAAGATCCTTCTCAAGCCTGGAAAAACCCACTGCGGTAATATCTGCAACCGGTGTTGTAAAAAAAAAAATCGAAGATGAAATATCCAAGATGTTAAACCTCGCAAGTGTTAATCCCAATGAAATAGTTGTATTTCAAGATCGTCAGGGTACATTGAAAACTAGTAATGTTTCCCTTGATGATATTTTGACAATATGACGCGACACAACAGAAAAAACTATCGCGTTGTTTTCCGATCAGGGTAAACTCAAACCGGGCGTCCTCATTTCAACTATTGTGGACTCCCAACAAAAACTGCGATCTGATTATAACGATCACATAATTAATTTTGATTGATTACAACAGAGTATAATTGATAATGTCGAAACAACGATAAATAATTTATTTCGGGTTCCGCGTAATCATCCCACATTGAAAATCTCAGACGTAAAAACCACTATGTTAGAATTATCAACACTCCAAGTTAAATATAGAGATCATGTTGAGAAATTTTCAACCTTTCGTAAAAATCACATTGAGAAATTCTTTGGGGTATATCATTAGATAAACGTGACATAAAATTCCAGGATATTTAAAATCCATCGATGGGATGAAAAAGACCATCGAGACAATCATCGATGATGCATCGAGAATGATAAAAATTATTGAAAAGACAAACATTCCTCATGAGAAAACCATCAACGTAGTATACACGATTCAACACGGATCATTTACGTGGGCACCAGAAAATAACATATTAAATATCACCGTGACCGTCAAAGGTATTTATCGATTTAAACTAGTGTCGCCGACTCAATTTAATATTTCATCAACCAGTTCATCTGGGGACAACACAATATGATATCAACGATCATCGACAAGAGAGCAACTGAACAATTTACAATAATATCCACTGATAATAATTTGGCTAGTATTTCAGTAACATGGTATGTGGAATTCGTAGCGGATTTAAGTAAACAACATAATTGAAAACGCTAGCGTTTTTATTGCTAGCAATTTTAAATCGGTTGTAATGAATAAAATGTCATCAACAATACCACAGGTATCGTCGCAGCAATATCACTATGATCAGGTCAGAGAATTTGAAACTAAACTCAAAACACTCACTGAGGAGTATCAAGTAAAAATAAAAGATACCCACGAAGAATTACCGCAGCTGAGGTTACCGTGTACTCGGTATCAGGTGTAATCAACGGAGCTGGTATTATACTCTCTTCAGTGACAATGGCTGCCCCGATAGCTGTTCCAATTTGTATATCCGCGGCGACAACAACAACTGGAATAATTTCAATAATAACAAAAAATATCATCCTGCAGCCAGCGAAAACTACAAGACTACGTAGTTAAGTTCCGTATTGTGTCAACCGCGTACTCGCAATTATCCTCGATGATATCGTCCTCCCTCGATCACACGTTTATATCCGATAGTAAGTTTTCCGCGATGGTGCGTGTTTATGATTCCGCAATGTCAAAATTAGAAAAAAACACGAATATAAAAACAATGGCAACATCGCAAGAACTACTTCAACGAATAGCGGAAAACACAACCCCGGTGAAAACCAGCATGATCTCAATAACATCAACCAATCCTGAATTCAGTGTGAATTTCCCCACTGCGATTCCGGTGAAGGAAATAGCACTAGCAAAATTACGAGTATACCATAGTTGGCCTGATATTAGATCAGTACCATTCGAAAGTCAACAACCGAATAATTCCTTTTTGTTTGCGAGTAAGAATAAACAAGACGGAAGTCCTGGCTGGAAGGTTGTTTCGCTACCATCTGGGTGCTACCAAATTGAACAAATTAATAATGAATTTCAGCGTAGAATAAAATCCATTACTGGAAAAGAATCGAAAATCGCTATAACAGTTCATGAACCAATACTATCATCTGCCATTGAGATAAACTCAACCGGATATGCCGAAGATATATATCAGAGTTCTATAAGGACAATACTGGGTTGGCCTTCAATCCCACCTCGGACATCTTATCAAATACCAAAACCACAAAAATCTGATTATGTCACAGATGTACAACCATACCACGAAATTGCTTCATCAGATCGAAACTCTTTGCCTGGTATAAAAAATGCAAAATTAACTGATCAATTTACATTTCTTGATAACACTACCATGCAATGGGAATTTGGTTTTGAGAAAACTCCCGATTCATCCATTGCAATTGTATTTACTCTAAATAATGTCATTGATCATTTGAAAGAGATTACTCAATTCCATAAAACACAACTAGATAGACTACGACAGAGTGATCCAAAAACATCTTTTTGATATAACGAGTTCACGCAGCAAGATCATAAAATATGTTGAGATATTAAATCAGCTTGTATCCGATATGGAATATATCAACAAACGAATAGTTCAGATAATAATTAATGACAAGAACGTAGATAAACAAAACTTTCTCACTGATTACAATATCACAGAAGCTAATTTACCCGATTTCATTTTATATTCATTTGCACCAACGGCTCCTCCCGGGTTTCTAGTCATTGACGATCCAACTAATCCGGTCTTTATGCGATGTCATAATGATTCATTAACGAGAATTAATTTCAAACTCAGTGTCCAGTCCAATAATTTGATTGACTTACGAGGAGAGGTTTTGCAAATTAGTTTGTTTGTGAAATCCTAAAGGATTTTCGTCTTAAGACTTTCATCGTCAAGGATTTTCAATTCGTCTCCAAAACGCCATCGGCGCCGGGTCTGTCTGGAGACATAGTCTCAACGCGTGAGAAAATGAAACCATTTCCCATTTTTTGTCTGCCTGAATTGGTTTTCGTTTGAAATCCTTTAGGATTTTGTTGAAATAGTTTCGGTTTGTCTGACATAGTTTCGGTTTGTCCACCCTTATTGCTGCTTTAGTTGTGCTTTGTGATGGAGCTTCTGAAACACTTGAAAAAGCACTTTTAAATAATTGAATGGTGATATAGTTAATAACGTGTGCTTCTAAAAAGAAAGGGCCTTTTGTTTTAAACAGTTGCAAACTAGCATTAAAGACATGTTGTTTATGTTTTTATAAAATATTTGTAAACTTTACGCCAGCTTCATACTATTATTTGAACTTTTATTTCAAACCTGTTCGAAAGTAGTTCGAAAATGCATTAGCATAAATAATAAAACTAACTCGTTATCAAGAAAAGGATATGTGGCAACTATTAACCAACATAAGGGCATTATTAATTTAAAACATGACATTCAAGAAGATGACAACCTCAGACGGGCTAGGCGGCTGTATTGGGTACCATACAAATGTTCAATGTTTACAAAGAGATAGATTGTTCATATGTAGTAAATATAACGTAACCAGTGCTTTCAAACATTAATAAATCAAAGTGTGTGTCTCGTCAATTTATATGGAAAAAGTCAGGAATAATTAAAGTACGAACAAAAAGAGTACAATGACACTTAGACATGGTACAGGTGCAAAGTCAAATTATAGTTTGATTTTAATGGTTTATAATAACACCGACATACTTTGAATACAAACTATGAACAATTGTGCCAACTACAACCTCAGATTTGATTCAGATATATATGTGAACATAAATATATGAAATTTTTTAGAATAAATCAAACTTGGAGGTAATGGAAAAATGATATATTTTTAATCATGGCTTCGCCACTTGTTAAAATACCACCTTAAACATATATGTCTTGGGTATTCTTTACAGATCTCACAGACAACAAACAACCCATAACAGAATACTTTTTCATCCAGATGCGAAAATTACGTTGTTAAAATAAAGGACTTTGCATAACGAAAATAAATTAAACAATAATTAAAATATCAATGCTATATAAGGATATAATTTTTGAACATAAAACATTTTAAGGGCGAAATATAGATATTAGCACAATACATAAAACATTTTTCATTCTTATATTTTCACATGCGAAATAATATATAATATAGAAGTTATCCCTGAAGCAGCAAAAGCAAGTACTTTGTGAGCCAGACAAAGACACTGCAAACTGCGTAACATTGCCGACATTGAAATTACTCTTGCTTGAAGACATTTGACCAGACGCGGGTCAGTTCTATTTTGTAATTGAGAACTACGATAAACACGGTGTGCTACAATGCTTAATCGGACATGATCTGGTTTCAGATAGGGTCCATTAATTTGCAAAATATCACAATATAATTTACTGATTATGTCGACCTATTCCTTTCGCTCTCTTTATTCACTTATGTTTTTATGATAACATTTACATGAGCAGCGTATGAGATTGAGATTAATTTACCTGAACTGGGTGGAGTAATGAGCTTTGGAGAGTGGATATTCTTATACGCTTCTATTCTGGAGTATGTTTTATTATATAATGGAAACAAAATTCTTTCACTAACAAAATACTGGATATGTTTCATACTATTGTGCCAAACACGATATATTTTAACTCCTCTTATCGACATTGCCCACCTTTATACCAAAAGATGAAACACATTCACTATTAGCTTTGCAAGAAAATATATATAGAATTATCAAGAACAGTCTAAAACTCCATTTGTTTCTAGAAATAGAAAATAAAACGAGTATTCTTACTCCATCAAAATAGTCATTTCTATGAGAGGACAATAATTCATGGCTGTATCGAAGTAATATCATATGTCACTGGCATTCCAAATAAAACTGATTCGGTTTGTTTCAATAGTATCAGACACTGTTAAAACATCAAATGTACAGCAAGGTTACAATATAGAGAAAGAAAGGGGCCCCGAGTGGCCGAGTGGTCTAAAGCGCTGTCCGTTACGGACCACTGCCATCTCACCTCTGTCTGCGTGTGTTCGAGTCTAAGATTCGGCAAATGTAGTTATGTGAGAAAGCTTGCCAGTAGCTTCTCGTGGGTCGGTGGTTCTTTCCGGGCTTTGTCCGGTTTCTTCCTCCACCATTAATACTGGCCGCCATGTATAGCCTATATTGTGCTGAAAAATGGCGTTAAACCATTAAAAAAAAAAAAAAAAATATAGAGAAAGATATAATTGCAGATGTAAGCGTTTCTTACAGCACTGAAATACAATGTTCGTGGTGACTGTATCTTTCTGTTGTCAATTTACATTGTGATGAAAATATGTAGAATCATTGGAAACACAAACTTCCAAATTCAAGTGATATGTATAAATTGTTAATTATGGATAACAAAATACAATTTAGTGACATAAAATGAAGACAATGTGTCAAAGCAAAGTAAAATTATGGTGGCAATCTATGTGCGAGCACAACATTATGAAGCGTATAATTTTAGTCTGATGGTTACATGAGCTAAGATTTCACCGTCTTTGACATTACATTCAATCCTTTCAAGCTTTACCCTACTTCGTTGGGTTTTGTTTACAACATTTTTGTAAAAGAAAAACGTAATTAACCAATCCACAGATTTTAAAACAAGGTGCATTAAAACAAAAGGAAACAATTTTGTACATCGTGAATAAATAATTATCATATCATAACACCAATTCCGTCTTTTACCGTGCTTGTTACTTGTTTATTTCTGGTTTTGTCTGCTTCATTTTGGAGATCAGCATTAGCTGTGATCTTTCACTTTGATATTCCATCAGAATTGTGCAGTCTGTTATTTAATAATTATAATTTGTCTACGTTGATGCCCTTGATCTATTTGCAGTATGTTCTTTGGTACCTATTGCTAATATATACATAGAGAAAACGCACTCGTTTCATGTTCAGTACCATTCACTTTTGTTTGAATTTATTAAGGTCATTGTATTCGTGATTTGATGTGTTTCAAACTATGGAACACATGCAGCTATTCCTCAATGATTTATATAGCGAACACTTGGTTAACGCGCAAAAATTATATTTACATTCAATTGAAGTAAGGAGGAGCGATCTATCATGCAAATGTCATCACAATGCCGTCTGATAACTGGTATAACGCAGCTGAACTATTAATGGAACATGGAAGAGATTTACATCTAGAAGACATGTAATTGACATTGTAAATGCTCGAGCGTATAGCGCTTCCACATTAATGACAAACATGGCAATATACATTGTAACACTGATAATAGAAACTTACTTAGAACTTACAAAGAAGAAACTAAGAATAAATTATATTGAATGGAAATTAATCATTCACTGAATTATTGGCATTTTAAACAAATTTGTCTCTCTCCAAAATGAGTTGGAATTTTATTGATATTTTATTTGTCAAATGATGGGAAGCAATGTGAATCATAGGTAAAGCATACGTATAGCGTACTTGTTAATTTCTACGTGATGTAATTATATATTGAGGCAGATTCATTATAATAGGACTCATTGCAGGAATATATTTATCTATGCAGTAAAGTATAACTGCAACATGTTTTCTTATTAATGAAGTTAACAATACTAAAAAATGTAACTAGTTCATATCATCATATATCTTTCGTCATGAAGAAATTATATAAATGTTAGACAAGTTCGCGCTATTTTAGTTTAGTTATTTGGTGTTTTGTTGTATGCTTTTCCAAAAGAAACAAACGTGAGCAAGAAGTTGGAAAATCAAAAAAGTCTTTATAACAGTAACAAATGGTAGAATTATGACAATTATGACAATATTATGATAACAGAAAGTTGGTTGTTCATAACCACATATCAGACATTGTAAGAATTATATATATATCTATATATATATATATATATATATATATATATATATATATATATATATATATATATATATATATATATATATATATATATATATATATATATATATATATGAACCTGTACTAGATTTTAAACTAAATATAAATCGGAATTCATAACGTAGATGAAAACAATGCATGACGAGAACATTAGTAGAATTAGCTTGAAACCGTGTTGTTGTTAAATAATTTAAGGTTGAGATGTGATACAATATCGTGTGTGATTTACTTGTTCACATCATTGAGTTATCGTTTCATGTTTGTTAACATCATATATGTATCTATTAGTACACACTTTATCAAAGTATATGCAACAAGAAATGCACGTGTGTTTGTTTGTGTGTGTGTGTTTTAAAAGCTTATATATTGTATTATTTGGTCTAACAAACTGGGATCTACGCAATTCCAAGACTTTCCATAAAACGTTTTGATGCATTGACCTTTGACTTTTTGGAGTGGTCTGTAACCGGCGGAAGGATAACCTCCTCTTCAAAAATGTTTGTTTTTGTCACAATAGGTCGGCCATTTTTCATCTCTTGCACAACGTAAATGTCAGCATTTGGGTCTATATCATAATTCCTCTTTAACGTTAAGGTCAGAGTTCCTGAACGTCGCTTAAGATGAAATGTCAACTGATCTGGAAGCTGATTGTCTTCGAATGAACGTGTGTTGGCCTGGTCTCTTGTGGTCACGTCTTTGAACCAGACTATTTCGGAGACTGCAGGTGCTGGAAAAAGGGAGATTAGATCATTTTTGAGAATAGAAATGTCATCCAACAAGCAATCGAACAAACGAGAAGCATTGAGTATTTCGCCTATCCGATGTTTCCCAATAACTGAACAAAGAATAACTAAATACGTAAACACATGTTAAGATTCGTTGCAGCTTGAACACAATTTTAATTACCTAAGCAACAGTTCAGAGAGTATTTAAATATTTTTATAACATAACATGTAAAAGCAATCAAACAACTTCAATTACTTTTGGATTAAACCCCTACGTTTGGACTTCCTTTTATTTATTTTGCCACAAAATGTCACCTAGAGTACTATTATGTGACGATCGAAAATTCAAACGGTTCCCAACACCTATATGTACACAAACTGATTGATCTTACGTGTGGTACCATTCTTGTTTTTTATATGCTGATTATGCAAGATATTACAATTTGTCTTGTATCTATTAATACGTTTTTTTTACAATTTATCTTGTATATTCTTCCACCTACTGTTTATAGTATTTCTGAAGAACTTATCTTCTGATATGTTCTGCAATTCATCTGACGGGTGTCCCAATCCACCATCGTTAGTAGTATAATGTTTGGAACAATTCTTCGAACACTAAGATAATATCTTCATCTTCTTCACTTTATCATACACCTAACATGATAAACTATAATTTGTAACGTTCATCGATTGTGTCTCCAATGATAACTAACATACAAGTACTAAAAATACTTTATATTATTATATTAGTCAGAATAGTACACTACACGTGAATGACTTTCCAGTAGGTATTTCAAGCAAAATAAATTTGTATATTAAAGAAAAGTGAAAGCTTACCTAGCTTAAAGTTAGAAGTAACAAACAGTACTTCGTTTCAAAATGGTTATTATCGGTTTGAATAGTGATGTTCGGAAGATTTGCAGTAATCGAAAGCTTTCCAAAGTCTGGAAAATTAAATTGGTTCTGAAAATTACAAAATATAAAGGACTCACATATCATATATTCGTACCTGAGTTAACATAATCCAGGAGTACACAAACTAACGCAAATACACTTCTCGTCATTTTCAACCCAATGACTGACGTTGCGTATGTGGACATACTGTTGTGTTTTGCCACTAAAAGCAAGCTATTATATAGGATTCGTTGGATGCAAATTCTGAATGTCATGACAAATTTGCTCTGGTTACGTGTCGATTATTTTCTTTAGGGTTTAATTATTTCAATCTCTCAGAGACCAAGATACAAGAAGGAACAGGTTGATACCATGCATGTGGCATCGGTAGGCGACGATGCGTGCCCGTATATGAGCTGTTATTATGTAATTCTTTTATTTATTGAACAATACAATGTATTCATACAACTTCTTATAGACAATAGGTACAAAGTCACGTTAACACATTACATATTACAGGTGTGGCTGGGACATATCTTATTTTCAAAAAAAACAAAGTTCTTTAGTTTATTCCTAATCTCTAATAATCACCATTTCATCATTCCGAAATGTCAGATAGTTCTTACAATACATTGCGATGCATATAATTTTAAGAACGACTATCTCTCTCTGTCTGTCTGTCTCTCTCTCTCTCTCTCTCTCTCTCTCTCTCTCTCTCTCTCTCTCTCTCTCTCTCTCTCACCGTCTTTGTGCACAAAATACGTAATTCTTGATATTTAGGTAAAAAGTAATCTAAGTTTGAAAAGGAATTACTACCTACCTTGGGATGATCTTACCACTTTTATAAACCATTGGTGTGTTTAAAATATTGTTAAGATTTAAGAAAATTCTTCCAACAATTGACTGATCTATAAACGATATGCACCGTACTATGAAAGTATTAGAGGATTTATACTGACGAATATATACAGTAGTATCTAAAGAATTTCAAAACGGCATTTACTGTATAAACGCAGGCATACCACATGTAAGGAAGTCACATTGTATCATTCTTAACAAACCTAATCCTAATATGTTGCGATAATTGTTTTCCTAAATGTACATATTTCTAACGGTCAACATTGTATCATTCTTAACAAACCTAATCCTAATATGTTGCGATAATTGTTTTCCTAAATGTACATATTTCTAACGGTCAACATTGTATCATTCTTAACAAACCTAATCCTAATATGTTGCGATAATTGTTTTCCTAAATGTACATATTTCTAACGGTCAACATTTTACACTTTCTAAAACTATTCATTCTGTAACGCGTCTGGGGATACATCCCTGCACACAATTAGTTTTAAAACTTATGTTACACTAACATAGGGATTTGTAGAAATTGGAAACGGTGGAAAGTGCAGCACTTTGCTCAGAAGAAAATGAAAAAATGTAGAGATTATGTAAGCCAAATCTTTCTGATCGAATCCATATAAAGCGTGATATTTTTCTCCAGAATGATTATAGATACTTACGTGCATTGTGGAGATTTTGACCCATTGGTATAAATTCCGGCGTATTCCGCATTCATCTTGTCTACCTCAAATTGCACATTTACCCTCAGGCATATGTTGGTTAAAGCTTATCGCAATACTAAAGGGCATCCAGGCTAATTCTAGGTAAAGTACATGTCTGTGGGGCGGTGCATGAATTATAAAGGTTGTGATATCTGTTATAATTTAGTCCATTTGAATGACTATTTTGTTTGTTCTACCTGGCCGATGATTAGCGTTTAAGTCTTCTGCATCTCCCTGTAAATTGCTCTTGTGGATCTGGCCGCATATCTCAATAATGTCTTCTCTCCTCGCTGACCTAGTGGCTTTATATTTACATTTTATGCTTCTATTTCTGGTAAAAACCAAAGTTATGTTTGCACCATTTAACCGATTTTCAAAACAACTTTACGTTTAACATATCAGGTTATCATTGAAGATAACTCAACCATCATAACTGTGTTTAATTCAATTTTTTCTCTTGCACCTCAGACAGGTTTGTCAGAAAATTTCTTTTTATTGTCATTACTCAAATGTTTATGTGCACTCATGTCATATATTAGATATAAACAATAGTTTTAAATAAATAAGGTACATTGTTACATTACTGCTAATCGTTTACATTTTATATCTGAGATATTATGTACGAGGAAAAGTTGTTCCAAGACTTGGTGATATATTTAACTTTTAACGGGGAATAAGTCTTTTTTATATTTATTAACATATGCTTACATGCGCTGCTGTATATGCGGTTGTCATTTGCTGAAAGATGTTTTGCTATATGTGATGATACTAATTATTGTAAATTACGCAAACTATGATCAAAGTACGACTAATATATAGTATTATTTTAACACAATATTTGGGGTTTTCGAAATACACATTAAGGCATGCATTATATTAAAAAAAAAATAAAACTGGCAAGGAATTTCAGGGTGCATTGTTATCAACAATGAAGCATCATAATGTCACCATCAGACGAGGATATACTGCATTACATCGCGATCAGGCAATTGTTGAACGATTTAATCGGACACTTACTGAGCGGTTATTTGGATATCAATACGCGAAGGAATTTATTCAGGATAAACGATCTCGTGAATGGGTAAAGAGATTACCAGGAGTAATTTCCGAGCTCAATAATGAGATTACTCAAACAATATGGATTAGCACCGCCAAATGAATTTATGCGTTATATAAACCGCTTAGAACTCTTATCTGGTATTCCACGCTACCAACACTGAAAATGAATGACCCACCAATATGCGGCCTAGAAGTATTAAATGTCTTCAACGCTATTTCATCATCTGGAAACCACCTCATAAAACTGTACACGAATATACGAGTAATAGCTTTTTAGAGAGACATTATATAAAATAACATGATTGATATTTGGGGAAGATCCTTCTCAAGCCTGGAAAAACCCACTGCGGTAATATCTGCAACCGGTGTTGTAAAAAAAATAATCGAAGATGAAATATCCAAGATGTTAAACCTCTCAAGTGTTAATCCCAATGAAATAGTTGTATTTCAAGATCGTCAGGGTAAATTGAAAACTAGTAATGTTTCCCTTGATGATATTTTGACAAGATGACGCGACTTCTCGTCATTTTCAATCCAATGACTGACGTTGCGTATGTGGACATACTGTTGTGTTTTGCCACTAAAAGCAAGCTATTATATAGGATTCGTTGGATGCAAATTCTGAATGTCATGGCAAATTTGCTCTGGTTACGTGTCGATTATTTTCTTTAGGGTTTAATTATTTCAATCTCTCAGAGACCAAGAGACAAGAAGGAACAGGTTGATACCATGCATGTGGCATCGGTAGGCGACGATGCGTGCCCGTATATGAGCTGTTATTATGTAATTCTTTTATTTATTGAACAATACAATGCATTCATACAACTTCTTATAGACAATAGGTACAAAGTCACGTTAACACATTTCATATTACAGGTGTGGCTGGGACATATTTTATTTTTAAAAAAAAACAAAGTTCTCTAGCTTCGTCCTAATATCTAATAATCACCATTTCATCATTCTGAAATGTCAGATAGTTCTTACAATACATTGCGATGCATATAATTTTAAGAACGACTATCTCTCTCTCTCTCTCTCCCTCTCTCTCTCTCTCTCTCTCTCTCTCTCTCTCCCCGTCCTTGTGCACGAAATACGTAATTCTTGATATTCAGGTAAAAAGTAATCCAATATAAGTTTGAAAAGGAATTACTACCCACCTTGGGATGATCTTACCACTTTTATAGACCATTGGTGTGTTTAAAATATTGCCAAGATTTAAGAAAATTCTTCCAACAATTGACTGATCTATAAACGATATGCACCGTACTATGAAAGTATTAGAGGATTTATACTGACGAATATATACAGTAGTATCTAAAGAATTTTAAAACGGCATTTACTGTATAAACACAGACATACCACATGTAAGGATGTCACATTGTATCATTCTTAACAAACCTAATCCTAATATGTTGCGATAATTGTTTTCCTAAATGTACATATTTCTAACGGTCAACATTGTATCATTCTTAACAAACCTAATCCTAATATGTTGCGATAATTGTTTTCCTAAATGTACATATTTCTAACTTTCAACATTTTACACTTTCTAAAACTATTCATTCTGTAACGCGTCTGGGGATACCTCCCTGCACACAATTAGTTTTAAAACTTATGTTACACTAACATAGGGATTGGTAGAAATTGGAAACGGTGGAAAGTGCAGCACTTTGCTCAGAAGAAAATGAAAAAATGTAGAGATTATGTAAGCCAAATCTTTCTGATCGAATCCATATAAAGCGTGATATTTTTCTCCAGAATGATTATAGATACTTACGTGCATTGTGGAGATTTTGACCCATTGGTATAAATTCCGGCGTATTCCGCATTCATCTTGTCTACCTCAAATTGCACATTTACCCTCAGGCATATGTTGGTTAAAGCTTATCGCAATACTAAAGGGCATCCAGGCTAATTCTAGGTAAAGTACATGTCTGTGGGGCGGTGCATGAATTATAAAGGTTGTGATATCTGTTATAATTTAGTCCATTTGAATGACTATTTTGTTTGTTCTACCTGGCCGATGATTAGCGTTTAAGTCTTCTGCATCTCCCTGTAAATTGCTCTTGTGGATCTGGCCGCATATCTCAATAATGTCTTCTCTCCTCGCTGACCTAGTGGCTTTATATTTACATTTTATGCTTCTATTTCTGGTAAAAACCAAAGTTATGTTTGCACCATTTAACCGATTTTCAAAACAACTTTACGTTTAACATATCAGGTTATCATTGAAGATAACTCAACCATCATAACTGTGTTTAATTCAATTTTTCTCTTGCACCTCAGACAGGTTTGTCAGAAAATTTCTTTTTATTGTCATTACTCAAATGTTTATGTGCACTCATGTCATATATTAGATATAAACAATAGTTTTAAATAAATAAGGTACATTGTTACATTACTGCTAATCGTTTACATTTTATATCTGAGATATTATGTACGAGGAAAAGTTGTTCCAAGACTTGGTGATATATTTAACTTTTAACGGGGAATAAGTCTTTTTTATATTTATTAACATATGCTTACATGCGCTGCTGTATATGCGGTTGTCATTTGCTGAAAGATGCTTTGCTATATGTGATGATACTAATTATTGTAAATTACCCAAACTATGATCAAAGTACGACTAATATATAGTATTATTTTAACACAATATTTGGGGTTTTCGAAATACACATTAAGGCATGCATTATATTAAAAAAAAAAAAAAACTGGCAAGGAATTTCAGGGTGCAGTGTTATCAACAATGAAGCATCATAATGTCACCATCAGATGAGGACATACTGCATTACATCGCGATCAGGCAATTGTTGAACGATTTAATCGGACACTTACTGAGCGGTTATTTGGATATCAATACGCGAAGGAATTTATTCAGGATAAACGATCTCGTAAATGGGTAAAGAGATTACCAGGCGTAATTTCCGAGCTCAATAATGAGATTAATCAAACAATATGGATTAGCACTGCCAAATGAATTTATGCGTTATATAAACCGCTTAGAACTCTTATCTGGTATTCCACGCTACCAACACTGAAAATGAATGACCCACCAATATGCGGCCTAGAAGTATTAAATGTCTTCAACGCTATTTCATCATCTGGAAACCACCTCATAAAACTGTACACGAATATACGAGTAATAGCTTTTTAGAGAGACATTATATAAAATAACATGATTGATATTTGGGGAAGATCCTTCTCAAGCCTGGAAAAACCCACTGCGGTAATATCTGCAACCGGTGTTGTAAAACAAATAATCGAAGATGAAATATCCAAGATGCTAAACCTCTCAAGTGTTAATCCCAATGAAATAGTTGTATTTCAAGATCGTCAGGGTAAATTGAAAACTAGTAATGTTTCCCTTGATGATATTTTGACAAGATGACGCGACTTCTCGTCATTTTCAATCAAATGACTGACGTTGCGTATGTGGACATACTGTTGTGTTTTGCCACTAAAAGCAAGCTATTATATAGGATTCGTTGGATGCAAATTCTGAATGTCATGACAAATTTGCTCTGGTTACGTGTCGATTATTTTCTTTAGGGTTTAATTATTTCAATCTCTCAGAGACCAAGAGACAAGAAGGAACAGGTTGATACCATGCATGTGGCATCGGTAGGCGACGATGCGTGCCCGTATATGAGCTGTTATTATGTAATTCTTTTATTTATTGAACAATACAATGCATTCATACAACTTCTTATAGACAATAGGTACAAAGTCACGTTAACACATTACATATTACAGGTGTGGCTGGGACATATTTTATTTTAAAAAAAAACAAAGTTCTTTAGTTTCGTCCTAATATCTAATAATCACCATTACATCATTCTGAAATGTCAGATAGTTCTTACAACACATTGCGATGCATATAATTTTGAGAACGACTATCTCTCACCCTCTCTCTCTCTCTCTCTCTCTCTCTCTCTCTCTCTCTCTCTCTCTCTCTCTCTCTCTCTCTCTCTCTCTCTCTCTCTCTCTCTCTCCGTCCTTGTGCACGAAATACGTAATTCTTGATATTCAGATAAAAAGTAATCCAATATAAGTTTGAAAAGGAATTACTACCCTACCTTGGGATGATCTTACCACTTTTATAGACCATTGGTGTGTTTAAAATATTGTCAAGGTTTAAGAAAATTCTTCCAACAATTGACTGATCTATAAACGATATGCCCCCCTGCGGGTTCGGGGTTGTAGAATTGGCCCGACGTGCCTCGCCACGTGTCGTAAAAGGCGACTAAGTAGAGGCAACCTGTTTGCCGTGGGTTGCGTCCCGTGTCGGGGGAGGAAAGGATCCTGGTAGTTGCAACACACTACTTTGGCCTCTACTTCTCTTAGACGGGTGGTCGAGATGGGCCCGGTCTCGACAAATCGGCTGGTCACGCCGAGCCCTAGGAAGTCTTTATTAACTCTCTCACCTCCTTTTACTTTCTCCTTGTATCAGTTTTGATACCACCGTTGCCCCTATATTCTATTCCTATATCTTTCCCTTTTCCAAATCTTAGAAGACTTCCTAGAAGGCGGTGGCTCAACGGGTCAATCGGGGGGTAATTTTACTGACCCTAGAAATTGGCGACTTCAGGGTCATCCAAAGGTAATTTTATCAACTGAGTATGGCATCTGTGTATCCTTGGCACTTTAAAAGTGTCCCCTTGTTGGGCTCCTTGGTGGGTGGGGAGCACGGGTGCTGAATTTTAAAATCTAGCCATCATGGAAAAAAATCCAATAAACGTACTAAACCACTGTCTGACTCTGATGAAGAACCACGTGGCGTGGAATCATTTCCACGCTTCATGGTTATTCAATCAAAAGATGATGCTAAACCGCTTTCAGGTTTATCTCCATTTATTATCGAGAAAACCATTACGGGATCGATTGGCACACCAAAAAGTGTGAAAAAACTAAAATCGGGTTGCCTTCTTGTAGAGTGTGAGCGAAAGGGGCAAACAGACAATATCATGAAAATGAAAACATTCTTTGATATTCCAGTGACCTCATTCGCCCACACTACACTGAATTCGTCCATAGGCGTAATACGATGTCGTGACTTGGCTGGAGTCACCGACGCAGATATCATCGAAGGGATGAAACATGAAGGTGTCACTGCAGTGCGAAGAATACGTATTAAACGTAATAACACCCTGCAGGACACCAATACATTTGTACTCACCTTTAATAAACCGACAGTGCCCAAAGTGGTCAAGGTTGGGTTTTTACAAGTAAAGGTCGAGATCTACATTCCAAACCCCCTTCGATGCTATAAATGTCAAAAATACGGCCATCACGAGGATCGATGTTCCAGAGCCAAGGTATGTGGCCGATGCGGAGAACACTCTCATCAGGAAGCTGATTGTAGAGCAACTCCGCATTGTGTCAACTGTGGCAAGGAACATCACGCCAGTTCCAAAGATTGTGATACATGGAAACAGGAGAAGGAAATTCAGAGGGTAAAGTTTACTTCGAACATTCCCTACCCAGAGGCCAGAAAACTTGTCCAGGCAAAAACATCCCTTCCTGGCCCATCCTTCTCCACAGTCGTAAAGCACAATCCAAAAAGCACGAAGGACGCCCAAACACAGACGGATCAGCCCGATTCAACCACAAGTGCCAATATCCCTAATTATAAGCCACAGAAAAGCACAACATCAACTCAGACAACAACTAATAACAATCCACCACCAAAATCACCAAGACAGAAACACAAATCACAAACAAATAAACAGCAAAACGGGTCAGATGACCCCATTAAACTGAACAACAGGTTTGGAGACTTTGAGAGCATGGATGCAGAAGAAACTGCTCCGTGTACTCAATGTAGCTCCAAACCTAATAAAACTAAATATACTCCCGTACTTCCTCCAGACAAATAACAACACATACTTCCTTCGCGAATAGTCTAACCTAGTTCCAGAATCTCCAGCATAACATTAGAATGAAGAACACCATCATACAATGGAATTGTCGAGGACTTAAAACAAACTACAATGATATTCTTCTGCTTTTAAATGAACACGATCCTGCTGTACTATGTTTACAGGAAACATTCCTGAAAGAGACAGATAAAATTACTTTTAAAAACTTTTCCCTGTTTAATGCGTACTTTCAAAACGCAGACAGGGCCTCAGGAGGAGTCTCTATTGCTGTGAACAATAGAGCCCCTCACAGAGTCGTTCCTTTAAATACAAATTTACAAGCCATTGCTGTAAATGTCACTCTACATCGAGTGATTACTTTTTGTTCCATTTACTTACCACCAAACACCAACCTAGTACAAAAGGAATTAGACAATCTTGTTGAACAACTTCCCGCGCCCTTCGTTTTACTCGGGGATTTTAATGCCCATAACATTTTATGGGGATCAAATCACATAAACGACAGAGGCCATAAAATAGAAGATTTCATTTCTAGACACGATCTGTGTCTATATAACACCAACTCACCAACATATTTACACCCAGGAACCGGTACGTACACATGCATAGATTTGACAATTTGCTCTCCCTCACTGCTTTTGGACTATGAATGGAAGGTCGCTGATGACCTTCACAGCAGTGATCACTTTCCAATTACTCTTGAAAATAACTCCAAAATTGATGACGCAATTCCACAATGGAATATAAAGAAAGCCGACTGGGCTATGTTTGAAACACTATGTAAAACTGGACTAAATAATGATACAGTATTAAACGCTGTTAATCCTATACATCATTTTACCTCCGCTTTAATTTCAATTGCAGATGAATCTATTCCTAAGTCCTCAACGAACAGTAAGAGATCGCAAAAACCTTGGGTAACCAAGGAATGCAAAGAAGCCATTAGACAACGCCGAGAAGCATTAAAAACATTCAACAATCGTCCAACGCCCGAAAATTTAAATAAATATCGTATTGCCCGGGCTAAAACTCGACGCACAATCAAAGAATGTAAACGTGCATCATGGAAGAAATATATTTCTTCTTTAAACTCTCGTTCCTCAATGAAACAAGTTTGGGATACTATTCGAAAAATAAATGGAAAGAGGAAACACAATTCTATTCGACATCTAAAAATAAACAATAGCAATTTCAGTTCGAAACGTGACATAGCAAATATTCTTGCCGATAGTTTTTCGAAAAACTCGTCATCGTCTAATTACTCAGATGCCTTTAGAAGATTAAAATCTCAAAAAGAAAAGTCACGTTTAAAATTTACATCGAACAACACTGAAAATTATAACCAGCTGTTTTCTTTATTGGAGCTTAGGGAGGCATTAGACAAGGCCCATGATACATCCGCTGGGCCTGACGAAGTACATTACCAGTTCTTGAAACACCTCCCAGAATCTTCTCTGACATTGCTTCTTAAAATATTTAACGATTTATGGATTGCTGGTAATATACCTAAGAGCTGGAAAGAAGCAACAGTGATACCGATTCCCAAACCAGGCAAAGATAACGAAGATCCTAACAGCTATCGGCCTATTGCATTGACAAGCTGCATATGCAAAACAATGGAACGAATGATTAATTCTCGGCTTGTATGGTACTTGGAAAGTAATAATTTAATTTCTCCTTTCCAAAGTGGCTTCCGTTCTGGTCGTAGTACTAACGATCATCTGGTTAGACTGGAAACATTTATTCGCGATGCATTGATCAAGAAGGAACATTTAGTAGCAGTCTTCTTTGATTTAGAAAAGGCCTATGATACAACATGGAAGTACGGGATACTAAATGTCCTGCACGATCTAGGTCTAAAAGGCCGTCTGCCCGCTTTCATCTCCAGTTTTCTCTCCGACAGAGAATTCAAAGTACGCGTGGGCTCTACCCTCTCCGATATGCACCAGCAAGAGATGGGTGTGCCCCAGGGCAGTATTTTATCTGTGACGCTATTTAATATCAAAATCAATAGCATCACTAAGTGCTTAACTCCCGGTGTGGACTGCTCTTTATATGTAGACGATTTTTTAATTTGTTATCGATCAAAGCACATGCATACAATTGAAAGGCAACTTCAACAAAATATCAATAAGATCCACCATTGGGCCAGTAATAATGGTTTTAAATTTTCTAAATCGAAAACAGTATGCATGCATTTCTGTCAATTGCGAAGACATCATGATGACCCTAAACTCACGCTGGACGGAACACTTATTCCAGTTGTTGAGGAAACAAAGTTTTTGGGTATTATCTTCGACAGAAAACTGACTTTTATACCACACATCAAAAATTTGAAAGCTAAATGCTTAAAAGCTTTAAATTTACTAAAAGTAATTGCGCACACTGACTGGGGTGCTGATAAAAAAAGTCCTCCTCAATTTGTATAGAACATTTATCCGTTCTATACTAGACTATGGATGCATTGTTTATGGTTCAGCTAGGAAGTCTTATTTGAAAATGCTTGACCCAATTCATCATCAGGGAATAAGACTTGCTCTAGGAGCATTCAAGACATCTCCATGCGAAAGCCTTCTCGCGGAAGCGAATGAACCACCCTTATCGCACCGCAGAGAAATGCTTTCTATACAGTACGCTTTTAGGTTAAGATCAAACCCTCTGAACCCTGCTTTTTCGGATGTTTTTCAACCAAAATACAAAACTTTGTATGAAAACAAACCAAATGCCATACCTTCATTTGGCATTAGAATATCATCCAGTTTTGACACTATCAAAATTAATCTCCCTACAGTTCAGAACACGTTTGTCTCGGAAACACCACCTTGGCTCCTTAAGCAACCCAAAGTGATTTTTACGTTGCACGATGGGAGAAAATCTGAGACGAATCCTGCCGTTTTCCAGAACTCTTATCATGAACTCCTCAACGATTTTAAAAACTACACCAAAATTTTTACTGATGGATCAAACGTTGATGACAAGGCTGCTGCAGGCTTCGTTAGTGGCAAGAACATAACCAAAGTTCGCTTGCCAAACAATGCGTCCATATTTTCAGCGGAAATCAGAGCAATAGACCTTGCTCTGAAATTTATTGAACAAAAGCGCATTTTAAATAGCATTATTTTCTGTGACTCTCTGTCAGTACTTCAGTCGCTACACCATAGAAAACTGGATAATCCATTACTAGTCGATATTCTCGTCAAAAACTCTGAGCTTAGTAAGTCCTACAACATAGTATACTGTTGGCTACCAAGCCATATTGGTATTAGAGGTAATGAAGAAGCAGACCGGGCTGCTAAGATGGCTCTATCCCAAGAACCATCGGATTTTAAATTACCTTTTACTGATTTTAAACCTTGTATCAAAAAGTACCTACGTCAGAAGTGGCAGGCGTCATGGGATGATGCAGTCAATAACAAACTTCATGCCATCAAACCAACCCTGGGAGAATGGACTCCTTCCTACAGAACTATCCGTAGGGAGTAGGTTGTCATTGCAAGAATCAGAATCGGTCATACATACATTACCCACTCCCACATACTGAAAGGTGAAGATCCACCAGAGTGCGTTTCTTGCAATGAGCCATTCACTGTTAAACACTTTATGACCGAGTGTTCCGACCTGCAACCTACGCGTGCTAAATATTATAATGTACATGACATGAAGGAACTTTTTGATACAATACAAATCACTTGTATTTTAGATTTCCTAAAGGAAGTAAATCTCTATTTTAAACTATAACTTGTATGCCATCATCTAGAATATTTTTAATGCAAATATCACCTCTTATTTACAACATCTTATCATCGACATAGACCATTTACATCTCCCGTTGATTGGGAAGCTTCATATTTTCCTGTCACCAACATCTTACCATTTTATATTGTTTTTCATATCGCTGGTCGATGTTAAACCTTTCTCATTTTTGAACATCTAACCTATTGTATGGCGCTAAATAGCCTAAAAGTGCTGGTGCGCCGTTAAAATTCAAGCAAACAAACAAACAAACATAAACGATATGCACCGTACTATGAAAGTATTAGAGGATTTATACTGACGAATATATACAGTAGTATCTAAAGAATTTCAAAACGGCATTTACTGTATAAACACAGACATACCACATGTAAGGAAGTCACATTGTATCATTCTTAACAAACCTAATCCTAATATGTTGCGATAATTGTTTTCCTAAATGTACATATTTCTAACGGTCAACATTGTATCATTCTTAACAAACCTAATCCTAATATGTTGCGATAATTGTTTTCCTAAATGTAAATATTTCTAACGGTCAACATTTTACACTTTCTAAAACTATTCATTCTGTAACGCGTCTGGGGATACCTCCCTGCACACAATTAGTTTTAAAACTTATGTTACACTAACATAGGGATTTGTAGAAATTGGAAACGGTGGAAAGTGCAGCACTTTGCTCAGAAGAAAATGAGAAAATGTAGAGATTATGTAAGCCAAATCTTTCTGATCGAATCCATATAAAGCGTGATATTTTTCTCCAGAATGATTATAGATACTTACGTGCATTGTGGAGATTTTGACCCATTGGTATAAATTCCGGCGTATTCCGCATTCATCTTGTCTACCTCAAATTGCACATTTACCCTCAGGCATATGTTGGTTAAAGCTTATCGCAATACTAAAGGGCATCCAGGCTAATTCTAGGTAAAGTACATGTCTGTGGGGCGGTGCATGAATTATAAAGGTTGTGATATCTGTTATAATTTAGTCCATTTGAATGACTTTTTTGTTTGTTCTACCTGGCCGATGATTAGCGTTTAAGTCTTCTGCATCTCCCTGTAAATTGCTCTTGTGGATCTGGCCGCATATCTCAATAATGTCTTCTCTTCTCGCTGACTTAGTGGCTTTATATTTACATTTTATGCTTCTATTTCTGGTAAAAACCAAAGTTATGTTTGCACCATTTAACCGATTTTCAAAACAACTTTACGTTTAACATATCAATTATCATTGAAGATAACTCACCCATCATAACTGTGTTTAATTCAATTTTTTCTCTTGCACCTCAGACAGGTTTGTCAGAAAATTTCTTTTTATTGTCATTACTCAAATGTTTATGTGCACTCATGTCATATATTAGATATAAACAATAGTTTTAAATAAATAAGGTACATTGTTACATTACTGCTAATCGTTTACATTTTATATCTGAGATATTATGTACGAGGAAAAGTTGTTCCAAGACTTGGTGATATATTTAACTTTGAACGGGGAATAAGTCTTTTTTATATTTATTAACATATGCTTACATGCGCTGCTGTATATGCGGTTGTCATTTGCTGAAAGATGTTTTGCTATATGTGATGATACTAATTATTGTAAATTACGCAAACTATGATCAAAGTACGACTAATATATAGTATTATTTTAACACAATATTTGGGGTTTTCGAAATACACATTAAGGCATGCATTATATTAAAAAAAAAATAAAACTGGCAAGGAATTTCAGGGTGCAGTGTTATCAACAATGAAGCATCATAATGTCACCATCAGACGAGGACATACTGCATTACATCGCGATCAGGCAATTGTTGAACGATTTAATCGGACACTTACTGAGCGGTTATTTGGATATCAATACGCGAAGGAATTTATTCAGGATAAACGATCTCGTGAATGGGTAAAGAGATTACCAGGCGTAATTTCCGAGCTCAATAATGAGATTACTCAAACAATATGGATTAGCACCACCAAATGAATTTATGCGTTATATAAACCGCTTAGAACTCTTATCTGGTATTCCACGCTACCAACACTGAAAATGAATGACCCACCAATATGCGGCCTAGAAGTATTAAATGTCTTCAACGCTATTTCATCATCTGGAAACCTCCTCATAAAACTGTACACGAATATACGAGTAATAGCTTTTTAGAGAGACATTATATAAAATAACATGACTGATATTTGGGGAAGATCCTTCTCAAGCCTGGAAAAACCCACTGCGGTAATATCTGCAACCGGTGTTGTAAAAAAAATAATCGAAGATGAAATATCCAAGATGTTAAACCTCGCAAGTGTTAATCCCAATGAAATAGTTGTATTTCAAGATCGTCAGGGTAAATTGAAAACTAGTAATGTTTCCCTTGATGATATTTTGACAAGATGACGCGACTTCTCGTCATTTTCAACCCAATGACTGACGTTGCGTATGTGGACATACTGTTCTGTTTTGCCACTAAAAGCAAGCTGTTATATATATAGGATTCGTTGGATGCAAATTCTGAATGTCATGACAAATTTGCTCTGGTTACGTGTCGATTATTTTCTTTAGGGTTTAATTATTTCAATCTCTCAGAGACCAAGAGACAAGAAGGAACAGGTTGATACCATGCATGTGGCATCGGTAGGCGACGATGCGTGCCCGTACATGAGCTGTTATTATGTAATTCTTTTATTTATTGAACAATACAATGCATTCATACAACTTCTTATAGACAATAGGTACAAAGTCACGTTAACACATTACATATTACAGGTGTGGCTGGGACATATTTTACTTTCAAAAAAACAAAGTTCTTTAGTTTCGTCCTAATATCTAATAATCACCATTTCATCATTCTGAAATGTCAGATAGTTCTTACAATACATTGCGATGCATATAAGTTTGAGAACGACTATCTCTCACCCTCTCTCTCTCTCTCTCTCTCTCTCTCTCTCTCTCCGTCCTTGTGCACGAAATACGTAATTCTTGATATTCAGGTAAAAGTAATCCAATATAAGTTTGAAAAGGAATTACTACCTACCTTGGGATGATCTTACCACTTTTATAGACCATTGGTGTGTTTAAAATATTGTCAAGGTTTAAGAAAATTCTTCCAACAATTGACTGATCTATAAACGATATGCACCGTACTGTGAAAGTATTAGAGGATTTATACTGACGAATATATACAGTAGTATCTAAAGAATTTTAAAACGGCATTTACTGTATAAACACAGACATACCACATGTAAGGAAGTCACATTGTATTATTCTTAACAAACCTAATCCTAATATGTTGCGATAATTGTTTTCCTAAATGTACATATTTCTAACGGTCAACATTTTACACTTTCTAAAACTATTCATTCTGTAACGCGTCTGGGGATACCTCCCTGCACACAATTAGTTTTAAAACTTATGTTACACTAACATAGGGATTTGTAGAAATTGGAAACGGTGGAAAGTGCAGCACTTTGCTCAGAAGAAAATGAGAAAATGTAGAGATTATGTAAGCCAAATCTTTCTGATCGAATCCATATAAAGCGTGATATTTTTCTCCAGAATGATTATAGATACTTACATGCATTGTGGAGATTTCGACCCATTGGTTTAAATTCCGGCGTATTCCGCATTCATCTTGTCTACCTCAAATTGCACATTTACCCTCAGGCATATGTTGGTTAAAGCTTATCGCAATACTAAAGGGCATCCAGGCTAATTCTAGGTAAAGTACATGTCTGTGGGGCGGTGCATGAATTATAAAGGTTGTGATATCTGTTATAATTTAGTCCATTTGAATGACTTTTTTGTTTGTTCTACCTGGCCAATGATTAGCGTTTAAGTCTTCTGCATCTCCCTGTAAATTGCTCTTGTGGATCTGGCCGCATATCTCAATAATGTCTTCTCTCCTCGCTGACTTAGTGGCTTTATATTTACATTTTATGCTTCTATTTCTGGTAAAAACCAAAGTTATGTTTGCACCATTTAACCGATTTTCAAAACAACTTTACGTTTAACATATCAGGTTATCATTGAAGATAACTCACCCATCATAACTGTGTTTAATTCAAGTTTTTCTCTTGCACCTCAGACAGGTTTGTCAGAAAATTTCTTTTTATTGTCATTACTCAAATGTTTATGTGCACTCATGTCATATATTAGATATAAACAATAGTTTTAAATAAATAAGGTACATTGTTACATTACTGCTAATCGTTTACATTTTATATCTGAGATATTATGTACGAGGAAAAGTTGTTCCAAGACTTGGTGATATATTTAACTTTGAACGGGGAATAAGTCTTTTTTATATTTATTAACATATGCTTACATGCGCTGCTGTATATGCGGTTGTCATTTGCTGAAAGATGTTTTGCTATATGTGATGATACTAATTATTGTAAATTACCCAAACTATGATCAAAGTACGACTAATATATAGTATTATTTTAACACAATATTTGGGGTTTTCGAAATACACATTAAGGCATGCATTATATTAAAAAAAATAAAATAAAACTGGCAAGGAATTTCAGGGTGCAGTGTTATCAACAATGAAGCATCATAATGTCACCATCAGACGAGGACACACTGCATTACATCGCGATCAGGCAATTGTTGAACGATTTAATCGGACACTTACTGAGCGGTTATTTGGATATCAATACGCGAAGGAATTTATTCAGGATAAACGATCTCGTGAATGGGTAAAGAGATTACCAGGCGTAATTTCCGAGCTCAATAATGAGAGTACTCAAACAATATGGATTAGCACGCCAAATGAATTTATGCGTTATATAAACCGCTTAGAACTCTTATCTGGTATTCCACGCTACCAACACTGAAAATGAATGACCCACCAATATGCGGCCTAGAAGTATTAAATGTCTTCAACGCTATTTCATCATCTGGAAACCACCTCATAAAACTGTACACGAATATACGAGTAATAGCTTTTTAGAGAGACATTATATAAAATAACATGATTGATATTTGGGGAAGATCCTTCTCAAGCCTGGAAAAACCCACTGCGGTAATATCTGCAACCGGTGTTGTAAAATAAATAATCGAATATGAAATATCCAAGATGTTAAACCTCTCAAGTGTTAATCCCAATGAAATAGTTGTATTTCAAGATCGTCAGGGTAAATTGAAAACTAGTAATGTTTCCCTTCATGATATTTTGACAAGATGACGCGACTTCTCGTCATTTTCAACCCAATGACTGACGTTGCGTATGTGGACATACTGTTGTGTTTTGCCACTAAAAGCAAGCTTTTATATAGGATTCGTTGGATGCAAATTCTGAATGTCATGACAAATTTGCTCTGGTTACGTGTCGATTATTTTCTTTAGGGTTTAATTATTTCAATCTCTCAGAGACCAAGAGACAAGAAGGAACAGGTTGATACCATGCATGTGGCATCGGTAGGCGACGATGCGTGCCCGTATATGAGCTGTTATTATGTAATTCTTTTATTTATTGAACAATACAATGCATTCATACAACTTCTTATAGACAATAGGTACAAAGTCACGTTAACACATTACATATTACAGGTGTGGCTGGGACATATTTTATTTTCAAAAAACCAAAGTTCTTTAGTTTCGTCCTAATATCTAATAATCACCATTTCATCATCCTGAAATGTCAGATAGCTCTTACAATACATTGCGATGCATATAATTTTGAGAACGACTATCTCTCACCCTCTCTCTCTCTCTCTTTCTCTCTCTCTCTCTCTCTCTCTCTCTCTCTCTCTCTCTCTCTCTCTCTCTCTCTCTCTCTCTCTCTCTCTCTCTCTCTCTCCGTCCTTGTGCACGAAATACGTAATTCTTGATATTCAGGTAAAAAGTAATCCAATATAAGTTTGAAAAGGAATTACTACCTACCTTGGGATGATCTTACCACTTTTATAGACCATTGGTGTGTTTAAAATATTGTCAAGGTTTAAGAAAATTCTTCCAACAATTGACTGATCTATAAACGATATGCACCGTACTATGAAAGTATTAGAGGATTTATACTGACGAATATATACAGTAGTATCTAAAGAATTTCAAAACGGCATTTACTGTATAAACGCAGACATACCACATGTAAGGAAGTCACATTGTATCATTCTTAACAAACCTAATCCTAATATGTTGCGATAATTGTTTTCCTAAATGTACATATTTCTAACGGTCAACATTGTATCATTCTTAACAAACCGAATCCTAATATGTTGCGATAATTGTTTTCCTAAATGTACATATTTCTAACGGTCAACATTGTATCATTCTTAACAAACCTAATCCTAATATGTTGCGATAATTGTTTTCCTAAATGTACATATTTCTAACGGTCAACGTTTTACACTTTCTAAAACTATTCATTCTGTAACGCGTCTGGGGATACCTCCCTGCACACAATTAGTTTTAAAACTTATGTTACACTAACATAGGGATTTGTAGAAATTGGAAACGGTGGAAAGTGAAGCACTTTGCTCAGAAGAAAATGAGAAAATGTAGAGATTATGTAAGCCAAATCTTTCTGATCGAATCCATATAAAGCGTGATATTTTTTCTCCAGAATGATTATAGATACTTACATGCATTGTGGAGATTTTGACCCATTGGTATAAATTCCGGCGTATTCCGCATTCATCTTGTCTACCTCAAATTGCACATTTACCCTCAGGCATATGTTGGTTAAAGCTTATCGCAATACTAAAGGGCATCCAGGCTAATTCTAGGTAAAGTACATGTCTGTGGGGCGGTGCATGAATTATAAAGGTTGTGATATCTGTTATAATTTAGTCCATTTGAATGACTATTTTGTTTGTTCTACCTGGCCGATGATTAGCGTTTAAGTCTTCTGCATCTCCCTGTAAATTGCTCTTGTGGATCTGGCCGCATATCTCAATAATGTCTTCTCTCCTCGCTGACTTAGTGGCTTTATATTTACATTTTATGCTTCTATTTCTGGTAAAAACCAAAGTTATGTTTGCACCATTTAACCGATTTTCAAAACAACTTTACGTTTAACATATCAGGTTATCATTGAAGATAACTCACCCATCAGAACTGTGTTTAATTAAATTTTTTCTCTTGCACCTCAGACAGGTTTGTCAGAAAATTTCTTTTTATTGTCATTACTCAAATGTTTATGTGCACTCATGTCATATATTAGATATAAACAATAGTTTTAAATAAATAAGGTACATTGTTACATTACTGCTAATCGTTTACATTTTATATCTGAGATATTATGTACGAGGAAAAGTTGTTCCAAGACTTGGTGATATATTTAACTTTGAACGGGGAATAAGTCTTTTTTATATTTATTAACATATGCTTACATGCGCTGCTGTATATGCGGTTGTCATTTGCTGAAAGATGTTTTGCTATATGTGATGATACTAATTATTGTAAATTACCCAAACTATGATCAAAGTACGACTAATATATAGTATTATTTTAACACAATATTTGGGGTTTTCGAAATACACATTAAGGCATGCATTATATTAAAAAAAATAAAATAAAACTGGCAAGGAATTTCAGGGTGAAGTGTTATCAACAATGAAGCATCATAATGTCACCATCAGACGAGGACATACTGCATTACATCGCGATCAGGCAATTGTTGAACGATTTAATCGGACACTTACTGAGCGGTTATTTGGATATCAATACGCGAAGGAATTTATTCAGGATAAACGATCTCGTGAATGGGTAAAGAGATTACCAGGCGTAATTTCCGAGCTCAATAATGAGATTACTCAAACAATATGGATTAGCACCGCTAAATGAATTTATGCGTTATATAAACCGCTTAGAACTCTTATCTGGTATTCCACGCTACCAACACTGAAAATGAATGACCCACCAATATGCGGCCTAGAAGTATTAAATGTCTTCAACGCTATTTCATCATCTGGAAACCACCTCATAAAACTGTACACGAATATACGAGTAATAGCTTTTTAGAGAGACATTATATAAAATAACATGATTGTTATATGGGGAAGATCCTTCTCAAGCCTGGAAAAACCCACTGCGGTAATATCTGCAACCGGTGTTGTAAAAAAAATAATCGAAGATGAAATATCCAAGATGTTAAACCTCTCAAGTGTTAATCCCAATGAAATAGTTGTATTTCAAGATCGTCAGGGTAAATTGAAAACTAGTAATGTTTCCCTTGATGATATTTTGACAAGATGACGCGACGCAGCAGAAAAAACTATCGGGTTGTTTTCCGATCAGGGTAAACTCAAACCAGGCGTCCTCATTTCAACTTCTGTGGACTCCCAACAAAAACTGCGATCTGATAATAACGATCACATAATTAATTTTGATCGGTTACAAAAGAGTATAATTGATAATGTCGAAACAACGATAAATAATTTATTTTGGGTTCCGCGTAATCATCCCACATTGAAAATCTCAGACGTAAAAACCGCTATGTTAGAGTTATCAACACTCCAAGTTAAATATAGAGATCATGTTGAGAAATTTTCAACCTTTCGTAAAAATCACATTGAGAAATTCTTTGGGGTATATCATTAGATAAACTCGACATAAAACTCCCGGATATTTAAAATCCATCGATGGGATGAAAAAGACCATCGAGACAATCATCGATGATGCATCGAGAATGATAAAAATTATTGAAAAAACAAAAATTCCTCATGAGAAAACCATCAACGTAGTATACACGATTCAACACTGATCATTTACGTGGACACCACAAAATAACATATTAAATATCACCGTGACCGTCAAAGGTATATTTCATCAACCAGTTCATCTGGGGACAACACAATATGATATCAACGATCATCGACAAGAGAGCAACTGAACAATTTACAATAATATCCACTGATAATAATTTGGCTAGTATTTCAGTAACATGGCATGTGGAATTCGTAGCGGATTTAAGTAAACAACATAATTGAAAACGCCAGCGTTTTTATTGCTAGCAATTTGAAATCGGTTGTAATGAATAAAATGTCATCAACAATACCGCAGGTATCGTCGCAGCAATATCACTATGATCAGGTCAGAGAATTTGAAACTAAACTCAAAAGACTCACTGAGGAGTATCAAGTAAAAATAAAAAATACCCACGAAGAATTACCGCAGCTGAGGTTACCGTGTACTCGGTATCAGGTGTAATCAACGGAGCTGGTATTATACTCTCTTCAGTGACAATGGCTGCCCCGATAGCTGTTCCAATTTGTATATCCGCGGCGACAACAATAACTGGAATAATTTCAATAATAACAAAAAATATCATCCTGCAGCCAGCGAAAACTACAAGACTACGTAGTTAAGTTCCATATTGTGTCAACCGCGTACTCGCAATTATCCTCGATGATATCGTCCTCCCTCGATCACACGTTTATATCCGATAGTAAGTTTTTCGCGATGGTGCGTGTTTATGATTCCGCAATGTCAAAATTAGAAAAAAACACGAATATAAAAACAATGGCAACATCGCAAGAACTACTTCAACGAATAGCGAAAAACAACCCCGGTGAAAACCAGCATGATCTCAATAACATCAACCAATCCTGAATTCAGTGTGAATTTCCCCACTGCGATTCCGGTGAAGGAAATAGCACTAGCAAAATTACGAGTATACCATAGTTGGCCTAATATTAGATCAGTACCATTCGAAAGTCAACAACCGAATAATTCCTTTTTGTTTGCGAGTAAGAATGAACAAGACAGAACTCCTGGCTGGAAGGTTGTTTCGCTACCATCTGGGTGCTACCAAATTGAACAAATTAATAATGAATTTCAGCGTAGAATAAAATCCATTACTGGAAAAGAATCGAAAATCGCTATAACAGTTCATGAACCAATACTATCATCTGCCATTGAGATAAACTCACCCGGATATGCCGAAGATATATATCAGAGTCCTATAAGGGCAATAATGGGTTGGCCTTAAATCCCACCTCGGACATCTTATCAAATACCAAAACCACAAAAATCTGATTATGTCACAGATGTACAACCATACCACGAAATTGCTTCATCAGATCGAAACTCTTTGCCTGGTATAAAAAATGCAAAATTAACTGATCAATTTACATTTCTTGATAACACTACCATGCAATGGGAATTTGGTTTTGAGAAAACTCCCGATTCATCCATTGCAATTGTATTTACTCTAAATAATGTCATTGATCATTTGAAAGAGATTACTAAATTCCATAAAACACAACTAGATAGACTACGACAGAGTGATCCAAAAACATCTTTTTGTTATAACGAGTTCACGCAGCAAGATCATAAAATTTGTTGAGATATTAAATCAGCTTGTATCCGATATGGAATATATCAACAAACGAATAGTTCAGATAATAATTAATGAAAAGAACGTAGATAAACAAAACTTTCTCACTGATTACAATATCACAGAAGCTAATTTACCCGATTTCATTTTATATTCATTTGCACCAACGGCTCCTCCCGGGTTTCTAGTCATTGACGATCCAACTAATCCGGTCTTTATGCGATGTCATAATGATTCATTAACGAGAATTAATTTCAAACTCAGTGACCAGTCCAATAATTTGATTGACTTACGAGGAGAGGTTTTACAAATTAGTTTGTTTGTGAAATCCTAAAGGATTTTCGTCTTAAGACTTTCATCGTCAAGGATTTTCAATTCGTCTCCAAAAAGCCATCGGCGCCGGGTCTGTCTGGAGACAGAGTCTCAACGCGTGAGAAAATGAAACCATTTCCCATTTTTTTGTCTGCCTGAATTGGTTTTCGTTTGAAATCCTTTAGGATTTTGTTGAAATAGTTTCGGTTTGTCTGACATAGTTTCGGCTTGTCCACCCTTATTGCTGCTTTAGTTGTGCTTTGTGATGGAGCTTCTGAAACACTTGTATAAAGCACTTTTAAATAATTGAATGGTGATATAGTTAATAATGTGGGCTTCTAAAAAAGAAAGGGCCTTTTGTTTTAAACAGTTGCAAACTAGCATTAAAGACATGTTGTTTATGTTTTTATAAAATATTTGTAAACTTTACGCCAGCTTCATACTATTATTTGAACTTTTATTTCAAACCTGTTCGAAAGTAGTTCGAAAATGCATTAGCATAAATAATAAAACTAACTCGTTATCAAGAAAAGGATACGTGGCAACTATTAACCAACATAAGGGCATTATTAATTTAAAACATGACATTCAAGAAGATGACAACCTCAGACGGGCTAGGCGGCTGTATTGGGTACCATACAAATGTTCAATGTTTACAAAGAGATAGATTGTTCATATGTAGTAAATATAACGTAACCAGTGCTTTCAAACATTAATAAATCAAAGTGTGTGTCTCGTCAATTTATATGGAAAAAGTCAGGAATAATTAAAGTACGAACAAAAAGAGTACAATGACACTTAGACATGGTACAGGTGCAAAGTCAAATTATAGTTTGATTTTAATGGGTTTATAATAACACCGACATACTTTGAATGCAAACCATGAACAATTGTGCCAACTACAACCTCAGATTTGATTCAGATATATATGTGAACATAAATATATGAAATTTTTTAGAATAAATCAAACTTGGAGGTAATGGAAAAATGATATATTTTTAATCATGGCTTCGCCACATGTTAAAATACCACCTTAAACATATATGTCTTGGGTATTCTTTACAGATCTCACAGACAACAAACAACCCATAACAGAATACTTTTTCATCCAGATGCGAAAATTACGTTGTTAAAATAAAGGACTTTGCATAACGAAAATAAATTAAACAATAATTAAAATATCAATGCTATATAAGGATATAATTTTTGAACATAAAACATTTTAAGTGCGAAATATAGATATTAGCACAATACATAAAACATTTTTCATTCCTATATTTTCACATGCGAAACAATATATAATATAGAAGTTATCCCTGAAGCAGCAAAAGCAAGTACTTTGTGAGCCAGACAAAGACACTGCAAACTGCGTAACATTGCCGACATTGAAATTACTCTTGCTTGAAGACATTTGACCAGACGCGGGTCAGTTCTATTTTGTAATTGAGAACTACGATAAACACGGTGTGCTACAATGCTTAATCGGACATGATCTGGTTTCAGATAGGGTCCATTAATTTGCAAAATATCACAATAAAATTTACTGATTATGTCGATCAATTCCTTTCGCTCTCTTTATTCACTTATGTTTTTATGATAACATTTACATGAGCAGCGTATGAGATTGAGATTAATTTACCTGAACTGGGTGGAGTAATGAGCTTTGGAGAGTGGATATTCTTATACGCTTCTATTCTGGAGTATGTTTTATTATATAATGGAAACAAAATTCTTTCACTAACAAAATACTGGATATGTTTCATACTATTGTGCCAAACACGATATATTTTAACTCCTCATATCGACATTGCCCACCTTTATACCAAAAGATGAAACACATTCACTATTAGCTTTGCAAGAAAATATATATAGAATTATCCAGAACAGTCTAAAACTCCATTTGTTTCCAGAAATAGAAAATAAAACGAGTATTCCTACTCCATCAAAATAGTCATTTCCATCAGAGGACAATAATTCATGGCTGTATCGAAGTAATATCATATGTCACTGGCATTCCAAATAAAACTGATTCGGTTTGTTTCAATAGTATCAGACACTGTTAAAACAACAAATGTACAGCAAGGTTACAATATAGAGAAAGATATAATTGCAGATGTAAGCGTTTCTTACAGCACTGGAATACACTGTTCGTGGTGACTGTATCTTTCTGTTGTCAATTTACATTGTGATGAAAATATGTAGAATCATTGGAAACACAAACTTCCAAATTCAAGTGATATGTATAAATTGTTAATTATGGATAACAAAATACAATTTAGTGACATAAAATGAAGACAATGTGTCAAAGCAAAGTAAAATTATGGTGGCAATCTATGTGCGAGCACAACATTATCAAGCGTATAATTTTAGTCTGATGGTTACATGAGCTAAGATTTCACCGTCTTTGACATTACATTCAATTATTTCAAGCTTTACCCTACTTCGTTGGGTTTTGTTTACAACATTTTTGTAAAAGAAAAATGTAATTAACCAATCCACAGATTTTAAAACAAGGTGCATTAAAACAAAAGGAAACAATTTTGTACATCGTGAATAAATAATTATCATATCATAACACCAATTTCGTCTTTTACCGTGCTTGTTACTTGTTTATTTCTGGTTTTGTCTGCTTCTTTTTGGAGATCAGCATTAGCTGTGATCTTTCACTTTGATATTCCATCAGAATTGTGCAGTCTGTTATTTAATAATTATAATTTGTCTACGTTGATGCCCTTGATCTATTTGCAGTATGTTCTTTGGTACCTATTGCTAATATATACATAGAGAAAACGCACTCGTTTCATGTTCAGTACCATTCACTTTTGTTTGAATTTATTAAGGTCATTGTATTCGTATAGCGCTTCCACGTTAATGACAAACATGGCAATATACATTGTAACACTGATAATAGAAACTTACTTAGAACTTACAAAGAAGAAACTAAGAATAAATTATATTGAATGGAAATTAATCATTCACTGAATTATTGGCATTTTAAACAAATTTGTCTCTCTCCAAAATGAGTTGGAATTTTATTGATATTTTATTTGTCAAATGATGGGAAGCAATGTGAATCATAGGTAAAGCATACGTATAGCGTACTTGTTAATTTCTACGTGATGTAATTATATATTGAGGCAGATTCATTATAATAGGACTCATTGCAGGAATATATTTATCTATGCACTAAAGTATAACTGCAACATGTTTTCTTATTAAGGAAGTTAACAATACTAAAAAATGTAACTAGTTCATATCATCATATATCTTTCGTCATGAAGAAATTATATAAATGTTAGACAAGTTCGCGCTATTTTAGTTTAGTTATTTGGTGTTTTGTTGTATGCTTTTCCAAAAGAAACAAACGTGAGCAAGAAGTTGGAAAATCAAAAAAGTCTTTATAACAGTAACAAATGGTAGAATTATGACAATTATGACAATATTATGATAACAGAAAGTTGGTTGTTCATAACCACATATCAGACATTGTAAGAATTATATATATATATATATATATATATATATATGAACCTGTACTAGATTATAAACTAAATATAAATCGGAATTCATAACGTAGATGAAAACAATGCATGACGAGAACATTAGTAGAATTAGCTTGAAACCGTGTTGTTGTTAAATAATTTAAGGTTGAGATGTGATACAATATCGTGTGTGATTTACTTGTTCACATCATTGAGTTATCGTTTCATGTTTGTTAACATCATATATGTATCTATTAGTACACACTTTATCAAAGTATATGCAACAAGAAATGCACGTGTGTTTGTTTGTGTGTGTGTTTTAAAAGATTATATATTGTATTATTTGGTCTAACAAACTGGGATCTACGCAATTCCAAGACTTTCCATAAAACGTTTTGATGCATTGACCTTTGACTTTTTGGAGTGGTCTGTAACCGGCGGAAGGATTACCTCCTCTTCCAAAATGTTTGTTTTTGTCACAATAGGTCGGCCATTTTTCATCTCTTGCACAACGTAAATGTCAGCATTTGGGTCTATATCATAATTCCTCTTTAACGTTAAGGTCAGAGTTCCTGACCGTCGCTTAAGATGAAATGTCAACTGATCTGGAAGCTGATTGTCTTCGAATGAACGTGTGTTGGCCTGGTCTCTTGTGGTCACGTCTTTGAACCAGACTATTTCGGAGACTGCAGGTGCTGGAAAAAGGGAGATTAGATCATTTTTGAGAATAGAAATGTCATCCAACAAGCAATCGAACAAACGAGAAGGATTGAGTATTTCGCCTATCCGATGTTTCCCAATAACTGAACAAAGAATAACTAAATACGTAAACACATGTTAAGATCCGTTGCAGCTTGAACACAATTTTAATTACCTAAGCAACAGTTCAGAGAGTATTTAAATATTTTTATAACATAACATGTAAAAGCAATCAAACAACTTCAATTACTTTTGGATTAAACCCATACGTTCGGACTTCCTTTTATTTATTTTGCCACAAAATGTCACCTAGAGTACTATTATGTGACGATCGAAAATTCAAACGGTTCCCAACACCTATATGTACACAAACTGATTGATCTTACGTGTGGTACCATTCTTGTTTTTTATATGCTGATTATGCAAGATATTACAATTTGTCTTGTATCTATTAATACGTTTTTTTACAATTTATCTTGTATATTCTTCCACCTACTGTTTATAGTAATTCTGAAGAAATTATCTTCTGATATGTTCTGCAATTCATCTGACGGGTGTCCTAATCCACCATCGTTAGTAGTATAATGTTTGGAACAATTCTTCGAACACTAAGATAATATCTTCATCTTCTTCACTTTATCATACACCTAACATGAGAAACTATAATTTGTAACGTTCATCGATTGTGTCTCCAATGATAACTAACATACAAGTACTAAAAATACTTTATATTATTATATTAGTCAGAATAGTACACTACACGTGAATGACTTTCCAGTAGGTATTTCAAGCAAAATAAATTTGTATATTAAAGAAAAGTGAAAGCTTTCCTAGCTTAAAGTTAGAAGTAACAAACAGTACTTCGTTTCAAAATGGTTATTATCGGTTTGAATAGTGATGTTGGGAAGATTTGCAGTAATCGAAAGCTTTCCAAAGTCTGGAAAATTAAATTGGTTCTAAAAATAACAAAATATAAATGACTCACATATCATATATTCGTACCTGAGTTAACATAATCCAGGAGTACACAGACTAACGCAAATACACTTCTCGTCATTTTCAACCCAAGGACTGACGTTGCGTATGTGGACATACTGTTCTGTTTTGCCACTAAAAGCAAGCTATTATATAGGATTCGTTGGATGCAAATTCTGAATGTCATGACAAATTTGCTCTGGTTACGTGTCGATTATTTTCTTGAGGGTTTAATTATTTCAATCTCTCAGAGACCAAGATACAAGAAGGAACAGGTTGATACCATGCATGTGGCATCGGTAGGCGACGATGCGTGCCCGTATATGAGCTGTTATTATGTAATTCTTTTATTTATTGAACAATACAATGCATTCATACAACTTCTTATAGACAATAGGTACAAAGTCACGTTAACACATTACATATTACAGGTGTGGCTGGGACATATTTTATTTTCAAAAAAACAAAGTTCTTTAGTTTCGTCCTAATATCTAATAATCACCATTTCATCATTCTGAAATGTCAGATAGTTTTTACAATACATTGCGATGCATATAATTTTAAGAACGACTATCTCTCTCTCTCTGTCTGTCTGTCTCTCTCTCTGTTTGTCTGTTTCTCTCTCTCTCTCTCTCTCTCTCTCTCTCTCTCTCTCTCTCTCTCTCTCTGCCCGTCCTTGTGCACGAAATACGTACTTCTTGATATTCAGGTAAAAAGTAATCCAATATAAGTTTGAAAAGGAATTACTACCTACCTTGAGATGATCTTACCACTTTTATAAACCATTGGTGTGTTTATAATATTGTCAAGATTTAAGAAAATTCTTCCAACAATTGACTGATCTTTAAACGATATGCACCGTACTATGAAAGTATTAGAGGATTTATACTGACGAATATATACAGTAGTATCTAAAGAATTTTAAAACGGCATTTACTGTATAAACACAGACATACCACATGTAAGGAAGTCACATTGTATCATTCTTAACAAACCTAATCCTAATATGTTGCGATAATTGTTTTCCTAAATGTACATATTTCTAACGGTCAACATTGTATCATTCTTAACAAACCTAATCCTAATATGTTGCGATAATTGTTTCCTAAATGTACATATTTCTAACGGTCAACATTTTACACTTTCTAAAACTATTCATTCTGTAACGCGTCTGGGGATACCTCCCTGCACACAATTAGTTTTAAAACTTATGTTACACTAACATAGGGATTTGTAGAAATTGGAAACGGTGGAAAGTGCAGCACTTTGCTCAGAAGAAAATGAGAAAATGTAGAGATTATGTAAGCCAAATCTTTCTGATCGAATCCATATAAAGCGTGATATTTTTCTCCAGAATGATTATAGATACTTACATGCATTGTGGAGATTTTGACCCATTGGTATAAATTCCGGCGTATTCCGCATTCATCTTGTCTACCTCAAATTGCACATTTACCCTCAGGCATATGTTGGTTAAAGCTTATCGCAATACTAAAGGGCATCCAGGCTAATTCTAGGTAAAGTACATGTCTGTGGGGCGGTGCATGAATTATAAAGGTTGTGATATCTGTTATAATTTAGTCCATTTGAATGACTATTTTGTTTGTTCTACCTGGCCGATGATTAGCGTTTAAGTCTTCTGCATCTCCCTGTAAATTGCTCTTGTGGATCTGGCCGCATATCTCAATAATGTCTTCTCTCCTCGCTGACTTAGTGGCTTTATATTTACATTTTATGCTTCTATTTCTGGTAAAAACCAAAGTTATGTTTGCACCATTTAACCGATTTTCAAAACAACTTTACGTTTAACATATCAGGTTATCATTGAAGATAACTCAACCATCATAACTGTGTTTAATTCAATTTTTCTCTTGCACCTCAGACAGGTTTGTCAGAAAATT
The DNA here is from genome assembly GCA_030141615.1 of Unio pictorum. Classification (NCBI taxonomy): domain Eukaryota; kingdom Metazoa; phylum Mollusca; class Bivalvia; order Unionida; family Unionidae; genus Unio; species Unio pictorum. The sequence goes on along the minus strand of JARLTB010000256.1, from coordinate 1,034,839 downwards.
TCTTTTTATTGTCATTACTCAAATGTTTATGTGCACTCATGTCATATATTAGATATAAACAATAGTTTTAAATAAATAAGGTACATTGTTACATTACTGCTAATCGTTTACATTTTATATCTGAGATATTATGTACGAGGAAAAGTTGTTCCAAGACTTGGTGATATATTTAACTTTTAACGTGGAATAAGTCTTTTTTATATTTATTAACATATGCTTACATGCGCTGCTGTATATGCGGTTGTCATTTGCTGAAAGATGTTTTGCTATATGTGATGATACTAATTATTGTAAATTACGCAAACTATGATCAAAGTACGACTAATATATAGTATTATTTTAACACAATATTTGGGGTTTTCGAAATACACATTAAGGCATGCATTATATTAAAAAAAAATAAAACTGGCAAGGAATTTCAGGGTGCATTGTTATCAACAATGAAGCATCATAATGTCACCATCAGACGAGGACATACTGCATTACATCGCGATCAGGCAATTGTTGAACGATTTAATCGGACACTTACTGAGCGGTTATTTGGATATCAATACGCGAAGGAATTTATTCAGGATAAACGATCTCGTGAATGGGTAAAGAGATTACCAGGAGTAATTTCCGAGCTCAATAATGAGATTACTCAAACAATATGGATTAGCACCGCCAAATGAATTTATGCGTTATATAAACCGCTTAGAACTCTTATCTGGTATTCCACGCTACCAACACTGAAAATGAATGACCCACCAATATGCGGCCTAGAAGTATTAAATGTCTTCAACGCTATTTCATCATCTGGAAACCACCTCATAAAACTGTACACGAATATACGAGTAATAGCTTTTTAGAGAGACATTATATAAAATAACATGATTGATATTTGGGGAAGATCCTTCTCAAGCCTGGAAAAACCCACTGCGGTAATATCTGCAACCGGTGTTGTAAAAAAAATAATCGAAGATGAAATATCCAAGATGTTAAACCTCGCAAGTGTTAATCCCAATGAAATAGTTGTATTTCAAGATCGTCAGGGTAAATTGAAAACTAGTAATGTTTCCCTTGATGATATTTTGACAAGATGACGCGACTTCTCGTCATTTTCAACCCAATGACTGACGTTGCGTATGTGGACATACTGTTCTGTTTTGCCACTAAAAGCAAGCTATTATATAGGATTCGTTGGATGCAAATTCTGAATGTCATGACAAATTTGCTCTGGTTACGTGTCGATTATTTTCTTTAGGGTTTAATTATTTCAATCTCTCAGAGACCAAGAGACAAGAAGGAACATGTTGATACCATGCATGTGGCATCGGTAGGCGACGATGCGTGCCCGTATATGAGCTGTTATTATGTAATTCTTTTATTTATTGAACAATACAATGCATTCATACAACTTCTTATAGACAATAGGTACAAAGTCACGTTAACACATTACATATTACAGGTGTGGCTGAGACATATTTTATTTTCAAAAAAAACAAAGTTCTTTAGTTTCGTCCTAATATCTAATAATCACCATTACATCATTCTGAAATGTCAGATAGTTCTTACAATACATTGCGATGCATATAATTTTGAGAACGACTATCTCTCACCCTCTCTCTCTCTCTCTCTCTCTCTCTCTCTCTCTCTCTCTCTCTCTCTCTCTATCTCTCCGTCCTTGTGCACGAAATACGTAATTCTTGATATTCAGATAAAAAGTAATCCAATATAAGTTTGAAAAGGAATTACTACCTACCTTGGGATGATCTTACCACTTTTATAGACCATTGGTGTGTTTAAAATATTGTCAAGGTTTAAGAAAATTCTTCCAACAATTGACTGATCTATAAACGATATGCCCCCCTGCGGGTTCGGGGTTGTAGAATTGGCCCGACGTGCCTCGCCACGTGTCGTAAAAGGCGACTAAGTAGAGGCAACCTGTTTGCCGTGGGTTGCGTCCCGTGTCGGGGGAGGAAAGGATCCTGGTAGTTGCAACACACTACTTTGGCCTCTACTTCTCTTAGACGGGTTGTCGAGATGGGCCCGGTCTCGACAAATCGGCTGGTCACGCCGAGCCCTAGGAAGTCTTTATTAACTCTCTCACCTCCTTTTACTTTCTCCTTGTATCACTTTTGATACCACCGTTGCCCCTATATTCTATTCCTATATCTTTCCCTTTTCCTAATCTTAGAAGACTTCCTAGAAGGCGGTGGCTCAACGGGTCAATCGGGGGGTAATTTTACTGACCCTAGAAATTGGCGACTTCAGGGTCATCCAAAGGTAATTTTATCAACTGAGTATGGCATCTGTGTATCCTTGGCACTTTAAAAGTGTCCCCTTGTTGGGCTCCTTGGTGGGTGGGGAGCACGGGTGCTGAATTTTAAAATCTAGCCATCATGGAAAAAAATCCAGTAAACGTACTAAACCACTGTCTGACTCTGATGAAGAACCACGTGGCGTGGAATCATTTCCACGCTTCATGGTTATTCAATCAAAAGATGATGCTAAACCGCTTTCAGGTTTATCTCCATTTATTATCGAGAAAACCATTACGGGATCGATTGGCACACCAAAAAGTGTGAAAAAACTAAAATCGGGTTGCCTTCTTGTAGAGTGTGAGCGAAAGGGGCAAACAGACAATATCATGAAAATGAAAACATTCTTTGATATTCCAGTGACCTCATTCGCCCACACTACACTGAATTCGTCCAAAGGCGTAATACGATGTCGTGACTTGGCTGGAGTCACCGACGCAGATATCATCGAAGGGATGAAACATGAAGGTGTCACTGCAGTGCGAAGAATACGTATTAAACGTAATAACACCCTGCAGGACACCAATACATTTGTACTCACCTTTAATAAACCGACAGTGCCCAAAGTGGTCAAGGTTGGGTTTTTTACAAGTAAAGGTCGAGATCTACATTCCAAACCCCCTTCGATGCTATAAATGTCAAAAATACGGCCATCACGAGGATCGATGTTCCAGAGCCAAGGTATGTGGCCGATGCGGAGAACACTCTCATCAGGAAGCTGATTGTAGAGCAACTCCGCATTGTGTCAACTGTGGCAAGGAACATAACGCCAGTTCCAAAGATTGTGATACATGGAAACAGGAGAAGGAAATTCAGAGGGTAAAGTTTACTTCGAACATTCCCTACCCAGAGGCCAGAAAACTTGTCCAGGCAAAAACATCCCTTAGTGGCCCATCCTTCTCCACAGTCGTAAAGCACAATCCAAAAAGCACGAAGGACGCCCAAACACAGACGGATCAGCCCGATTCAACCACAAGTGCCAATATCCCTAATTATAAGCCACAGAAAAGCACAACATCAACTCAGACAACAACTAATAACAATCCACCACCAAAATCACCAAGACAGAAACACAAAGCACAAACAAATAAACAGCAAAAGGGGTCATATGACCCCATTAAACTGTACAACAGGTTTGGAGACTATGAGAGCATGGATGCAGAAGAAACTGCTCCGTGTACTCAAAGTAGCTCCAAACCTAATAAAACTAAATATACTCCCGTACTTCCTCCAGACAAATAACAACACATACTTCCTTCGCGAATAGTCTAACCTAGTTCCAGAATCTCCAGCATAACATTAGAATGAAGAACACCATCATACAATGGAATTGTCGAGGACTTAAAACAAACTACAATGATATTCTTCTGCTTTTAATGAACACGATCCTGCTGTACTATGTTTACAGGAAACATTCCTGAAAGAGACAGATAAAATTACTTTTAAAAACGTTTCCCTGTTTAATGCGTACTTTCAAAACGCAGACAGGGCCTCAGGAGGAGTCTCTATTGCTGTGAACAATAGAGCCCCTCACAGAGTCGTTCCTTTAAATACAAATTTACAAGCCATTGCTGTAAGTGTCACTCTACATCGAGTGATTACTTTTTGTTCCATTTACTTACCACCAAACACCAACCTAGTACAAAAGGAATTAGACAATCTTGTTGAACAACTTCCCGCGCCCTTCGTTTTACTCGGGGATTTTAATGCCCATAACATTTTATGGGGATCAAATCACATAAACGACAGAGGCCATAAAATAGAAGATTTCATTTCTAGACACGATCTGTGTCTATATAACACCAACTCACCAACATATTTACACCCAGGAACCGGTACGTACACATGCATAGATTTGACAATTTGCTCTCCCTCACTGCTTTTGGACTATGAATGGAAGGTCGCTGATGACCTTCACAGCAGTGATCACTTTCCAATTACTCTTGAAAATAACTCCAAAATTGATGACGCAATTCCACAATGGAATATAAAGAAAGCCGACTGGGCTATGTTTGAAACACTATGTAAAACTAGACTAAATAATGATACAGTATTAAACGCTGTTAATCCTATACAGCATTTTACCTCCGCTTTAATTTCAATTGCAGATGAATCTATTCCTAAGTCCTCAACGAACAGTAAGAGATCGCAAAAACCTTGGGTAACCAATGAATGCAAAGAAGCCATTAGACAACGCCGAGAAGCATTAAAAACATTCAACAATCGTCCAACGCCCGAAAATTTAAATAAATATCGTATTGCCCGGGCTAAAACTCGACGCACAATCAAAGAATGTAAACGTGCATCATGGAAGAAATATATTTCTTCTTTAAACTCTCGTTCCTCAATGAAACAAGTTTGGGATACTATTCGAAAAATAAATGGAAAGAGGAAACACAATTCTATTCGACATCTAAAAATAAACAATAGCAATTTCAGTTCGAAACGTGACATAGCAAATATTCTTGCCGATAGTTTTTCGAAAAACTCAGATGCCTTTAGAAGATTAAAATCTCAAAAAGAAAAGTCACGTTTAAAATTTACATCGAACAACACTGAAAATTATAACCAGCTGTTTTCTTTATTGGAGCTTAGGGAGGCATTAGACAAGGCCCATGATACATCCGCTGGGCCTGACGAAGTACATTACCAGTTCTTGAAACACCTCCCAGAATCTTCTCTGACATTGCTTCTTAAAATATTTAACGATTTATGGATTGCTGGTAATATACCTAAGAGCTGGAAAGAAGCAACAGTGATACCGATTCCCAAACCAGGCAAAGATAACGAAGATCCTAACAGCTATCGGCCTATTGCATTGACAAGCTGCATATGCAAAACAATGGAACGAATGATTAATTCTCGGCTTGTATGGTACTTGGAAAGTAATAATTTAATTTCTCCTTTCCAAAGTGGCTTCCGTTCTGGTCGTAGTACTAACGATCATCTGGTTAGACTGGAAACATTTATTCGCGATGCATTGATCAAGAAGGAACATTTAGTAGCAGTCTTCTTTGATTTAGAAAAGGCCTATGATACAACATGGAAGTACGGGATACTAAATGACCTGCACGATCTAGGTCTAAAAGGCCGTCTGCCCGCTTTCATCTCCAGTTTTCTCTCCGACAGAGAATTCAAAGTACGCGTGGGCTCTACCCTCTCCGATATGCACCAGCAAGAGATGGGTGTGCCCCAGGGCAGTATTTTATCTGTGACGCTATTTAATATCAAAATCAATAGCATCACTAAGTGCTTAACTCCCGGTGTGGACTGCTCTTTATATGTAGACGATTTTTTAATTTGTTATCGATCAAAGCACATGCATACAATTGAAAGGCAACTTCAACAAAATATCAATAAGATCCACCATTGGGCCAGTAATAATGGTTTTAAATTTTCTAAATCGAAAACAGTATGCATGCATTTCTGTCAATTGCGAAGACATCATGATGACCCTAAACTCACGCTGGACGGAACACTTATTCCAGTTGTTGAGGAAACAAAGTTTTTGGGTATTATCTTCGACAGAAAACTGACTTTTATACCACACATCAAAAATTTGAAAGCTAAATGCTTAAAAGCTTTAAATTTACTAAAAGTAATTGCGCACACTGACTGGGGTGCTGATAAATAAGTCCTCCTCAATTTGTATAGAACATTTATCCGTTCTATACTAGACTATGGATGCATTGTTTTTGGTTCAGCTAGGAAGTCTTATTTGAAAATGCTTGACCCAATTCATCATCAGGGAATAAGACTTGCTCTAGGAGCATTCAAGACATCTCCATGCGAAAGCCTTCTCGCGGAAGCGAATGAACCACCCTTATCGCACCGCAGAGAAATGCTTTCTATACAGTACGCTTTTAGGTTAAGATGAAACCCTCTGAACCCTGCTTTTTCGGATGTTTTTCAACCAAAATACAAAACTTTGTATGAAATCAAACCAAATGCCATACCTTCATTTGGCATTAGAATATCATCCAGTTTTGACACTATCAAAATTAATCTCCCTACAGTTCAGAACACGTTTGTCTCGGAAACACCACCTTGGCTCCTTAAGCAACCCAAAGTGATTTTTACGTTGCACGATGGGAGAAAATCTGAGACGAATCCTGCCGTTTTCCAGAACTCTTATCATGAACTCCTCAACGATTTTAAAAACTACACCAAAATTTTTACTGATGGATCAAAAGTTGATGACAAGGCTGCTGCAACCTTCGTTAGTGGCAAGCACATAACCAAAGTTTGCTTGCCAAACAATGCGTCCATATTTTCAGCGGAAATCAGAGCAATAGACCTTGCTCTGAAATTTATTGAACAAAAGCGCATTTTAAATAGCATTATTTTCTGTGACTCTCTGTCAGTACTTCAGTCGCTACACCATAGAAAACTGGATAATCCATTACTAGTCGATATTCTCGTCAAAACCTCTGAGCTTAGTAAGTTCTACAACATTGTATACTGTTGGCTACCTAGCCATATTGGTATTAGAGGTAATGAAGAAGCAGACCTTGCTGCTAAGATGGCTCTATCCCAAGAACCATCGGATTTTAAATTACCTTTTACTGATTTTAAACCTTGTATCAAAAAGTACCTACGTCAGAAGTGGCAGGCGTCATGGGACGATGCAGTCAATAACAAACTTCATGCCATCAAACCAACCCTGGGAGAATGGACTCCTTCCTATAGAACTATCCGTAGGGAGGAGGTTGTCATTGCAAGAATCAGAATCGGTCATACATACATTACCCACTCCCACATACTGAAAGGTGAAGATCCACCAGAGTGCGTTTCTTGCAATGAGCCATTCACTGTTACACACTTTATGACCGAGTGTTCCGACCTGCAACCTACGCGTGCTAAATATTATAATGTACATGACATGAAGGAACTTTTTGATACAATACAAATCACTTGTATTTTAGATTTCCTAAAGGAAGTAAATCTCTATTTTAAACTATAACTTGTATGCCATCATCTAGAATATTTTTAATGCAAATATCACCTCTTATTTACAACATCTTATCATCAACATAGACAATTTACATCTCCCGTTGATTGGGAAGCTTCATATTTTCCTGTCACCAACATCTTACCATTTTATATTGTTTTTCATATCGCTGGTCGATGTTAAACCTTTCTCATTTTTGAACATCTAACCTATTGTATGGCGCTAAACAGCCTAAAAGTGCTGGTGCGCCGTTAAAATTCAAGCAAACAAACAAACAAACATAAACGATATGCACCGTACTATGAAAGTATTAGAGGATTTATACTGACGAATATATACAGTAGTATCTAAAGAATTTCAAAACGGCATTTACTGTATAAACACAGACATACCACATGTAAGGAAGTCACATTGTATCATTCTTAACAAACCTAATCCTAATATGTTGCGATAATTGTTTTCCTAAATGTACATATTTCTAACGGTCAACATTGTATCATTCTTAACAAACCTAATCCTAATATGTTGCGATAATTGTTTTCCTAAATGTACATATTTCTAACGGTCAACATTTTACACTTTCTAAAACTATTCATTCTGTAACGCGTCTGGGGATACCTCCCTGCACACAATTAGTTTTAAAACTTATGTTACACTAACATAGGGATTTGTAGAAATTGGAAACGGTGGAAAGTGCAGCACTTTGCTCAGAAGAAAATGAGAAAATGTAGAGATTATGTAAGCCAAATCTTTCTGATCGAATCCATATAAAGCGTGATATTTTTCTCCAGAATGATTATAGATACTTACATGCATTGTGGAGATTTTGACCCATTGGTATAAATTCCGGCGTATTCCGCATTCATCTTGTCTACCTCAAATTGCACATTTACCCTCAGGCATATGTTGGTTAAAGCTTATCGCAATACTAAAGGGCATCCAGGCTAATTCTAGGTAAAGTACATGTCTGTGGGGCAGTGCATGAATTATAAAGGTTGTGATATCTGTTATAATTTAGTCCATTTGAATGACTTTTTTGTTTGTTCTACCTGGCCGATGATTAGCGTTTAAGTCTTCTGCATCTCCCTGTAAATTGCTCTTGTGGATCTGGCCGCATATCTCAATAATGTCTTCTCTCCTCGCTGACTTAGTGGCTTTATATTTACATTTTATGCTTCTATTTCTGGTAAAAACCAAAGTTATGTTTGCACCATTTAACCGATTTTCAAAACAACTTTACGTTTAACATATCAATTATCATTGAAGATAACTCACCCATCATAACTGTGTTTAATTCAATTTTTTTCTCTTGCACCTCAGACAGGTTTGTCAGAAAATTTCTTTTTATTGTCATTACTCAAATGTTTATGTGCACTCATGTCATATATTAGATATAAACAATAGTTTTAAATAAATAAGGTACATTGTTACATTACTGCTAATCGTTTACATTTTATATCTGAGATATTATGTACGAGGAAAAGTTGTTCCAAGACTTGGTGATATATTTAACTTTTAACGTGGAATAAGTCTTTTTTATATTTATTAACATATGCTTACATGCGCTGCTGTATATGCGGTTGTCATTTGCTGAAAGATGTTTTGCTATATGTGATGATACTAATTATTGTAAATTACCCAAACTATGATCAAAGTACGACTAATATATAGTATTATTTTAACACAATATTTGGGGTTTTCGAAATACACATTAAGGCATGCATTATATTAAAAAAAATAAATAAAACTGGCAAGAAATTTCAGGGTGCAGTGTTATCAACAATGAAGCATCATAATGTCACCATCAGACGAGGACAAACTGCATTACATCGCGATCAGGCAATTGTTAAACGATTTAATCGGACACTTACTGAGCGGTTATTTGGATATCAATACGCGAAGGAATTTATTCAGGATAAACGATCTCGTGAATGGGTAAAGAGATTACCAGGAGTAATTTCCGAGCTCAATAATGAGATTACTCAAACAATATGGATTAGCACCGCCAAATGAATTTATGCGTTATATAAACCGCTTAGAACTCTTATCTGGTATTCCACGCTACCAACACTGAAAATGAATGACCCACCAATATGCGGCCTAGAAGTATTAAATGTCTTCGACGCTATTTCATCATCTGGAAACCACCTCATAAAACTGTACACGAATATAGGAGTAATAGCTTTTTAGAGAGACATTATATAAAATAACATGATTGATATTTGGGGAAGATCCTTCTCAAGCCTGGAAAAACCTACTGCGGTAATATCTGCAACCGGTGTTGTAAAAAAAATAATCGAAGATGAAATATCCAAGATGTTAAACCTCGCAAGTGTTAATCCCAATGAAATAGTTGTATTTCAAGATCGTCAGGGTACATTGAAAACTAGTAATGTTTCCCTTGATGATATTTTGACAATATGACGCGACACAACAGAAAAACTATCGCGTTGTTTTCCGATCAGGGTAAACTGAAACCGGGCGTCCTCATTTCAACTATTGTGGAATCCCAACAAAAACTGCGATCTGATTATAACGATCACATAATTAAGTTTGATCGATTGCAACAGAGTATAATTGATAATGTCGAAACCACGATAAATAATTTATTTCGGGTTCCGCGTAATCATCCCACATTGAAAATCTCAGACGTAAAAACCACTATGTTAGAATTATCAACACTCCAAGTTAAATATAGAGATCATGTTGAGAAATTTTCAACCTTTCGTAAAAATTACATTGAGAAATTCTTTGGAGTATATCATTAGATAAACTCGACATAAAACTCCCGGATATTTAAAATCCATCGATGGGATGAAAAAGACCATCGAGACAATCATCGATGATGCATCGAGAATGATAAAAATTATTGAAAAAACAAACATTCCTCATGAGAAAACCATCAACGTAGTATACACGATTCAACACGGATCATTTACGTGGACACCACAAAATAACATATTAAATATCACCTTGACCGTCAAAGGTATTTATCGATTTAAACTAGTGTCGCCGACTCAATTTAATATTTCATCAACCTGTTCATCTGGGGACAACACAATATGATATCAACGATCATCGACAAGAGAGCAACTGAACAATTTACAATAATATCCACTGATAATAATTTGGCTAGTATTTCAGTAACATGGTATGAGGAATTCGTAGCGGATTTAAGTAAACAACATAATTGAAAACGCCAGCGTTTTTATTGCTAGCAATTTTAAATCGGTTGTAATGAATAAAATGTCATCAACAATACCACAGGTATCGTCGCAGCAATATCACTATGATCATGTCAGAGAATTTGAAACTAAACTCAAAACACTCACTGAGGAGTATCAAGTAAAAATAAAAAATACCCACGAAGAATTACCGCAGCTGAGGTTACCGTGTACTCGGTATCAGGTGTAATCAACGGAGCTGGTATTATACTCTCTTCAGTGACAATGGCTGCCCCGATAGCTGTTCCAATTTGTATATCCGCGGCGACAACAATAACTGGAATAATTTCAATAATAACAAAAATATCATCCTGCAGCCAGCGAAAACTACAAGACTACGTAGTTAAGTTCCATATTGTGTCAACCGCGTACTCGCAATTATCCTCGATGATATCGTCCTCCCTCGATCACACGTTTATATCCGATAGTAAGTTTTCCGCGATGGTGCGTGTTTATGATTCCGCAATGTCAAAATTAGAAAAAAACACGAATATAAAAACAATGGCAACATCGCAAGAACTACTTCAACGAATAGCGGAAAACACAACCCCGGTGAAAACCAGCATGATCTCAATAACATCAACCAATCTTGAATTCAGTGTGAATTTCCCCACTGCGATTCTGGTGAAGGAAATAGCACTAGCAAAATTACGAGTATACCATAGTTGGCCTGATATTAGATCAGTACCATTCAAAAGTCAACAAACGAATAATTCCTTTTTGTTTGCGAGTAAGAATAAACAAGACGGAACTCCTGGCTGGAAGGTTGTTTCGCTACCATCTGGGTGCTACCAAATTGAACAAATTAATAATGAATTTCAGCGTAGAATAAAATCCATTACTGGAAAAGAATCGAAAATCGCTATAACAGTTCATGAACCAATACTATCATCTGCCATTGAGATAAGCTCACCCGGATATGCCGAAGATATATATCAGAGTCCTATAAGGACAATACTGGGTTGGCCTTAAATCCCACCTCGGACATCTTATCAAATACCAAAACCACAAAAATCTGATTATGTCACAGATGTACAACCATACCACGAAATTGCTTCATCAGATCGAAACTCTTTGCCTGGTATAAAAAATGCAAAATTAACTGATCAATTTACATTTCTTGATAACACTACCATGCAATGGGAATTTGGTTTTGAGAAAACTCCCGATTCATCCATTGCAATTGAATTTACCTACTCTAAATAATGTCATTGATCATTTGAAAGGGATTACTCAATTCCATAAAACACAACTAGATAGACTACGACAGAGTGATCCAAAAACATCTTTTTGATATAACGAGTTCACGCAGCAAGATCATAAAATATGTTGAGATATTAAATCAGCTTGCATCTGATATGGAATATATCAACAAACGAATAGTTCAGATAATAATTAATGACAAGAACGTAGATAAACAAAACTTTCTCACTGATTACAATATCACAGAAGCTAATTTACCCGATTTCATTTTATATTCATTTGCACCAACGGCTCCTCCCGGGTTTCTAGTCATTGACGATCCAACTAATCCGGTCTTTATGCGATGTCATAATGATTCATTAACGAGAATTAATTTCAAACTCAGTGACCAGTCCAATAATTTGATTGACTTACGAGGAGAGGTTTTACAAATTAGTCTGTTTGTGAAATCCTAAAGGATTTTCGTCTTAAGACTTTCATCGTCAAGGATTTTCAATTCGTCTCCAAAACGCCATCGGCGCCGGGTCTGTCTGGAGACAGAGTCTCAACGCGTGAGAAAATGAAACCATTTCCCATTTTTTTGTCTGCCTGAATTGGTTTTCGTTTGAAATCCTTTAGGATTTTGTTGAAATAGTTTCGGTTTGTCTGACATAGTTTCGGTTTGTCCACCCTTATTGCTGCTTTAGTTGTGCTTTGTGATGGAGCTTCTGAAACACTTGTAAAAAGCACTTTTAAATAATTGAATGGTGATATAGTTAATAATGTGGGCTTCTAAAAAAGAAAGGGCCTTTTGTTTTAAACAGTTGCAAACTAGCATTAAAGACATGTTGTTTATGTTTTTATAAAATATTTGTAAACTTTACGTCAGCTTCATACTATTATTTGAACTTTTATTTCAAACCTGTTCGAAAGTAGTTCGAAAATGCATTAGCATAAATAATGAAACTAACTCGTTATCAAGAAAAGGATATGTGGCAACTATTAACCAACATAAGGGCATTATTAATTTAAAACATGACATTCAAGAAGATGACAACCTCAGACGGGCTAGGCGGCTGTATTGGGTACCATACAAATGTTCAATGTTTACAAAGAGATTGATTGTTCATATGTAGTAAATATAACGTAACCAGTGCTTTCAAACATTAATAAATCAAAGTGTGTGTCTCGTCAATTTATATGGAAAAAGTCAGGAATAATTAAAGTATGAACAAAAAGAGTACAATGACACTTAGACATGGTACAGGTGCAAAGTCAAATTATAGTTTGATTTTAATGGTTTATAATAACACCGACATACTTTGAATGCAAAGTTTGAACAATTGTGCCAACTACAACCTCAGATTTGATTCAGATATATATGTGAACATAAATATATGAAATTTTTTAAAATAAATCAAACTTGGAGGTAATGGAAAAATGATATATTTTTAATCATGGCTTCGCCACTTGTTAAAATACCACCTTAAACATATATGTCTTGGGTATTCTTTACAGATCTCACAGACAACAAACAACCCATAACAGAATACTTTTTCATCCAGATGCGAAAATTACGTTGTTAAAATAAAGGACTTTGCATAACGAAAATAAATTAAACAATAATTAAAATATCAATGCTATATAAGGATATAATTTTTGAACATAAAACATTTTAAGTGCGAAATATAGATATTAGCACAATACATAAAACATTTTTCATTCCTATATTTTCACATGCGAAATAATATATAATATAGAAGTTATCCCTGAAGCAGCAAAAGCAAGTACTTTGTGAGCCAGACAAAGACACTGCAAACTGCGTAACATTGCCGACATTGAAATTACTCTTGCTTGAAGACATTGACCAGACGCGGGTCAGTTCTATTTTGTAATTGAGAACTACGGTGTGCTACAATGCTTAATCGGACATGATCTGGTTTCAGATAGGGTCCATTAATTTGCAAAATATCACAATATAATTTACTGATTATGTCGACCTATTCCTTTCGCTCTCTTTATTCACTTATGTTTTTATGATAACATTTACATGAGCAGCGTATGAGATTGAGATTAATTTACCTGAACTGGGTGGAGTAATGACCTTTGGAGAGTGGATATTCTTATACGCTTCTATTCTGGAGTATGTTTTATTATATAATGGAAACAAAATTCTTTCACTAAGAAAATACTGAATATGTTTCATATTATTGTGCCAAACACGATATATTTTAACTCCTCATATCGACATTGCCCACCTTTATACCAAAAGATGAAACACATTCACTATTAGCTTTACAAGAAAATATATATAGAATTATCAAGAACAGTCTAAAACTCCATTTGTTTCCAGAAATAGAAAATAAAACGAGTATTCTTACTCCATCAAAATAGTCATTTCTATCAGAGGACAATAATTCATGGCTGTATCGAAGTAATATCATATGTCACTGGCATTCCAAATAAAACTGATTCGGTTTGTTTCAATAGTATCAGACACTGTTAAAACAACAAATGTACAGCAAGGTTACAATATAGAGAAAGATATAATTGCAGATGTAAGCGTTTCTTACAGCACTGGAATACACTGTTCGTGGTGACTGTATCTTTCTGTTGTCAATTTACATTGTGATGAAAATATGTAGAATCATTGGAAACACAAACTTCCAAATTCAAGTGATATGTATAAATTGTTAATTATAGATAACAAAATACAATTTAGTGACATAAAATGAAGACAATGTATCAAAGCAAAGTAAAATTATGGTGGCAATCTATGTGCGAGCACAACATTATCAAGCGTATAATTTTAGTTTGATGGTTACATGAGCTAAGATTTCACCGTCTTTGACATTACTTTCAATCCTTTCAAGCTTTACCCTACTTCGTTGGGTTTTGTTTACAACATTTTTGTAAAAGAAAAATGTAATTAACCAATCCACAGATTTTAAAACAAGGTGCATTAAAACAAAAGGAAACAATTTTGTACATCGTGAATAAATAATAATCATATCATAATACCAATTCCGTCTTTTACCGTGCTTGTTACTTGTTTATTTCTGGTTTTGTCTGCTTCTTTTTGGAGATCAGCATTAGCTGTGATCTTTCACTTTGATATTCCATCAGAATTGTGCAGTCTGTTATTTAATAATTATAATTTGTCTACGTTGATGCCCTTGATCTATTTGCAGTATGTTCTTTGGTACCTATTGCTAATATATACATAGAGAAAACGCACTCGTTTCAAGTTCAGTACCATTCACTTTTGTTTGAATTTATTAAGGTCATTGTATTCGTGATTTGATGTGTTTCAAACTATGGAACACATGCAGCTATTCCTCAATGATTTATATAGCGACCACTTGGTTAACGCACAAAAATTATATTTACATTCAATTGAAGTAAGGAGGAGCGATCTATCATGCAAATGTCATCACAATGCCGTCTGATAACTGGTATAACGCAGCTGAACTATTAATGGAACATGGAAGAGATTTACATCTAGAAGACATGTAATTGACCTTGTAAATGCTCGAGCGTATAGCGCTTCCACGTTAATGACAAACATGGCAATATACATTGTAACACTGATAATAGAAACTTACTTAGAACTTACAAAGAAGAAACTAAGAATAAATTATATTGAATGGAAATTAATCATTCACTGAATTACTGGCATTTTAAACAAATTTGTCTCTCTCCAAAATGAGTTGGAATTTTATTGATATTTTATTTGTCAAATGATGGGAAGCAATGTGAATCATAGGTAAAGCATACATATAGCGTTCTTGTTAATTTCTACGTGATGTAATTATATATTGAGGCAGATTCATTATAATAGGACTCATTGCAGGAATATATTTATCTATGCAGTAAAGTATAACTGCAACATGTTTTCTTATTAAGGAAGTTAACAATACTAAAAAATGTAACTAGTTCATATCATCATATATCTTTCGTCATGAAGAAATTATATAAATGTTAGACAAGTTCGCGCTATTTTAGTTTAGTTATTTGGTGTTTTGTTGTATGCTTTTCCAAAAGAAACAAACGTGAGCAAGAAGTTGGAAAATCAAAAAAGTCTTTATAACAGTAACAAATGGTAGAATTATGACAATTATGACAATATTATGATAACAGAAAGTTGGTTGTTCATAACCACATATCAGACATTGTAAGAATTATATATATATATATGAACCTGTACTAGATTATAAACTAAATATAAATCGGAATTCATAACGTAGATGAAAACAATGCATGACGAGAACATTAGTAGAATTAGCTTGAAACCGTGTTGTTGTTAAATAATTTAAGGTTGAGATGTGATACAATATCGTGTGTGATTTACTTGTTCACATCATTGAGTTATCGTTTCATGTTTGTTAACATCATATATGTATCTATTAGTACACACTTTATCAAAATATATGCAACAAGAAATGCACGTGTGTTTGTTTGTGTGTGTGTTTTAAAAGCTTATATATTTTATTATTTGGTCTAACAAACTGGGATCTACGCAATTCCAAGACTTTCCATAAAACGTTTTGATGCATTGACCTTTGACTTTTTGGAGTGGTCTGTAACCGGCGGAAGGATTACCTCCTCTTCCAAAATGTTTGTTTTTGTCACAATAGGTCGGCCATTTTTCATCTCTTGCACAACGTAAATGTCAGCATTTGGGTCTATATCATAATTCCTCTTTAACGTTAAGGTCAGAGTTCCTGACCGTCGCTTAAGATGAAATGTCAACTGATCTGGAAGCTGATTGTCTTCGAATGAACGTGTGTTGGCCTGGTCTCTTGTGGTCACGTCTTTGAACCAGACTATTTCGGAGACTGCAGGTGCTGGGAAATGGGAGATTAGATCATTTTTGAGAATAGAAATGTCATCCAACAAGCAATCGAACAAACGAGAAGCATTTAGTATTTCGCGTATCCGATGTTTCCCAATAACTGAACAAAGAATAACTAAATACGTAAACACATGTTAAGATCCGTTGCATCTTGAACACAATTTTAATTACCTAAGCAACAGTTAAGAGAGTATTTAAATATTTTTATAACATAACATGTAAAAGCAATCAAACAACTTCAATTACTTTTGGATTAAACCCCTACGTTCGGACTTCCTTTTATTTATTTGGCCACAAAATGCCACCTAGAGTACTATTATGTGACGATCGAAAATTCAAACGGTTCCCAACACCTATATGTACACAAACTGATTGATTTTACGTGTGGTACCATTCTTGTTTTTTATATGCTGATTATGCAAGATATTACAATTTGTCTTGTATCTATTAATACGTTTTTTTTACAATTTATCTTGTATATTCTTCCACCTACTGTTTATAGTAATTCTGAAGAACTTATCTTCTGATATGTTCTGCAATTCATCTGACGGGTGTCCCAATCCACCATCGTTAGTAGTATAATGTTTGGAACAATTCTTCGAACACTAAGATAATATCTTCATCTTCTTCACTTTATCATACACCTAACATGAGAAACTATAATTTGTAACGTTCATCGATTGTGTCTCCAATGATAACTGACATAAAAGTACTAAAAATACTTTATATTATTATATTAGTCAGAATAGTACACTACACGTGAATGACTTTCCAGTAGGTATTTCAAGCAAAATAAATTTGTATATTAAAGAAAAGTGAAAGCTTACCTAGCTTAAAGTTAGAAGTAACAAACAGTACTTCGTTTCAAAATGGTTATTATCGGTTTGAATAGTGATGTTCGGAAGATTTGCAGTAATGGAAAGCTTTCCAAAGTCTGGAAAATTAAATTGGTTCTGAAAATTACAAAATATAAAGGACTCACATATCAGATATTCGTACCTGAGTTAACATAATCCAGGAGTACACAGACTAACGCAAATACACTTCTCGTCATTTTCAACCCAATGACTGACGTTGCGTATGTGGACATACTGTTCTGTTTTGCCACTAAAAGCAAGCTATTATATAGGATTCGTTGGATGCAAATTCTGAATGTCATGACAAATTTGCTCTGGTTACGTGTCGATTATTTTCTTTAGGGTTTAATTATTTCAATCTCTCAGAGACCAAGAGACAAGAAGGAACAGGTTGATACCATGCATGTGGCATCGGTAGGCGACGATGCGTGCCCGTATATGAGCTGTTATTATGTAATTCTTTTATTTATTGAACAATACAATGCATTCATACAACTTCTTATAGACAATAGGTACAAAGTCACGTTAACACATTACATATTACAGGTGTGACTGGGACATATTTTATTTTCAAAAAAACAAAGTTCTTTAGTTTCGTCCTAATATCTAATAATCACCATTTCATCATTCTGAAATGTCAGATAGTTCTTGCAATACATTGCGATGCATATAATTTTGAGAACGACTATCTCTCTGTCTCTCTCTCTCTCTCTCTCTCTCTCTCTCTCTCTCTCTCTCTCTCTCTCTCTCTCTCTACGTCCTTGTGCACGAAATACGTAATTCTTGATATTCAGGTAAAAAGTAATCCAATATAAGTTTGAAAAGGAATTACTACCTACCTTGGGATGATCTTACCACTTTCATAGACCATTGGTGTGTTTAAAATATTGTCAAGGTTTAAGAAAATTCTTCCAACAATTGACTGATCTATAAACGATATGCACCATACTATGAAAGTATTAGAGGATTTATACTGACGAATATATACAGTAGTATCTAAATAATTTCAAAACGGCATTTACTGTATAAACACAGACATACCACATGTAAGGAAGTCACATTGTATCATTCTTAACAAACCTAATTCTAAACCTAATATTGCGATAATTGTTTTCCTAAATGTGCATATTTCTAACAGTCAACATTTTACACTTTCTAAAACTATTCATTGTGTAACGCGTCTGGGGATACCTCCCTGCACACAATTAGTTTTAAAACTTATGTTACACTAACATAGGGATTTGTAGAAATTGGAAACGATGGAAAGTGCAGCACTTTGCTCAGAAGAAAATTAGAAAATGTAGAGATTATGTAAGCCAAATCTTTCTGACCGAATCCATATAAAGCGTGATATTTTTCTCCAGAATGATTATAGATACTTACGTGCATTGTGGAGATTTTGACCCATTGGTATAAATTCCGGCGTATTCCGCATTCATCTTGTCTACCTCAAATTGCAAATTTACCCTCAGGCATATGTTGGTTAAAGCTTATCGCAATACTAAAGGGCATCCAGGCTAATTCTAGAAGCAAAACACTAATAGTCTTCCATTTGTTTGAAACAATAGAGAGATTGATGTTAGGGATCCACTGGTGACAATGTGATTAGAGTTTATAAACATATTATTAGTAAATATCATAGATTATTTTAGTTTATAAAATTGACTGGTGGGAACTGTCTGACTGTTTCCGTTCAACAGTGTTCATTGAGCACATACAAGCCTGGGGTAACTGGTTCGAATTCCTTTCACTAAGACTAATTAAAAACAACCAGGCATAAATCAGTGGTGCATGCAGGGTGGCGTAAAAACCACTTTAATCAGAAATAAGTCAGTAAGAGTAATAATATATTAAGGTGTTTATTTTGCACGATTTCTTTACATGGATAAATGTTATTTTCTACAATAACGTTTATATAATAAACTGTTCATTGACTGTTTGGGCATATGCTTTTCATTCTACTGCTGATTTCAAGCCTTTCGTAACGTTCTATGATATATGACTTTGATGACGAGACGTTGGACGTCATTGTGGGGTTGATATGTGCTGTACAATTGCAGTATGCCGAAATTCGAAAATTAACAAGCCCCTCAAGTTTTTCCCCACACCTTAAAAAATTGATATGACGACCCTGACGAGAGCGGATACTCGTGATACTTATTCCATAAACCGTACTTTCTTCATGATCTTATTTCATCTCGTAATTTTACAAATAATTATGAATATTTGCAAAGTTGTCTTCAACCTTCAACGCCAAACTCTACAAGGAACTTGTAACTTTTCTGACGTTATCTTCTCTAGTGATTTAAGGACCTTAGACATATCATTAGCTTTCACAAACTAAATTTATCCAATTTAATTATAGTTTTACTAAATGGTAACTCAACCTATTTTAAATTATTTTCAAATAACAGTCAACACGTCTTCTAAATTCTTTACTTCCTGAATTCACCAGCTCATCTAAATCTTTAATATCGGTTAATTTCACTTGACTTGTGTCAATGCTTCAACCTTACATTGATCCTTTTTTTCTTTGGGCAGGTTGGTATTATCTTGCACCTATCTGGTTCAAACTTCTCTTACGGCCGATGTCTCACAAGAAAATGACCACAAACATGTCATTTTGATTGTGCAAAATTTCTTCACTTCCTTAGATAACCTGCCGTGTATACTGCATCATAAAGCGCACCGACAAGCTTAATGTCTTTCGTAGATGTTAATATTGATGTGAACAGAAAACGAATAACAATCTTAATGCTACCATACGTTTTAAAATACGATACAGTTCTCTACGCTATATAACAATGATATTTCCATTTTATTTATTAAATTTATGTCACTATTATTCTCATGTAGAAGCCAAATATATACAACTTTTTGTTCTTTCCGGTATTTGCAATCCCATATAAACACAATAAAGCTAATATTTTGTATAACACTCGCTTCTTTCCAAAATAACACGCGTTTTATGTAGGTTAAAAGTTAAGGAGATTTATTAGTTGCCTCGATTTGTTTGCTTGCTTTAGATTATTTCTTCATGGATAATGATAGAATTTCAATCTAATAAAACGCGAGACAATTATGTTTAATTATGGTATACATTTTTGCTTGACAACAGATGAAACTGAATGATGGAATGATTAAAAACATTAAAAGTAATTGCCGTTGACCACACATTGATTTAAAAAATGAGTAAACTGACATAGCTTGTATCCAAGATGATCAAGATAAAAGAAATATACATGTAAATATTAATAATTTATTACAATCACTATCTACAATGTTTATTGGATTCAAACATTTGTTTTAGTAACATCACATTTACATTTTCATACAGGTCTTTGCGCTCTTCCCATATTTGCATGGATGACGATGGCACGCGGCTGTTCAGACCTACAGAATACAAAGAGGACTTAAATACACTGTAGTCAGATGTTCATGTAAGTAAAATTTTAAATCAATTTCAAGTGACATCACCATCGTTATAATCAATATCAACATCATCATCGCAATTGGAATGATAATTATGAACATTAAATGTAAATGGGAACCCTCAGTAATTAATAACTGATTAAGAATTTTAAAAATGAATTTTATAACTAATTCCAAACGAATATGGTATTAGTAGTTTGCTGTTTAACGAGAAATCAACACATGAATGATTTTATCGATAACAAGGAATCTTAATAAATTTACTTGGTAAGATACATATTGTAGGCTATCAACCTTACCTGTGGTCTACAACTACCTATTTCGAACCTTTTGGGACACACATTCCTTCAATGCACCACTGCAAAAGAAAAATAGTAAGAAAGAAAATTATGATTTATTTTTGTTACATAAAGACATAATGCATTTTGGAATGCATGCACACCCAGCCATTGTTAATTGATTGCCATACAATTAGGTGTATGTGTCGTTCAACTCTCTACTAAAAATTGTTAATTGTTTCAAATAACATAATATATTTGTGGGATTTGTTCTTACGTTTTAACATTTTTACTTTCTTCATTCACTTCTAATCAACATTCACCTGTTCATTTGTGGTTGATTAAATTTTAAATCTAGAGAGAGAGAGAGAGAGAGAGAGAGAGAGAGAGAGAGAGAGAGAGAGAGAGAGAGAGAGAGAGAGAGTGTGTGTGTGTGTGTGTAAAGAAAAAAATGCGAGAGATTACCATATTTGTTCCACATTTTGTTCCTTCTGCGGCATATACATATCTCGTCAAAAATTTTCTTGTTTTTAGATTTTTGCATATCAACCGATGACAAATGTTTTCGTCCACAACCTTAAAATGACGAAAATTGACATATATTAGCATACTTATTGCAAACGTTCTTCAGGCACAATCTTTGATATAAAAAGACGTAAATTGAGATAGATCTCACGTTGACGCAATCTCTCCAGACACAGTCTTAAACAATGACGTAAGGTGATGTATAGCTCAAAGTTCAATTGGTCACTTAACTAACCATCCAGTTTCAGTCACGTGCTTTGTTCACTTACTGATAAAGCGGGTTTAATTAATGATGATCACAACATCAGTACTATGCTTTTCCTGTTACATCTGAATCAGTAAAGAGCATTTTGAGAACTATGGTAGGCCATAATCATTGAGTAGATAATCCATATAAGTACTAATTTGTTTTATAGAGAGATACAATAACGATACATATATATATTTAGGTGAATAAAGACAAATGTTTCACTAATTGAGATATTCGACAGCACATAGACGCCTTACTATGACGTAGATTGTTACCACGGAACAATTGTGGAAACACCAAATATGGCGTGATCGCGAATTTCGCTACGAAATAAAAAAACAAATATTCACAGCAACGTTTTCTCTTACTTTACCCATCTGTGTTGCAAACATATTACACTAAGGTCTGGTGATATGTTGCAATCCGTAAATAAACTTGAAAAACAATGGTATAGGTTACCTTTTGAAGAAACGACATCGAGTGGGCTAAGATTATAAATTGATATGCATTAATCAATTGGATGTTTTAGTATTATGCTCTCTCCTTGAACTAGAATATGTTGCCGTAATACGAATTCTGTCTTGATCAATATATACCGAATTTGTTTTATAAATCAGTTCAAGTTCATTGGATATAACATTCGTGGTTTCATAGGAAATGCAATATCCAGTAAATTGACTAAACCAAATTTACATTTGTAAAAAGCAAATGCCTGTTTCCTTTCAGTTAGCTATTATTTGGCACTATAATAATAGCATAATGGCGTTGGAAAACAATGTACTGTATTCATGTTTACAATCACTGGCTGGGAATCTATGATAGGACTTTATAATCGGTATCAGATATTATTTGAACGAAATTATTTAACATTCTGATTCAAATTAAACGTGCACATTGACGGGACAAGGAGGGATGATTTGGTGCAATGATACCATAAGTTGCCAATATAACTATCGATGAACGTCGCTTAGCTACCAGTCTGTGCTTATTGCCAGAAATGACAATATGGACGTCTTGCTATGACACAAACGATACCAAATACGATTATGTGGTCAAAGATGCAATTATTACAACCATTTACAATGCTAATGTTGATAACAAAACTTTGCCTTGTATACCTTCATCACAACATATTACATCGATGGCTTCACCTAATCAGAATATCGTCTTTGTATGCTTGGCTTCAATAACAAATCAGCGTAGGTTTCTGGCAAAGTTTAATATTTGACTAGGAATCGCTTATGAAAGCAGCAGTGAGTTGGCCTGAAGTTATTTTAACTCTATCGTTTAAGACCATCATAGTTGTGCCTGCGGGACTATCAATAGCGACGTTATACTGTATCTATCACGTATGATAACCCTTGTAGCAATATCAAGGTGTCGAGAATTGCAAACTGCTTCTTGATTTTTATCGACGCAATGGCGCAACTCTCAGACGAGAATCCGTGATTTGACCAGATACGAAACCAGAATCGATTCGACTGAGTTTTGCCAGCCGTATTGTTGTTCATATTGAACATAACAACCGTTTCTAGATAGTTTGATAAAATCGCGATGAGATAGCGTGACCATTTCTGGCTGAGATCACTCAGAAGCAAGAAACCAAATACTCTGGCATTTTTTTGTTCCATTGTCAAAGACTATGTGAATGGAAAGATGTGAATCGATCATTGCCGTTTAAGCTATATACATTTATTTGTTTGACATTGTATGACATATATTATATTTTGTACTAATTAACATATATCTTATTGGAGTATTTGTTCATTTAAATTATCTTTATATGTAGTGAAGCAACTATATTTGCGTTCACCACTAATTTATACTCAATTTATATTTTTCCCATGATTGTTTATAGAGTTTGTATGTACACCATGTTGGTAAGTTATACAACGTTGTTTACTGGTGATTAGTTCAAGATCTAACCATGTTTATAAACTTCGATTTTCAGGAAGTGAACTTCTGACCTACATCCTGGTCGTCTTATTCTGTGCATTGTATTTATATACCGTTGGGTAAACAAAAGTTTTCATTCCCATCTAACATTCAGTAGCTGTAATAATTTACTGAACTATTCAGATAAAATATCAGATGAATCATTTGTTTAAATTATGTATTAGACTTATAAATTCCTCATTTACTGTTAGGATTAAAACAATAATTTGGGGTTGTTGCTAATTCTCTCAAAGACATCATGGAGTTTATAAACGTGTTCGCTCCTCTTCGTTCAGTTCCTTAATTAAAGACCGTAAAACTATATAGTGACATTTGTGACCTTGAATAATTTTCAAAGTGATCTAAGACATAAGAAAACTTGACAACGCTAATTGTGCTGTATGATATTTCCAGGAAATGAGAACGCAAATTCACAAGTAAACACACACACACACACACATAATGAACATACCCCATAATAGACATGGTGGTATCCAAAAATAATGTAACACTGCATATTGGGAGTGAAGACATCTCCTGGCTCTTTTTTCATAAACAGCATCCATTCATCTGTATTATAGGCCAGACCTTGATTTTTCACGCACTCTCTGCAATATGAAAAGTGAATTGTTAGAAAAGAAACATCAATTGATAGATTTTACAAGTTGCGTAGCTATCTAGCGACCAATTCCACTTCCTCTCTAATGTAATATAAATCTACTTTGACAGTTTGACCTAACATTTACGACACAATAAGTGTATATCGACAAAGAAGACCACGTTATCTATCTATTATTTGACATTACATCTTAATTGTTGAGCTCAGATACTGAACGGTACTTCCATTGACGTACAATTCTATCGGTCCAAAAGTATTACTAGAAATAACAAATATGTATCAAATGCAGTTATGTAATGTTATACGTCTCGATGTGCCGTGTACATACTTGGATATTAGTGTTTTCTTGAACGATTCCACGGAGCACTTAGAGAAAATCCATGCGTTTCTAGAGTATGGTGTTGTTGCGTTGAAATGTATAGCACGATAATACATAATAAATCTCTCATCAGGATTACAATCTTTGGCGTCTGCTGTGCCGTCATGATGTGCTCCAAGACTATAAATAAATAATAAATTGAATAAATGTATATAAACTATAAACCCTCATCTTAAAGCAGGCCACACGCTCCAGGTAGTAATATGATCATAAAGCACGCATAAGCTTTCTACCCAAAGGACATTACAGATTTAAATCTACAGCGGTTTTAATATTTACTTCTCAACGGTGGTGAACGGTCCTTATAAATTGCTACAAATAATTA
This sequence comes from Unio pictorum, assembly GCA_030141615.1. Lineage (NCBI taxonomy): Eukaryota > Metazoa > Mollusca > Bivalvia > Unionida > Unionidae > Unio > Unio pictorum. Next base: position 1,009,727 of record JARLTB010000256.1, on the reverse strand, counting down.
ATTTCCATAGTAAAATCATTCCTTCTAATACGCTAAATCTTCAACAGAAGATTCACTGTCTGCATTCCATTGCAGATATTAACATTTAAGAATATATTCAGGGTTATATTTCAATGCTGTATCTAGGATATAACAAATATCCATCCATATGCCATTTAGACATATATCAGAAAGTAATAACCTGTCTAATGCATTCTGCAAGATGAGAATGATCACTTTATCGCATTTTTGACCAACATACCAATATCAGTCAAACAGTTCCTCAGCAGCGTCAGTAAATTATTTCGTGGCTTTAAATATATGCTATATACATTTCAAAGTCTTTATGTTTTCGATATAACAAAACGAAATGTAAACAACATTTCACACGTTATATAAATGTTCACAATGTATAATCTCACAGAGAGAAAGAATCAAATACTTTCAAGAAACTATTTTTGACAATAACTAAAAAGGAAAGATGCTGGACATGTTTCTCAAATCAGAGAGGTCAGTTAAATATTTAATTGTATGCATCATATTTTAATCACTTAACAGGTATTCCCAACTCTCCGTATTCCCAACAGATAACATGATCCAGTGCCTGAGACAGAGGAACCCGAAACTCGGAAACGATATCGACATCAAATGGGTGCCCGCTGACTGTTGTACACATAAATCAGATTGCATCACGGGTCACCATAAGTACTAATCGAGTGAACGTTCAATAGAAAGACAAATATGCCAAAATATATTCACGTACTTGTGACCAAGTTCATGTGATGCTGCCAGCACCGTCCGAGAATAATGCTTTGACTGGATAAGCGAAACTCTCTCAACCTCGTCACATACACCAGCTATAGGACTTATACCTGAAAAAATCAATTTTATCTCTGTACTTCTAGAGTGATCTAATACATTATACTCCCTTAAAAGATTACTAGCACATAGGTATGCAGTGACATGAGAGTACCATTGCTATTAAAGGATTCTACTACCAAAAAAAAAAACTGTACCTTTCATAAACTAAACATATCAGGAATTAAATGATACATAGTTCATTATGAATATATATATATATATATATATATATATATATATATATATATATATATATATATATATATATATATATATATATGGGTGTCTGGGTGTGTATGTGTGTGTGTACTCACCGGAAATATCGTTTTTATCTCTGGAACCTCTATACAACTCGTACCTAAATATAACGATAATAATCATGTGTACTTGAATACTAAAACACTTTCGTACAATCAACACAAATGTAATCGTTATTACAAACAAGACAATGGCATTAATACCTAGGTCTTAGAAATAGTATTATCCTTAACTTAACACTGATACTAACATAACAAATTTTATTCCTATATCGGTTTCTTTACCTTACAGCCTTATAGGTACATCAACCTTGTCGCATACCAAAATCAAAATGCCTTTGTTCCCATTTATTCAACATATCTTACATGTTTTTCTTTATTGCGACTTGTGCATGAGTAATTTTGACAGACCCAATATGAAAGAATCTTAGAAAGTTCGTGGATTTATCAACACTTTTTTCGGGGATTAAACGGAATTAATTGCTCCTACTAGCTAACTAAAGATTTGTTTTCCTCTTCTGATTAAAACGGCTGTTTTGTAACATCTATATTTCTCCTAACAAGATCAATATTCCTTATTTTTCTCAGCTTTGATATCGGTGTGTCGAAAACACTGATAACCAAAACAACAATCCAGACTATAACTAGTCAAAGTATAATAAAGACGCATATGATTTGTAAATATAAAGCGCCTCTGAGACATGATAACCTATGAAACAAATAGAACATAAGACCTATAGTAATTCATTAAACATGTTTAATAACTAACGATATACCTTTCAAAATAGCACATAAAACTAAGTTCCCACCTGAAAGAGATTGCAACATTTTGTTCCTTACGTCTTTTAGAAACAAGCAAATATCATCTGAATTATTGAACAACCTAAAGCATATTTTCTATGAGTAATTCAAAAATCAAAACTGTGTTTATCATGAATAATTTAATATTCTTCAACGAGCAGCAGTATGTTATAAATGTAACTATCTTTTCGTGAGAAATAGGAAACATTATGTTTGCTTTTTATATGTACTCGCGATTGTTACGTACTCCTCGCTTATCCATTGTATCGTCAGCGTAACGTTTAAATCAAGTGTATCAAGTTCATACTTACCCTGTGAAGAGCATTGCATGGTCGAATTCTGGTACCATATTTATGCCAAACATTTGGACCCATTGTTTGAGATCGAGAACATAGGGGTGTGCATCTATGTACTTTTTTCCTTTCTCTGTAACTACCTTTGAACTCTTGTGGGGAAATAGGAATTGTCGCTTTAAAAAAGTCATGAAAGAACTAGAAATGTTCCAGTGAATGTAAATAAGCAGTTTTCTCTCCAATCTCAAGTGCATTCGATTAAAAACGATGTGACAATTGTTTAAGTTACTAAATTCGTAAGAAGATGTATACGAGGCTAGCGATAGCGTGAGAAAAGTACTAGTTCGTATGTGTTGTTCAAACTTATTTTCCAGCCAAGAGATACATAGTGGCTGAGTAAAACCCTATATGCTATAGAGGACCGCCATATGAATAATGATTAGTACTCTAACATACTAATAACTACTCTCAGAAACTAGTGTTTTGGTAAAACTTATGCCTTTCTCATGAAATTCAACGGCATATAGTTAAGTGTCATGAATTCCTTAAATCATGTCGATATCTGATTTAGAATGGTACATGTCTGTGAAAGTCATCAAGAGTTTTTCTTCCCAGTTGAGATTAGTGGCAATACACAACTTCTGCCTGTCATAGTTTATGATTCCATACATAATGGTTTCTGTCTAATATAGCTTAACGAAAATTACCAGAGGTATGAACACATCACTTACATGAATTAACTCTTCTACATAAATATTTGTCAAAGTCTGTTATGAATACTAAGGTGTCCTTATTAAGAAAAAAGAAAGTATATGTCATTTCCATTGATGCTTAATAATGCTAATATATCCACACACAGTTAGAACCAAGAACAGAGATAGTGTGTCCCCTTAGCTAAATTCACAATGAATATCAAACCGTGAAAATACGAGTCAATTTACTATAAAGCCTAACTCAGTAATGTTAGACGTTATCAAATAGGATAAATAATATAAAATATTTAGCTGAACTACAAAACTTTCAGATAAAAATACAGTTTGCTCAATCAAATGATTCATCAAAATCAAGCCAACAGTTTTAAACTGGAGTTTATATTTATCTGCATAAGATAAAATCAGTAACTGTGCGATCAAATATCGTTCTAGTAACGGAAACTATACTTTATCTCATTTCATTATTCTGTAACACCTGTTATACTGTCCCACCTACACTTGAATATGGGAAATATTTAAAACCGGTAAAACGTTTGTCTTTTGCAATGTGGCCTGAAATTTGGTCAGAAGACTTTAAAATTTATTGAGTTTAACATTATCATCAATTTGTATGGAATATAATAATTTGTATTATTTAAGATGATTATTGGTTTTTTAATATTCTATTTTGCCATTGACCTTTTCCAAAATCAAGCTCACGATCTACCTGACTAAACATTGGTTCAGTAAACAACATAATACATGGCAAGTAGTAGTTCTGCGTAATTCTGAACATTAGGATCATTGTTTTAATATTAATCAATGACATGTGTATCACCCATGGAGAGAACTATTGCAACGCATATTGACCACGTTCTTTATTATAAGTTAAGCAACAATTAATTTTGTTGACAACTTAGACTTTTCTAGAAATGAATTGCAGTTACTCAACCTTGGACTACCAGTGTGTCTTAGGTTTTTCTTATTATTTTACCACTATGTCATAGTTTTTATATAATCTTATTTAATTTATACTATAACATCTGAGCAGACTCTTTTTATGGGAATTTATTCAAAATATTAGTAACTGGAATGACAGAGTCATCAATAATATTCTCGGATTTTAGAATTAATTTGGAGTTGAATGCAGACACGGACATCTCGAATTACTTATTGTGAATCATCCAAAGGCTGCTAGAACATTTCTACATTACAGATTGGATAAGGACATCAGCATATTCAGTGTTGAATCGCATTTGGAATGCTACTTGAATTTATTTAGAACGTTATACTTTGACCTTTGTTGGAATAATTATGACTATTTTCGATATAATTAACCATACCGTCCATTCTTCGTACATGCTCACTTTTGAATTCTGGAGGAATACATTATTTGTTGAATTTTACAAAACTTGGTGGTTTCTACACTTTTCTACTATATAGTTTTAACTCATAGTATCGTAGCGATAATAAAGAATACGTTATTGCTTCCATAAACATTGATAGATTCACCTACCTTACCATTTAAACATCAATGAAATATTGACGTCCCATCACGAGATGTTGATCTCATGGCGTAGACCCAGAAATAGTGAATCGTATTAAAACTATAATTACATTAGACAGTGTACATACGTTACTAGTTGAAGCCGTTCAATATATTTTACGACAAATGTAAATCAGAATGCTTAATTTGATCTAATAGAGAATTTTCATTAAATCACGTCTTCATGGGTAAAACAAACACATCAGAATTTGTAGAAATGCCGAGTTAGTCAAATATCTTACCTCGAAAACCCTAAAGTGTTGAAGAATTACAGTGATTGATATACTTGGATCGTCTATTGTTTTAAAGCGGAGGTTCACCTAAGGCAAAATACAAATACATTATATCCGTTTTAACAAGTTACGATATCTGCATCTAAATGAACACAAATTATGCTTTATTCAAACTTGTTTCAGGTAAGACATTCCTTATTGATACCATACAAAGATACATGACATCTTTCAAAATCAGAACGGATTTGGACGAACACATACTAAAATACGTTTTGCAATCTCACATACTGTTCTATTTTGTTAAAAAAAGCTTTTTTAACACGTTCATTATTAATATCACCATACGGGTTGTTTCATAAAAATGGCTTGTATGTGAAATTCAATTTAGCATTATAACTTTTCTTGTAACAATAATTATCCATTTCTACAATGCGACTTGCTAAAAGTGGAGAGCTGGTTACAAATGAATAAATCAGTTGAGACCCATTATACTAATTACATTACAAAATCTACAATAACGCCAATTTCGGAACTATTATTGCAGAAATACAGTCTTTTATTTATCCAAGATGGAGAATATTCTTTTCATTATTATCCTCTTCCAAATAACCTTGTTTGCGTCAAATGTATCCACTATACCAATCTAAAGAGTGTTGATGTGTTTGGCTAATAAATCCTCATTACTTACACCGTTTATAATGTGGGAATAAGCTTCTCTTATCTTTTGTCGCACTTCTTCACTTTTACGATATGCAGATTGTACAGTCGATGCATAGCTGCAAACAAGGATGAAATTAGATGTTATCTACGTACGCGAGCAAGTGAGCAATGGTGATGCAGATGTTACTCTGTGTTTAAAAAAAAATCTCACAAATAGTTATCTTTATCAGCCGAATAAAAGCCATCATAATTTATTTGAATAATAAATTATTCCAATGGAATGCAGCATCCTTGTACAACAAACGACTCTCATATGGAAACTAGTCCTTGGCCTTACAAGAATTCGTATTCGGGCCAACATGTCTACATGAACATCTTTGACATAGAAACAATACGCTTTTATTTTCAAGTTAAGCTCCAGACTGGCAAAAGTGTTCAACAACATTTGTATTGCTGCTCTCGTTCTTATAAGAAAATGCTTATGCGGTAAAATGGCAGGTAAATAACTTAAAACATTATTACATGTGCAAATATATTGATATGAGTGCTTCGACTGATTTATAGATATCCGTATGTATTTATATATGTAAGGATATTATATATATATATATATATATATATATATATATATATATATATATATATATATATATATATATATATATAAAGAGAGAGACAGACAGACAGAGACAGACAGAGAGATGGATGGCTTTTTACTTACAGATCATAAACTCCAGAATCTATCAATATGGCGACCTTGACATAATAGTCATGTCTTTGCTGGCGAGTTTTTTCTGTGAGATAATTTGCAACAAAATACATTCATTTTACGTAGGCTAAGTTGTCAAAAATATAATTGGTTAAGATCTATAATAGTTGAATATACTTAATGTAGAATACATTGATTCAAATGTGTTAACAATATTTGCTATTATATACTATGGTATATTCTCTACAATCATGTACTATTTCATAGAGATATAATATTGCTGACATTATCAATGTAGTCAGGAGTTATCTTATTATTGTAGTAATATTGAAATAGGATATAATTGAATGTATTTGAAATAGATCTTGTACTAATTACTACGTACGCATGCTCAAAGACTCTCTCTCTCTCTTTCTGTCTCAGGGTGTTTTTTCTCAGCTGTGATGATAAACTGGTTGAAGCAACATGATTGTGTCAGCTATTCTCATTAGAGATAAACTCTGTCACAGAATTAGGCGAAAATTTGAACTGATTTTTGTTGTTCTTCAATTGCAAACGAAACTCACCATTTTCTTGATTTCGTCGTACACGCATTACCTGGGGTGATTAAGTGGCGTGTAACGATTTGCATGTGCCAATTTGTAATTTACATGAAATCCGAAATACTCGTTGTACGTGGTGCACGTTAAGCTCGATGTGATTTATGTTCACCTATAGAGAGTATATAAGGCTAAGGATTTCTCATTATTATTTACGGGAACCCAAATATCTAATCGAAGGATAGATAACCTCGTCTTGCAAATCTCCAGCCAAAGGGGTGAGTGTTAAATTTACATTTCGTTTTATTGTGAATTTTATTCAGATTATCATTTCGTATAATGATGCCTTTATTGCAATGAACGTGGAATATTTGGAAATACTAGTCACTTTTAGACTTTAAATGAAATATCGTAATCTACAGCTTAGATTATTTTTGAGACAACTATTATTAGTCTGGTTTTGTTTATTATAGTTGATTCCGGAGATCTAATAACATCGTTGATTCCGGAGATCTAATAACATCGTTGATTCCGGAGATCTAATAACATCGTTGATTCCGTAGATCTGATAACATCTGACAATCATTGATTCCGTCGTTGATTCAGTCTGATTCCAGCTGATTCCGTCGTTGATACCGTAGAAGTTCATCACTGATAGCGCATCTAATAACATCGTTGATACCGTCTCTGATACCGTAGCTGCTAACATAGTTGTTACATTGTTTCTGGTACCGTAGCTGCTAATAACATCGTTGATACCGTAGCTGCTAATAGCATCGTTGATACCGTAGCTGCTAATAACATCGTTGATACCGTAGCTGTTAAACACATCTGATACCATCTTTTGATAAACGTCTTTGATATCGTTTGATTTGTTGTGGGACATCTATTGTTTGTTCTGGAACATCTCTGTATAAATATCTGAATGTGCTTGTGCCGTTAATTTGTGCAAACGGAATTGAAGTATCTGTCTGTGTGTCGAACTGTCTGTTCGTCAATATCTGTGTAACGTGTAAATATCCGGAAAGCTAGAAGTCCGAGTGTCGGAGCTGTCTTAGAGTTGTAAAACGTCCGGGTAGACATCTAGGGGAGTGAGGAACCGTTGGTTCGGGTAGATGTTGTATGCTGTCTGAACGTATAACTGTGGTGGATCCGTGTAGGGAAACGTCCGATAATAGTATTGGTCAACCCTCGGTTCTCGGGGAAACTGGGAGACGATTCAACTGTTGCTGAATCGTGCGGTTATACAGGGGAGACACATAGGTGTATTGAAATTGTAATATAATTTAATACATTGTTGTATTTGCATGCTTATGTCAGATCGCAATAATATTTCAAGTGATCACATAGATATCAATAAAAGCTAGCAACTTGATTCAATACAAGTATATGATCGTGCTAGTTATCGCAATCCATCGTGCGATAGATAGTTTGTCGTTTGTGTTTATTTTTTTTCGTAAATCATTCTTGCATTTATTTAACTTTCGTAAAGGATTCTTGGATCTGTGTATAATCCAAGAGATCCCTTTACATCTGAGATTCCTTTTGTATTGTTATTTAATTTGTTCATGTATTGTGAATGGTTGTGAGTGTAATTGTGGGTTGAGTGCATGAATTATTGTGTTGTTACATCTGTATTTTTTTCATTTATAATTTATTACATAAATTTATATTTTCTTTCACAAATTGTGTTTGTATTGTTCATTTAATCCACCCTCCTCTCGGTAACAATTTTGTTACAAACTCAACTGCACCAACAAACATTGCAACACTCAGCACACGTGATAGCATACCATCCTCGCTGCTTCATTTACTATTCATTCAGGATCTCTTCTCACCTTTCACCCCTTTATCTTGTAAATGTACTATATATCGAGGTAACATAGCTTCTAGGAGACGAAAATGGATTTGTTTCTCTCGTCCATGGAAACGTCGAAGACCAGCGTAAAGTTCCTCTTCTATATTTGTTGCTCTGGTATTTGTAGCATCTACCATGGGAGATAAAATGACAGTGAGAAAGGTTTAATTTATATTCCCGTTTTTCATCCGTCACTGTCCTATACATTCAACGAAAACAAAAGCGAATAGGGATTTAAACTAGATTCCCTCGAGAAACAAATTACGGAGTTAATCATCGGAGTGTTTCCTGACATTTCCCTGATAAATCAAGAAAAACAAAATGTTATTAAACCATAACTAATACATTGACAATCATCATGAGTTCAATGGACCAATAACATATATCATAAGCATAAATCTGCATCAACGATATTACAGAATCTTTCGAACATTGCTTTGCAGTCCAAAAAATCTAGATAATGTTGGCATATTTTTTGTTTCATTTTAAGAAGATATTACACACCTTTCTTTTCTACATTTGCGTGGTCCAGTAGAACATAACGTTTCCCAATGACACTAGGAATTTCCGACATTTCACTTGATGCAAATTCACTCTCCACTGGTCGAAGATCGTAGTTACAATCTCCTATTCGCACATTTCCGTTCTCGATTAGGATGGAAAAGAATATATATATATATATATATATATATATAATGATTATTTATTAAATTTTAGTTTATGGAAAGCTTTATAACCTCAAAATAGTTTAGCAACATAGTATTGGCTTTGTAACGGGATTTATCTGATATTAACCATCACGGGATGAATGTGTGATGTGGTCAGAAGATGTAATGTCAGATTAGAAGGCTTAGTCATCAACAAAATCTGGAATAGAGATGCAGTACATTTACATTGAAAATGAGATAAGGACAGGTCATTTTGCAAGAAAATGTTATTACACTCTTACGTGTTGCGGATTTTGCAAGATAAATTCAAACAGCCAAGCAACTTAAATAATTTGACATGTCATTGCATCCAATATAGTACTAGGTGATCAGTTTGTTCTACGGTTTTAAAGGTTCAGAAATGAAAGGTAGGGTTTCACATTACTGACTTTAGAAAGGTACAGAATCTGCATCATACTTTTTTTGAATGAATTTGTACAGGATTCGAATCTGGTGGTTTTCATATCGTTCAAAATGACTTTCTGTTCATCTTCCTGTTGTTGCGCCATTACAGTCGAGTTAACCTTCTTGCTCACCAGCAACGGCAAATTATGACGTGACATTACCTAAGCATTGGTCTCCGTCAGACAAGAACTTCTATCCCAAGCATTCATTTCAGCCCTGGAGTATCGGAATCTCGTCAATTCCCCTGTTCAGGGAATGTAACAGCATCGATGTTAATGTTTTGAAACAGTTCTTAGAATAGACAAGTTCGCCCATGCTCAACTAGACGATCCTTCATCACATCCTAATATTTATATAGTGATTCAACTGTCAAAAATACAATAGAGAGAAAAGAGAGAAGGAAAGAGGATGTGGATGGCATTGCAAAATACTCTGGTTCATTATACTTATCTCTCTTTAAATAAACCTTCTTCAAACACTTCATAACATTTTCTGCAGAGTACCATTGATAAATGTATTCTATACTATATTAACAAAAGTCCCGCCTACATTCACTCACAACGCCATCCGCATGGCTCTCCTTACGTCCATATATATATTTGCACTTCATGTATTCTTGCAATATGGTGAAATGACAACGTGGCTGCGGAAAAACATCTTTAGTTTTTCTCTCATTCAGATTAGTGACATTGATTTAGTTGTTGAGTTTACAGATTATAAACACACCAAGGGTACCCCTTTTGCTTACGTGTCATGCCCCACAACGTACAAGACCAGTGTCATGTCGATGCGCTGCGTCATTATTGACATTTACTGCACTGACATTTAGGAACACTCTTCCTTATCTCTTGGGAGACGGAAATTTTCTTATAACTAGACAAGAGTTCAACTAAACTTTACATACATTAGTCCGGCTATGCAGTTGTATCCTCATTTATTCCAAACTTATACTGCTAAGATTACGATAGCATCAAGGTAATATGCATTGTCTATATCATCATTTATTCCAAACTCCTACTGTTAAGATTACCATAGCATCAAGGCAATATGCATTGTTTATCAAACAATACTATTTGGGTCTTGGGCAGGTTAGTGACATATCCATTTGAGAACAATATACAATGTTAAGTTTGCAATTTTGTGCTGTGGTCAGGTCGTTGTGCGCAATTATTACTACCTGGTTCTGCTTGTAATTTTTCACCATTTAGGTCTTGTAGTCTCAGTTTCACACGAAAAGAATTCTGCTTAAATGAGACAATTCTGCATCTGCTGAAATCATTAACAACGACCAGTCCAAAATACCACTTATGATGAAATTTTCTTCTAGGACGAATACGGTTTGCTGCCGAATGACAATTCGTTATTCAGGCTCGCATTATACCTCAACAAGAAGTTCAAGAACTTGGTACCCAAAGCAGATCACACTCCAGCTGCATGCCACTCCATACCCTTCTACATCCCCCACCTACCAATCCTGGCTTCAGATTTGATGATGTTTTGGACACATCGTGTGTGCAGGACTTGTGGTTTTTGTCAGTCTCGGATAATACTTGGTGAGTGTTTGGAATTGACCACTAGAGTGTGATGAATTTTTTTTGATTTTCAGATATTCGTGAGCGTTCTAACTCTTTGCCCAGTACTCAACAACTAAGTTATACCTTCCAGGTATTACAGGCTGGGAATCGTAACACTTTCGAGCAGTTCGACCGGCCGCATTGCATATTTCGTGGGACAAAAAGAAACATCTCAAACATAACGAAATGATTTCATATTACATACAGAATGGTGGTGCAGTTTTCAGCTTTGTTAAGCGAATATTTTCACCTAGGTGTTAATTTAACACTGCAAAGCATGTGTATGGTGGTTGTTCTTGGATTCTTGCGATGTGGTGAATTCAGTTCGATCGTTGCAGAGCATTTATTGAAGCAAACTATCTGAGAATTCGGGATGTGATATTTCAAGAGATAAACATACAGAGTACACCATTATCGACTTCTGTCTGCTCAGGAGCAATTGTTTACATACATTAAGTATCATGTGTTTTGGACATAAGTCCATCCAAATGGATTTTTACATTGCAAACTGGCATTCTGTTAGGGGCTCTCATTTGATATATTTCCAACGAATTCATTTTACCCCAATCGGACACACATAAACTACACAAATAGCGTAAAGGTTATGCCCGTTAATTAGTTTTATTTACAACATTTAAATAGACGAAATAAGAAAGAAGAAAATATCTCTCATACTGAGAACAGCCTAGCTCTAGTCCACAAATCGGGATAAACTCAGAATATACTCTACGCGGGGATCAGTCTTGCACATATTTAGTTAAGATGGGATCAGCTCAAAATACATTAGAATGCTGGTATCAGCCTAGCACATAGTCTTCTGAAGCTGGATTAGCACAGGATACACATCAATGCTGGGATCAGCCTAGCACAGATTTTACTTCAGATGGGGATCAGCCCAAAATAAACAATCACACTGTGATCAGCCTAGAATATATTTACTGGAAGACGGCAACAGCCCACAACATACTCAAATGACTGGATCAGCTTAGCACATATTTTACTTGAGCTGGGATCAGCCTAGCACCAATTCTACTTCAGTTGCGATCAGCTCAGAATACATGGCATTGCTAAGATACGCAAAACACATATTGGGAATTAGTAGCTCCAACAGCGAAAGCTATATATTGTTTAAATATTGTAATTAAGAATTTAATTTTAATTGAGTCATGAGTTGATGTTATAGAATTTGTGTAATAGTGAAATGAGGCATTTTTGAGAGAAAACTATGGGCTTAGTGAGAGAGTAAAAATGTATTTACGCATTTACTCATGCATCCTATATTTTTTCAATTATATAGATATATCTATCTATCTATATATCTATCTATCTATCTATCTATCTTAATATCTATATATATATATATATATATATATATATATATATATATATATATATATATATATATATATATATATATATATATGTATATATATATATAAGAGCGAATTGGTTTTGCTAGCTTGGTTGCCTCTGAGTAATTTATCTTGTACTTTGAAATATCATTTATTAATCATAGGACACAAAAACATAACTTCATAAACAATATTGTTATATAATGCAAGGAAAACATGATAAACACGAATGAACAGCTACAGATAACTTATGGGTTAATTGATATCCCTTCGTGTATATCACTCTGCTATCTACACCATGTATTGATCCGAGAGACGTTGTGTCGCCCGTAAACCTGTCAAGACTTCACGACTTATGTAGGCACATGATGTTAAAATGAGGTGCTAACAATAATTAATGTACTTTAACGGATAGACGAGCTGTCTAACAGATGATTTTAAAATTATACCTTAAAATGTGAACGAATCTTTTACTGAAAAAACAGATAATGTTAACTATTTGAAACGTTTTTAAAAATCAGTGATTACACGATTATCCATCACTGTAAAATACCTAATGCATGAAGTTATACTTGGATATGTACCCACAACTGGAACCATACATCAGACTGTATTAATACCCATAACACTACCGGATTTAGTGACTAATGTATGAACCAATCATATCAAAATACAAAAAAGGTTAAAACATCTTGAGAAACATTATAGAACAATTTAGGCATGCACAAAAATAAATGCCGAATAAGTGATTGTAACAGATGCATGTATTGTGATGATCTTTTTAATTGTAATATTGGTAATAATAGTTGTAATTATAAAGTCGCAGAACGGACAAACATTCTTCACTCTGATCGAGACTCTGTTGCTTCTGATAATGATTAGAACATTCTATGTATATCAACATCCTTACAACGTTTAAAATTGAATTTCTGGAATTGATTCAAATACATATGACAGCCTTTGAACAATAGGGTTTGCCCGTTGGCACGTCCAACGCATACGAGTTTATAAACGTTTGTGTGAGCCCGGACCGGGTCATATCAAAGGCTATATTAATAGTACTAATAGCTTACAGGCTAGGCCTGCAGCTTTAAAAGGTTAGTTGTGTGGATGGGTCGGCCGAGTGTCAGGAAAATGTGATTGTGTGGGAGGAACATCGTGAAACATCTCTGCGGCATGATGCCCCAGTGCTATACATCACTATATATAAACTGCCATACGGCAGACATCGTAGCGATATGAATAACAAATGTTAAAGCTAACTTAAAAATCAAATCACACATTACACACACACACACAAACTGGTCCAGCTTTGATAAAATTACACTAACGTGTAATGTGGATCTACCATCATTCTCAGTCACCAACCCATATACTTATGATGCATAGGAAAGACATTAATACATAGCATTGTGTCCGCAGTTACTGGATAAAGTCTTATATTATACTAAAACACTGCACTTACAATGACTCTGTCACACTTGTGATTGGATCTTGCGACACATCGGACTGTCATAAATGCCATATTCTCAATGTCCTGGTAGTAAGCAACGGCCTATTTAAATAAATACATGACAATTCAGATTGGAAGGTAGAAATATATATATATATTTGAAACGTATTTGAACATTTATATAGTTTGGTTCATAGACTGATATATGTATACACACAGAGATAGATAGATAGATAGATAGATAGATAGATAGATAGATAGATAGATAGATAGATAGATAGATAGATAGATAGATAGATAGATAGATGGATGGATGGATGGATGGATGGATGGATGGATGGATGGATGGATGGTTGGATGGATTGGTTATGGATGGATGGATAGACGGACGGACGGACAGACTAAGAGACACACAGACAGACAGACAGACAGACGGATAGATAGATAGATAGATAGATAGATAGATAGATAGATAGATAGATAGATAGATAGATAGACACAGTTTGTTGCTTAAGTAGTTTTTTTTTGTTTGGGAAATTTGGTAAGCATCTAACTAGGTAGTGAATAACGTTTTAGATAACGTGTGTATATAAACTCAAAACGACACAACTTAATATTCTAACAGCCAAAGTTCTACTAAATAGTTCGTTCCAAAACATAATTTATATACCTGTTTTTACGTAAACAAGGAAGTGGTCACGTGATCTTCAAGAATCATTTAGAACAAATTTACGTTCAAAAAATCACGTACCCACCGTATGACCCAACTTAAAATAGAAAGATGTTTATAACAAAGCTCCATAATGTCCTTGGAACCAACCAATCATTTTAAAAGCATGTTTACAACTCTGAACCCAGGTCAGATATGAGGTCTACATCTGGTGTTTATTTGTAAAGTACAAGTCATGCCACTTTTAAAAATAATATCTCCCAATGAATGAATCTTAACCTAAAATGTCAAACCCGAATCTTACAAACAAACAAAAATAAAAATATATGACTCTAATCAAATAGAGGCAACACCTTCAACATAAAATAAAAAGAAAGGTTTATATCATAAAACATTCTTTTCACCACAAACCAATTTACACCAAAAGTTAAAACAACTCGTATAAATTACATTCTGGATAGTTGAATAATTTCTCTGGTGCTTATATAATTTCTTTGAAAAATAGCATTCGGGATGTTCAATACCATTTTTGTCTTCTTGAATTAAAACTGCTCCAACACCAACATCACATGCATCGACAGATAATTTGAAAGACTGATTGTAATTTGGAGCTGCAATAACTGGCGCTGTTTCAAGTATGGCTTTTAACTTTTCAAAAGCCTCCTGACATTTTTCAGTCCAAAAGAACCTGTTCTTCTTCGTTAATAAATTTTTCAGGGGTTCTGCAATCATAGAAAAATTGGAACAAAATTTCCGATAGTATCCGCCCATACCTAAATATCGCATCAGTTGCTTTCTATTTTCAGGCGCAGGGAATTTAGAAATAGACTCAACCTTAGCATCTATTCGTTTAACTTGTCCATGTCCTACAATATGTCCTAAAAAAGTCACACTAGCACGGCAGAACTCACTTTTAGATAAATTAACTGTCAAGCATGCATCAGTGAGTCTGTCAAAGAATTTTCGAATTGTTGCTAGATGTCCTATCCAGGTGTCGTTGTAGATGATGATGTCATCTATATAGACATCACAATTTTCTAGACCAGAGGTGATCATATTCATAAGACGTTGAAACGTACTTGGTGACTCTTTCATCCCGAATGGCATTACTTTATATTGGTAAAGTCCATCTGGAGTCACAAATACAGAGATAGTGGAATCTGCCAAAATCTTTTCAGAAGGTCAAATTTGGTGACATACTTGGCATTCCCGATTTTATCAATACAATCGTCAATTCTTGGTAATGGGAATCAATCTGTTTTTGTCACACTGCTCACCTTCCTACAATCAGTCCACGTACGGAACGTTTTATCTGGTTTTGGAACAAGTATGCATGGTGAACTCCAATCACTTTTACTGGGCTCGATAAAATCATTCTCCAGCAAATATTGAATTTCCGTTTTTAAGTAGTCCTGTTTGAGTGGATTCATCATGTATGGATATTGTTTGACAGATTTGGAAATTACAATTTCAACGTCATGAAAAATTATGTTTGTCCTTGTACGAACATCTGGAAATAAGTGCTCTTATTCAAATAATAACTGTTTGAGTTCGCTTCTTTCTTGCACTCGCAAATGTGAAAGTTTCCTGTCTAGATCTTTTATAATTTCTGAATTACAAATATTCGTCATTTCAATATCAGTAGAATCTGATAATATTCCTTCACCGAATGGGACTTTTACAACTAAATTAATTACATGTTTAACATGGCTATCTCTTTCAATATACTCTTTTAGCATATTTATATGGCAGATTTGTTTTTGTTTGCGCCTCCCAGGAGTATTTATGATGTACTTTAAGTCATTAGTTTTCCTCTCAACTGTGTAGGGACCATACTATTTGGCCTGAAGAGGCTTTTGTGTCGTTGGTAAGAGAGCCAGGACTCTATCACCAGGCTGAAAACTCCTTTCCTACGATTTTTTATCATATCTTGATTTCATTTTAGATTGAGCAGAGTGTAGATTTGCTCTTGCGACCTCACAAGCCTTTGACAACTTGTATCTAAAATCGAAAACATAATCAAGAAGATTGATCGCAGTATCTTCATTAGAGAGAAGTTTCTCTTTCAATAACTTCAATGGTCCACGCACAGTGTGTCCAAACTCCAGTTGAAAGGGACTGACGCCTAAAGATTCTTGAACTGATTCTCTAACAGCAAATAATAGTAAATGAATGCCTTCATCCCAATCTTTATTCGTATCAAAACAATATCATCGGGTCATATTTTTCAAAGTTTGATGGAATCTTTCTAATTCCCCTTGGCTCTCAGTGTGATAGGCAGAAGATTTGATTTGCTGAATGCCCAATTCATACATAACTTGTTGGAAACTTCCAGACATGAAGTTTGAACCTTGATCAGACTGAACAGATTTGGGAATGCCATACTGAGTAAAAATCTTTATCAAAGCTTTTACTTTTGTTTTATTTTTATATATTCCTCAACAGAATAGCCTCTGGATATCTTGTTGACGCACACATAATGGTCAACAGGTACTGTTTACTTGACTTGGTCGTAGGTAAGGGACCTACACAATCTACCATAATTCTAGTAAATGGTTCGTCAAACGCAGGAATCGGTTGCAGATGAGCCTTAGGTATCTTCTGATTGGGTATTCCTACCATTTGACAAGTAAGACAAGATCTACAGTATTTAGCAAAATCACTTTTGATTTTTGACCAATAGAAGTGCGTCAAGAGATTGTGATCAGTTTTATTAATCCCTAAATGAACAGAAAAAGGAGTTTCATGGGCCAGATTAAATATTTCCTGTCTGTAAGGTTTTGAAACTACTATTTGATAGTGCCCCGACCACTCATCACAATCATATACCTCGGGAGGTCTACATTTTCTCATAAGAATTCCATTTTTAATGAAATAACAGTCAGGAAATTCAGTGGCTTCAGTCTCACTTATGGCCTTTTGAAACATACAGGAGATCTCAGGATCTTTTATCCTGTTCGACGACGTTCGTTTATCACCCTGATTAGAATAAAGATAATTAGTTTGTTAAAAGAGGATCATTATGATCAATACCTTCTGAATGATCCCAACAAGGCGAAAAAAGGGACCTCATCAAAAGCCTGACCTATATACGTGTCAGCTAAAGGAATACCCATGTTTCATCAACTTCATTCTCAATAGCTTCTTTGCCATAGATCTGGTAACTGCACAAGCTTGATATATATCAGGGAATTCATTTTCAATTTTATAAACTTTCTGATCCGAATCAGGCTTGTCAGTTATAAGTGGATGAACCACAACCTTTTCTCCAGCTAAGTCGTTGTCTAGCAATAAATGATTGCCCTCAACGGGTAAAACCGAGACTTTTCCGACTGTCAAAGGTCCTGACACTAAGTTTGATGCAAAATGTACACAATGGAGAGGAACATTAACAAAGCTGCACTCCATTCCCTGAATAAGAAGACTTTCATTAGAAGAAGACGTCTCAGAAAAAGGCAAAGTACCTGACAATAAAAGACTCTGAGAAGCTCCTGTGTCTCTTAAAATTTTAATAGGGGCGGGATTGGCTGAATCACCCAAGAGTGATATAGAACCCTTAGATATGAATGGTTCATAATTCTCCATACTAAAATCAGACTGGGATTTATTAGACCCAACAAATGTATTGCTTTCAATACATGACCGTGACCTTGACCTCTTAGAAATAAGAGCATTTGGAACAGGTCTGTCTTGATTATGATGCCTATTTGTCAATTTGTAGCAATCAGAAATAATGTGTCCTTTTTCTTGCAATAGGTACACGTCTGAAGAGACAAGGATCTAGAATCAAGCTTCTCTGAAGTTTGATTTTTGAAAGTAGTGCTAGTTTGAGTTTTAAAAGGGCTTATATTAGGTTGAAGCACTTTTCTGCCAGAAGACTGTTAAGTAGAAGTATTGTTAACAAAATTAACTTATGTATCAAAGAATATTCGTCAGCAGCTCGAGCAGCATTCTCCAAGGTTTCAATCCTATGCGCATCGAGATAAGACTTAAGGTCACTATGGACACAGATTTTGAACTTTTCAATTAATATCATTTGCTTGAGATTTTGATAATCTTGTTCGACTTTCTCGGCTAAGCACCATCTATCAAACAACTGCTATTTTTCTCTAGCAAATTCGACATGAGTTTGTCCAGCTTCTTTTCTGTATTTTCTGAATTTATGTCGATAAGCTTAAAGGACTAACTCATAACCCCTTAGAATGCATTCTTTAACTACATCACAGTCACCACTTTGGTGAACAGACAGCGAAATGTAAATCTCACTAGCCTTACCAGTGAGTATACATTGCATTAACTGAGTCCAACGCTCCCTTGGCCACTTTAAATTGTTTGCAAATTTTTCAAAACGAATGAAGTATTTGTCCACTTCTGTGTCTCTGAAAGGGGTCAATAATTTAATATTCCTTGCTAAAAAAAAATTGGATTTGAAGTATGAAGGTGTTTTTCACTTGCCAGATCTATTTCTTTCATTTTACATTGATATCCCCTTTCTTCCTTTTCTCTCTTTTTATCAATTTGTTTTTCTTCTAACCGAATATGCATCTGTTCTTTTTGTAATTCAAATTGTCTTTCTTTCTCCTCTTTGTCATATTGTAATTGTATTTCTTTCTACTCTTTATCATTTTGTAATTGTTTTTCTTTCTCCCTTTCCTGTCTCTCTCTCCTCTTTTCATACTGTAATTGTCTTTTGTTCTCCCTTTCCTGAAATCCCAGCTTCTTCAACTCTAATGCCAACTTCAATTTTAATTCTAATTTCTTTATTGTAATGTCAGAGTCTGATGCAGACTTACTGACCGAAGTCAAAGCACTTTTTTCAAAAACATTCTTTTCTACAAAATATTGGACCAAAATCATTTTGATATCTTGTTTCTTTAAAGAATCCTTAACTTCAGAAAGATCATATTTTCTGGCAAGTTGAATCAACTCATCATTTTTTAAAGAAATAATTGCTCCTGAGTATGATTAAAAACAAATATATCTACTTTAGATGTCATTTTCATACACGAATATCAATCTCACTAAAGTTTAAAAAAATGTAAAGAACTAGGGGAATTCAAATTTAAAACAAACGTTTTCTGAAAAGAAATCTAGCCAAATTCGAATTTATCACAATCCCGGACGAGCCCCCAAATTCTGTGCTAAGGTAACATAGAAAGAGTGAGACTAACAAGCTAAACAAAACTTAATAAACAATTTATTGAGCACAAATATTCTCCAGAAAAGAAAAATAAGAATCAATTCCAAAATTAATCCAAAAATAATTCAAAATATTATCCACTAGAGAAAGAGCAAAAATCCTGGTAATAAAATCTCCGAATAATTTCAAGTCCGAATCCCAGAGAAGTATCCAAGATGGAAGACGATGTCACTTACCTCCTCTTCCAAAATGTTTGTTTTTGTCACAATAGGTCGGCCATTTTCCATCTCTTGCACAACGTACATGTCAGCATTTGGGTCTATATCATAATTCCTCTTTAACGTTAAGGTCAGAGCTCCTGAACGTCGCTTAAGATGAAATGTCAACTGATCTGGAAGCTGATTATCTTTGAATGAACGTGTGATGGCCTGGTCTCTTGTGGTCACCTCTTTCAACCAGACTATTTCGGAGACTGCAGGTACTGGAAAAAGGGAGATTAGATCATTTTGAAGGATAGAAATGTCACCCAACAAGCAATCGAACAAACGAGAAGCATAGAGTATTTCGCGTATCCGATGTTTCCCAATAACTGAACTAAGACTAATTAAATACGTTAACACATGTTAAGATCCGTTGCAGCTTGAACACAATTTTAATTACCTAAGCAACAGTTCAGGGAGTATTTAAATATTTTTTATAAACATAAAATGTAAAAGCAATCAAACAACTTCAATTACTTTTGGATTAAACCCCTACGTTCGGTCTTCCTTTTATTTATTTGGCCACAAAATGTCACCTAGAGTACTATCATGTGACGATAGAAAATTCAAACGGTTCCCAACACCTATATGTACAAAAACTGATTGATTTTACGTGTGGTACGATTCTTGTGCTTTTATATGCGGATTATGCAAGATATTACAATTTATCTTGTATCTATTATAACAGTTTTTTTTTACAATTTATCTTATATCTTCTTCCACCTACTGTTTGTAGTAATTCTGAAGAAATTATCTTCTGATACGTTCTGCAATTCATCTGACCGGTGTCCCAGTCCACCATCGTTAGTAACATAATGTTTGGAACAATTCTTCGAACACTAAGATAATATATTCATCTTCTTCACTTTATCATACACCTAACATGAGAAACTATAATTTGTAACGTTCATCGATTGTGTCTCCAATGATAACTAACAAGAAAGTACTAAAAATACTTTATATTATTATATTAGTCAGAATATTACACCACATGAGAATGACTTTCCAGTAGGTATTTCAAGCAAAATAAATTTGTATATTAAAGGAAATGGAAAGCTTACCTAGCTTAAAGTTAAAAGTGACAAACATAGTACTTCCTCTCAAAATGCTTATTATCCGTTTGTATTGTGATGTTCGGAGGATTTGCAGTAATCGAAATCTTTCCAAAGTCTGGAAAATTAAATAGGTCCTGAAAATTACCAAATATAAAGGACTCACATATCATATATTCGTACCTGAGTGAACATAATCTAGGAGTACAAATACTAACGCAAATACACTTCTCGCCATTTTCGACCCAATGACTGAAGTTGCGTATGTGGACATACTGATCTGTTTTGCCACTAAAAGCGAGCTATTATATAGGACTCGTTGGATACAAATTCTGAAGGTTATGACAAATTTGCTCTGGTTACGTGTCGATTATTTTATTTAGGGTTTAATTATTTCAATCTCTCAGCGACCGACAGACATTAAAGAATAGGTTGATACCATGCATGTTGCATCGGTAGGCAACGATGCGAGCCCTTATATGAGCTATTATTATGTAATTCTTTTATTTATTGAACAATACAATACATTTATACAACTTCTTACAGACAATAGGTACAACGTCACGTTTATGTCTTACATATTACAAGTGTGGCTGGGACATGTTTTATTTTCAAATAAACAAAGTTCTTTAGTTTCGTACTAATATCTAATAATCACCATTTCATCATTCTGAAATCTCAGATAGTTCTTACAATACATGGCGATGCATATAGTGTTAAGAAAGACTCTCTCTCTCTCTCTCTCTCTCTCTCTCTCTCTCTCTCTCTCTCTCTCTCTCTCTTTCTCTCTCTGTATTGGATCGAACTACGCATCCATTAAATTAACCTTAGCTTGTGTCCGCGACCCAACCACCGTTCACCTGTCCGATAAATATATATACGTGCATGTGCAAGAAATACGTAACTCTTGACATTCATGTAAAAGGTAATTCAATATAAGTTTAAAAAGGAAATACTATCTACCTTAGAATGATGTTACCACTTTTCTAGACTTTGGTGTGTTTATAATATTGTCAAGGGCTTAGACAATTCTTCCAAAAAATGATTGATCTATAAACGGTATGTACCATACTATGAAAGAAGTAGCAGATATATAAACTGATGAATATATACAGTAGTATCTAAAGAACTTCAAAACGGCATTTACTGTATATACACAGAAATACCACATGTAAGGAAGTAACTTTGTATCATTCTTAACAAACCTAATCTTAATATGTTGCGATAGTTGTTTTCCTAAATGTACATATTTCTAACGGTCATCATTTGACACTTTCTAAAACTAATAAGTCTGTAACGTGTCTGGGGATACTTCGCTCCACACAATTAGTTTTTAAACTCCCTACAATTACCCCCATTTATGTTTATAATTCCTCTGCACTGATAATCCTAACCAATTTGAAATCACATTAATCATAATAAATAATTCCGTGTTTCAATGTTATTTTCCCCCAGCACCCAAAGCAAGTGTCCTTCGTTTTGTATGTACAGTGGTATATTAAATCCCTTTTCCCAATGAGTTACCAGGTGTACAATCACAATAAAGGATTATCATACATTCCTCCTGTTCTCATTGATTGTAAATAGAACCTACTTCTGTAATTGTGTATTTTGAAAAGAATACCCACCAGTATGACCAGTGTCTTTTTTACTTGTTGTATACCCTACGGCAATGCTCGTATGTATGTAAAGCGTGGTGACGTTGGTTTATCTGTGTTAAGAAATAATTGTTGTACTTATTATGTTTTTCTTAACACTATTACAGACACAGACAGGTTATTCCTTTCACAATCTTCACTCAGATACAAATCCCATTTATAATGGTCGTTGGGCGTATACGTGCAGACAGCAGGGATACACAAATATCTGTTACAGCATCTTGCTCTTTATTTACATTAAACGGGTTGACATTGAGAAAATATATCGATATGTATTTAATCTAGCTTGAATCGAAGTATTTCAATAGACAAATATAATCGGTATTTTGATCAGTTGATATTAATATAATTTATTTTTGCTAGGTGAAAGGAGAAAGGCAGTCTTGACAGATCTTATATTTTTTGTAAGGGTCTGATGGTCTGGATTATCTCATATATTTGGTTGTGTATATGTCACATATCAATAGATATGCATGATTTGTTACGATATTAGGTGAGTGACAACCAGCAGAAGTAAAATATATCTTACAGTACAACCTATTTGAACTAATCCTGTTGAGAGTATTCATACATCAGGATTTGAATTAATGTATCTCCTGTACATATAGCCCCTGCACTATTGAGTAAGTCGAGAGACTAAGAGATAAAAATAAAGACGAAGGTAAATAAGATAAATTGAAACTTAAAAAGGAGGAGGTTTGTAATTCAGTTGTAAATTATCTTTCATTTCTTATATTCTCCCCATTAATTGTTTATATAAGGTTATGTTTAGTTTGCTAGTTTGTAGGATATATTGCAAATGCTTATTGTTAGTGTAGTTAAAGCTTTGTGCAAAGTTTTTCAATCAGCAAATATTATGAAACGACAAAAAAATATGTCTTGTGTGGACTGTGTTTTATGATTTTGTAGGGTTCCAATTTATGCTTTCATTTAGCTACCTTTTGCTTCTGCTTTTGCTGCTGTTTCTATTATTTCTATTTTAACCGACCCATATGCAATGTTGGGCCTACGTAGATTGGGACAGAATTGTAATCACTTGTTGAAGCGAATTTTTTTGGGGGGGTTGTTAGGTTTTGGACATTTCATTTAAGGTAATGGGTTTTCCTTTCAATTGTCGACTAGGTCTAGTATCCTGACTAATGGTGTATTTTTCGTCATTCTAAGGATAGATTTTACCTTCATTAACTCTCTTTAAGACGTACTTATGGTTTGTCTTGGCTGTTTCTGTATGGGAATGGCATTTGCTCAACACATAAAGAACTACATACATTTCCGATTTTTATATAATCAATCTCTTCTTGGTAATAACCATACTTTCCTAATCTAGGAAGCAGTTAATCAGATAAAAGAACCAGCCTGATCAAACCAATTTTCAACCAACCCACCAGCGTCGCCTTGTATCCTGTACTTTCCCGCTCTAGAGAGTGGTTCATATATATCATGCTTTTTTGAACTTTGGATTTCTGTTATAAGCCTTTGACGTTTTAATGGTTTTATGCGACATTGGTCGATGGATTTTATTCGTAGTTGTCCTATCGTTTGCAATTTCTGATATGAACCTTATATAATATGTGTACATTATTTTATGTTGGACATCTTTTTGGAAAGTCTTGGGTAAAGAGCTGGACAAGTAATTTGTGTGCGATTTAAAAACACTTATTAATTTGCTGTACCCTACGCATCACTTAAAATATACTTGATTTATCGATTGGCGTCTTTTATACCAGGGACACATCTTCTAAAGCTTTTGACTAATAGAGTGTTTCCGATCTGTATCCTAATTATAATGAGTTTACCTTTAGGAGTTATCAATGTGTGGGGGTATTGGTGTTCCTGTTGATGTATTGTGCATTTTATTTATGTACCATTCATCTTGCCATTGTTTATAAATTGTATTAATAATTATACGGTATATTTCAGGGTTTTGAGAATTTATAATTTTACTAATTTAGCTGCCCTCTCTGTGTATTTTTCTGTCGTGTTTTCCACTGTACTTTGTTCACAAGCCAGCGCCTCGCCGTATGCCGGAATAGCTATGATAAAAACTGTACCGTGAGGTCGCTTGTGACAGTATGTTACACTAACATAGGGATTTGTAGAAGTTGGAAACGGTGGAAAGTGCAGCACTGTGCTTAGAAGAACATGAGAAAATGTAGATATTATGTAGGCCAAATCGTTCTGATCGAATCCATATAAAGCGTGATATTTTTCTCCAGAATGATTATAGATACTTACGTGCATTGTGGAGATTTTGACCCATTTTTATAACTTTCGGCGTATTCTGGATACATCTTGTCTACCTCAGATTGCACGTTTAGCCTCATGCATATGTTGGTTAAAGCTTATCGCAATACTAAAGGGCATCCAGGCTAATTCTAGGTAAAGTACATGTCTGTGGGACGGTGCATGGATTTATAGAGGTTGTGATATTTGTTATAATTTAGTCCATTTGAAAGACTTGTTTGTTTGTGCTACCTGGTCGGTGATTATCGTTTAAGTCTTGTGCATCTTCTTGTAAATTGCTCTTGTGGATCTGGCAGCATATCTCAGTAATATCTTCTCTCCTCGCTGACTTAGTGGTTCTTCCTCAATTGTGTAGCAAACACGTGAATTCTGTGACAGAAACAAGTTGTTTGTTTTAATATATATGAGTTTTTTAATTCTAATTCATGTGTGGGGAATCTTTATATTTACATTTTATGCTTCTATTTACCAGAGATCTTTCTGGTAAAAACCAAAATTATGTTTGCATTCTTTAACCGATTTTCAAAACAACTTTACGTCTAACATATTAGGTGATCATTGAAGATAACTCAACCAGCATAAACGGTGTTTAATTCAATATTTTCCATTGCACCTCAGACAGGTTTATTAGAACATTTTTATTGTCATTATTCAAATGTTTATGTACACTCGTGTCATATATTAGATATTAAAAAAATCGTTTTAAATAAATAAGGTACATTGTTACATTACTGCTAATCGTTTACATTTTATATCTGAGATATTATGTACGAGAAAAACTTGTTGCAAGACTTGGTGATATATTTAACTTTTAACGGGGAATAAGTCTTTTTCATATTTATAAACATATGCATACATGCGCTGCTGTATGTGCGGTTGTCATTTGCTGAAAGTTGTTTCGCTGTATTTTTCAACTTCTACGTTGTGATGATACTAATTACTGTAAATTACCCAAATATTGATCAACGTAAGACTAATATATAGTATTATTTTAACACAGTCTTTTGGGCTTTCCAAATACACACTAAGGCTTGCATTATATTATAAAAGATGAATAAAAGTGTAGTCTTTATTTTACAAGATTTAAATGGACACATGAATTTTGTACAGTTAGTCAGATAAAATCGCTGAATTCCAAAGTAAGATTGCATAGACTTTGTGTTATCATTTGGAAAAAGAGTATTTCAACCTTAATAGTATTGAATATGTGCATGTCACTAGCGTAGATCTCTACTCTCTACATATGAAATGTTTTAGTTAATTTACCTTGAAGCCCTCATACAAAAATATTGATATATTTTAACTGCATCTCTGGTGCCACGGTATACATTAGGTTCGGAAGAATCAAAGTTTGCATTTCTAATGTCAAATGAAATACTATTCCAGAGCAAAGTTAGATAGTACTAGAAACATATTTTAATCAATCCTTATTTGGTATGGGAATGTTTGATAGCCATGGATCGCAGGTGATGAGTATTACCACATAGCATATCCTGTAATATTGATTGTAAATATTCAGGAGCGCAATTATAATCTGTACAATATATTTGCTTTATTCAGTTTTTAATAGGCAATAATTTTAACATGCTAAAGATTCCTTACTTTCGTTCTGGATTGATATTAGCCTGAATGGTATTGTTAGAAGATGTGCTAACTTTGCTATGTTTTTATTTTTTTAATTACTCAACACTGTGTTACACAAGTGTAGATAGGGTTCATGCATCTGTTATAAAATAGTTTTCTGCACCTTTCATTCATAAGATTAGTATCCTAATGTAAAGCTTTTAACATTTCACTGACATATTTCATATGTGCAGTCCATGATATGTTATTATCTACCAAAACACAAAGTAGTCTATCATGACAAACCATTTGCAAATTTGTATAATTCCATGTCAGACATAGTTCATCACTATTTAGGTTTATTCCTTCTTTTTG
The DNA here is from genome assembly GCA_030141615.1 of Unio pictorum. NCBI lineage: Eukaryota > Metazoa > Mollusca > Bivalvia > Unionida > Unionidae > Unio > Unio pictorum. The sequence goes on along the minus strand of JARLTB010000256.1, from coordinate 982,846 downwards.
TGGTTAGATACGTAATAGCTTAGTGTTACCAATATTTACCACTATGCCACTGTATGTGCGCAAGTTATCCAGTTTGTTAAGGGCATCCTGTAAAGAAATGTCTAGTTCGTGCTTTCTGGTTTGAATGTCTGGCAATGTTGTGTCATCTGCATAAACATCTGTAGATTATATTGAGACTCTTAGTATCAAGTGGCAAACCATAAACAAATGATATTAATAGTAATGTACCTATAATTGTATCTTGTGGAAGTCCATATCAAATTGTCCTAGGTTCAAATACAACATGATTTATATAACGATGTTATGCTCTTTGACGGAACTATTAAGTAAACTAACGAATTGTGTTTTCATCTAATTAGTAAATGCTCAGTTTCTTCAAAACGATTTCATGATCCACCATGTCATAACATTCATGAAATCTGCAAATACAAATCCGATTATTCGACTTTGATCTAGTGCTTGAAGCCATTTATCAGTTATGGAGATCAATGCAGTCTCACATGAATAGTCTCACATGAATATTAATGTCTAAAGACTAATTGATCTGGGTGTAATAGCAAGAGTTTAGTTAAATAGGACACGAACGAGTCATGGACATATTTTTCAATCCATTTTGACACGTTTTAGTATGTACTGAAATTGGCTGGTATTACCAGCATCATTATTAAAACCATAATTATGCATAGTCATTAATTGTGCAGTTGTCCATATTTAGGGCACAGATGAGGTTGCAATATTTAAATTGATTATGAAAGTTATGCTATCTGACGTAGCTGAGGCAGACGTTTTAATTGGCGGTGGACCGATCACCTCAAGTCCTGCAGCTTTCTTGGTATCACGTTTACTGAGAAATATTGTAACAACATTTGGTTGATACATGACAGAGAAACATAAATATTTAGCGATTGTTCAGTTCATTAAAATCATCAGATTTATTTTCAACTACTAGTTCCTTAACCTTCGTGCTAATTTTAGTAAACAGAAAGGATCGAAAACATTTTCAATGCCAGTGTCATCAGTGACTTTATTGACATTTTCCAGACTTTAGTGAATTTTATTTGTCTGGCTTGTGTATGCAACCCCAATGAGTTTATTAAATACTTTTTTCAAATGGAATTTGCGTTGCTCTTTTTATTTCAAGCATTGATTGATTAAAAGGTTTTCTAAGCATTTTCAATTATATGAGTTATGTTATTTCCCCATACTTTATATTGTGTATAGTTTACCATATTTCAATTGTCTTCGTGGCTTCATAGTATCTAGGATTTCAGTATTAAATAAATTATGTTGGATTGCACGCTTTAATCGATCACAATTGGTCCTGATAGATACCACATGTGGGGTGGCGCTTAGGTCATTGAAAATTACCTCATGTGGCTTTCATGATGGTTTTAGTTTGAGGCCCTTGATCTTTGTTATCCAAACCATGAATAATATTCCATGGAACTCAATATAGGTCATCTTGAACATGTTCTTTACTTCAATTTTGGAACGATTTGAAACTGATAGTTTTGTATGCACGTTTCCTATTTCTCTTGCATTTATCTTTTCTAGTAAACAGAAGTAAAATAGTTGTCACTCAGACAAACATTTGGTACATTAGCATAGGTATCAATGTGACTAATAACATTGACTTATATTTATGTTACCTTTGTGGGATCATTTACCAGGTAGACAAGGCCTCATGATTCAATAACTTCTATCCAGTTACTCCTTTCTTGAGTTTTTATATTGACGTGTATATCTGTTTATTTATCATGTGCAAGAAAATTTTATATTTATTTCAAAACGTTATCATTTAAAATTGCTTGGGAGGGAAGTGACCTACTAGGTCCTTTGTCTGCATTCACATCTTCCCTATTGTATACAAGACCTCACCCGTTTCTCTGTCCCTGTGTAATGGTGTATCCTTGACAGCGAAATAGACTATCATTATAGTTAGCATTTAATTTGGTTTCAGTAAATATTAAAACACGTATATTATTTCCTTGGAAGAAAACATTAACTTAATCCGTTTAATTTTTCCACTATACTTTGTATATTTAAGTGACCTCTATTTAAACCTTTTGTATTTGCTTTCATATATCAATTATATGAATGTCATCATGCAACGGGGAATTCTATGAGAGTGTCCATATACTACTGTTATCATTTTGATATTATATAAGGTGGCCATGTAAATGAGGTGGCCTCTGTATTTTTACGGTATCTGTATATTGTCTTCTATTTGGAGTGATAGTTGGCAACAACAAGTAAAGCAGTTTAAATATACATTGTTTGGTAAAATAAATAATCATATAATTCAAGTATGCACTTCCTAATTTGTGCAAAACACTACTGACTTAAATATTAGAAGTTATCCTAAGCTATGTAGTACCATCCATTTTTTAATATGTATCAATACTTGTTTTGCAAGTTAAAAATAAACTATTACCCACATTCTTGTCTGCATTGTTTGAATTATGTTTAGTACAAGCTGCACACGATGTCTTCCTCCCATTCCCCCTTCGGTGTTTGATTCAGGCCTCATTCTTCATTTTCCTCTTTATCTTAAAGGTCGTTCTAGAATTGAGCTTGAGAGTGTGCTGATTTAAGTCTCTCTAATGACTTTTATATGTAAATGTAATTCATAATTTGACAACTATTATATTCATGTATCAAACGTCTGGGAATTTAGTGTTAATTAATACCTGAAAAGTGTTTTCATGTAAGATTTGTATGGGTCGGATCAGGTCAAGTGTTGGTGGGTGGGTGTGTGTCAAACGTTTACAATGGCCACAACTTTCATCAAATTAGCACCAATGCAAAATCTAAATGTCTATTACTCAGGGTGCATATAACCCAAGAAACATGCGCAAGAATATTACGGGGGTCAATCTTCCATTAACAGGTGTGTGTGCTGGTTATGATCCTGTCCTGAATTGTAGATCTGGATTCCATACACTATTCGCAGATATGTTTTTAAATGTTATTTAAAACCTTTTATACGTAAAGTACAAACTTGGAGAAGTCGAATACAAATAGTCTTTCGTTTATTTGAAACAATAGAGAGATTGATGTTAGGGATCCACTGGTGACAATCTGATTAGAGTTTATAAATGTATCATTTGTAAATATCTTAGATTCTTTTAGTTTATAAAATTGACTGGTGGGAACTGTCTGACTGTTTCAGTTCAACAGTGCTTATTGAGCACATAAAAGCCTGTGGTAACTGGTTCGAATTCCTTTCTCTAATAGTAATTAAAAACAACCAGTTGTGTAGGCATAAATCAGTGGTGCATGCAGGGCGGCTCAAAACCCACCTTAATCATAAATAAGTCAGTAAGCATAATAATATATTAAGGTGTTTATTTTGCACGCTTTCCTTTACATGCATTAATGTTATTTTCTAGAATAACGTTTACATAATAAATTGTTCATTGACTGTTTGGACATATGCTTGTCTTTCTCCTGCTCATTTCAAGCATTTCCCAACGTACTATGATATATGACTTTGATGACGAGACGATGGACGTCATTGTGGGGGTGACATGTGTTGTAAAATTGCACTCTATCTCTAGTGATTTAAGGACCTTAGACATATCTTTAGTTTTCACCAACTACATTTATCAAATTTAATTATAGTTTTAGTAAATGGTAACTCAACCCTATTTTAAGTTATTTTCAAGTAACAGTCAAGACGTCTTCAAGATATTTTCCAGACAAATCTATATTCTTTACTTCCTGAATTCACCAGCTCATCTAAATATTTAATATCGGTTAATTTCACTTGACTTGTGTCAGTGCTTCAACCTTACCTTGATCCTTTTTGATCTGGGCTGGTTGGTATTATCTTGCACCTATCTGGTTCAAACATAACTTATATCGATACTTCAATTACGGCTGATGTCTCACAAGAAAATGTCCACAAACATATCATTTTGATTGTGCAAAAATTCTGCACTTCCTTAGATAACCTGCAGTGTATACTACATCCTAAAACGCACCGACTAGCTTAATGTCTTTCAAAGTTGTTAATATTGTGTCAACAGTGAACGTATAACAATCTTAATACTACTACTTTAAGCTCTATGACAATGCTATTTCTATTTTATTTATTAAATTTATGTTAATATTATCAGGCATTCTCTAGTAGAAGCTAGATATATACATCTTTTTATTCTTTCCGGTATTTGCAATCCCACATAAAAACAATAAATCTAATATTTTGTATAACACTTCTTTCCATGAATTATACGCGTTTTATGTAGGTTAAAGGTTAAGCAGATTTATTAGTTGCCTGAGTTTGTTTGCTTGCTTTAGATTATTTCTTCATGGATAATGATAGACCTTCAATCTTATAAAACGCGAGACAAATAATTATGTTTAATTATGGTATACATTTTTGTTTGACAGCAGATGAAACTGAATGATGGAATGATTAAAAACATTAAAAATAATTGCCGTTGACCACACATTCATTTAAAAAATGAGTAAGCTGACTTAGCTTGTTTCCAAGATGATCAAGATAAAAGAAATATACATGTAAATAATAATAATAATTTATTACAATCACTAACTAAAATGTTTATTGGATTCAAACATTTGTTTTAGTAACATCACATTTACATTTTCAAACAGGTCTTAGCGCTTTTCCCTTAATTGCGTGGCTGACGATGGCACGCGGCTGTTCAGACCTACAGAATACAAAGATGACTTGAATACACTGTAGTCAGATGTTTATGTATGTAACAGTTTAAATCAATTTCAAGTGCCATCACCATCGTTATAATCATCATCATCGCATTTGGAATCATAATTATGAACATTAAATGTAAATGGGAACACTCAGTAATTAATAACTGATTTAAGAATTTTAAAAATTAATTTTATAAATAATTCCAAATGAATATGGTATTAGTCGTTTGCTGTTTAACGAAAAATCAATACATGAATGGTTTTATCGGTAACAAGGAACTACCTATTTCGAACCTTTTGAGACACACATTCATTCAATACACCACTGCAAAGAAAACGATTACCAACACAATTATGAAGTATATTTGTTACATAAAGACATAATACATTTTGGAACGCATGCACACCCAGCCATTATTAATTGATTTCCATACAATTAGCTGTACGTGTCTGTTCAACTTATAACTAAAAAGTGTTAATTGTTTCAAATAACATTATGGATTTGTGGGATTTGTTCTTACTTTTCTACTTTCTTCAATCATTTCTAATCAACATTCAGCTGTTAATTCGAGGTGGATTAAATTTTAAATTGTGTGTGAGACAGAGAGAGAGAGAGAGAGAGAGAGAGAGAGAGAGAGAGAGAGAGAGAGAGAGAGAGAGTGTGTGTGTATGTGTGTGTCTAAAAAATAAAAGAGAAAGATTACCATAATTGTTCCACAATTTTGTATTCTTTCTGCGGCATATAAATATATCCGCAATATTTGTCTCGTCTTTAGATTCCTTCATCTCAACTGATGACAAATGTTTTCGTCCACAAACTTAAAATGACGAAAATTGACATATATTAGTACATTTATTGCAAACGTTCTTCAGGCACAATCTTTTATATAAAAATGACGTAAATTGAGCTAGATCTCACGTTGATGCAATCTCTCCAGACACAGTCTGAAACAATGACGTAAGGTGATGATAAGCTCAAAGTTCAATAGGTCACTTAACTAACCATCCATGAACCGCCGAATTATGTCACGTGCTTTGTTCAGGTACTGATAAAGCGGGTTTAATTAATAATGATCACAACAGCAATGAAGTGCAATTTGAGAGCTATGGTAGGCCACTATCATTGAGTAGATCCTCCATATAAGTACTAATTTGTTTTATAGAGAGATGCAATAATGAGGCATGCGTATATTTAGTGGAATAAAGACAAATGTTTCACTAACTGAGATATTCGACATCACAAAGATGCCTTAATAAGCATTCCTTTATCCATCTGTGTTGCAACAATACTACACTAAGGTCTGATGCTATATCGAAGTCCGTAAATAAACTTGAAAAACAATGGTATAGGTTACCTTTTGAAGAAAAGACCTTCAGTAGGCTAAAATTATAATGTGATATGCATTAATCAATTGGATGTTTTAGTAGTATTCTCTCTCCTTGAACTAGAATATGTTACCGTAATACGAATTCTGTCTTGATCAATATATACCGTATTTGTGTTATAAATCAGTTCAAGTGCATTGCATATAACAGTCGTGGTTTCATAGCAAATGCAATATCCAGCAAATTGACTAAACCAAATTCACATTTGTAAAAAGCAAATGCCTGTTTTGCCAGAAATGAAAATATGGACCTCTCGCTAAGACAAAAACGATACCAACTACGATTATATGGTCAAAGATGCAGTTATTACAAGCATTTACAATGCTAATGTTGATAACAAAACATTGCCTTGTATACCTTCATCACAACAAATTACATCGATGGCTTCACCTAATCAGAATAACATCTTTGTATGCTTGGCTTCAATAACAAATCAGCGTACTCTCTGGCAAATCGCATATGAAAGCAGCAATGAGTCTGCGTGAAGTTGCTTCAACTCCATCGTTTAAAATCATCATAGCTGGGCCTATGGGACTTGCAATAGCGACGTTATGCTGTATCTAACATGTATGATAATCCTTGTAACAATCTCATAGGTGTCGAAAATTGCAAAATGCTTCTTGACTTTTATTGACGCAATGCCGCAACTCTCAGACGAGAATCCGTGATTTGACCAGATACGATACCAGAATCGATTCGACTTACTTTTGCCAGCCGTATTCTTGTTCCTATTGAATCTAGCAAACGTTTCTAGATAGTTTTATAAAATCGCGATGAGATAGCGTGACCATTTCCGGCTGAGATCACTCAGAAGCAAAAAACCAAATACTTTGACCTCTTTTTGTTCCTTTGTCAAAGACTATGTGAATGGAAAGATTTGTGAATAGATCATTGTCGTTTAAGTTATATAATAATAATAATAATAATAATAATAATAATAATAATAATAATAATGACTTTATTTAAAGAGGGTAACACAATTAGCTAAGAACTAATCTACCTTGAGGCCCACATACAAGGAATTTATTTAATTCAGCAGCATCTCAGAAGCCACTGGATATATTGCGTTTGGAAGATGGAAATAGAGTGGGCATTTCTAATCTCAACTGGAATACTATTCCAGAGCAAAGTTCCAGAGTATTGGAAACTTTTCTTGAATAATTCCTTATTTGGTTTTGGGAATTTTATACTGTTTTGTAGATATTGATCGGAGGTGGGGTGTATTACCAGGTAGCCTTTACAGGAATAGGGATTGTAAATATTCAGAATGCACTATTATTGGATATACTGTACACTAATTTGGCTTTTCGTAAACATATTCGGTCTTTAATAGGTAATATTTTTAAGTTACCAGCTTAATTTACCTTGCTTTCTTTCTTTTTTCATATTAGCCTAAATGCTCTTTTCTGACGATTTTCCAACTTTGATATGTTTTGATCATTTTAATAACCCGATACTGTATTACAGTAGTCTAAATACGGTTGAATGTAAGAGAAGCCATACATTTGAATTGACCTTTAGACTGATATGTTTAATATGATCAGTCCATGATAGATTATTATCTACCAAAACACCAAGTAGTCTGTCGTGACAGACCATTTGCAAATTTTTATCCTTCCATGTCAGACATAGTTCATTGAAATCAAGATTTTTTCTTTTTCTCCTTGTTGAGAAAAGTAATATTTCAGTTTTACCAGTATTTACTACCATGCTTTGTGTTTTGGATGTCTGATAATGTTGTTTCATCTGCATAGAGATCTGTATATGATATCGAGTCTCTTAGTAAAAGTGGTAGGTCGTTAATAAATAAAATAAATTGTAATGGACCTAGGATTCAGCCTTGTGGTACTCCATATCTTATTGTTTCAGGTTCGGACAGAACGTAATTTATATAAACATGTTGTGTTCTCTAACTTAAGTATGAAGTAAACCATCTAACTGTTTTTTCATCGCATTTTAGTTTCTTCAAAAGGATTTCATGATCCACCATGTCAAACGCTTTCTTGAAATCTACAAATACAGATCCTATTATTTTACTTTGGTCAAGTGCTTGAAGCCATTTATCAGTTAGGGAGATCAAGACCGTCTCACATGAATGTTTCTGTCTAAAGCCTGATTGATTAGGGTGTAACAGCAAAGTGTTTGGTTAAATATGACATGAATGAGTCATCGACATGTTTTTCAATCAATTTTGACAAGTTTGGTAGAATTGAGATTGGTCGGTAGTTATCAGCATCATTCTTAGATCTAGATTTGTAAATATGAGTTACTTTTGCAGTTTTCCAAATTTTGGGGACAGATGAGGTTGCAATACTTAAATTGATTATAAAATAGCAGAGGCAGAAGATTTAATGAGTCTTGGACCAATCTGATCAAGTCCTGTAGCTTTCTTGGTATCAAATTAACTGAGACATTGTTTAACAAAGTTTTTTTACACTGGTGGGATTGAGAAACATACCTCCTTAGAGATTTTGATGCTGCAGAACTTTCTCAGTTCACTAAGGTTGTTTTCTATCACTTGTTCTTTTAACTTTGTGGAGATAATGGTGAAAAAATCATTGAAAACATTTGCAATGTCAGTTTCATCAGTGAGTATGGTGTAATTTACCAGAAGTTAATTTTACTTGTCTGATTGTGGTGTGTTCCTCCAGTGAGTTCATTGAAGACTTTCCAAATGGAGATTGTGTTGCTCTTTTTGTTTTCAAGCAATGACTGATAATACGACTTTTTAACAATTTAATCATACTTGTTATTTTATTTCTCCATACTTTATATTTTTCATGGTTTCCCCTAGCCTTGAATTCGTCTCGTGTTTTCGTAGCATCTAGTATTTCAGTAGTAAGCCAATTTATTTGTTTATTCCATTTATTTGTTTGACATTGTATGACATATATCATATATTGTACTAATTAACATGTATCTTATTGGAGTATTTGTTCATTTAAATTATCTAAGTCTTCTTTTCTACATTTGCGTGGTCCAGTAGAACATAACGTTTCCCAATGACACTACGAATTTCCGACATTTCACCTGATGCAAATTCACTCTCCACTGGTCGAAGATCATAGTTACAATCTCGTATTCGCACATTTCCGTTCTCGATTAGGATGGAAAAGAATATATATAATGATTATTTATTAAATTTTAGTTTATGGAAAGCTTTATAACCTCAAAACAGTTTAGCAACATAGTATTGGCTTTGTAACGGGATTTATCTGATATTAACCATCAAGGGATGAATGTGTGATGTGGTCAGAAGATGTAATGTCAGATTAGAAGGCTTAGTCATCAACAAAATCTGGAATAGAGATGCTGTACATTTACATTGAAAATGAGATGAGGACAGGTCATTTTGCAAGAAAATGTTATTACACTCTTACGTGTTGCGGATTTTGCAAGATAAATTCAAACAGCCAAGCAACTTAAATAATTTGACATGTCATTGCATCCAATATAGTACTAGGTGATCAGTTTGTTCTCCGGTTTTAAAGGTTCAGAAATGAAAGGTAGGGTTTCGCATTACTGACTTTAGAAAGGTACAGAATCTGCATCATACTTTTTTTGAATGAATTTGTGCAGAATTCGAATCTGGTGGTTTTCATATCGTTCAAAATGACTTTCTGTTCATCTTCCTGTTGTTGCGCCATTACAGTCGAGTTAACCTTCTTGCTCACCAGCAACGGCAAATTATGACGTGACATTACCTAAGCATTGGTCTCCGTCAGACAAGAACTTCTATTCCAAGCATTCAGTTCAGCCCTGGAGTATCGGAATCTCGTCAATTCCCCTGTTCAGGGAATGTAACAGCAACGATGTTAATGTTTTGAAACAGTTCTTAGAATAGACAAGTTCGCCCATGCTAAACTAGACGATCCTTCAACACATCCTAATATTTATATAGTGATTCAACTGTCAAAAATACAAGGTGGCTATAAGCCCAAAGCCATCAGCTCCGGCTACACAAGGTAGCAAAATAAATAGTTGATAAGATAATCAAGACCTCAACTAGTTTTATACGGTGGCTTAAAGCCCAGAGCCATCAGGTCCAGCTACACAATGTGGCAAATAAAAATAAGTAGAAAAAATATGCCACTCTCTTCTACTACTACTCGTAACAGCACAATAATGTTTTATTCAAAATTATTAACTGTAAGACGACAATAATTTTAAATTTTAATTGGGGATTAAAATATTTACATGGATGTAGCATATTCCTTCCAATGCGGTCCCTTTCCTCGTTCGCCTCTGACGGCTCCGACAGTTGATATCAATTAATTAGCACAAAATTGTGTAATAAAGCGTGGGGGCGTGGCACTATTCCGCCCCCCGAAACAATTAAATAGCCCTTTTTGAGGGCATTGACCAGACGTACATGCCTTACAGGCGAAAACGTCTTAAATTAAACTAAGTAAGTAAGTAAGTCATTTGAGCCATTCAATTTTAAACACATCAAGATGAACATCGACTTGTTTATCCAACTCTGAGACAGCTGCTTTGGGATCACTGATGCATAATATTTAGTGGAAAGACTTGAGGAAGAATTTCAGTGTAACCTGAACTTTGTAAGCAATTTGAAATTAGCAAGAGACCTATTAGAAGGTAAGATAGATGAGGAAGTCAAGAAATTAAGAAGACTTATTAAAACAAAATATATAAGAATAGGGAACTTGAAGGAGGCACTTGATAATGTCATCAAAGTGAGATGCTTTCTAGAAGAAACATTAAATTTGATAGAGTGGGAATATGTGAAGTGGGGACTAGAACGGCTAAAGAAAGCAGAAGCAATGATGAGAAAGGTGATGGAAGAAGAGGTGATCAAGATTAAAGATTACTGGGCTAAGGAGAGAAAGGAACAAAACAACAAAAAGAAGGAAAAGGACTTTGATCAACTAAATCAGAGATGGATCAAAGTTCCGGAAACGTTTAGAGCTATGGGACATCATAACTGGATTCCCGAGGACGAAAAGAATAAGAAGGAAACGGGAATCATTGGTAAAATCGAAAGGTGGTGGAACAACGGCAGAAAATAAAAGAAGAAGTATCCAAAGGCCCTTTTCAGGGCCACTCATATGCCTCGAAAAGATATTAGCTTTCTTTGCCTCTATTTTCCCCTTGTCCCTAGACAGTCCCATATACAAATACAAATACAAATACAAATAATATTTCCCATGTTCAATTTCCCTTGTCCCTAGACAGTCCCACCATGTTAAATTTCCCTTGTCCCTAGACAGTCCCACGACCTTTTGCCCCATACAGGCCCAAGCCTTTTTTGACTGGATTTTCCATATGTCCCATAAATCTTTGCCCCATACAGGCCCAAGCCCTTTTTGACTGGATTTTCCATATGCACCAAATCGCCCCATATTTCTACTCATGGTTCAGCATTTCCACGATGGCATGCAGGCATGAGTCCTGGAAAATAGACAGATATCTGAGCCATTCCCAATAACCAATGGCGTCAAACAGGGTTGTGTTCTGGCACCGACACAGTTCAATATATTGTTTTCCGCCTTGCTGACTAATGCTTTCAGAGACGGAGAGGTTGGAAACTGCATCAGGTACCGTACAGATGCAACAATATTCAATCCCAGGAGGCTTCAATCGAAAACCATGGTCATGACAGTCAACATCAGGGATTTATTATTTGGTGATGACCGAGCCCTCACTGCTGGCTCAGAAGTCAACCTGCAATGTAGCATTGGCAAGTTCTCCAGCTCCTTCACAAGCTTTGGTCGCACCATCGGTACCAAAAAGACTGATGTCCTGCATCAGCCAGCCCCTGGAAAGCCCTATATTTTGTCCAACATCACCGTAAACGGCCAAAACCTCAACATATAGAACCGATAGGTAGGTGACCTTGGCAGTACACTGTCACAGAATGTCACTATTGACGATCTGGTGAACCTTCGCATAGCCAGAGCCAGCGCAAGTTCCGATATATTGTATGCTAACGTCTGGAATAGATGAGACATCAACATCCAGACCTAACAAAAGGTCTACAGGTCAGTTATGATCTCCATACTTCTGTATGCATGCGAAAGCCAGGAAGCTGAACTACTTTCACACCACAAGTCTCAGTAAAAGTCCCCAACATCAAATGGCAGGACAAGGTTGCAGACACTGAGTTACTCGCCCAAGCAGGTCTTCGCAGCAACCACACCATCACGATGCAGTGCAAGCTACGCTGGGCTGGACATGTACGCATGCCAGACCACCCGCTACCTCAGAGACTCTTATATGGCGAGCTACAGCAAGGACAGCGATCCCACGGAGGTCAGAAGAAACACTTCAAAGACAATCTTAAAGCTACATTGAAAGCATTCGACATAAATCCTGATTCATGGGAGCAAACAGCAAACGATCGAGTTACTTGGCGTTCCACTGTGCACAAAGGCTCAAAATTATGCGGATCTAGCAGGACAGCAGCTGCAGAGCTGAAGAGGCAAGCCATAAATGCATGTGCAATCAACCCTCCGTGTGATATCCCACTCATTCCCTGTTCCTTATGGGAAATTAAAAGTAAGTATAGACAAAAATACATGAGTGGTTGCATTTCGCAGAGGTGGCTATATCTATCTCAGAAGTTACGAAAATTGGTACTATGGACATGCAGAGGTAAAGATTGAATAATAAGTATTTATAATGCATATTTGCTTCATAAGCTAATAGTATATGTGCCAGAAAACTCCATCTTAATAATAATAATAATAATAATAATAATAATATTATTATTATTATTATTATTATTATTATTATTATTATTATTATTATTATAGCAGAAACAATGATAAAATAGTATCATTAGTAATGTCAATAGTAGTAACATTAGTAGTAGTATTAATTGAGTATTGATGTTGCATAAATATAAATCTGTATATACATAGATACAAGTGTGTAGTTATGTGCAGTATACATTACAAAAATGTCTTTTTAATATTGTATGCTGTTTAGAGAACAGCAACTGAAATCTTGACCAATCTCATTGAAATCTTGACCGATTGACCGATCTCAATGAAATCTTGACCGATTGACCAATCTCATTGAAATCTTGACCGATTGACCAATCTCAATGAAATCTTGACTGATCTCACTGAAATCATATAGTGAATCAATTTTTGTACATTTCACTATAGAAGTAACGTTGTAAGGACTGTCAACAAAATACAAAGAACGGACATAGTTAAAGTAAGCATTAAAATAGAGAAGACAAAAAAGAAGAAAAAAAGAAAAAAGTATAATATACTTTATATTGGGAAATATGGTATAGCAGTGCGTGTCATAAATGAATGGAACAACCTATAAATACTCAGTACCAAATTGTGTGTGTGTGTGTGTGTGTGTGTGTGTGTGCCGGGTCCATGTTTCAAAGATTTTGCTTTGGCGGATATTAGTCTATTCCATATCTTTCTCATAAAACTACGACACTCCACAATCGTCTAACAAGGGTTGGCCATGAGCAAAACACATAAAGATGCAAAGCAAAGGGTAAATAAAGTTTGCATCATAAATAGTCGTTTATTGAAATCAAAATTCTTTATTTCATAATAGCATGTATCCATTATAATCAGCAGTACTTTGAATTGAGTACAATCGTTCATCTTTTGATGTGGTGCTTATTTTCGTAACTAAAAATGAAACATGGCTCCGAGAACAATTAAATAATAATAATAAGAACAAAATTTAGAAATTATATAATCTAGCAATAATTAATTAATTAATTGACACGGGTTGGATTTAGGATGATGTATTAAGGACAAATAATAGTCATATACAACAAGTAAATTCTGTTTAATGTCGGACATTTTTTTTGGGTAGAAAAATAGTGTTGGTAATTAGGCTTTAAAAGTAAATCAGGAATTTCCGTTGATTCTTCGTCAGGTGTCCTTTCAGTAATATATATTAGTTTTTCAGATTTAAATATTTCGACTTTATTATATGCTCATTTGTTCCCATTAATTTTATATTGTCATAATCGTGCTGTATTTTTCCATATTTTATCATACTGGCATTTTTACTGCACAGTACGTGTGCCTGAAAATAATATAGTGTATTATTAAATACTTTGTAAACAACCAATGTAAACAAGATTTAATCATTTGTTTATTAAATTTATTTCTCAATGAACTAAACAAGCTGTATTTTTAATGGAAAATATGAACTAATGTTTCGGGACTAATACTCAGTTGCCAAAGGTTGTGCAGTATTTCTCAGAAAACACCCGTTAATATTTTCTCATATAAATGTACCAACCTATAAATACTACATGTATCTTATCTCATGACATGTGCCATACCTTTTTTTTTACAATTTATCTCTGGGGGCCCCCGAGTGGTCTAAAGCGCACTCCATTAAGGATCACTGCCATCTCACCTACCGGTATGTCTGCATGGGTTTGAGTCTCAGATTTGGCCAATGTTGGTATGTGAGAAAGCTTGCCAACAGCTTCTCGTGGGTTAGTGGTTCTTTCTGGGGGGTTTCCTGGGTTCTTCCTCCACCATTATTACTGGTGCCATGTATAGCCTATAGTGTGCTGAAAAATGGCGTTAAACCCTACAACTACAACAATTTATCTCCCTTATGACATGTCCTTCCTTATAAGATGGCATTTACATCCATGTATAAATGATATTGAAGTTGTATGCTTTTATTGAATTTGGCAGTTATATCACTCAGTACATTCATTCTGGGTTTTTTCTAGATCCAAAAGTAGAATCTCCATTTTTGTTTCTTTTATTCTGACATTACTGGTAAAGGACACTATTTGTGTGAGGCACTATTTGGTTGGAACTATTCTGCTCAAGAAGAATGCAATCCTGTCTCAGTGCTCAGGTTAGAATTCTTGATATTTAGCACATGCAGTGCTATCTGCTGGGGTAAGGGGAGCTAGTATGTCAGAGTTACTTCCCTTTGTTTATCAACCATATATTAGGCAGGGGCCAGTTTTTATGTACAAATTTAATGCCACAATCAGCAATCTAGTATATATATATATATATATATATATATAAAATCGAACACACAATTAAGGTCAAAATGATCCATATATTTAGATACCTATATTAAAACAAAGCATAAGAATATTATCCACATGACCAGAGAAGTCAATAGCAGTTCATAGCAGAAGTTTATGCACCCCACCTGCATGTAAGGTCATTTTTGACACCATGTGATGCTCACAGTGCGAACAAATGCCATTTTCCTAGACGACAGTTCTGCAAAACAGTGTCTTAAACACAGGCTGATGCAATTTAAAATATTTGTCAGTCTAGCCATTTTTTTAGATATTCTGCTTCCCCCAAACCCATGTGTTTAATGCTATGGGAGGCTAGCGTTTCTTCTTTGCCAACTATTGGTATTTCACTATCAACATAATGCAGATTAAGTATGGAAGGTTTACATGCCTGAAATTAATTTCAAGAACAACAGCCTGAAACACCTAATTCACAAATATATCCATATCTTTAAATAGTAAACAATAATAGCTGAAAAGTAGGGCCTAACCGGAAATCGCCTTGGACATTCGCTTCAGCCGAATATCCGTTTTTTTTTTTGTTGGTACTATTCGGAAGTATTCGCCTCGGCAAATAATGCGCGCACAAATGGTTACAAGTAAAAAAAAAATTCAATAAATATCGAACTATTAAAAAAAGTTTTTTAAAATTTCACCTTATAATCGATATATACGGTACATGAAAAGTTTAAGCTTCGCATATGATAATGAAACAAACGGTACTCTCTAGAGTCACACCTACTACTCGGTTCGCGCCCAGATCCGGCAAATAGTACATCCAACTACTCGGATTCGGTACTCTGCAAAAATTATCTACTCGGTTAGGCCCTACTGAAAAGGTAACATCATGGCCTTAATTAGAAATTTGCCAGGGGCCAATTTATGAAACTGGACCCTGTCACCGTTTAAACTTTTCAAGTGTATTGAATGGCTGCATTCTGGAGGTAGCAGAAGGTATACCTAATATTAATCTGATTTGGTAAGTACTTTCAGAGAAACACAATTTACTATATAAAGGTTTCTTTTTATTTTTGAAGATATATTTAACAACACGTATTTTATGTTGTCTCTACTAATCAGACATTTGACAAAGGAGAGACTAGTCTTTAACAAATACACATATCAAAAGGATTATTGCAGCAAGCAGCAATTGCATATCAAATGATGAAAAATAATGAACTTTGATGAAGTTCACCAATAATTTAAGAATGAAAAAAAAAACCTAGCCTTTCAGTTGTACTGTGTAACAGGAGGTGAGTAGGATCTGATCAAATTTTTTTAAACAAACAAAAAAAACCCCAAGAAAATACTCTTTGTGCCTTTGGGATAGAGATAATGAAACACCAGGATGGGAATACAGACTTGTATGTCCCTATAAAAATTATTAAAAGAAACCCCAATTCCAAATATTTGTTATAATTTTTATTTCTTTTTTCTTTAAAAGACCCTTCAACAAACTCTTCCACGCAAACCCACACTATTTGAAGTTGTCATGTTGAAGATTCTTTTCAGCCAGTACACAATTTATTTTTGTTTAGAGTTGTACTGGTGAATACAGTGTAGAAGGAAAGAAGCCAGCATTTTTATCTTTAAAAATCCAACATTCTATTAGAAAAGAAACGTTAAGCAGTGTTGTACTACTTTGTATACTCATTCGTAAGTCCACAACTTAGACCCTAATCTGTCATCACATAATATGCTGTCAGAACAAGGTTAATCTTGTTTGTTCTACTGATTATTGATGGAAAACTGCACAGATCCAGAAGATCTGCTATCACATTATGCTATGGCAGATCTGGATATGTTCTATGCTATGGCAGATCTGGATATGTTCTATGCTATGGCAGATCTGGATATGTTCTATGCTATGGCAGATCTGGATATGTTCTATGCTATGGCAGATCTGGATATGTTCTATGCTATGGCAGATCTGGATATGTTCAGTTTGCAGTTGGACTTTGACTTGAAATCAGGTATATAAGGTAAGAAGCATTGAATCAGTGTGGGGCCCTGAGTGGCCAAGTGGTCTAAAGCACTGTTCGTTACGGATCACTGCCATCTCACCTCTGTCTGCGTGTGTTCGAGCCTAAGATTCGGCAAATATAGTTATGTGAGAAAGCTTGCCAGTAGCTTCTCGTGGGTCGGTGGCTCTTTCTGGGAGTTTTCCGGGTTCTTCCTCCACCATTAATACTGGCGACATGTATAGCCTATATTGTGCTGAAAAAATGGTGTTAAGCCATAACAAACATTGAATCAGTGGAGAAGTGGTCCTGAAACTGAAAGAGATGAAGGTGTTGTCTCTGCATGGGCAGGAAAGTAAAGTACAATTTTTTATATTTAGAATCCAGAAGTGGTCAGAAACAGATGTGATAATGCAGGTGAAGTAAAAAATGGAGCTGCCCAAGAAGGGGAGGTAA
This sequence comes from Unio pictorum, assembly GCA_030141615.1. NCBI lineage: Eukaryota > Metazoa > Mollusca > Bivalvia > Unionida > Unionidae > Unio > Unio pictorum. The sequence goes on along the minus strand of JARLTB010000256.1, from coordinate 965,356 downwards.
GTCACGGAACCTGTGCTGAAATTTGTATGCCTTTATTTCTCAGAAATGTGATGTCAATTATTAAGAGTACAAATATAGCCTTTTTCATAAACCAGTTTTACCAGACATAATTTGCAATTATAATGCTAATTTTGAATGTGAAATATATTGTTGTTATGTGATGTTTGATAGAATATTTGTACAATAATGGAACAGGTCTTATGAATAAAATATGTCAGTGTACCAGGATATGTAGAATCACATTATACCCTGAACTTAATGCAAATGGTGTTTGGGAGTCATGATGGTTATAACATTATGTGCACCCCAGGGTATCTAATATTGGACATATTTATTAATATTGGCATCACATGCCTGAGATCTCCATCCAGAAATCTTGAATGGATGGCCTTGGACTTCCCTTTATACTTGTATGCACAAATAATAACCCCTGCCATAACAACTTTTATAAAATCCATGTTGTGTTAGCCTAGTGTGGATGATATTAAGTATACAACGGAGTCTTTGATTATTGTTTATTTTAAGCCTGTTTATCTAGCATCACTAAAACTGAGAAGAATTACTGCCAGCATCTTGCTCCAAGTACTAAACTTCACAGTTCAGATGTATCTTTCACAAACATGATGGATTACACACTTCAAAGAGTATTTACTGTATACTTAATTGTATGTACATGCTTATAGTATAAGTCAAGCTGCTAATTGCACAGAATCAGATCTACCATTGCATAATGCACCAGAAAAATAAAACGAACAAACGTAGACCCTCGTTTGCAGATGCATTATCCTATGTCAGTACAAGATATTTGTTGTCTGTGGTTTGATTCGACTTATTAGTGAATATATATGGTACTGTACCAATTAAAACTAACACTGGTCAGCCAAGTTTAATACCATTCATGCCCATGTAAGACAAACTCAAAAATTTTAACAAGGAGTAGATCTCAAATGTGCAACGCTGTATTGGTGATTATGAGAAATTAACAAAACTAGAGAATTATGATTAACAAATAAAAGATAAACTTCAAAATACACCCACATCAGTTATTGAAGGCCAGATTAATAAAGTATCTGTATTGTTAAGGTCATTGATTAGAAGGGTTATAAACTGAGTGCTATACAAAAGTCCATTATTTTTTTATATTTAATACATTTACGTCAGTCTTGTTTTCAGATTAAAAATTTGATGATTTGTGGGAATTGAGATTTTCTTATCTGCCTTTGATGGTTATACTGGCGTTCCCAAAATTGCATACTAGGTGTAGAAGTTACCTCCCTTAGTTTGAAAACAAAAATGCTGCTAACAACTGAGGAATTAACATTGTTTAATTTAAATCTAGTCATTTAAGACTACTCCTCTTTAAAGGAATCATTTCATCTGATAATGAACCAAAGTACCTCATTTCCACATATATTTGCTGATTATTGGATTGAATTTATGAGGAGATTATTGCAATTTGGAGCACAGAGCTCATCAATGATCCAGAAATTGGAAAGCCTGATGTTGGTTCCTCTCAAAATATAGATTGGGCCTGTCTCATATTCTACCCCTGTAAAAGTAGATTATACATGCCATGTATTTTTCTCTTCTTACCTTAGATCAGGCCTGTTCAGTATTTCAGTCATATCGCTACAATGTCTGCAGTGAGGCAGTTTATACTGTTGTCTAGCACTGGGACATCATGCCCACCCAGTCACATTATCCTGACGCCAGGCTGACCAGTCGTAACAATAACCTCTTCATGCCAAGTAGTGAGGTAGCTGCTAGTACCATTTTTTATAAGCCCCTGTTATGTCTCAGCAGGGTTCAAACCTGTAACCTCCTACATCCGAAGTGGATGCTCTAACCACTAGGCCACTGGAGCAATTTGACCTATTCTGTATTATACTCTTCTTAATGTAGATCACGCACGTGCTGTATTCTACCCTCGAAATATAAATTGGGCTGTCCTGTTTTACCACTCTAAATGTTGATTGGCACCCCTTTAAAATTTAATGAAGATTGGGCTTGTCCTGTATTCTATCCCTCTAAATGTATAGATTGGCACTCCTCTAAATGTAGGTTGGGCCTTTTCTGTATTCTACCCCTCCAATAGTAGAGTGGGCCTCTTCTGTATTTCTACCCTGTAAATGTAGATTGGGCCTGTCCTCTATTCTACCATGTAAATTTAGTTTGGACCTGTCCTGTATTTTTTACCTTCTAAATGTTGAATGGGCCTTTCCCTACCCCTCGAAATGTAGATAAGGCCTGTCCTTTATTCCACTCTACTAAATGTAGAGTGGGCTTGTCATGTTTTCTACCCTGTAAATATAGATTGGGCTGGTTATATTCTACCTTTTTGGAGCTTGACAGGGTTGTTTTAACAGACTGAATAAAGAAAAAAGCCACGACTTCTCAACTTTAGCAGACAAACGTAGGGAGATTTTTGCAGATTATGGCATCCACGTCCTTGTATGCACCAACCACCATTCTTTTGTTGCTAACCAGAAATCACCAGAAAAGGATGGGACATATTTGCATGGTAAATGTCATGATTTTGGGTCAGAATGGGTGGTTTTTCTGGACAGGTTCTACTGATGTACTTTCACACAAATATACAGGAATTTTTTAATGATACACTTGTATTTACTTGTCTTTCCTAAAGAGAAATATTGATGTGCAAGTTCTTTTGCACAAAACAACTGCAACAACAACTGAAGAGGCAAAATTTTGATCTAGGATCACTTTCCTTTGTTTTTCTCAGCAACAGTATAAATGTGTATTAGAAGTACTGGTGAAGTAAAAGTACTCATTACTTTTAAAAGCTATTGAAGGTAAAACTTAAAAGAGATATGCATAGACCCAGCTATCAGTCTCAAAATTAACTATGTATTCTGTAAGATCAGTATTAAATCTGTTTTTTAAACTATCATATCAAAATGAATGCATGAAACTTTTACTGGATCTTCTAACTGATGTTCATGTATGCATCATGAGGGCCTCATTGGAAATTGGGAGGAAATTACAGTCCTATTATTAGTATTATTATTATCAGTCAAATAAGAGATGAAACAAACTGAAGAGATAGATACCATTGTATTGTGAAAATCAAATTATTGGTGTTCTTTTATAATATTACAGATATTGATAGCATTAGCAGTAATACAGTAAGACTATTATTCCAGAGCTGTCAATAATCCACAAGTGTCAGGAGTGATATTGGGGCCAGGAGGCACTAGCTTACTGGTTGAAGACCCTGGGTGAAGCCTTACGGGGAGGAGTGAAGGAGAGATTCCATACCACAAAGCCAACATATTATAGTTATATTAGAAACCAGTTTGATATTGTCCCTGGCTTGTTATTGAACTACAATATTTAACATTATTTGTTGCTATAGAATTTAAAATGTATAGTAAATAATGTTGAAAACAAATGCATAAATACAATAGTTTCACGATTTTGTTTGTGGAACACATACAAAAACATTTTGAGACAGATGGTACAGTCTGTAAACCAGGGAAATTTACATTTCAAGAATTCGCCATTCTAGTGCCAGTAGTGGTTGTATATATTGTCTTTAGAGTTAATCCATATTGTTTGGGGGTGAATAAGGTTTTTGTCTATTAAAGGAGCAAGTGAGAATCATTTGAGGGATTCAATTGATAGTGTTAAAGGCTTGCCATTTTTATTTTTATTTTACCCCCAATGTTACAGTGAGGACATCCCAATCTCAGAGCTGTCTTATATTCAAATTGGTGTGACTGGGTTGCACTCTAGGTTTATACTATAGAGTTAATTCCTGTATATGATTCTGTTTCTGGATGAGACTGGTTTCTTTTCATTTCATTAATTGTTTGATTTGCAATGCACATGTATGGACTTGTCATAATTTCCTAAAGCCTAGTCAAAATCGTCTTTACGGTTGATATTACAACTTGAGGACTCGTAATGCTAACACCTAGAACCTTAATAACAAGGAAAGAACCTCCAACTAAAACATGAAAAATTGTAATGCTGGAGAAAATAATTATTGAAGCTGAAATTAGTATAAAAAAAAAGAGCCAACCACCTGCAAAATAGTAGTGTTAATGTCAGTGAAACAAATTTAGGTTGTTATAAAGGAAAGAGGTAAATCATAAACAATTTAATATGCTAACACATGTACATGTGATCGTCAAATGTAAGTGTGATTTCATGTCTAATGATAGAAGTATATCTTTTTGCTATAAAATTTTGTTTTAAGATGAATGCATATATTTTAGCAAGAACAATTAATACAGAATAGAATATATGTACACTGATTGTGGTTATTTTTCTTTAAATTGTTCGGAAACTGGACCTTGGAAACTGGTCTTTATGATTGTACAAATTTGTAATAAGAGACCACCTCTCGAAGGGGCCCCAAGTGGCCGAGTGGTCTAAAGCGCTGTCCATTACAGACCACTGCCATCTCACCTCTGTCTGCGTGGGTTCGAATCTAAGATTCGGCAAATGTAGTTATGTGAGAAAGCTTGCCAGTAGCTTCTTGTGGGTTGGTGGTTCTTTCTGGGCTTTGTCCGGGTTCTTCCTCCACCAATAATACTGGCCACCATGTATAGCCTATATTGTGCTGAAAAATGGCGTTAAACCATAAAAAACATAAACCACCTCTCGAAATACCAATTTTTGTTGGCAGAAGGGTCGGTCTCTCATAACAAGTTTTACAATAGTAACATTGATCTGGGTTTTTCAATTACTGGTATCAAATAAGAAGAGTCCCAAACTGTCAAAAAAATGTTCCAAAAGTGCCTGATCCACACTCAACCCATTCATGCAGATCTTATATTCATCTTGGTTCCATTATGAATATTGAAAAGGATTTTAGGACCAAATGTCTTATCAGGTATATATGGTATATTGGAAATTTATTCTCTGCAATTATTTGGTGAAACCCAAGTGTAACGGTATCATTTCTAGTATTCTAACAACTGTAGATTGTGGATACAGTACAATTTTACTTGCTTTGGAATACCATGATGTGAAAACTACATTTTCATGCATAAATTAGCAATCTTTTGCATGGGATTTGCAACAAGAACTTTAATGAGGGACCATCTGTCTTTAGAGACCACTTTTATTGGCAAAAGGAGTAGTCTCTCAGAATAGCTCATACTGCATACTGATTTACTGTGAACAAGCAATGCCATATGTTATCACAAAATCACACCAATGTCAGGCGGCTTGCAAACAAGTCTCTTTGAAAAGTGCCAGTGACTTGCTCCATATGTAAAAGGACATTTTTAACTCTTATTTAATCTACAGATTTTTCCTTATCCTCTTTTAAATTCAACCAGTCAAAATCGAAATCAGAAATTTGAGTAATTCTTTGTAAAGATTGTCACTTTGTTTTATTGTTTAAAATTGGACTGTATGAAGCATACATGGAGCTTATGGATCTCTGTCAGCCTTTTGATACATTGGTTGTTCATAGTAAATTGTCATTCACTGTACCTGATCTCTGTCAGCCTTTTGATACATTGGTTGTTCATAGTAAATTGTCATTCACTGTACCTGATCTCTGTCAGCCTTTTGATACATTGGTTGTTCATAGTAAATTGTCATTCACTGTACCTTATTTTGCAATTGTTCAATAATATGTGATTTTGCATTTCTGTCTTTAGCAGCATCAGTTACCAGAGGAAGAGAGGCTTGAGCAGGAACTGAGTTGGTGTGTGGAACAGCTGGAATTAGGACTAGAGACACAACAACCTGATTCCAGACAGGGTGATTTAGTTGTTAGCTATGTGATTTAGTTGTTAGCTAACCTTGTTTTAAGGCTATATACCCAAAGTGTCATGTCCATCTTCATCAGACTTCATGTTTTTCACCATTTGCTTTTTTTTTCTGTTTCATTTCTTATTAACCACATGATCAATTGAAACCTGTTGTTGATAAAAGCACGAATGTCTTTACATACAATATTAATAAAAATATAATGTTTTCTTTTACAACAATTCATAATGAGTTTACTACATCTTGTCATAGTCCAAATCCATAATGAGTTTACTACATCTTGTCATAGTCCGAATCCCAAATGATTTTACTACATCATGTCATAGTCCAAATCCCTAATGAGTTTACTACTACTTGTCTAGGGCTGTCAACGGGGACCCGACCGTAGTGAAATACTATTGAAAATTAATCCTGGGTACCCGTTCACAAAAAATAAATTGTCGCCAGACTCGCCAACACTATCAAAATATCATATATCGTCAGTAGTACGCTTGTCTCAGTTACAGCTCCAGTTTATATTTAGGAGTAGGACCACCCATTATGCATCAGCGGCCCACAACTAAATCGTTACACACGAAACCACTTGAAACAGGTGTGACAGTTATGGCTTTAATTAGAAACCAGATCCCTGCTTAATGTAAATAAACAATACATCAGAGAGTCTGTTTGGATTAGTAAAATTCATTGGCATTGTGCAACAGGACAAACCCCTGATCCCTGAGGCATTATATGCCAAGGTTAAAACATAGTCATTGTTCTACAGGTAATAAACCTCTTTGTAGATGGTAACTATTGATTGTGGGTGCTAAATAATTGGTACATTGTGTGCTCTTTTAATGAAATCCAGATGGCTACCTTTTATTTCCGAACACACGTCAAAGAAATCAAACCCATTATATTATTAACAATTATCACCTAGACACCTTGAAATCTTCACCATGCCTCAAAGCAATCTTTGAGCAGCTCATTGTTTCAAGTCGACTAGCTCTGCTAATTTGAAAATTAGCCATCATACATGTACCGACATTTCTTCTCTCGATACTACTATGTTTTTGTCATAACTATCTTAAGAAGTATAATTCCAAAATCATATCACTTCTGCGACTGCATGGTCTCTCTCTCTCTCTCACACACACAGACACAAGACAGTTTTAATGCGTTACTCTTGCCATGTGGTAAAGCTGCTTTACACGCATACTTGGGTAATTCGAATCTGAGATCAACAGCCGATGAATACACATGTGTTCTGTTCTGACAGGGATTTATACTAAAAAAGGATGAGTGTTCTAAAGATTTAACGCAGCTAATCATTAGAAGTTGGATTATACTTACCGTCTGGGTACATATGTTATTCTAAATAAATTTATTAATTAATAGCGTGCGGTCTGATCATTCGCAGCTACCATGGTGCGGATGCTTCAGACTGAGTAGTGCATTACACAGTTAATCTCTATCGCCGGATAAAATATTAAAGAAAGGCGGATACCAGTTAGTTTTTCTAAGGTTGTACATGTCTTTCATGTTTCTAACGGGTACCCGTTGAATGTTGCAAAGGGTACCTGGGTATGTTTTTCATGATTTTTGACAGCCCTAATCTTGTCATAGTCCAGATCTATCATAATGAGTTTACTTCATCTTGTCATAGTTCAAATCCATCACGAGTTTAATATATCTTGTCATAGTCCAAATCCATCATGAGTTTACTACATCTTGTCATAGTCCAAATCCCTAATGAGTTTAATATATCTTGTCATAGTCCAAATCCCTAATTAGTACATCTTGTCATAGTCCAAATCCCTAATGAGTTTACTATATCTTGTCATAGTCCAAATCCATCACGAGTTTACTATATCGTGTCATAGTCAAAATCCCTAATGAGTTTACTACATCTTGTCATTGTCCAAATCCATGTAATTGAGTGATCTGTATGTAGTTCTTATACATTTGAAGCAAAGTGTCATTTATTTGCTTTTTTTTTCTTTCTCTCAGCGATGGAGGCAATGAAGATCTTGAGAATACTAACAAACCCCAAAGCTCCATCGGTCAAGAAACGGCAAGCTATGAGAAATACATTTGGGGATTACAGAAGCAAGATGAAAGTTCAGGAACAGAAAAGTGCTGCAAGTGAGCATTAAAAGATAAAGCAATTATTATATGATACAGTACAAAGAGCCACAGTGGCTCAGTGGTTTCAATCTTACTACAGTCGACTCCGGTTAACTGCACACCCTCGGGCCTGTCACGAGACTGTGCAGTTAACCGAAGTACGGTACAGTACATTGAAAAGCATTGGCAAAAAATGGGACCGGCATGATTACGTGCAGTTATCCGGAGTGTGCAGTTAAGTGGAGTAGACTGTATTGCATCAGCTCAGGCTAACTACTATAGTGAGTCTCTGAGCAAGGCACCTTACTTCATTCAGACCTGGCACTAACAAATCTATTTATGGTGCTGTTATAAAAATAATAACTACAGTAAAACCTGTCTTGAAAGACCACTGCTATGTGAGACCACCTTTCTTGAGAGACCACACTCTCATTGTACACATTTATTGATTATAAAGCATTGTTACCTGTTATGAGAGACCACCTGTCTTGAGAGACAATAATTCATTGGCAAAAGAGGTGGTCTTTCAAGACAGGTTCTACTATAGTACATTGTATAGTTTGGTATTAATACCTCCTTTATTCCAATTTGCTGAAGTCTTATGGGAATGGGTAATAAATATTTGCATTTACTTATAAGTGATGGCTACCTCAGGCAGATATCTTTTTGTCCCATTCTCAGTTCTTTGACAAAATTATTATCATCATTTTATTTTAGTTAAATAAGTCAGATCACTGAAAAAGAGTAAAATGAATAGTTACATGTGTGAGCTGGTAATTTTGCACCAAATGCCACTGAAATTTTTTTGTACTTTTTTTTTTACATTATATTGTTTTTCTTTAATAAGCAGTACATACAAAAATTAGTTGTCCTGGAAAGGTCGTATTTGCCCAGAGATGAGTAGTGGCTTGCCAAGCTATTTTTTCCATTGATGTGAATAATTTTCTTGAAATATTTTTTAGGAAACTTTACATCATTTGATAAATATTCTGTTTTGCATGCTTTTCATTTGTACAACAATTTCATCCTTTGAAAAACTCTTTGAATGAGAACTAGTGCCATTTGTTTCTAGAATATTGGCAACAGAAGATTAAACTGAACTGCTGGCTATCATTAATCGACATAAATATCAAACTAAATTATATCCACAATTCATGGCAAACCAGATTATTGTACATCTGTGTAACCAGAAAAAAAAGCAAAATATCAGAGCAATTAATGAATTACAAATTTAAAAAAACATTGAACAACAATGGCCTGCAGACTCTGTTGATATGATTACCATTAAAAGATCTTTATATATATATATATATATATATATATATATATATATATATATATATATATATATATATATACAGACACACACACACAACAAATGCACTAAGACAAACTTAGCCATGAAGCAAACTGTCTTTCTTGTATGATGTCCCGTTAATGAAATCTGTAAGTTGAAATCTTCCTTTTAAGGTGTAAGAAAAGCGAAGATGGCATCAGGATTCAATCTGTCAACCCTCAAGAGCCAGTTTGTTAGGAGGAGTTTACAGTCTGTTACAAGGGACAAAGATTCGATTTCAGAGACAAAAGTTTTACTTGAAAAGAACCCAAAGAATACTGACAAAGATTCTGCTGATTCTGACCAAGGAGGCACCAGCAACTCAAACCAAGTCAATGCGGAAATACTTGACTCAGACAAAGTGAGCTCTGGCAATTCAAACAGTATCAGTACTAAAATGCTGGACATCAAAACCTCCAAAAAAGAATTCAGATTTGGATTTGATGTGATGGATGAAGATGGTCACAATATTGGTCCTATCACTGGTACTGATAGTCCAGGACATGAATGTACTGTTACAGATTTCTTTAAATTTAAAAAAAGTGATAATTCTTTCCGATTTGGATTTTCTTTACATGATGGTGATGCATAATAAAATGTTTAAAAAACTCATTATTTTTTCCTACAATTTTGTGCGTGATGTATTCTGAGATCTGCATTCTCTTCTCTATCTACAGTAGATTAATAACTTACATATGCAAATAAAACACATTGAGAATAAGTAATATCACAGTTCAATCAAGTTCTGTGAAATTTGTAATGGTCCATCCGTGAACTTCCATCAACTTTAAAGATAAAAAGAAGAAGAAAAAAACAAACCATGAAAAAAATTCAATGACCTTTTAAAATTAGACCCTGGATATGGAATGCAATACTTCTAGTGACAATATACAAATTTCAGAAATATATGTTATGTAGCTCATAAGTATTAATTTATGTTAAATAGCCGAGAGCAGAAGCAAATACTGCATCCAAAATTAGTGGCCTATGGCCTTGACCTAAAAGATAGGATTCCTGATGCAGTACATGACAAATAAATCAAGTTTCATCCTTTAATCTCCAATGGTTCTAAAGTTATTTAATGGAAAGGAAGAAAAACTTAAATTACTAATCCTCAACTTTGACACCAGCTAATGCTCAACTTTTGACACCAGCTAATGCTCAGCTTTGACATCAGCTAATGGTGATGTCCAATTATGCCAAGTTCCAGATCTTGGTCTCAAATGACAGGTCAGGTTATACAGAAGACATGAGTATCCTGACCATGACTCACCGTGCAAAAAATCTAAACTTATATTGTAGTGCACAAGATAGTTTCTAATGATTATGTACACACATGTATACCAAGTTTCATCTCTACAGCTGAAATGATTTTAAAACTAGAGGGAAGAAACGAGACAGATAAAAAAAACTAAATATTGACATGTGATTTTGACCTGACATAACCACAACTATTGTGCAAAACAGATCTTGCAATGATAACATATATTATGTACACCACGTTGCATCCCCGAAACAGCTGTAATGTAATGGAGTAGAATGTAAAGTGATGTAAAACTTCAAAATATTTAGGATAGGACTTTACGCATTTTCTAATGAGGATGAATACATATGTATAAATTTAAAGCTGTAGAAAATAAATTGAACATATAAATAAAATCTTAAAATGTTAAACCATGACCTTCATCTTTGAGATATTACTTCCAAATCTTATTTATGACATGTCTTTTAGTGATATTGCCAAACATGTCCAAAGTTTCATCCCTAAATATTAAATAGCTTTATAGTCATGGAGCAAAAATGTGTGTGTGGGAGGAGGAAACTTGTAATATTTAGCTGTTACTTTGAACTGAAACAGTGCTTTCCAACCTACGGCCCGCTGGCTGATTTTAAATGGCCTGCCAAAGTTAGAGCAATATTTTATGCATTTATGTAAAAAAACACATCAATGGCCTACTTTCATTGTATATCTTCTTAACCAGGTAAACAATTGTAAATAATGTTTATAGTCATTGCTTTTAAGTTTCTGATGTCACCCTCGGCTTCAAGAAAAGTTTTTCAGTGGCCCATGGTGTCAGAAAGGTCGGACAGAACTGACCTGAAAAGTAAGACACCCAGTGCGGTTTGCAAACACCTTTTAGTGATGATGTATATGTATACAGTTTTTTTCCTTAATCTGAAATGGCAGTTTAAAGTTATCAAGAGGATAGGAAAATGTGAAGGAAAACTCAAATATATAGCAGTCACCTTGACCTTATAGATGGACCCCTAATGTCATACAACACGCCTTTGAATGATGATGGGTGATTAGAACAATCGCCCCCCCCCCCCCCCCCCCCGATCTTGAATGGCATTTAAGTTTTAGAGTACTAATAACTGATATGAGGAAGAATTGATCGAAATCTGGATCTTATCTCCTTTTTTTCTAAAAATGCAGGAGACATGACATGCAAACATTGAGATAGGCATAAACTAAAATCAAACTTAAATCCTTCAAACACGCTTTTTAATATGACAGCTAGGTAAAGATGATTAAAATATATATGTATAAATAAAATTTTTAATAATTATCTCATGTGAAAAAGAACAATAATTTATCAACGGAATGTACATGTATCATCAAGTGTAATGTATGTTATATTTGAACAGCATGGTTAATTTGCAGCATGTAATGACTAAGCACTCATTTAAGAAATTGAATGTAGAATTAGGTGTGCATTATTTTGGAGTCTTTGGAAGATTTACATACAAAAAATCACAACATGCATGTATATGTTACACTTGCAATATTTTATACAGAAATAAACTCCTTCAATTGCATATTATTGGAATTTCACTTAACATTTTCCTAACAGTATTGGAAATTATTATTTTTACACTATATTTCTAACAAACGTGGCTTGATATATCATACAGAACATTTTTAACTCCATTTTACTGTAGTTGTACATTTATGAAAGTAATATCCAGTAAATTACATTGCCTTGTTTGTAGTATAAGCAGACCTGCCAACGAAATGAAAACTGGATCAGGGACAGGGTTTAATAGGGGTGGTTTTAAGGTAGTGATGGACATATCCAAATTAGTTCCACTATCCATTATAATAACTTTACCAAACACTTTTCAAATCAACTTCAAAATGGTGACTGTTGATACAAGAAATAAAGAATATCTGACTACCAGATTTGACTGAAAATTGCTAACCAAACATGAGATGTGCTAAAATACATTTTGTTATGAAATACTTTTCTTTTTTAAAACATGCAAATCTGGGACACTTGGCAGGTCTGTCAAAAGCATTAATCAGTACAAATATGTACCAATTTTAATGCACTGACATGAATGTATGGTATATTTGTCATAGTAATTCATCTTGTCAGAAGTTGTGTTACAAAATACAAGTCTGAAAGCATTTAATTCAGCTAGAGTACATACTCAATTATACATAGAATCCAAACTGCAGACAACCTAGACTCTGATCAGCCTGTACATAATTTTCTGACAGATCAGGATCTATTTTATTTGTTCTAAGGACTACAAATAATAATCTGCATAGACCCAGATTTCCTAGTACATGTATATATGGTAGATCTGTACAAATTTTGCCCTTTATTTTGGCATTTTCATAAAGAAATTACACAATTTAAACAACATTTATGAAGGAGAATATCTTGCATGTATTCACATAGAAGTCCAGCTCATATTTATTTCTTTGTGCTAGAATTTCAACAGATTTATCTTCTTGAAAAAGAGTTTGAGCATTTTTATGTCATAATATATGAACTCTTATAAAATTAAGCTTGATATTTATGTCATTAACATTTTTGTATCTTTCACCATCCTAACATCTGAACCACGAGGATTGTCTCCCCTTTCCTGCCAGCTAGGAATGTCATCTCCATAGTTTGGAGCCCAGTAGTAATGCCTTTGAGGTGCAGTTGTCAGTTCAGACAGGTACGTGACCCCATCTACCTCGTAAGGTTGAACATCAGTGCACGATTTCTTTATCCTGCCTGTCTTCAAGAGATTTGCAAAGGCCTGGAAAGCAGAGATCAAACACCATGTACTACAAACAGTAGAAATTGCTTTTTGTTCATATTATTTAATTTGGTGATGTCTTTACATAGCAATATACAAATTTAACCAATTTATTTCATTAAGAAAGTGAAAGCTGCAATTTTCTGAAATGGAAAATTGGCCATGGATTCTGATGAAAGACCTGAGTGCATTTTGCAATTGTTTAGTACATTTACCTGAATCGTGATAATTTTGTCATGTGCGTAAAGTTATTTCAGAAATCAATGCAGATGTAATGGCAGAAAAAATTGCAATTTAGTTGCAACAAAGTTCAAGATATAAGGTAACCTATGCATACACTGAAAATGTTTTCCATTTATAAACTTTTCATGTAAACATTTTTATTATAATTAATACTTTTCCTAGTTCGAAAGAGATTTGTAAAGGATGGCTAACCTTTTTCACTTAATGCAAATTAACATATAATTACGACAGGAAAAGCTACTAAAAGTAGGATAACCAGACTAGGTAGGGTATCAATCTTCACTGATCTGTTGGTTCCTTGAACCATTGATTGACACATCTAAGTACAATAGAACCCAAGTTTTATATAGGTAAGCACATATTACTGAATCATGAGATACTGGTAACAGTGACCTTCTTTTCAGTGATTGATGCAGTACTTATCGTTATGCGTTTACATATCAAGTTATGTGGTTTCATTAACAATAGTCCCTTAGAACTGAGTAGATACCTTCATGGTGTCTTTTAATATCTCACATCAGTTCACAATTGTTTGGGTAGACAGCTTGCACATTGGCTTTTAATATATAACCCCCAGTTCAAAAACTGTGTGGATTGATATTTGCACAGTGGCTTTTAATATCTACCACAGTACAAGAATCATATAGGTTGACAGCTGCATAGTGATTTTTAACAACTAGATCAAGTTCCTGAAACCGTATAAGTAGACATCTGCACAGTTGCTTTTAATATCTAATCCCAGTTCCAGAACAGCATGAATTGACATCTTTACAGTAACTTGTATAATTTACCCCAGTTACTCCACTCTATGGGTTGACATCTGCATAGTGGTTTTTAATTTCTAACCCTAGTTTCAGAACTGTATGGATTGATATCACAATGGTTTATAATTTCTAACCTTAGTTTAAGAACCACACGAGTTTATATCTGCACAGTGGTTTTTAATTTCTAACCCCAGTTCCTCCCAGTGGCTTTTAATTTCTAACCCTAGTTTCAGAATTGTATGGATTGATATCTTCACAGTGGTTTTTAATTTCTAACCCTAGTTTCAGAACTGTATGGATTGATATCTTCACAGTAGTTTTTAATATCTAACTCCACTTCCAAAACCATATGAGTTGATATATGCACAGTGGTTTTAATATCTAACTCCACTTCCAAAACCGTATCAGTTTATGTCTGCATTGTTTTTTTAATCTTACACCACTTCCAAAACCGTACGAGTTGATGTCTGCATTGTTTTTTTAATCTAACCCAAAACCAAAGCGGCTTTTAATACTTAACCCCAGTTCTAGAACTGTTTGGGTTGACATCTGCCTTTATAGCATACACACTATCTTTTCCTTACTAATTTTCATTTGAGTAAAATTGCAGTAAACTTAATAAATCACAATGTTGTAAAAAATTGTAGTAAAATTACAAACTCACTAAATGTAAAATTGCAGTAAAATTACTAACATGCTAAATGTTGTAAAATTGCAGTAAAATTACTAACTCACTAAATGTTGTAAAATTTGCAGTAAAATTACTAATTCACTAAATGTAAAATTGCAGTAAAATTACTAACTCAATGTAAAATTGCAGTAAATTTACTCACTAAATGTTGTAAAATTGCAGTATAATTACTAACTCACTAAATGATAAAATTGCAGTAAAATTACTAACTCACTAAATGTTGTAAAATTGCAGTAAAATTACTAACTCACTAAATGATGTAAAATTGCAGTATAATTACTAACTCATTAAATGTTGTAAATATGCAGTAAAATTAATAATTCACCAAATGTAAAATGTAAAATTGCAGTATAATTACTAACTCACTAAATGTTGTAAAATTGCAGTAAAATTAATAACTCACTAAATGATGTAAAATTGCAGTATAATTACTAACTCACTAAATGTTGTAAATATGCAGTAAAATTAATAATTCAGCAAATGTAAAATTTCAGTATAATTACTAACTCACTAAATGTTGTAAAATTGCAGTAAAATTACTAACTCACTAAATGTTATAAAATTGCAGTAAAATTCATAATTTGCCAAATGTAAAATTGCAGTATAATTACTAACTCGCTAAATGTTATAAAATTGCAGGATAATTACTAACTCATTAAATGTTGTAAAATTGCAGTATAATTACTAACTCCTTAAATGTTGTAAAATTGCAGTAAAATTACTAACATACTAAATGTAAAATTGCAGTAAAATTACTAACTCAATAAATGTAAAATTGCAGTAAAATTACTAACTCACTAAATGTTGTAAAATTGCAGTATAATTACTAACTAAATGTTATAAAATTGCAGTATAATTACTAACTCACTAAATGTTGTAAAATTGCAGTAAAATTCATAATTCACCAAATGTAAAATTGCAGTATAATTACTAACTCACTAAATGTTGTAAAATTGCAGTAAAATTCATAATTCGCCAAATGTAAAATTGCAGTATAATTACTAACTCACTGGGTTTGTATAAGTCGCATGATACATTTCTCAATAATTTCCCTAACTTTGATTGTACTACAAGGCCCTAGTGCTAAGATAAACCAGATTTCGATTTAATACTTTGTCATGATATTATAATTTTGATGAAAACAAAATCTCATCACTGCACTTTGCCTTTTTTGAAAGTCATTAATTGGCTCCTTAAAAAGCTGATATTTGCTGATATAATTATTACAGAACCATAAGCAATGAAGCCATTAAATCTTCATTTGTTTGTCTTCAATGCAGCCTGTGTAGAATTATTGCTCCAACCAAGAAAAAACAATAGCCAACAGATGTTTGCTCAATCATCTATCATCATGCACCAAACAATGGTCTAAAACATTTCTCACCAAAATTTATAAATCAATTAGTGTAATTACCAAGTTGTGGGACAATAATAAAATTAATGCCTGCTCAATCTCCATTCAGACCCATGCACTAAAAAAAGCCAATGTTGAAATAAAGTTTTAGTTTGCCACATAGCTGTTTCTCCCTCAATCTATGAAACTGATTGGTTTACTCCCAGAGATCTTTGAGGCACAGTCCTCCTCAAATCATAATCAGAGGTCAATACTCGTGTATGACTTTAAGTTGAGGTATTTATCAAGAATAAATCCAAGTTTGTGATTTTAAATTAAATAAAACTTAAAATTCCCTGTCTGATTCAATTTCTTTAGTTAAATGAGCTGTTTGGATACTGCATGATAAATTACATAACTGCATTATGTGAACTTTAAACATGTTATAGTGTGGTTCCAAAGTAGGTAAAACTATGCCATATCCAATGTCATGATGGGGGCATAAATGTAAACAAAATTGAAAGCTGTATTTAACAACATCAAATAACTGATGCTAAAGCATGGGCTTGAATATTAAATGCACATATAATGAAGGTTATTATTCTACATAACAAAATCCTCGACTGTACTGATGATTAAATACTTACAGTACAGGCTGACTCCTCCAGATTGTTACCCCAGATGTAGATGGATGTAAGTGTGGAGTTGGACTTCAGTGCACCAGCCAAAGCACACAGCCCCTTGCCATTAATGTTATTACTTTTTACAACAAGGCTACAAAATAAAAATATACAGTCACTAAATGTACCTTGTATTTCAGCATTGTTTTTAGTTTTTTGAACAATAATATCACAACATTTAAAATTATGGAGACTATCTGGAAGACGAATATAAATTCTGATAGAAACCTTTTTCCTTCCATCCAAAAATTAGAACCTTTATGCCAGGTTGTCGAGGAATTGGATGTACTTGTTTAAAAGCTGGTCCAACTGCATACAACATAGACCCTGATATCCCATAGCATAATGAATCATTAAATCAGAGTATATGTTTGTTCTACTGATTATTCCTAACAAATGTGAAATAACTAACTCTGCTGCCACATTATGCAGTCTGTGGCAGATCTAAGTCTGTGCAGTTTGCATTTGGATTATACTTATAACTGGGCATATATGGGACTACCTCTTGTGGCTACTCTGACTGTCAAACAGGATCCATGATGTTTGCTTTTAAAATGTGATATTTTGCCACTCTAGGTAATGACAAAAGGAAATTTACTGTATGCCATTTGCACTCACCAATTAGTCCAACTGAAAACTGCACAAATCCTGATCTGCTGTCAAGTACAGTACAATTATGAATCTGCACCTCAGCAGTTTGTTAGGAGCAATCAGTCTGACACAGACACTGATCAATTGGTATATCATGTAATGGCAGATCAGATCAGGGAATATTTCTGTGTGCAGCTGGACTCGATTTAAAAGTGAGTATAGACCGTGTTTTCTTCAGTCACATGTCTGGCAAAAAATTTAAGTTATACTAAATGGACAGAATAAAAAGAAATAGATGCTAAGTTCTCAAACAAATTGAAAATTAAACATTTTAAAACGCAACATTGTGAACAGATTTAATACCCTGAAACGAAAATGAAAAATGAGTATAAATATCTTAGAGTATGTATGTATGTATGTATGTATGTATGTATGTATGTATGTATGTATGTATGTTTGTGCATGTACGCATAAGGTTTAACAAAACCTCAGCACAATATTGATTATATACACCAATGATTAAGAATTGTAAAAATACCCATCAAAACAAAGCCTTCCAAATCAGCATAAAGTATTACAAAACTTAGTCTAAGTGTTCCTTGACCTTTCCGAACCCAATGTAGCTATTTTGACATTGTGTTTTATGGGGTAAATGAGATACATGTCAACCTGTATGAAATGAAATGGGAAAGGTCAGAGGAGGAAACTATGTAATATATAAAGTAAGGACATTACATTTCTGGAAACATTATATAAGATAAAAAGATAAATAAACCCATAAAATCCTTAAATATATGGACACAATTTGTTATATATAAATCACATTACCCAAGAAAGTCCAAAATCTGCTCTGATGGTAGATCAAAAAGTTTCTTAATTGCATTTACAAAGAAAAATTCTGTCTTGAGGATATAAAGTTCTATGTATGGGCTTGTTTCCATGATTGCTACAAAACCAGTCAACACATATCAATGAAATTTGTATTGTATTAAGTATTCAGTTGATTTCATGATTTACCTTTTCTACATTCAGATAAACTTTTGAAATTTGAATACTTGCAGTACCCAGACATTTTTTTGTTCTGTACCAAAACAATAATGTGTTTACTGTAAGCATGTAAAATTGGATCGTCATGCTTGTATTCATCATATATAATCTAACTGACTAACTTTACTGGCCAGTTAGTGAATATCTCAGATGCTTGCATAGGGGACTTGCTGATTTTAGTCCTACACGTGTAACATACATTTGTTTGTCCATTCTGTCAAGCCTGCTATGGACACTGCACAAGTAAACATCACCACAAAAAATTTAGATTTTTTTGGCATATATATATATATTTGTATCAACAAATTAGATTTTAAGGTCGAGATTTAGAAATTTTGTGGGATATTCTGTGAATGGTGGCATCCCAGTTTACATCATTTTCATTCCCTCATAAGTTGCTTGTATACATGGAGAAGCCAGACCAACTAATCACGTCAAATAAAAAAAAAGGAAATATATTCTGGCTTATAAATTTCTGATTAATGACAATTAAGTCATTAAATAAGTATTGAAGAAACACCAATCATTCTTTTACTCTCTAACTCTTGTATGTGCGATATCGTTACATCCTGACTCTAAAAATGACTTTTTCTAGGCTGATATTACTTCCGATTTTAGAACTAGTCACTTTCTAGGATGATATCATTCTGACAGTAAAACTGAAGTCTGTTTCTGAGGTGATATCAATGTATATCATTACATTCTGACAGTAAAACTGAAGTCTGTTTCTGAGGTGATATCAATGTATATCATTACATTCTGACAGTAAAACTGAAGTCTGTTTCTGAGGTGATATCAATGTATCATTACATTCTGACAGTAAAACTGAAGTCTGTTTCTGAGGTGATATCAATGTATATCATTACATTCTGACAGTAAAACTGAAGTCTGTTTCTGAGGTGATATCAATGTATATCATTACATTCTGACAGTAAAACTGAAGTCTGTTTCTGAGGTGATATCAATGTATATCATTACATTCTGACAGTAAAACTGAAGTCTGTTTCTGAGGTGATATCAATGTATATCATTACATTCTGACAGTAAAACTGAAGTCTGTTTCTGAGGTGATATCAATGTATATCATTACATTCTGACAGTAAAACTGAAGTCTGTTTCTGAGGTGATATCAATGTATATCATTACTTTCTGATGATAAAAGTGAAGTCTATTTCTGGGGCAATTTCATTACTTCCTGACAATAAAACTGATGTCTGTTTCTGCAATAATATATTTACTTTCTGACTATAAAAGTACAGTTTCGTTTATGAGGGATATTGTGAATTCCTTTCCATAAAATAAACATCTTTTTTTCTGGAATGATATAATAACTTCCCAACCATAAAACTAGAGTCATATTCAAGGGTGATATCATTACTGTTTTTACTATAATACTGTACTCTCACTTAAGGGTGGGCTTTCCGAGGGTTTTCCATGGTTCTTCCTACACCATTAATACTGGCCCCCATATATAGCCTATCATGTGCTGAAAAATGGTGTTAAACCCTACAACAACAACAATAAACTGTATTTCATTTAAGGGTGATGTCATTACTTCCTGACTATAAAACTAGAATCTCATTTAAGGGTGATATCATTACTTCTTGACTATAAAACTGTACTGAGTCTCATATTTAAGTGTGATTTCATTACTTCTTGACTATAAAACTGCACTGAGTCTCATATTTAAGGGTGATTTCATTACTTCATGACTATAAAACTGTACTGAGTCTCATATTTAAGGGTGATTTCATTACTTCTTGACTATAAAACTAATCTGTTAAAGGGTGATATCATTAATTCTTGACTATAAAACTGTACTCTCATTTAAGGGTGATTTCATTACTTCTTGACTATAAAACTGTACTCTCATTTAAGGGTGATTTCATTACTTCTTGACTATAAAACTGTACTCTCATTTAAGGGTGATTTCATTACTTCTTGACTATAAAACTGTACTCTCATGGAAGGGTGATTTCATTACTTCTTGACAATAAAACTGTACTCTCATGGAAGGGTGATTTCATTACTTCTTGACTATAAAACTGGACTCTCATTTAGATCTGATATAAAACCTACCTGACTATAAAACTAGTCTCTTTTAGGGGTGATCTAATTACTTCCTGACTATTAAACAGTAGTTTCTTTGAGGGTGTTATCAACAACAAAATTCCTCATATCTACTGGTAATTAAAAGTGGCACAGAGGCAAGTAATTTAAGATATCTATCCAACCAAATGTGTACAACTTTTAAACAGATTCTGAATATGGTAATGTCCGAATGAAGAACTATTCAAATCAATGTTGGACAAGTAAAAGTTACAATTCGTGTCCTTGAGACATGTGGCAAAACGAAAATTGTTCAAGCCTTGTCTTCCTCATGCATGAATTTAAGCATACATAAAAATGCTTGAACTGCAGCTCTTATATGCCCAGTGGTGTGAAGGATGAATCCACTCTTAATATGTATGCATGATTTGTTAGATGTACAGATTTTAATATCAGGCTAATTTAATTTTCCTGAATTTGTGACAAAGAGGCCAAATACCACATAGAATAATGCCATATGGGCAATCAACTGCTGATGTAAAAAAACTTAGCTACAGCAAGAAGCGATGAAGTCAGCTGAGAGTAATCAATTCAAGGTTTTGCACAATAAGGATTTTGTTGTCTTTAGTTGTTTTTTTTTAAGTTAAGGGTTGGGGTTGGAGAATGCCACCATGGCATATTTTTATTTTATCTGATTGGTTGTGGTGATGGATATGGTTGTTGTTGTTTTTATGGACAAACTAGAACAGTATCGCTTATCATTAATAACTGAAGAATAATTTTACAATGTGCATCAGAATACACTGTAGCTGTCACTATTACATCATTCTGACATTGTGATTGGATCCACAAATCAGTAAAGTCAGCAAAACATGATGAACTTTTTGCTAGAGAGCTCTCAAACTGCAAAAACCCAGATATGCCATCACATAATGCACCTGCAGATCTGAGTTGATGCTGTTTGTAAGGCATAACCAGTAGAAAAAACACAGACCCTGAGTTGATGCTGTTTGTAAGGCATAACCAGTATAAAAAAAACACCATAAACCCTGATTTGATGCTGTTTGTAAGGTGTAATCAGTAGAAAGAAAATAGACCCTGATCTTTTGGTGAATTATGTGATACACATTTATATTTGGTAAATAATCACATTGCCATAATCTTGTTGTTTTAAAAATACATTTATAGAGGAAAAACATATCTCTTTCTTACTTTATGAAAAATAGTGCACAAGACAATATCATTTCTTTAGGATTAACTGTTAGTTTTATCTTTTACTAATTCATTGCTCAGAATTAGTTTTTTTAAATCTTTGCATTCTGCTATCACTTCCATACATCTCCTAAAAACAACTTTGCTTCATTTAAATCATTGTGCCAGGTTTGGACACCAAACTTAAATTTGTGACTGTGTTTTTTGTATATCTTTGATTTAAATCGAGAATAGGACTAAACTGCATCCTATAGTTTCATAACTGAAGAAAGTTATTTAATTCTGGATTCATTATTAGACTAGGTTTGAAAATTAAATATGACAATCAACAGAAATTTCTTAAATTGTTTGCTTGACGCTTTTTTCAGATCCATATGTTAACAGGCTGAGGCCCAAGAGTTTGAAGGAACAAGATACAAAATCATATTTCTGGATTAATGGACTTTAAGTTAAACTCAAATAATTTTGGAGAAGTAATATATATAATAGGTTTTACCAGTCCTGATTATCATTTGTATTCCATTACCATGCTAAGACTCAGCGAAAACGCTTTATTTTATTCTGTATTAATGAAATCTTACACTTAAAGCATCTATGACTATAATAATTTAACGTTTTAAAAATAGTTATACAAGTCGTTCTTTATCCTGATCTATTAAAACACAGATGTGTGCCTTTACGACTTTTTCTATGTGCTGTAGCAGTCTGAAACAATAATGAACTTTTTCTTTGCAGATATTCTGAGATTTAAATTACAAAACATCTCAGAACTACTGCAGCTTCGTAAATCCCTAAGTTAAAAGAACAATCAACACAAGTGTAGACTTTTACACAAAGATACCTTAATGGGTATCTGAACAAACTGTTTTGAGCAGAGATTATGTGAGTGAGTTTTACAGCAGCACTTGATAAGAAATGAGTTTCTTAACACTTTAGTTATTTTCACTGAATTATTTCAATTTTGATGGCTGGGCTAAACAGTGTGATATACTTAAGTAAAGTTCAATCCTTACTTGATTGATTGTCATTGTTGCCTTCCAAGGCCATGTCTTCTGTAAAGTTTATAACATAGCAAAAATGTTAAATTTCAAAGGTAAAGAGACATATATAAACAAAAGCTATGATGGACTTTGTCCCTGATGTTTGGATTGACAAGCTCATTGATCAGACTGGGCTATTCTGACCACCTGTCTAGCTGAAGTCAAGGTCAAAGTCAAGGTCAAAGTAGTGTTGCATTGGAGTGGCAATAACCTACCCCCCCCCCTTTCAAACTACCAGAATCATTTACTCCACTGATATGGGATGCAACCCACAGTATACATGTTGCTTCCATTATCTGCCTTTTATGAATACATCAAGCCTACTATACATTTAAAAGCTCGCAGAGGGTATCTCAGAATAGAAAATAAAAATATCTTATAAAACTGAATACACCAAACTATAAAGCTTAGACTGTTAAATAATTTAGAATGCACTTTGTCTAATGGTTCAAGTTCGATTCAAAATTCAACTGACTGGTGAAGTGTATCTGAAAATGTGCCCCAAAATACTAGTTCTTCATACCATTCTAAGTTAGAATTGAAAGCACCTATTGCATCAGCTATATGCATGGCTCCATCATCCTCCAGTCTGTTATAACCCAAGTCCAGTGTTTTTAAGGCTGTGTTTTTCTTCAGCACCTTTGCAAGCTCTTTAACCCCATCACGAGTGATTCTGTTGCTAAGGAATATCAAGATAAACTCAAAGTGAAATAATGCAAATTCATTGAATATTAAACTTATAGAGAATGCATCTTAAAATGAAATATCACACTCATATTTTCTTAAATCTAAATCCTGAACTTTAGTCTTAAATAGATGACCATTCTTTTCAGTCACTATCTTTCCTGACCATGAATTTTCATTCAAACGGTGCTTAGAATTATCAATGGTTCACTGTACTGGAATGCCTGATTTCCTAGGCAGAAATAATAGTTTTCACGTCAAGCACATAAATTAAATGATAACCTCTAATCAAAAGCACCAGTGGTTCTATTTTACTTTTATTCTTCATTTTTTTACTATTTTATTCATAATTAAATATGAGAAAACAAGAACATTTTGCAAACATCTTCTTACATCTCTGAGAGAAGAAAATGAGCTCAGATCATGATTGTAAGAATATAAAAGAAACCAGTTTGTTTTAGTCACATTATATTCAAGAAATTTGTTTGAGAACCATCAAGAAACCTGTTAGAGAACCATCAAGAAATTTGTTTTAGAACCATCAAGACACTTGTTAGAGAACCATCAAGAAACTTGTTTTAGAACCATCAAGAAAATGTTTGAGAACCATCAAGAAAATGTTTGAGAACCATCAAGATATTTGTTTGAGAATCATAAAGAAAATGTTTGAGAACCATCAAGAAAATGTTAGAGAACCATCAAGAAATATGTTCTCATGTTGAGAACTCACATCACCTCTGTAGTGGAAATGGACAAAAACAAAAATGCAAAACATTCTGAGATTAACTTCATCTGCTAGGGTGAAGACACAAGGGAACATCCAAGAACATGTACTTGGCATTTGGTCAAGAATTCCAAAACAGATCACCCAAAGACAGCAATTTATTTCAAAGTAACTCATAATTTACTAAATGTTATATGGGGCCTAGTGAGCGGTATTAAGCACTCTCTATTATGAATCACTGCCATCTCACCTGTCTGTGTGGGTTCGAGTCTCCAATTTGGCCAATGTGGGTATGTGAGAAAGCTTGCCAGTAACTTCTCATGGGTTGGTGGTTCTTTTCGGGGGTTTTCCTGGGTTCTTCCTCCACCATTAGTACTGGCTGCCATGTATAGCCTATCATGTGCTGAAAAATGGTGTTAAAGCCAACAACAACAATAACAACTAAATATTATATCCTCTAGAACAGGGGTCTCAAACATGCAGGCCGCATGCGGCCTGCAAGGGCATATTGTGTGGCCCGCGACGCACTTTGGGATTTTCAAAAAATTGACATTTCATTTATTTCTTTTTCTCTTGCCACCGTTTGAACTTTAACATAGCGCCATTTTAACCATAAGAAACTCTGACTTACTTTTTTATTCATAGTCTTTCTATTAATTGTCGCGCTCGATGCAAACTTCTGGTTCCGGTTTTTTAGTAAAGTGATCGAGTTGATGTTGAATTGTAAAGTTGATTTTGCTGCATTTTTATAAACATAAAAGTCCGTATAAATGTCTTCTGTTTGAAAAAAAAGAAAACTCGTGGACGAAAAGAGTTAGATGGCTGAGTCGTGGTAATGTTTTGAAGCGTTTCTTTGCACTTACAGATGAAATCGCTTCATTCATGAAAATGAAATATAAAGCAGTTCCTTTGCTGACTGATCCTACTTTTCAATGCAACCTTGCTTATCTAACAGATATTACGGATCACTTGAATGCATTAAACTTAAAGCTTCAAGGTAAAAACCAGATTATCACACAGATGTATGACAATGTGAAATCGTTCAAAGTTAAACTACGTTTATGAATGAAGCAGCTTGGTGAGGGCAATTTGGCCCATTTCTCAACTCTGAATTCCTTAGGAAAAGTTGAACCCAAATGCTTGAAAGAATATACAGATTTGTTGTCTATCTTACTTCAACAGTTTGATGTGCGCTTTGACGACTTTAAGGTACTGGAGCTGCAATTTCAACTTTTTTCAACGCCTTTTGCTGTAGAAATGACAATGCTCAGAGGAATTGCAAATGGAGTTGGTGGAACTTCAGTGTGATAGTATTTTGAAGCAAAAATATGCAGAAGTGGGGATTCCAGAATTCTACACGTTTCTTTCATGAGAAAGGTTTCCGAGGTTACTCGCTGCTGCTGCAAGGGTTATTGCAATGTTTGGAAGTACATATGCATGTGAATAATTTTTCTCATCCATGAAGATTAACAAGTCTGTGCTAAGGTCACGACTCACTGATGAACATTTGCAAGCAACACTGAGATTGGTTTCTTCTCATAAATTCAAGCCTAATATTGAGGTCCTTGTTGATGCAAAACGCTGCCAGCTAAGTAGCCAAAACAAAAACTGACCGAAACGTAAACCTAATATGGTAATTACATCCACGTTACACATTAGTTTTAATAAATGGATTAAATGATATTTATACAGCACTATGTTCTTATTATATTGTTTTTTTATTGACTTTTTATCATTTTAAAAAATACATCCGATGATGCGGCCCTCGGGTTACTTTACAAGTCATCATCTGGCCCTCAGAGCAATTGGAGTTTGAGACCCCTGCTCTAGAATATGTACATGCATGGATAATCATGACAGCATTTTATGCAATACAAGTAGCAAAATATACCAACAGAAAGACTGTTAAAACTTTATCAAGCCAATATCAGGCAGCAAGTGAAAACTGATAACAAGGGTTTAGGTATTAGAAGTGTTAAAGGACAAAGGCTTTCTGAGCAGGGGAGATAACATGGTATAGGTTAGTCATTACCAGCTAAGATCCAGGTACTGAAGTGTGAAGTTTTCCATCAGACACTCTGCCAGTCTTGTGGCACCAAAGTCTCTCATGTCATACTTCTGTAGATGCAGCTCCTGAAGAGATGTGTTCACCTACACAAGGAACACAAGATGTATTTTCATGTATTAAAAATCACTGTATTTTGCTCTCATTTTAAATTCTTTGCATTATACATTTCCCATTGTTCCATAATTCAGAACTGAGTGTACTGATATTGGCAAACAAAAATATTGTAATATTGATTATTATCACCTTAAAATCATTATCATTTCATGAAAGTTAATACCACTACTGGATTTGCTCAGATTTGTATGTGTGCTGATAATTGCTGATTTCAACACCTGGATAATACATTAGGCAAAATACAGATTAATGACAAGGTGACATTCTAGTGGTTGTTACTTTAAGAAGAAAAGTATTTTTCAATCAAAGACAGAAAAAAACCATCTTACCCCTTTTGTTGTCCAAATGCAAAAGGACAACATCAAGTGAGAAGTGACCAAAAAACCAAATCAGTTTGTATGTAACTTTATGGATGGTGGCTTGTGAACACTGATATATGGAACTTTTTGAAACAAAATATTTAAAAAATATTTAAGAGATAGAGCAACCCAATTCCACTTAAAAATATGTAGGATAGTATGCAATTGATTTGCTATCTGATATCTGTCTACAAGTACATCTATTTACATAGTAAAGAACATGGATAAGTTTCATGTCTAATTTTCCATATTAAATGGAAATGTTAATTAAAAAGTACCTGTAATTGTCCATAAAAATAATTGGCGATAAATACTTAAAAATTCAACAGATTTGCACAAGCTGAAGACCAAATCCCTTCTTATAAAATACACAATGATAAGTATATGTTAATGATTTAGTTTTGTTTATATGACACCATGGGTTACATTGACCATCCAACTTCAAACTTCTGACACTGGAAGAAACAACTTTCCTTACAAATAATTAAAATACTTGGTTGTACACAAGTTATTAAAATATTGTACATGAGGGTACACATGCCTTGTACACAAGCAATTAACATATTGTAGAAAACTGTACACAAGCAATTTAAGTATTGTAGATGATTGTATAAATGCAATTAAAATATTGTAGATGATTGCACACATGCACACAAGCAATTAAAATATTGTAGATGATTGTTCACAAGCAATTCACCCATGTGTATACAACAGCAAGATACTTATACTCCACCTCTGACAATCGTATACTCTTTATTCCCACTATAAAAATAAAGTCATATGGACAACGTTCTTTTCTGCATAACAGGGTCCAGCAACTGCCCATTGAACTTAGACACAAAGACACAGTGATCTCATTCAAGAGTGCTCTTAAAACTCACCTATTTTGACTACAAGAACAATCTTAAAGACCTAATAATGTTTCCTAGCTTAACTATTTTCAGCATGTCTTATGTTTTCTAATTTCATAATCATATACTTATATAGGTTTTTTATGTTCTAGGTATTGTCTAATGTTGAAAAGCACTTAGAGCTTCTAAAGATTAGGTGTTAAAAAATTCCTCATTATTGTTATCAAAATTATTGTTATTGTTATTATTATTATTAAATAGCACAATGTATCCATCAACCTAAAACTTTTACTGAAATCACTGATTCAGGCAATGTTCTCATGGATCTTAGTGTATTATTCATTTGTCATCAAAAACACTTTCATTTATATTAATTTAAGTATATTTTATTTGCACTGTTTACTAGTTTTTTTATTTTTATATGCAATGGTTTATAAAAAAATTGTATCTTGTATACATCCTGGTCAAAAATCTAATTCAATGTTTACCTGACCAAAATTATTTGTTTAATAATTCTGTAAACAACTAACACAGAGACAATATTTTCTCAATGAGAGGGATATTTGGATCATTATCAATAGAAGTAAACATATTTATATTATTATGAGTCAAGGATATTGTGTTTACCATGTTCTTTATTATAACTTGAGTAACAGACCTTCTAATTAAAACAAAATTAGCCTTCATCCAGTTTATCATTTTGTGTCTTAATTTATATAATCTTTTTTTTACTGGAAGATTATTTATTCCTGTGATAATATTTGTGTGCAAATTATTTTTTTTGTATTCAGATTTTAAGTTTGAGTGAAATTATATATTATTCTCTGGAAATACAAAGTGCTCATAATATTCTTGGAAAGTTATATTAACTGGGACTTAAAAGTTAATTCAAACAAGGAAACCTTGGATTAAATTGCTGTTCTTCAACAAGACTGTTGGCACATCAGTAAAAATTTATGCAATTAGTACATTAGTTCATTAGAGACTGATCATTACAGGCACATCAACACCTTCAGTATTAGAAATTATTTTGCATAACACCAAAGATTATTCATAACTTTATTCATTAGGACATAGCTTAGTAATTCTAATATTATTTGGGATTTAAATTGCAAAACAGTAAGCTCTTTTTCTAAATTTTCACTTCATATTCAATGGAAATAAATTATTTGTTGAATTTTAGAAACTTAAGCTTGTTACTTCTCACTCTTTTCTATTACTTAATTTGACACCTCAGAGTCATAATAATTTGTATTTTGCTATAATTAAAGGTCTTAAACTATGTAGCAGAAAGAAGTGAAATGAACAAGTTTAGTCAAATCAACAAACAATTTATTTTTGTTAGTTACAAAATGAAACTTTACGAGAAATTTGCAGTATTGTGAATTAAATAACAAATAGTCCTAATGTTTGAAAACAATTTCATTAATCTTGAATGTTCTGATGCACCACAATGATGTAATCTATAATGTCTTTCAATGAGTTCACAATAATTCCAAAATAATTTGTTAACCAAAAATCAATGAGCACTTTGTAATTCCAATTAATATTTTGATTCCACAAACTGATCTTAAAACAGGAAATACATTTGTTTACCAAGTCCCTATATAAACATTTTTACTTGAGCAAGTTGTGAGTCATTCCCATGGAAAATTCCAATCAACGTGTAAACAAATTTGTTTCCAGAACATTCTAAGCTCATAAGCAATCCATTTATAACCTACAATGATGGCAATAGTCATGCCAACATCCTGTTTGTAAATGACCATGATCTTAAAAGTATGATATACAATCTTGTAAAAAAGTAACATGCACAAGATCTACATAAATAATTAATACAAGGCAGCCATTTTTATCAATGATAAGGAACCTGAAAAATACTTCTTACAAAAATTATAATGTTAAATATGATTAAGGACATTTTAGTTATTTTCCAGTAATAAATATTTGATGTACAGCATGGTGTCCAAATTATCTTTGTATAATCAATAGTTAAATATTGGGTGGTTATAGGTGAGAAGCCACACTAATCCACAGCAGGTACTCATTATCTGACTAAGCAATCACAGTAAGTACTCTGTGTGTGTGTTTGTGTGTGATTAGGATTTTTTTAAAGTAGCTTTAAAAAAAAATCAGTCATATCACTATAATGTCTACAGTGAGGTAGTTTATAGCGATGTCTAGCACTGGGGCATCATGCCACAGACATGTAGCATGATGTCCCACCCAGTCACACTATCCTAACACCAGGCCGACCAGTCCTAATACTAACCTCTTAATGTTGAGCGCCAAGCAAGGCAGCTGTTAGTACCATTTTTGGAAGTCATTGGTATGACTCGGCCGGGGATTCAACCCATGACCTCCTGCTTCCATGGCTGATGCTCTAGCCACTACAAACATCTGATGAATTAAAAGAACTGAATGCAGTTGTGACTAACTTGTGTTATTCCCATTTATTACTATTACCCTGAAGAGCTCAAATGAATTATTTTGTTAATTTGTAACACATTTACCATATGCAGAAATGATAATGATTTTGTTAAGTAAATAATTTTATGGTATTCCTTTGTAGTTTATCTAAGTTTATTTTTTATACAATTTTAGGTCTCGAATAATTACTGTGAAGACTCATACTGGAATTTTAATTACTAAACTGATGTATTACATATTTTAATTCAATGAAAATTTAAATAACAAAATTATAAGCTAATAAAAAATAAATCTTAATTGTATCTGTTGAGAGATTTTTCCTTAAGTCTCTTCTGACAAAGACTTTTGATTTGTTTGTTTTTTTATGGTTTAACGCCACTTTTCAGCACAATATAGGTTATACATGGCGGCCAGTATTAATGGTGGAGGAAGAACCCGGAAAAACCCTGGAATGAACCACCGACCCACGAGAAGCTACTGGCAAGCTTTCTCACATAACTATATTAGCCGAATCTTAGACTCGAACCCATGCAGACAGAGGTGAGATGGCAGTGATCTGTAACAGACAGCGCTTTATACCACTTGGCCACTCGGGGCCCCCTAAAGACTTTTGAAATCTTACACACATATTACATATACATATAATGACATACACATGCATATACACAGATACATACACATATAGCATAAACACAAGAAAAGTAAATGATAATGTCACTGCAAAAATCATAGAAAAATTCAAAGTTGCTAATTCATTTTGATTACAGTAATCTTGAGAATAACAATGGGAAAATTTACTTGGAAACCAGACAAATCTACTGTGCATCTAGATTTTTCCAGAATCCTGGGACCACCATGACTTGCAATACTAGACATGTGTGTATTCATTCTAAAACAATGAACCCTTACATCCTCTTAAAATGAATTTTACCTTCAACATCTTGGCAAAATGCACTGTTGTCTCCTCCTGATGTGTAAAGAGGATAGGTCTGTTGACATTCAGTGCCTTAATGGATGTATTTTGGTGAAGGATGGTAGACAAAGCTATTATACTCTCAATTTTCTGAAGAAGACAAAAATAGATAAGTTCTGTAGGATATGAAATTTATGCAAATGCACCCTCACTTTAATACCTAATATCTACATATAAATAGAGTATCTGCACTGAGCATAACAAAACCTGTAAAATTCATTAATTAATTATTAATATTGAATATCATTATATTAGCGCATGACTTTAATAATAAGATGTTTACTAACGGACATTTTGCAACCAAGCAACCAGATGCATTCCTTGATCATCTGGTTGGTTGTAAAGAGCATTTTACCAACTGCACATAGCAGAGGTCGTACAATGGCAGACATGCTAGTTTTGGTGTTCAGTGGTAATATCTCTGCTTTAACATAATGCTATTGTCACAACACACAATCTGCTATAACAAAATGCTTTTATCACAACACACAATCTGCTATAACAGAATGCTATGTCAGAACAGACAATATGCTTAAACATAATGCGATTGTTATAACACACAATCTGCACTAAGAAAATGCTATTGTCACAACACTTAAATTGCTATAACCAAATGCTTTTATCACGACACACAATCTGCTATAACAGAATGCTATGTCAGAAAAGACAATCTGCTTAAACATAATGCTATTGTCACAACACTTAATTTGCTATAACCAAATGCTTTTATCACAACATACAATCTGCTATAACAGAATGCTATGCCAGAACAGACAATCTGCTTAAACATAATGCGATTGTTATAACACACAATCTTTACTAACAAAATGTTATTGTCACAACACACAATCTGCTATAATAACATAATGCTAAAGTCACAAAACACAGTCACCACTATTCTATAGTTTTAAAGTCATTAAACGTTATCATAAAAACATTGATTTTGCTGAAACATTCTCTAAGAGGTACATTTATAGATTTTGTTCTCAGATAAGAAATTTATCCCTTGAAAACCATCCCATGAAAATGGCAGAGATGAGAATCCACACCCGATCATGTGAACATTCTGGAGAAATCACTATTCCCATATTATGTTTAAAATAATGATAATGGTACAGTTACAAAAAGATTCCCAATATTTCAAGCTAATCAAACTCTTTAAAAAAGAAAAAGAAAAAACTTACAAGAAAAGGAACCAATATGTTACACCCAAATCTAAGTGACAAGAACAAAAGTGGCACCAGTGTGAATAGCCTAATGTTCTTCATGTTTGTTAAACTATAACATTGCTTGAATCAAGGAAAGTGTGAATGATACTGATTTTAACAATGCCACAAGTCCATCATTGCAAATATTTCTTTAAAAGTAAGAAACTCAGCCAAAGTCATTCCCAAAATTTAATAATAATGATATGACCTAGTGACTGATTACAGTTTGGACTTCAAGGAAAATGCTCAAAATAGAAAGCTGTCACTCATTTTGTTCCAGTAAATATGTGATACAGCACAATGAGTTTTAACTTTGTTCAAGACTGGCATGATACAGCACAATGACAGTTCTGACTTTGCACAAGACAAGCATGATACAG
Organism: Unio pictorum; assembly: GCA_030141615.1. Lineage (NCBI taxonomy): Eukaryota > Metazoa > Mollusca > Bivalvia > Unionida > Unionidae > Unio > Unio pictorum. Next base: position 932,684 of record JARLTB010000256.1, on the reverse strand, counting down.
TATAGATACAGTTGGATTGGATTGCTGATCTTAAACATCTTGATGGGAAAAGAATAACAAACACATATATACATTTTAAAAAGACAAACCCCACCACAGAATTAGATGCTAAGAGAAGTCTCTGTCACACAAGTAATACAAAAGATATTTCAAAAATTGATTAAAAAACAGAAATTTTCAATACACTGGATCATTGAAGATACACACCTGGATGTGAAATATTTATAAGTGATGGAGAAATAATTGTTGGATGTTCTCAGGTTCAAGTCAATCATGACAAAGTTTGTGACATGTGATGTGTGGATATACATCGTCTCCTACAAGGCTTTAAGTCCAACACTATATATACTTCCAAGTTCCAAGTTTGTTACAAGGGAAGGATGGATTGGCATTGGCTTCTGCATACAACACTATGTACATACTTTGTGACAAGAGGAGTGTAGCTATTCACTATCTTGAGCAAAGTTCTAAATACATCGCTTTGTACAATTTTCCAATGTGTGCTTACTTAATTGTATTTAAAATATACTCTTGTCATAACAAAGTCTAATATTACTATCTAGTGGCCCACTATAGTCAGTGACTGTTTACTGAGAAAAACTGTAAAATAACAAGTTGATACACTAATCATTTTATAGAAAATAAAGCAGCTGTGTGAAAATTTGCCCAAGACATGATCTAGATCTTTGTAGTTAGGTAGGAGTAATTAGTAGAACAAGAACAACTGCCCTTGTATAATGGGACAGCAGATTAGGGTCTATACTGGTTCTACAATGACAAAGAAATTATGGAGAAAAAAAATTAAGAATCCCGTTCATCATGCCTGCATAACCATCTGATGAGATCACTATGTTATAGTGCTTTAAATTTTCAGAATAAATGGAATCTAAGTCCGAATCTGATGATTTTAAAGAAAACATTATAATAAATGGTAAAACATCTATACTTACAAGGTCACAGTCACCAAGGTCCAGCTCTTGTAGATATGCATTGACCAGCAGCATCTGAGCAAAGTACATCCCCCCTTTGTTACCAATCTTATTGCCGTTCATCTTCAAAGACTTCAGTCCCTCATTAAACTGGAAATTTTAAAGCAGTTGGTACAAATAGTTACCAAAATCAAGCTATAACAAATAACAGTGACAGAAATGTTTTGTTTTCAATGTGATAACCCTTTAGGAGTGAATACCTTTTCCTTTTTAGAGTGAATCCCCTTTGGGAGTGATTCTAAGGAATATATATTCTTAAAAATATAATACAAAAATTTATTTGTAAAATACTTTTCATATTTTTGTATTCTAATATTTTCACATGTGAAGATATATATCCTTAAATTTTAGCATATGAAAGTACATTATTTTTCATCACAACATACAACACTTCAAATTACATGTTATACTGGCAGGAAGAAAAACAAGTGTTTTGTTACATAAAGCAATAAATGAAAACTGCATTATTTTTTAGGCATGGATTTTTCATTATTTACCCAGTATATTTATCTCACCAGTGTCTGTGTCTCTATGAAGCTACTTGCTAGGAAAGAAATGAATGCAAAAAAGTCAAAATATAAAGAACCAAGAAAATATAGTCCAACGAGTTGAAAGTTTATTATGCAATTTCTTTAAAAAATTCAAACAGTATACACTTACCTCAAGACTCTTAGCTAGGGCTTTAGCTCCATCTTCACCAATCTCATTGCACATCAAATTCAATGACTTTAGCTCTACATTTTCCTGAAAAAAATAAGCATGATTATTATTGACAGACTATATATCCCATGCCAAACTATGAAGTTCAAAAGTGAGACATTAACTAGCAGGCCCATTAGCAATGCATTTTGTTTCCATAGCTGACATTGCATTACAAGTATTGAAGTAAAAGTGAACCAGATATTTAATCTTTTGAGATCTTGTTGTAGGTTTTAACGTCATTTTTCAGCACACGATAGGCTATACATGGTGGCTAGTATCAATGGTCTAGAACTTTGATTTTATAGTATTTAAAAAGGAAAATTTCAATATTCAACACTAGGCATTATTCTCTTTTTTGTTCTTTTTTTTCTTAATAGTTTTTCATTATGCTACACTGATATGTATGTAACGGAATCAAGTATGGGTCATGAATCCAACTACATATACTTAATTATCCAACAATTGTAATATAGGTAGGTATCAAAGTCCTCACCTGCAGGAGTTTGGCAATGAAGGCCAGTCCCTTGTCAGTTATATTATTATAGCGCAAGTCAATGCTCTCTACATAAACATTGTTCTGCAGCCATCTGTACATGACCTCGCAGTCAGTGTCATCCAAACGCTTGTCTGTCAGTAGATGATTGTTCCCTGCCAGATACAGGTGCATTCTGTCTCTTGCTTCACTAAGTAGCAAAAATGTTTATTAGATTCAACACTAGCATGTCTCAATCATGAATTTACAAAAGTCAGTGATTTCTGTGCACATTCTACATCCATGCTGATGAAAACTTAGGTTTATGATATTATTATAGTTTTGGATCCTAATTATTACCTTAAGAGATTACCATTTCGAATATTACCAAATATTCTGTAAAAGTTAAATACAATATGCAGCTTTAAAATAAATAAGTGTTCTGCAGACCCTTATGCCTCATTTGCTTCTTTGCAATTGATGTATTCAACCCCATCCTCCAACCCATGAGCAAATTTTAGCTGTAAAATTGCAGCAAGGACTAAAAACAATTTTCACAATGGTACCGCAGCTTTGTGGCTGAAGAGTTATACCCATGTCTCGGTACAATTACACAGGTAAGACATGTCTCATCCTACTTACACAGTTAAGACATGTCTCATCCCACTTACACAGGTAAGACATGTTTCATCCCACTTACCAAGGTAAGACAATAATTCTCTGTTAGTAATATTATAATTCCTGCACAGCAATAAAACACTTGAAGCTAACATTTTAAGTTATGTTCTTTGACTTCAGTGAGTGTTTTCTTCTATTGTAAGCAATGAATTTGATCATCAGTAAGTAATTTTATATTATTATCTGACTTACAGAATATTTATACTTTTAAATAATAATAAAATAATTTTTAAAAAATGGTGAAACAAAATTCTTAAAATACAATTCTATATACTGCACATTAGATTAATATAAGAAGGTGAAAAAATAAATTCTTGAAAATTCTCTAACTGAGAGCAAGATAATATCCATATCCAACAATATTTAATTAAGTTCTTTTCCTAGAAATTATTATTCTCGAAAACAGTTGCATCTGGACATGATGAAATTGGCGATGGAAGCAAATAAATCTAAAAGCTACAGCTTCTATGCAGGCATAGGTTTTTTATGTATTCAATGGTAATTCCATGCAAGGGTTAGCCTCATCAGCCACCTGCACATACACAGAACAGAACAAGCGCATCCAACCCACGGATGACTAGAGAAGTCCTCAACAAGTTGATGGATGAACAACAAACAATGGTAAATTAAAGACAAAACTGCAGTGAACATTTCATTCATATTTCTGAAATCTTTAACTTATATTTGGCTGCCCCAAACTGCAAATATATGAGTAGTAATTAACTTCCATTATTATTGTCAGTTCATAAAGAATGTCTTCGGTGTTTTTATATATTTTACTGCATAGTTCATTTTCTCTCTCCAATAATTCGACAGCATTGGAACTGTGTAGAATTTCTCCAAACTGTATTGTATTATACTCTATAACGCACTACTAAGTCTCAGTGTCAAACACATATAAATACTTGGCTGGATTTATCTGAATGGCCTATTTTTATATGGTTATGCATTCCTCTGAAATTAGTAGAAATTCAACTAATAAATAATGATTTAAAAGCGATAGTTTCTTAATCAATAAATATTTGCTTGTACTGTTACAATTTATATCTTAAGCATCAATGAGGACTCAGAATGCTACATCATCAAGAGTGCTACTGTTACAATTTATATCTTAAGCATCAATGAAGACTCAGAATGCTACATCATCAAGAGTTCTACTGTTACAATTTATATTTTAAGCATCAATGAAGACTCAGAATGCTACATCATCAAGAGCTCTACTGTTACAATTTATATTTTAAGCATCAATGAGGTCTCAGAATGCTACATCATCAAGAATGCTACTGTTACAATTTATATTTTAAGCATCAATGAGGTCTCAGAATGCTACATCATCAAGAGTTCTACTGTTACAATTTATATTTTAAGCATCAATGAGGTCTCAGAATGCTACATCATCAAGAATGCTACTGTTACAATTTATATCTTAAGCATCAATGAAGACTCAGAATGCTACATCATCAAGAGTTCTACTGTTACAATTTATATTTTAAGCATCAATGAGGACTCAGAATGCTACATCATCAAGAGTGCTACTGTTACAATTTATATTTTAAGCATCAATGAGGACTCAGAATGCTACATCATCAAGAGTGCTACTGTTGCTGACATGGGGCTCACAAAGACGTATCTATTGATAAATAGTTTCTCCATGTAGAATATAGGGAGATGACACAGTTTCATTTTAGAATTTCTCCAAGAAAGAGTAATGCAGTAATACATTTGAACAGAACAATATGAACTGTTTTTCTGAGCAATATTACAGTCCTTATGTCCAGCAGTTATGTATATCTATATGTCTGCTTAACTTTTGTTCATGATTGAAGGTTGTACCTACCTGACTTTTGTCATGATTCAAAGAAAGTAAACAAGATGCATACTTGAACTTTAGTTGAATACCTTATACTCTTTACAAATTAGTGAATTTTTCCATTTTTTCCAGAACATTATGTTGCATCATAGGTCAAGTGACAGTTTGTATATATATACACAGATTTTGTAAGCAAAGTCTTGATTCCTGTTCAATATCAGTCTTCAATCTATGATCAGAGTTTAAAGTTGTGCTGAGATATAATTTGACATAAGTTATTTACTTATATTATTTGTTGGAATTACAAAGTGCTCATTGACATTTTTGAGTAACACTAGATTTGAGGTTTATTGAAAACTATTTGAAAACATTCTAGATTGTATCACTGGCAGTACATCAGGACAATCAAGACTCTTGTGACATCAGAACATTTAATACTATTGGAATTCATTCAGATCATTCTATACTTTTGGACATATGATAGGACATAAAGGATTACTTAGGATTTACTCATTTATAAAACAATATCTTTTAAATTTTCACTTTGTATTCTACGGAAATAAATTATTTGTTAAAATTATCTCAAATGAATGGTTTCACTCACTTTCGGTTGCTCAGTTTAAGAGCATAAAGCCAAAACAAAGTATACCTGGTTCATATTTTCCCATACAAATGTAGTAAACTATAATAATAGGAATTTTAATTCTGAATATTCCTACATAAAGATAACTTGAAATACATTTTTGTCCATAAGAAAGGATACCATACCTTTTTTCATTTGTTTTAAATTTTAAATCTTGCTCTGAACAGTCAAAATTATTTTTTAAAAATAGGGTAAAATGCTTAACTGATATACTGATGTGTCAGTATATTCCACATACTCGAAACAAAATTATATTTACCCTATACAAGTTACTTTAATTAATCTACAGCAGTTACAAATACATATTAGGTAGTCATTTACCTTTAATTGTTTAAATTGAGAATTCTAGTTAGACAGCTGTAGCAGGCACATGTAATTATATATGTCAGAGCAACAAAGTACAAATACTGACAAAACCTGATCACATTTTACAAATTAGCAAAGAAAAGAAACACAAGGTGTGTAACTCACATTTGAAATCTGCCCCCACCCACTTCCTTATTAGTTTATCCTATCAGCATGGTCAGCCAATGATAAAATATTATAACATAAAAAATATATTGGTATTCCAAATTTGTTCACCATGTATAATTTAGGCACTCTGTTGAATCTTTTACTGGACGTTTTGCCATTTTTTTCACATTATTCATACTTCTGCAGAATATTAGGGCTCTGGTATCCTGCAGTGAAATATATTAGATTAAATTCTGATTTGTGGTTATTGTTTGTTAAGTCCAGGGTAAAACAATAACCACAAATCAAAGAAAGTGTAGGTTAATCACCATATTATTAATTTTGGCATCCAAACTCAATCTAAATAGATACACAAAAATGAGAAACGTCACACAAAAGTTAAATTATTTGTTAAAGTACTTAAATGGTACATTTATCAAGTCAAGAAATTCTCCTTTTATGCTAATGTATAAAATCAGTGACTGAATATGCTGATTGGATAAAAAAAAAACAACAATTAGCACAAAATTGGCAAAGGGGCAGATTCTTTAGTCACTTGTGCTAGAGTTTTCTTGTTAATCTGTAGAAGACAGGTGTGTGGGTGTTGTTAATAATTTCTTTGTCACTCACAAAAATGGGTGACTTTGTAATCAGCAATTGATTTAAATCTGTAGGAAGTAAAAGGTGATGGTTGGTAGTGATCACTTTCATAAATGGGCTTGTTCTAGACTGGTTTTTAGTGATCCATGACTGAACTAAATGTTCTAGACTGGTTGTTAGTTATCACTTCCAAAATTGGACTTGTTCTAGACTGGTTGTTAGTGATCACTTCCATAATTGGACTTGTTCTAGACTGGTTGTTAGTTATCACTTCCATAATTGGACTTGTTCTAGACAAGATTTTCCTTGTTTAAGTAAACTGTACTATTTCTTCCACTTTTGAACCTAACACCATAAAATGTTCCAAATATAAGTGAAGACATCAAATTGGTTATAAAATATTTTAAAAATTTTAAAAGCATACATGCACTGTGAAACAAAGGGCATAGTGACCAGTAGATGAGTCCTGCACCTGATCAAATGAAGTGGACTAAAATGCCGAAAAGGTTGATTAAAAATCATTGACCTCTAACTGGCAGTCTGTTCAGAAATAACATTTTATTATCTTGTGAAGGATGAGAATGGCATATCGAAGAGATGATGATGGGCCTGTGTCTGTAATGTGCATATTAGAAATACAACCAATACATCAACACACATAACAGCACCAATTTACCATATCGAGACATTCAAAATGTGAAAAGCCCATCATGTCAATATCTGTACAAATAATGTTGCATCACAGATTGTGCCTTCTTAATCATATAAAAAAGTGGCAGATATATATCATTTCATCTCTAATAAATAATACATTACAAAATATTCACAGAATGAGATTCTCTGATAAATTCTAAGGTGTAAAACTGAGTTTCTCTCCATTTAAATATTTACTTTCAGACAATGAAATAAAGTGCAGATTTATCCATAAGTTTGGGTTCAACTTATCATAATTTTGGAACATATGTGTTGCTATCATTCTAAGAATCCTTACTTTGCATTAGCTGGCTACATTTTTTTAATTCAGTGTATATAATTAAATATACAGGCAGAAGCATTGTGGATATATCTTGAAGGATTAATAAGCAATGATGCTGAGCACTTGTTGTTTATTTTCGACATCAAGAGTACAGTCTACTGAAAAACATGTGATAATATCAAGCCATTTGCCATTCTTCCTTTAAAAATCACTGACATGATATATCTTGAACTGAGTCACATAAATGCATGCATTGAGTCTTTTTCTGTTCTTTAGATGGCTTGTAAAGATGTATTTCGAATTTTAGAAATTTAATAAAGTAACCTCCCCATTGCTGTAAATTTACCTCCATACATCATGAAAATCTTTACTTAGAACTTTTCAGCTTGGAAAACATGTAGCTTTCTTAAAAGTTTTTTTCTTGAAAAATAAATTTCAATGAAATTTTCTTAGCTCATTGTTTAAGATAGAATTTTAGAAATACATGTACAGTGAGGATATGGTTAAATTTGAGTATTTTTATTATAACATTTAAAAAAGCTCTGTACATTTTTTGTGCGGCTACATTTAGTCACAGTTTACACTTCCATAAATAAGCATAATATGAGGCATGCAGAATGTTTTATATTTACAGATATTTTAAATTGAAAAGATTTGTGTTAACTTTTTCAAATATTATTTTCAAAGTTCACTAACATTTATTGATGTCTACTATGAGAACAAATCCAGAGTAAGAGAGATAAAACAATTCCACCATTAAATGTTTTCCCATGTAAGATAATAAAAACAATTCATAACGAGTCGAAAACATGATAAATTAATTGTAAAGTAATCCAGTGTTGTTGTATCTTCTTTTTCTCCAATTATAACAATGTGCATACAATATATCCAAGCATTTGTGCCGTACTGGTAAATATGAAAATTTCATTGACATAAATAGTTCATACCCGTGTATCAGTCAGACCCTATAACAAGACATGTTAAAAACATGCAAATAAGTAGTGAAGAAATATTTTTTTTCTCCAGCTGTACTTCAATGATTTATCTTATGAACAATTTCCTGATTTTAAAAAATGAACCAAACCAGAACTAATTACTATATATACTCAATTATAGTCAAACTGCAAAACTACACAGACCCAGATCTGCTGTTAAATCATGTGAGAGCTGATCTAGGTCTGTATTACTGCAGCTAGACTTGATTTATAAGCAAGTATATACAGCAACTTAAAGACAGTAATTGAAAGATGGAGACATTTACAATATCACCACAATAAGAAGGATAATTCCGAGATTTGACTCAGGCATGTGAGCATATATTTAAAATGATATATGTTAGAAAATTAAAATTACATGCTCCTGTGTTAAAAAGTATGCTACTGATAAAAAGTTACATTTTTTACAAATCCAATTAAAAGAGATTTATTTAACACTTACTGAAATATTGAGAGATCATTATAATGATAGTTCATTTCATAATCATAATTTTTGTAATCTCCAATTCAATCAGTATGTCTCGATGAATTATTTAAGATAAAAAAATTTATAATGTATATAATAAAACTTAATACTTACCGTGTCTTTTGCCACCTGTGCATGTGCCAAGTGCAGCAACAACACAACACCAGTATTTTCAGGGGAATAAAAAAAAGACAATGATGGACAAGCACAAAACATCAGCCATTAAATCATTTTACTGCAAGCAAAACTAGGTAGTAAACCAAAACTAAAATCCCAGTGTCGCAAACAGTATTTCTCTAAAACTGTTACAACTTATTTTTAGATATTGTTCTGCATACAAATAAAAAACACGAAGCTTTTAACAATGTTACGCTGATGACATTATTCCTGGACAACAATACTAATTTAGCCAAAATTATGGAAATAAAACTCAGTATTACTGTACATAATTATCATGTCCCTACTCAGTATTACTGTACAATATTATCATGTCCCTACTCAGTATTTCTGTACAATATTATCATGTCCCTACTAAGTATTACTGTACAATATTATCATGTCCCTACTCAGTATTACTGTACAATATTATCATGTCCCTACTCAGTATTACTATACAATATTATCATGTCCCTACTCAATATTACTGGAAAATATTATCATGTCTCTACTCAGTATTACTGTACAATAATATCATGACTTTACTCAGTATTACATGGCCAACGTTTAATAAAATTAACATCGATTACTTACTATGAAATTAACATTGCCAACTTGAAATGAAATTAACATGATTACTTGCCATGAAATAAACATTGCCAGCTAGCTGTGAAATCAACATGGTAAACTATGAAATTAACATTGCCTAGTTGCTATGAAATTAGCATTGTACATTTGCAATGAAATTAGCACTGCATGCTTGCAAATTACATTGCCTACTTGCGATGAAATAAGCATTGTCTACTAGCAATCAAATTAGCATTAATTACTTGCAATGAAATTAATGTACCAGATGAGCAACAATTTGTGTACAGAATCTACAGAATACTTTTTTTCAAAAGAAAATTCTTCGTCTGTCTGGCAAAAATATGATGCTAAACCATATTTGAGAAGTACAAAAATAAATACATTTCAATTCCCAATCCCGTTAGATTGATAGTAATTTGGACTCATTTAACTGATAAACTTACGGCAATTTTTCAGTAAAACGTGTTATGTATAACTAATTTAATTATTTATTTGTTAGTTTAAAAACAAAGTATAATTTGATTACATTACATACTATTGTAATGTACATTGTTATGCAGGACTTTCATTTATGTCTATAACTAATACATAGCTAAATTATTCTATATGCATATGAGCTTACTATCAGGATTATTATTCAGGTAAACAAGAAGGAGTAAATGCTTTATATTATCATTTTGGGATTTAATCTGCATACTGTACATTATTATTTTGTTATTTTCACTTTGTATTCTAGAGAAATAAAATATTTTGTTAAATTCTTTTAAATTTTACAAAGCTTGTAATACATGTCACTGCAGCCAATTATTTAAAATATCTCAATACTTTTCCCCACTGGCTGTTAGAATACAGAAATTCATAAGTTTTGTACATTTAATTTAAAATAAGAGCTTGTTCAAAATCGTTAATATATGTAACTTTTTTGTCATTTTGTCACCTTTGTTGCATTAACTTCTTTTTCTAACAAATGATATAATATCCAAGTTGTCAAGATCATGATCGTTTAGATTAAGTTGATCTTCTCATTATCACGATTTTCATGTTATATCTATTTTCAGATTGATCATGATCATTAATAATATTATCTTAATAATATTTCAATTATGAAAATTATTGTATTATTAAGAAATAACTTTGCTAAAACTCTGCAAATATGTATAGACTGTGAACAGATTTCATTGTTATTGCTCTCTAAATGTATCCATACAGTAATAATCTTACAAAATAGTTTCATCTTTTTCTTTCTGTAGCATCTTTACGATGTATGGATTTCTAGGCACCTCCAGCTCAGCACACACAGACTCATAACGTATCTCTGTAGTCAGGATGTCTGTCATTCTGACCTGTCAGACACAAGGTATTTCACAATTATACATGCTGACTTTCTATATAAATATGTGTGTGTCAATGTGTGTATGTACACACTATATCTATGAATATATGTGATAAATTTGTCAGAAAACACTGACCAAGTTTTTAATGCAAATTTTAAAGTAGTTTGGACATATCATTGGCATGTTTTTATTAAAAATACCATCCAAATACACATGATTAAGCATACTGAGACCTCTGAGTCGGACTTTTGAATTTAATAAGCAAATGGAGAAACAATTGTTTAATGAAATTGGACAATAAAAAACAGTCAGAAAATGCAAACACTTTATGTTCAATTCAAGTCATCATATCTGTTTTGAGCTTTATAAATCTTTTATTTTTGTTGTCTCCTTTTACTTTCAACTTTTAAATGTAACATTTCTCTTTTCTACCAAAACATTCAAGCCTTTTTCTGAAAAATATTTCTGCTTGATGTTAGAGTTATTGACAGATAATCAGGCTAAAGGGTCTGTACCATCTCTACCGGGTAGTATTTCATATTACCAACCTTCAATTCTTACTCTGCTAGATCTACATGCATAAAGCAACCAAAATAAACAATAAAATTTCTTCATCTCAATCCACGGTACTTATATCTTAGTTTTCAATGCTCTATGAAACCCAACAAAAGCTTAGGAGATTCATAAAAAGATAAAATGCCCAGTCTATTTGCATGGCCCATGGACTCTATAAGACTAATCACAAGACTTTCCTTGCACTGCCACCACGTACATAAAAATTATTTCAAACATGAAATGTGCTTGATACAAGAAAAGTATATGCAAAGCTGTGAAGCAATCGCAGGAATAAACGGCATAGTTGTAGTCTGATAAGTCAGCCCCAAACCTTGAGTGATGCTGATGGGCAATTTAAGGGTCCCCAAATTATCTTTTAGTGTCATTACAAGTTTGGGGGTTGACCTATTGGACTGGCGAAATCACACAGCAGTTGCATAATTAATTTGATCAATGTTAAGTTTCCACATTTTAGAACTATCATTATCAGAAAAGTATAGTTTAGTTTTTTCCTTCCACGATCCTGAGCACCTTTAAAGCAAATCTGCAAGTCATTGTAGTTAAAACTGGTACCATGTTACACTCCTTTATTCCACTGACATTCGTTACATAATTAATAAATAGGAACGGTTGATGGAGGAAATGGGTAGGGGGTTTCAGACCTGTAACAATATCAATCTCTTTATCTCTTACCGGTGTAATCATATTTCCATTTGTAACAAGCCCGTTTGTTCACTATGTGATTTGATTATACATTAATTTACCACTGTGGTATTTCGGATTTGTCCATATGTATTTACCTGTCACAGTGCGGTAAGTAGTGCTACAAGGGGAAACAAACAGACGTGCGAATAGCCTTTTTATTTTGTATAATCCACTTGCCTATACGGCCACAGTGCAAATAAATCGTTCCAACTCAAAAGTGGCGGGGTGAGCTACCAATAAATTTCAGCATTGAAATACAGTTTAAACACGATTTTCATTTTGATAAAACACGGAAGTTAACCTTACCGGTTATGTCTAAGAATTTTAGAATGAATTATATAAACAAAAATCCATATAATTGCAATTTAAATGGAACATTATTACCGCTTGTTGCTACAACAACCTGTCGCAGATATAGACTGGTATCTTTTGTATACTTATTTCTCTTGGAAGATATCTGGACAAGAACCAGTCAAAACTGTAATGTAGTCTGGTTCCCTGCATTGTAATCGTGGAAAGCTGAAATTGGCATAAAAGTCTTTTGAAGATATTCGTCGTCTAACTAAAACTGCAGATGTTCAGAATATTGTATTCAAATTCTCCTATAATTATCAAATAAAGTAATTATAACTAAAAAATACCTTGAAACCTTGTAGTAGAACACATAATTCTGGGGCATTGCCACGAGCACTTTTTGGAGTTTTTTTGTATCGGCATATGATGTTAGTTTAGCCAAAAGCGTCAAAAGTGATCCTTTTTTGTGGCGGCAATTGTTTTTAATTCTTGCAATCAATGATACACTTTAACTTGCAAATCTGCATCATTTTAAAAAAAAGTACATTCCACTTTTGAACCACTTCTTCTTGGCAAATCTTTCTGCTCTTTGTAGGACATGCCAGCACGTACGTCTCAAAAAGACACTGGAACATTTTACTTGTATCCATCGAAGCGGGCAATTCTTCACAACTAAAGAATTTGAGGTTATTATTGGTGTAATATAAACTTTTATTTATTCGGTTTGTAATATAAACTTTAATTATTCTATTTCTTAAATGTAGGATCTTTTATAATATAAATCTGAAAAATATCAACCTTTATAAATCATTTATTTTTCTATCAAACTTATAAATTATTTACTTTTCTATCAAACTTTTTAAATTTAATTTTAAAGCACAAAAAGTTTAAAATTAAAAAAAGAGTTTGTCGAGAAAAGATCTTTTCAACCTCACTTTGTCTACACCAGCGGACTAATGCTATTTGGAAAAGCCACAGTTGGGGCTAGTAGGGGTGTTGGCAGTTCGAAGATGAGTCCATCTTAATTTGAGCTCATGCACGACACGCGTGAAGCTACTTAAAACGTCATTAAATAAATTGTAAGCAATCAAAAAATTAAGTGGAACTTTTATTTAACGTTGCGCATTTTGATGTGACGTCACATTTCTTAAACACCACCACACCTTTTGACACATCGTCACAAATGTGTGACCCCCTCTCCCAGGTGCGTGACGTCATTTATGGACGGCCCCTTGGCTTATTTGGTGACTGACAGTCACAGTTCGACTAGCATTGGGGATCAAATGCGTAATTTTGGCTGGAAATGAACAGCGGACTTATATTTATCGTCTGGTTCTCTACTTAGTATGCTCCTCGATGTAAATTGTAACAATGAATCGATTTGAAAAGGAATTTTTTAGATGACGCTGTGTAAAATGTGCAATATTAACAAACTATCGTTGGTGGTTAAGCGTTAACACAACATAACGACTGCTATAGTTCAAATCGAAAGTATTAGTAAAATTCACATTGTGTCACTAAGAAAGTGAATATTAAAGGAAGAAATGTGCCGCTGTTCGATTAACTTGATCTCTCCGTATGAGGAGTTTTGTTTTGATCACGTGACAATATGGCGGCTGCGTTCGCCTGACTTTGTATAAAGGAGTGCAAAGCAAGGAATATACTAAGCAGGGAACCAGACTAACCTATTTACGTATGTCTGTTACAGAGGTAGCATCAGACAGCGTCCTGAATCGCCCTTCATCCATCAACGATGAGCCATCAGTCGTCTCCCACAATTACCCATCACGAAGCACTGGATGACCCTCCAACCTTGCTCGAGACACATAAAGCGATACGTCTGCTCTCCAGTGGTAACGCACCTGGTTCAGACATCCCAGCTGAAATCTAAAAGAAAGGTGGCACAGTCCTGATAGAAAGGCTCCACCAAGTGTTTGTACTGATGTGGCAGCAAGAGACAATCTCCCAGGAATTCATAGACGCTTTCATGGCAGATGCAATAAATGCTCGAGAAATAGACGCACCCCCACCACCACCCCATACGCGAGTCTCCTGCTGCCTTACAGGTCGGCTTTGGTTAGCCAAAAGCTAAGGGAGTAAACCCTATAAGAAAATCCGGAGTGGAGACCATAAGGCAGCTGATTGATGTACTACATCCCCTTCTGGCAACTCCTTGGTCTGGAGAGGGATGGGCTCCGCCAGACGACTTTTGACTAAGAGACACTAATAATGTTGGACAAATCTGAAGTTACCATACCGGATTGGTCGTAGCCCGGGTGAACAAGCCATGACCAGGACGAAGGTCACAAGTGTGCTACTGGCACCTTGCATAAATACAGAGCTAGAGACAGCATCGCCATCGCCACCTGGAACATTAGAACTCTGGCGCAAATTAGAAGACTCCAAGAGTTGACACACGAGATTGAATACTACACATGGCACATTCTGGGACTCTGTGAAGTCAAATGGAAAGTACAAGGAGAACACCACACTGAAGATGTGCATATATTCTACTATAGTGGAGAGTTTGAAAAGTCCATAAATGGAGTAAGGTTCATTGTAAACAAAGTTATCAAGGGATCTGTGCTTGAATGCCGCCACATATCCAGCAGAATCATCTGCATTCGTCTGAAAGCATCTCCCTTGAACATCACATTTATCTAAGTCTATACTGCAACAACTGATCATGATGATCATAAAATAGAAGAACTTTACAACAAATGAGAGGGTATTCTAAACATAGTAAAAAAGACATCCTCATCATCCAAGGAGACAGGAATGTTAAAATTGGCAAATATACTCTAAAAGACTGAGATGAGCGCTGCATATGAAAGAGGAAGACGGCTGCTCGAGTTCGCAAGCTACCACAACTTGGTACTAGCCAACACCCTGGGGCAACATAAAACTTCACGAAGCTGGACATGGCACGCACCAAATACAACCCATCATAACCAGATCGACTACATACTGGTTCAAAACTGTTACCGATCTGGTATTAATAGAGCGAAAACAAGAACGTTCCCAGGTGCTGGTGCTGGGAGTGATCACCTCCTTGTGATTATGAACTTCGGAGTGAGGCAGAAGAAAATTACCAAGCCAAAGAAAATCAGGCTCAAATTCAACCTTGAACAACTAAAGGACCCAAACATCTGCAAGTCATTCCAAGTCACAATTGGAGGCCAACTTGCTCCACTCTTTGAGATGGATTTTGATGTTAAAGTGATGACAGACACTTTCAGCACATTCATGACAACAGCTGTCAAGGACAGTATTGGTATCCATCGCCCAAAGAATAAACCCTGGGTTACAGAAGAAATTCTAAATCTGTGTGATGTCCGAAGAGAACCCCAACACATAATGAGAAGATTGGAATGGAACAAAGTGCACATAAATATAGAGCATTCTGATAAAGAATAACAGCAAAAACGCATTTCAAATTGTGAAAGACATAACCAGATATAAGCAGCCTAGAGTCAGTACCATTCAAGAAGAAAATCGAAAATGCCTCACAGAAGCGTGTGACATTGCAGACAGATGGACTGAGTATTGTAAAAAAAAAAGTATACAACCAACCGTCCACATGAGACTCAGAGGTGTTTGAAGTTCCAAGCTCCACAAATGATGATGATTTCCATATTCTCAAAGAAGGTGTGGAGTTAGCAATAAGAGCACTGAAGGATGGGAAGGCAGCTGGAGTAGACAACATCCCAGCTGAACCTTACCAAGAATGGGGGGGGGGTCAGTGATAGAGCTACATACAAAAATCTGCCACAAGATTTGTCAGACAGTTGAATGGTCAACACAGTGGACCCAGTCACACTCTCTCAAAACGGCAATCTGCAGCTGGGTCAGAATTAAAGAACTGTCAGTTTGATCAGCCATGCTAGTAAAGTGATGCTCAAGATGATCTTGAACATGCTGAAACCACAAGCAGAAGAAATAATTGCTGGAGAACATGTAGGGTTCCGGAGTAGAAGAAGCACAAAATAACAAATATTTAATCTCAGAGTTCCATGTGAAAAGTACTCGCTACATCAATAAGATATCTACCATGTGTTCATAGATTTCAAAAAAGCCTTTGACAGAATGTGGCATGATGCATTGTGAGCCACAATGAAGAAGTACGACATGGGTCAAAAGTTGAGCAATAGTATCAGGCAGCTTTACGTTAAGGCTACCAGTGCAGTGATTGCTCAAGGTTCTGTGTACGACTGGTTTCAGACAACATTTGGAGTACATTAAGGCTGTCTCCTGTCACCTACGTTTTTCAACATCTACTTAGAGCGCACCATGAGCGAAGCCCTGGAAAACCACTGTGGGGTAGTCGGCATTGGAGGGCGTAACACCACGAACCTCTGCTTTGCAGACGACATTGATCGGCTTTCAGGGAGTGAAGACCTTTATGAAGAATCTGGATGAAATATCTTCCAGATTTGACATGGAGATAAGCGCTGAGAAGACAGAGCTGAAGACAAATAGTGGCAAACAAATCTCAGCCAAGATTAAAGTCAGAGGACAGGAACTGGAAACAGTGCACCACTTCAAATATCCTGGTTCCATAATCACCGAAGAGTTATCATAAGCAGACATTTTGTCACAAGCAGCACAAACAACGGCAGCTATATTAAAGATAAGACCCATCTGGAGAGACAAGAATATGTGTCTGAAAACTAAAATCAGACTATTGAGAGCACTAGTAACCTAACTCGTTTTTTATTCATGTGAGACCTGGACCCTGACAGCAGAATTACAACGAAGAATCCAGGCACTTGAAATGAGAAGCTACAGAACCATCCTTAGCATCTCTTACTATATACGTATATTTTGAACAACAACACTTGGCAAATACAATTTAAATCTCATAGTGAATACTATTCAAGCCCTCATAATATCGACCTTAACAATACTATTTGACATGAACGGCCTGTTTTCTCTTTATAAGTACGCACCCATCACTGTATGTGACATTTCCGAATTGATTGAATCAATGTCAGTCATGAAATTAAAGCAAATTTAAGATATAATGAATCGTTGTAAAACAGAATGGCCATTGTCCACAGAGGAATTATCGGCGAACATGTTCCGTGCATCACAACTCCCATATTCAACCGCTCATGTAGCCTAGTGATTAGAGCATCCGCCGTGGATGTGGGAGGTCGTGGGTTCGATCCCTGACCGAATCATACAATACAAACATGGTACTAACAGCTGTCTCGCTTGGCCTTCAGCATTAAGAGGTTAGTGTTAGGAATGGTCGGCCTGGTGTCAGGATAATGTGACTGGGTGAGACATCATGCTACAAGTATGTGGCATGGTGCCTCAGTGCTAGACATCACTATAAACTGCCTCACTACATACATCGTATCGATATGACTGAAAAATTGTTTAAGCTACATTAAGAATTCTAATCAAACAAACAAACAAACCATAGCGGTTGAAGTAAGTTTCAAAGGAGGTTAATACTTTCACTTATTACATGATCATGCTTGAAGTACTTAATTTTGTGATCAAACCGTACTGTCCGCTGTTCGTATAACACGTATCTGTTATACAGTGAACATTTATATAAGGACTTTCATTGGGGATACCAACATTGTTATGTTATCTACATATGTTTTCCTTATAGTTTGTCCTCTTAGGCAGGTTAAATTGTTCAGACACATACGCTTGAAAACTTAATCCATTTACTGGCACTATAACATTATTCAGATGTTGTATGGGGTATCATAGGGGTATTGTGTTCTCTCTCTGTCTCTTTTTGTCTCTCTGTCTGTATGTATGTCTCTCTGTCTCTGTCTCAAACGATCGATCGACCTGTCAACTGACCTTGATGATACAGTTCCGGGTTAAATATTAGAGCTGGAGGGCTTTGAAATATTCGGCCGGATATAAACTTCAGTTTTGTGGGTAATGTGGCTAAATTAATCAACGACAGCATGCAATGCGTAAGGAGACAACATCGGGGATAATATGGCTCTGAGATGATCAGGTTACAGTTATCTCTAGGTTTAATATGCACGGTAAATAAAGACATTTGTTATGAACGAATTCATTTAATCGTTAACAATTCCCACCCTCCGTATTAATAATTAAGAACTAGTTTACAAAAAATTGAGAAAGCAAACTTGCATGTTACTTATTTAAACTTGATCTCCTCTAATTATAATCACAAAAGAGACTTGCCTTTCTTGAAGACAAAAACACAACACACCTCGAATGAAATCCATGTAACTAATATATATATATATATATATATATATATATATATATATATATATATATATATATATATATATATATATATATATATACCACACTGCTAAACAACACGGCTTCTGGCCCAGATTATATCGGCAGCTTTTTTCACTAGAAAACGAAATTATAAACTACGAAACAATAACTAATTTATATTAGGTCATGCCATGTACGAAAATTGGCAAATTAATTGTAAAACTTGTTTCCAATCTTTTGCTCTGTGGCCGTATTTGTAATCTTGGCAATAAAATATAGTCCAGCTTAAACCAATAACTAACTCACACTCTACGTCTGGCGTCCACGAAAGAACACCGTGTCATAACATGCATTAGGTTTTGGTCGACATTAGTGGTCAAACATCAGAATCCTCGTCTTTTCTCCTTTTGACATCTACACTAAAATGTCATTATATTCCCTAATTTTTCACCAGTATGTTTTTAATATTGGCATCACAAGAAACTATCCTCTTACCAAAATGAACATATTTTTCTTGGAAGTTTTTCTTCCCAACGAATTCGCCAAAATGGTATGTAATCTATCATTTGCATCCGCTATAAAATTGCATTTATTAAAGGCGTGAGCAAATTCGTCCAATTGTTTTGCCAGATTGTTTGTTGATTAGTGCAATATTTGTTTCATAAAGGAAATTTATTGGTTACAAATAAAAACAGACATAATAAATGACGACAATTTTTAATTTAGATTTCGCTGAAAACTACTGTTGACTACACGTATTGTAATAAACAAACGCACTGCAGACGCTTATGTCATGAAAACCGTGTTTAATTGGAAATTTGTGTAGGTTTTAATTTTTAAATTATTTGTTGATGACCAGGAATAAAAGCTATATAGTGCATGTACAATACATTAATATTGTCATTTAAATTCCTGTTTATCTTGTTGAATTTGTAAAATAAAAATTTTACGATTTGGTATTAAACAAAGGTTGTCACAATTGACATTATTCCTTATATCAACACATTACCTTGTGCACGGGCCATTACGAGAAAATTGTTCTGCAACCTGGTCATTACATATATTTGCTTATTTTTCACCCCAC
Source organism: Unio pictorum (assembly GCA_030141615.1). NCBI lineage: Eukaryota > Metazoa > Mollusca > Bivalvia > Unionida > Unionidae > Unio > Unio pictorum. The sequence continues at coordinate 912,953 of JARLTB010000256.1, read as the reverse complement.
GCCCCATATTGAAAACATGACACTTGATACCCCAAAAATAATGTTGACTGTTTTCTTCAAATATGATACTCGCTTCTTTGCAAATGAAGCACAGCAAAATTGTAAAACAGCTGCATGGTAAGAAAGCAAATTACATAATTAAAGTTGACCAAAGATGATGATGTTCACAGTCGTCAGTTCTGTTGTTTTTTTTGGCTACATATTTCTCTAGCATTTTACACGATTTAGCAACCTTTATAGTAGGTATGATTTAAGATTTCTGATGCTTTGCATGATTTGAATGTAATATATTTTGCAATCAAGATAAAGAAGTCAATAATTAGGAATTATTACTTAATTACTTATTGTTCCCAATAGGAACATCTTTTGACTTAATTATATAGCAATATTTATGCCAAAATTAAAACTTGTCAGGTTGAGATCCATTGCAGAAATAATTTCCCAAACTGTTTAGTAATTTGACAGTCATGGAGTAAGTGCTCAGTATTTTATATTCCATCCTTACAAAAGCAACATATCTATTATTATCAGTCAAATCATTTTGATTTTTGGTTTGTGATGAATGAAGGTGCCTAAAATCAAGGATAATAAGTTTGATATCTTTTGCAAACGTTTCGCGAAAGAAAAGAATTGGCCGGTCGTTTAAGCAAATTAAATTCGAAACTCCATCGACCAAATTTAATGTCTGCAATTTGACTTTGTTATTTTTGTTCTTATCAGGTTTTTGGAAATAGATTTATTATTTATTTTACAAGGAGTGAAGTTTGATAGAAAATCGCTTTAAAACATTTTTTTTTAACGTTTAAAACGATTCATATTTTCATTTCGACAATGCTTATAAATTTGAATAAAAGCAAATATCTCTTTAAATTATTAGTTTGTACTTTCTTTTTATTTAGTTAAACAGAGAGCCATATTGTCCGACTTGTGGGGGGTGCAGTTCATTTTGTATATATTCTGATTCACCAGCTAAGCACTTCCTTTAATTCCTCACGCTTCTTTTAATAAATAAGTTTTTACCATATCTTCCAAGTTCATGAAACGTGTAACAGCAGTCGTACAAAATTGGACGTTAACCACTAAATATCAATTTCTTGAAATGTCTTTTAATTTTAGCTGTTTAAAAGTTTCCCAGCCAAATACTTAATACCAATATGTATTGTTGAATTATATTGTGACTCAATATTGTACATAATTTATACAACGATTCATTACAAAGCCAGTAGCATGAAATTCACTCGCGCACACGTTAAGCTACATTCTCACAGATTGAAAATATTTAAAACATGGATAAGTCATGCACCGCTGGGTACACATTTGTCGTTTTCCATATCATGAAGGTGTGTGTCTGTGTGTGTGTGTGTGTGTGTGTGTGAGAGAGAGAGAGAGAGAGAGAGAGAGAGAGAGAGAGAGAGAGAGAGAGATTTGGATTTATAACTTGGATTTGACGATTTTACAGTCATATCGCTACGATGGCTACCTTGTGTTAAGTTTATAGTGCTGTCTAACACTGGAGCATTATGCCGCATATAGATAGCATCATGTTCCCCAGTCACATTACTCTGACACCAAGCCGACCAGTCCTAACACTAACCTCTTAATGCTTAGCGCCAATCGAGGCAGTTTTTTTTATCAATCTTCGGTATTACTTGAGCCCGTTCTAAAATGAAGTGTTTACAGGGTTCATGAAATTGTAATGTTCGTGCAATGTGGATACAATGGTTGTATGCTCATTCATTTTCTAACTTGAACAAAATATTTCAAATCAGTGCATATCAGCTTTTATATATCAAATTTTATCCTTCTATATATGTGTCACGATTGGTGAAAGAAAACAAGTACATATATATATATATATATATATATATATATATATATATATATATATATATATATATATATAACACTGACGAGAAGAAATAAAACCGTTATAGTCACTTCACATATTATCTATTATCAAAACCCCCAATATCTACACTCAACATAAAAGTGAAGGATAGAAAATTCCTAAGATACTATTAAACCCCCCCCCCCCCAATATCTACTATTCACTTAGACGTACGCGAACGCATACAAATTCAAAAGGGAAGAAAAAAAATATACTATTCACACACGGTATTATGAAAACCCTCAAAACAAAATAAATATACTATCCATACAAGGGAAGTAAATAAAATACAAACCCATTATCTACTATTAACACAAACATACGCGCACTCATACAAACACACGCACAGACATATACATTAGGAAATGAGTGAGAGTTTGTTATCACACTACTCCACACGCACTCACAATGGCAAATTGAATAGTATCTTTTCTAAAGATATGGGTAGCCCTGAGAAGGGCTGCTGTTTTAAACCCCAACTACAGCTGTTTAATGCTGGCATCTCACAGGTCTGCACCCCCACCCCCACAACGTCTACTCCAATCTTGCTCCTAATTCAAACTTGTTCTTGGGAGAGATAAGGCAGGTTTAATGACCTCATCCCAGTCTTCACTTTGTGAGATAGTGAAGACTTCTCTTGGGCTTCTATTTCGCAGTAGTCGAGGAGGATGCGGTCTATTTATCTCTGTCACTGGTACTGGTGACTGAAACTGAAGTTGTTGCGGTTGTGGTGCTGGTTGTAGTTCTTGTTGTGGTGCTGGAGGTGTCCTCATTTCAGGCTCGATCTCACACAAAGGTCTTATTTGAAGTGAGGCGTGATCCCTTTATCGTTTCCTCGTTTTAGTTTTTCATTTCTTCCCCTTCCTTCTCTTCTATTCTGCCTTGTTCAGCTATGGCCTCAATAGCAAGCATATCTAGGAGGCACCTGACATGTTGCATTTGATGTTATATGAGTGTTGCGATGATGTTACTCATGATTCTTGCGGATAACTAGTTCAAGCTGGGTAGCCAGACTTTTTTGTTTAATATGAATTAAGGTCGCATACGCAACTATGTGCTTTCGCGACCAGTTAATGCCCGAGGGTCGGGCTATTTGATTGGTCGGGACCAAAGGTAACTTTGACTACACTAGGCTGTGTTGTCGCAGTCTCCCCGGCACCCGCGTTAAATGGCAGTCTCTCCTTAGAGTAACATGTCGGGTCACGGCAGAGCAGGAAGGCACCCGGTTTAGGAAAGCTAGTTTGTCAAATTGTTTCACTCTAGTTAAAGACATAATCCAATCGGTTTGATATCTTATTACTTCTAAAATGAAGTATTAAGTATATGTGTCATTAGTGAATTGCCAAATTGTTTAGCTGTACTTTACATCAGTGTGAGAATAGGCCGAGCTTGAAATCAAGATTTCCAACATCTAATCAGAACCCGTGTTACGTAAAAGTAAATTAAGTCCAATGGATCAGCCATGTTTTCGTCGACAATCAGGTTAGCCTTTTTCTGTTTCTCCAACACTGACGAACACTTTCATGTTCTGTCTCGAGCACGGACGTGAAGGAAAACATCCCTGATACCACAACTTTCAAGACCCATATTATTAAGAAACAAAAGCATGAAACGCAAGGACCTAAAGGAAAACGTCACTTATCTCTTATCTACAAACACTAATTACAAAGAAAACACATACTATTTGACAAGCTACTGAAACGAGTTGCTTATAGGCACACTTCAATTGTGTGACATAAAAAAAACAATGAAACATTTATAGACACACTTCTATTTTTAACTTACATTTTTTGGCAATTAAATTATTATCTCTTTACTAGGGTAGTTGTTTTGGGGGACGGAGAGTTATGACAATCTTTTTGGTATATGAGTGCGTACCCGTCTGGCGGCAGGCGTTCGTCACAGGATAACGTCTGCTTCTTTGGAAACAGAAGGTGAAATCTTTCGTGTCTACACGACAGTCCACAAATCCTCTGTCTGATTTCTGCTGTTGCGGTTCTCTCTGTTTCCTTTACTCTGACGTCTGTACTTCCCTGTCCTCTCATATTTCTTCTTGATTTCCTCTCTTACGAGCTCATATATGAGGTCTTCGGTCACTTTCAACATTATGACATCCTCTGTCTTTTTTAGGTTTAAGTATCAGACTTTGCCTGACACGATGTAAATTTACGTAAACTTCGTTCAGCTTGGCTAGTCATGAACACATCTTCATAGGAGGATGAGTCAACAATGGGTGGTCAAACTTGAGACTGCTTCGCTTTATATGGTTCAAGCGCTGACGCGATAAAATAAACATCAATTCGATTTATTGCTGGGTCGGAACGATATGATATTTGATTTTAGGTTGAATAATTATGAGAAGTCAAAGAGAATGTATAAATTTTAAACATTGATACCATTCGGAAAACACAATATGTTCAAAATCCAACATTGTTTATTAAACAACTAATAAGCAATAATTAACCATAAACATTTTTTCAAACAAACGTTTTTGACAAGGTTGACGAAGTTGTGAGGTCAAGTTTGATTTCCATGAATGGAAGTCATTAGGTTATTGATGTCCACTACGTTTCCTAGCTAAAGACAAGAGTTAACCGTAATGGTCACAAAACCGTCGATCTACTTTATTATCATTTCTAGAAGAGTGACAATCAAAGTAAGTCACTAAATGTTCTAAAGAATATTGAAGACAGCGTTGATGAAGAAAACACACACACACACACACACTATTGTCCATATACCATGGAATATTTGTCTTATAACTTCACATTATTTAATTGTGTTGTTTGCCATTTCTTCTCATAAAGTTGATGATTTCTTCCAATGGTGGTAATCCATACGAATCAAACTACTCCATACAACCATCGTGGTTAAAGTAGACGGATACCCAGTGGGTTCCTGAGAGATGAATGTCGTCCGTGTTGATGATATAAGCTTGATATTCTCGAGGTTTGCGATGAGGAAGTTCACCATATTATTCCAAGACGTAGTGTACGAACTGTGATTCAAAAGGTAAAAAGGTTTCCATGTATCCATTTTTTTGTTTTCCGTATTTTTACAGGTAATGATAAATCATCAATTCAATCCTAACTTTGTGCTTAAAAATATCTGAAAAGTAACTGTTTCTTCACTTTGTCTCATCACTCTAGCCCCAGAGAGCATCAATGTAATGGATCTCTAAAACAATCAATGGAGGAGAGGAATGATCATGCATTTATTTATATCACTGACGCAAGACGGCTTCTTTCAAGATGAGATTTCACGCTTCGTCTAGATAATTGTCCAATGTTTCATTCTTGACTCAGCATCAGGCATTAATAGTGTTGAATTTCACGGGGATCATCGTTGTGACATTCTTAACAATCTTTCGTGCTCAATTTCGTAATTTGTTCATGCCAGGTGTTTGGCAAAACAGGAGACTAAATGTTATTCTTGTTCTAGCAATCTGGATTTCATTACTATGTCCTCTTCGTATTTGTCTTGACTTTCTGCTTCCACGGTAACCTCCCATTTCCTGTCTATAGTTTCTCCCTCCATTCAAAGAGAAATAGCTGTCTTTTATAGTTTCTAAAAACATAGAATTACTTCTCTCAAACGTAATTTCTATAGTATTATCGTATTTAGTATACACAATGATATTCAGAGTGCAGGGTAGCGCTTCTGCAAACTAGTAACTCGTACTTGACCAGATTTTATAGTGTAGAAATGTCACTCATAGCTGCCTTTGTCTGGAATGAACTCAAAGCCCACAAAGTGTAACTCCCGCTTAATATTCGTACAAAATCCCATAGCTGGCGATTTGAGCAAACAGTGGCTTCGTACAGGGACAAAAACGACCTCAAGTAATTTTTCTGGGCAAATTTGGGTTTGAAAGGTCTGGTTCACAAAGTCTTCTGTTCACCAACGACTTTGAATTTTGATACTTTATAGTGCTTTAACCGGAAACGATTTTAATCGTGGGCTCCAATGAGGGCTATATTGCTAATTATACCATCGATTAAACGTTCGAGTAACTGTCCTTATAACAGCGGAGGGCTTTGACCGAGTGTTGACGGTTGCAAACGTTCATCGTTTGATGGCAGATGACAGCCAGGGTGTTTTCGGGCATGAATCGTTTGCATTACACTAATGAACACTCTGTGGTAATGGAGCAGGCTTCTTTCAAAGGATCGATCACTCTGTGTTCCATTAACAGTTCTCGGAATTTTCCACAGCAACGCCGTTAAATTTCAACGTCGGAACGAAACCACTTTAACATTTCTTCCTGAAAGTTGATGGGGTCCGAAGCGTGAGTCTGGTACCAAGCGTAGGAAGTTTCTCGTTATTCGGTGTGCATGTTCTTTGGATCGTAGCAGTAATCCTCAATCAAATGGAGAAGAATGGCATGTTGATCGTATTCAAGAAGTTTGAAGAAAAGACTTTGGTCATTTCTCTCAATCCGTTTCTCTGTAATCATTCCACTCATAGGCATGGACAATTATCTCATCGAATCTTTAAACTGCACTTGGCCCACTTGCACGGAAATGATTTTTGCTTCTTTCAATGTCACATTAGGACGTTCGGTACTTTGTTCCGTATAGTATTTGAAAAGAAACTGTCCATCGTATCCCAAGAAATTGTGTACCAATTCCGTGGCATGGTGATGCCATTCTCCGTAACGTTCGATGTCCGCTTGACTCAACGTATCGACGATGGGGTCTAAGATCCATTTGGCAAAATAAGACAGCGTATACGGTCGCCGAAAGATTTTGTCAAGTCATCCAAGAATCTTGCTGCAGTGAGGGCAATGTCTAAAGATAGGATGTTGCATGCACTTCACGCACGCTCCATGATCCACACAGAAACTAGGAATGTGAATGCCGCTCTCTTGCATGCATTCGAAATTGAAAATGATGAAATTCTTTTTCTTCTGTTCATCTTGCATCTTTTGTTTGGAATGGTATTTTTGAATGTAGCATTCGTGTTTCAAGTCCAAGATTTGGATTTGGTGACAAATCGTGGCATAGTTTCATTCCTAAACATACGTGAGCCTTGGTACTACTAGTACGTGTACCTTGTACACAAGTTCTGCACAATCTCAGGAGTTGGCAAGAACTTTTCTTCGCTGAATCTTGCGTCTTCAGATGTTCTTGGTAACAGTTTGATCAGACCAAAGTTCTCTGGCAAGCAAGGCAATGCACACGTTCTTGTCCTTTGTCTAGATAGGGATGAGAGGCCAAACATCACTCATAGTTTGATCCACAATGCTTGTGTTTCTCTCGATTGTTATATACATAGTCACATTTCTCACAGTAATATTTTTATTTATCCCAAGAATGTGGTGATACTAGTGATTGCATGGAACTGTCACTCGTAGCAAGTGACGTGAATGTATTTTTCGTCTTTGAAAACTTTGCCTCCACACATTTCTTGAGGGTGCATATTCAATGTGTAGCTTGGAGCCAAGGCGTCTTGCAATGTTTGCATTTCAGGAATGCCACAGGGTGTGTCTTAAATAGTGCCGCTTGCTATAACAGGCTTTCTGATCATCTTCGTTGCTTCACTTAGTTCGATTTTGGAATAGTTTGCCAGGCTTTTTTCCCATTCTACCGTATTGTTCTTGTCGGCATAAGTTCGTTGCACCACGATGTCACGGGCTAACAACATCTTGTCTCGAGGGTTGTTAATTCGGACAAGGTTTCTTTTGGTGATGCGACGTTTGCCTACCAATAACACCTTTCTGCGTCCTGTCCCATGGGTAAGAGACACGTGAGATGTAAACATTGTCGCTTGTTCGTCGGTAATGTTAAACCTTTCGTTTGATTAGTGTTGACTCTTGTATATGACTTTGGAAGGTGTCATTCCTGACGTGCTGATAAACTGCAAACGGGTGACTTTAAACTGTCGCGATGAAGGGAACGTCTCAAGCGATCGTCCACTTTGGCTTTTCGAGGTATCATACGAAGGGTTTCTTCTGAGACGTCGACGGAAAAATCCTCCTCTTTTCGAAATAAAATTCAACATAATTGCTATATCTATAAGAAGAAATGACTTTGGCCTACAGAATACACAGACAGTCCAAAACGCAAGACAGGTGGAAGAAGAGACAAAAGTCACAGATGTTTGTTTTGGAATCCTTTTGAGCGAAGAACATACCGGAGCGTGGGAGCATAGTTTCACTCCGCTGCTGATGTCGAAGGGGTCGGACGTTGAGCCATCGTACTGTACTGTGCCTTTCAAGTTATCGTATAAATACTGGATCACGCTTAGCAGCCTTGGATGGTATCAAACCTTGGCCAGGATTGTAAAGAGTCCGTCTCTTCTGACAAGATTCATCGCTTGGTGAGGTTTATAAAGGCCATGAAGAAGGGTCTATGTTGTTCTCTGTGTTTATCTTGCAGTTGCCTTACACATCGATTGTTGACATCTCTGCGCGGAACCCTCACTGGGACTCTGGATACACTCTGTCAGTACTCGCCTGCTTTTGGTTCAGTATGACGCGTGCTAAGACTTGACCCACGATACGGAGAAGAGATAAGCCCCGGTAATTTTTGCAGTCGCTTATTTCACCTTTGTTCTTGTACAGGGTTACATGATGGCGTCTCTCATGTTCTAAGGCACTGCACCCTATTCGCAGCACTGGAAGAAGAGGTATTGAGGTGTGTGAGCAGCACGCTGCAGCCAAACTTGATGTCTTCTGATGGGATGAAATACTTCACTGGGCTTACTTTTTTTCTAAGGCATTCTTTAGTTCTGCCACAGTAGGTTTCTCATTCAGTTCGGCCATGAGAGGGAGGTTATTAATAGCGTTGAGGGCATTGTTGTTCACGTGGTTCTCTCTGTAGTACAGTTCAGAGTAGTGCTCCACCCAGCGCTCCATATGCTTGTCCTTGTTGTGGATGGTATCGCAGACTTCAGTGTTGCTGTCACTGGGTGGCCGACTTAGCCTTAAACCAGTCATTGCTGTTTGACTGCTGCTTACCAAGGATCATTGTGGCTGTACATGTGTTGTACACAGTCTATTTGATGTAATATATTCTCTCTTTGGCACTGAGGCTGGCAGGTTTTTAACCAAACGTCTTGGAGATGGCATAAGTGAAATCTGCAGCCTTTTCTGGATATGACCTCTTGCACACACCAATGCATTGTTTATATTCATGCTTTAAGCGGTGAAACGTTTTCGGCTGAATCTTCATTTCATAACACAACAAAGTGTGGTTGGTGTTGCAGTCTAAGGATTGTAAAAAGTACGTGGAAAGTACGGATAGGACGAGGACCCTTTATGGCAGTCTCCCGTTTCCTTGTTGGCAGGGTTCTATCATACCCAACATAATGATTCTGAGGGTACATCTGGCTTTGTGGGCGCTCTTCTTTCCTTGACAAATGTGTAGTTCTTTTCTCTCAGGGACCTGTAATCTGGTAACCGTTTTGCTTGTGAGGCGATGTCGACTTGTTGGTTTTGTTTTGTTATTTGCTTGGCGCAGTAGTTGCAGTCCTCTTGTCAGGTATTCTCGTACATTAGGCCCTATGCACCCAGCAAAACAGGCGAACTGTGGCAGGACTGCACATTATTGGCTGGGAACTGCCCAGCTTTAGGCAGGCGGTAGCTGTCCAGCGAGATATGTTGGTCTCTCTCACCGTCGGAAGTAACCCTAACCGTCTCATTACGATAATCGAGCGGTGACTTATAATCAGGTAAAATGGTCCTTCCCGTGTTGTGTCGACGCTGTGCATGGTAAATGGAGTATCAGCTGTTTGCGATAGAAAATATGTGTAAAAATGTTAATTGGGAGGGTTGAGAGAGAGAGAGAGAGAGAGAGAGAGAGAAAGAAAGAGATTATATGATTCATTCAATTTGCATTTAATCTAACAAATTATGACGAACCAATTAAAATTAAATAATTATTCTACACGATCTTGATTTGCACCAACTGCACTATTATTAATTTCAGTAAAGATAATTATAATATGTCCCTTTCCATCAAAGTAGCTGGCGGCTTATTCGACCGCTTGCTTGTCTATGATCGTTTTAATATAAAAATAATAAAGGTTTCTACGGTGAATGACTCCTGATTTACTATCTCTGAACATCACATAATGTCAAGCTCTATTTTTCGATAGATGGCAAAATAAGTTGGTCGCTTTGTGTGCGCAGCTGGAACATCATTTCTTGAAAATCGTTCGTATTATGTAATCGGTTGGACTATTCTTTACAAATAAATACAATTATCGCGTCATTTTTGTACCTTGGTACTAGATAACCTTCACGTTTTTAGTAAAATAAAGTTTAAATATTATGGAACTCTCAATCATATAGACATTTATATCATCAATCATTGGAGGTGGAGTTAAACGATAACCATAGAGTTTTACATGCGTCTGTATCTATTGCGACGTTATGAATTTGCTCATGATATAATGGATCATATTCACATTGTAATTATTTTTTGGAGACGACTGTTATGAGTGAAAACATGTTACAAGTATCAATGCAATGATTCGTGTAGGTTTGCGTCAATAAACAATGAATGGGCAACCGATGACAGATGCTCTTTAAACTGTGATGTTCTGATTTCATTAACAAATTTGCACTGAAATAATAATTACTTTAATTAGAAATGGTTCGATTAGCATGTTTCTTGTTCTTTCGCTTTATACTGTACTTGTTGGTATGTAAGATTTTAAATGGCACATGATGTTCTTGTGACATCTTTCGAAAATTAGAGAAAACGCAGATAGAGTAGGGTTTTGCGTGAGGCTATTTTAAAGGCAATCTGATAACACGGACGGTATTTTGTCCCCAGAACTCTAATGGAATAGATATCGATTTTCGGAATGTAATCTCTTTCACACCCGAAAGCCATCCTTCATTTAATAGTTTCATATTATCGTCTAGGTTTTGACATGCAATGTTTTACACACCCTCAGCAGTAAGAAGTAAAACGATTGCCAACGGTGATGTTTCTAAATTCATAAGATTTTCCTTTATAGCCAACAAGCCATGCATTCATAATAACTCGAAATAAAAAATAGTTTTTAATCATCTTTGAAAGTGATTGTCGCGTGTGGTGACTTTGTGAAGAAAACTCTAATGGAAAAAAAGTTTAGCTAACATTTACTACATATCTGCTTACACGGAGGAGATCAAAACATGTTTCTTCCTATTAAAATGAAACTTAAATGCATACGTTTACCACATGTTTAACGTCTTTTCTAAATTCGTATGAGTAGTTTCGTATTTAACTCCGAGGTAGAACGAGCTTTGAAACTGGTGCTGAAACAAAGTAATCGTCACCATTATTCGATGGCTAATCAGACAAAAGCACCAAAGGTCTAAACAATGTTTTCCAAAAGGAATTGAATTAGACGTATTTGATTTTTAAGAACGATGTCTATGTATCCGATGCTACCAGCAGAAGTGAAAGCTCATCATTTTCCCTGCCTTCCGATAGAGGATGAAAGAGCATAACTTTGAAAGACAGTTACCCACGCTTAGTGGTTGGTATCGTCAGGAATGAAAATGAGAACACGAGTGTCTGAAAAAGAATACAAATGGGTGTACAAATGTGTGAGGTTAGATAGGTATATCGGACTAGAGCAGTCACAAATGTGGCAGAGTGAAAAAATTTTGTGTTTGATTCTGGATAAAATAGGTAGCCAGTGAAGGTTGTAGAACAGCGGATGGGTGCTTAGCTGTAAAAGAAAACAATTGATGATATCATTGATTTCCTCTTCAACAATAGGTTTAAGTTTCCTTCAAGAATGTATATGTTTCAAAAATTGATTGAAATCTAAACACGAAATGTCCTAAACTAGTAGTAGTAGTAGTAGTAGTAGTAGTAGTAGTAGTAGTAGTAGTAGTAATAATAATAATAATAATAATAATAATAATAATAATAATAATAATCATCATCATAATGAAATAGTTGCTTTCCTTTATATGTGACATCATCACTACCGATTTCAAAAATACCGTGACTAAGTATTGGTTTTAAAAAACAGTGAGAAGACAGGGAATGATTCACATCACAAACCAGATAGGTTCTGTCAGTCAGAACCCAATCGGACAAATTACTTATGTAGCCAGGTCGTTTCAGTTGTGTACATTTGGTGTGCAAATTGTCAGTCATAGAAAGGCTTGATACGTATATAAGCATCCATCCATCCATCCATCCACCCACCATCCATCCATCCATCCATCCATCTATCTATCTATCTATCTATCTATCTGTCTATCTATCTATCTATCTATCTATCTATCTGTCTGTCTGTCTGTCTGTCTGTCTGTCTCTATGTCTGTCTCTCTGTATGTCTGTCCCAGTAGTAGCAGATGATCGGGCAAAGCGGACCATTTGGTGGTCGCTGATTGTTTGATTGACCAAGGAATTGTAACGTTGTTGGTCGGTGACTAACTAATGCTGATTGTTTGATTGACAAGTGTGTTCGTTTGCCAAGTATGCTAATAACGGAGTGTTTTGTGTATCTCCATACATGTAATTTTTTAGTCGTGGGTTTAATTTATGGTTTGTTATTACCAAGTGTTTTGAAAGTGTAAATATATTTTGTATGATATCTGTCCCATCGTTTCATCATATTTGAGTAAAGTACGTCATTATTCACTATTTCAGTCAACATATCATTTTAATATGAGTAAAATAGATGATGTTTTACTATTTGAGTAAAATACACAATTCTTTATGTCGTGTGAACTTACTATGAATCATGAATCTTTGTCCTTGTACAGTTTAAAGTCTTTTACCTGTATTCACACTGTGGAACATTATTAGGATAATACGGAATGTGTCAATTAGTCAAATATCTGGATCTTATACAAGCACGTATTAATCATAATTCCTTTTCCATTCAACTTGTTCATGAATAAATATTGTATTTGTGTCACTATCAAAAGTGTTCTGTTATAAATCCGAAATGAATTCCATTTATCTTGTTACAGCGTGTGGGGGGGGGGGGGGGGAGGGGTGCGCACGCGCGTTTGTGTGTGTAATATGACCTTTCTGTTAGTGTATCGTATGATTTGACTCAGTAGGTCTGCCAGTAAAAAAATAGATGAAAGTGATAAAATTTTAATGTAATTCAAATTAAATAAATAATCGTCTTCTTTATTTCTGACAGTAAGCAGCAGAGAGGATGAACAAACCATTTGCTGGAACGCCATAAACTTACAAATAAAACTTCCCACGAAAATAAAATCATATAAGGTACATAACACCAAACAGAAGCTTCTAACCAAACCGAGAGTTTTTCTATTTGGTTAAATTTATTTTGTTACTTCATCTTTTGTCGCTATTGTTTTCTAAAAGTTATATTTGTGAGTTTGTTTACACGCCAGACGTTTCATCGAGGTCGCACCCTCTCTGCCGCTGTAATTAAATCATTATTACATGAAACTAACTGTTATTTCTTAACCAAACATGTTTTTCAAGACCTATACCATATCGCTACCTAGGATCATGTATAGTTATCGTTATAAATCCGTGTAGGGTAGCTTGCTCATTTGACTAAAAGTGTTTAAACTTAATACTATCCATATCTATGGATCATCAGCTCTGAAGAATATTTCGCAAAGTATGTGTATCTACTCCATTAAATACAACTAAAATGGTACAGTTATATATGAATACTTTAACTGACTGCGTGTATCGCTGAGTTATATAAATTATGTCAGTATTTTTATGCCTGCCTCAAAAACATATTCCTGCTGGATTAGATTGTTTCTCCAGCATTACAACATCATATCCTGGAAAGATTATTAATACATCCATCAAATTCATCAACACTAATAGTTTACCAGTATCATTGATACAATTCATAATATCACCAGCTTCTTCCTTAATAATTTTGCGTTAAATTCTGTAATCTCTAAATGGTTCCACTAAATATAATGTATCCCATTTATGCCATCTCATTACTAGACCCAGCTGGACCTATTATTGTCATTCTGACAGAATTTGGTAGCTTTGGATGATGTTTGACTGGTTCCTGTTTTCATTTTGCTGAGAAATCAATGACATCCATGTTGTAGAAATATAATAAATAATACGGATTTATATTGTGTTAGATGCAGTGCATTCACCCAAACAAACAGACTACCAACAATAATGACAACAACAACAACAACAAAACAACAACAAACAAAAAACACGCACTTACAGGCAAGTGTATGAAATGTCATAAAAAATATAAATTCGTCTCACTGACAAAACACTAGATGGTGAACATTACCAGGAACTCCATTAGTTATTACAAGAAGAACATTTTGTATATAAGTATTGTGGTCCTGAATCCTGACTTGATATTCGACTTAACGAACGAGATCAACCAAAATACGGAAAGTATCCAATAAATGCAATTGATCAAGCAGGTAATTTTTTATGATGTAGCGTATATAAATAAAGATTTACAACAACGACATATTGCCGATGTGAAGTTGATTCATTCGAAAAGTTCCATAATACATAAATAAATCTTTCAGATAATCATTAGCATAATTGGTTGATGAAAGGTAAACTAGCATTGGAGTTGGTAATTAACGAACCGGTTCTTATTATAATGTAATCGATTTATTATAGCCAAATATTAGAGAGGTAGAACAGTGATTAGTAAACTCGCTGATGCAGCAAATGTTACACGTTCTGTTGCTGCAAACTGGTTAGCAGGGCAGGCAATATGACAAATGTATCTACCACCACCTACATAAATCCAGCACGCACATTTTGATGTCAGCGCTCCTAATAAAGTTCATCAGGCAGAAATTTTGTTTTCACCCTCATGATACTATTAAAATTGGTAGACTTCAATACACATACAAATAATACACGTTGACTGCCGTTGACATTGCAAGTAGATTTAATGAGGCAGTGCGTTTGAACGAAATTATCAAGGAGGACCCTTGAGATGGCTTCAGTTGCTACAGGCTGATCATCGCAAAGACGTTCTTTGTGCAGTGTCATCGTTGATGATGACAGCGATTGAATCGAACACATTCTGAGAGGTTATTTGGATATCACTATGCAAAGGAAATATCCATAAAAGTTAAAAAAGATATGAGATATCGTGAATGCGTTACAAGGCTACCACGTGTGATAGCTGTATTAAATAATGAGATTACTCGTGCAATATCTATGAAACCTACCAATGCAATCAGAAGCAATAGATACCAATACAAGGACAAGATTTTTCAAAACAACCAGTATTAGGCAATGTTACTGTAAGTTATTTATATGAACCAAGTTAACGTGAAGGCGGTAATAAAGGGCAACTAATCTTTTTTGGAATGTAAACACACATACAATTTCAAGTGTGGTAAGATCTACGGATAGAAAAGCAATATATATATATATATATATATATATATATATATATATATATATATATATATATATATATATATATATATATATATATATATATATATATATTAAATTCAACTTCTTCTCAACAAAGATTTGTACGTAACAATTACAAATAATTCCTGGATATACAATTACCACAGTCTTCACTTTTGTGAACTAGCACCTCGACGTCGATTACACTCAAAGCATGTCAGTATTACATTTTCGCGTGTGTGACCAAGACTAGTATCAATTCTATCTACGGTAAATTGTCTTGGATCATTATTTGAATATTGCCACAACGTTACTGTGTTACAGCTCGCACAATGATTATTCTGTTGTTGTTTTAATGTCATGATACATTCAACGTCAAGAACAAAGTCGCATTTGTTTAGCACACTGCTTATAACCGGATATTTGTTTCTATATATATATCATCGCTAACAACATCGGTATTGGTGCCAGCAGTTTCTGTAAAAAATATATAGAAATCCTGCACGACTGATATATTTTTCTGACTTTTCTTCATATTCCCTCCCCCCCCCCCAACTTTTTTCAAGTTGCAGAAGAAGAGATTTAGTTGTTTAAGTAACTTTTCTGAATAGTTGCCGAGAACTCTCTACAAAACAGACAGGAGATTCCTGACGTTCTTGTAATTTTGTCTAACAGAATCCCGAACTGGAAGATATATATAAATTGCTTCCAGCTGCTCTCGAACTAATCTAGCTGTATGAGATTCCATAGCTGGTGCCATATTATTGATATGTAATTATGATTTAATTACAGGAGCAGAGAGGGTACAACCTCCATGAAACATCAAGCGGTAAACACAGCCACACATACAAATGTAAAAAAACCAACAACTATGGACATGTAACTTTTAACAAACAATAACGACACACGATAAAGTAACAAAATAAAGTAACTCAACCAGAGAAACTCGGTTTGGTTAGAAGCTTCGGTCTGGCTTTATTGACCTTATATATTTTATTTTCTTAAAAAGTTTAATTTTTAAGTTTATAACGTTCCAGAAAAATGCCTGTTCACTTTCTCTGCTGCTCAGTATGTTATTTGTTTCTAGTTCTTAAGTAAAGAACTAAAGACAAACTCTTTGCTTGTTAATGATTCTCAAGAGCATCGATTCTCACTAAGCAAAACCTATGACACAAATGCCACTCTTGCTTCATCACACTCGTCGTTAATGTTCCTTGATTATTAGCATGCATTGAAGTTACTGTCCTTAATTATTTGCTGATTAAAAAGACAATTAATAGCATACTTGTATTTTCCTTTTAGTCATGTTGCGAATTCAAAATTATATCGTGACTACAGTTACTTGTAAAAGGTCTTCCTTCAATGGAAGAACAACTACCATCTGTGCAAACATTTATTCGACGAGGGAAAGACATGTGTCAGTAATTCAAGTAATCAACAAGCTTTCGAATACATCCAGTTCAGCACGCAAATAATATTCCACCAGTCAGACTACATTTCCTCTACTTGTGAAATGTCCTCTGGAATACGAAAATAATAACGTGTATTGCATTACATTGATTTTGTTTGTACCACCATATGAGCTTGCAAATATATACGTACACAAGTGCAAACGAATGCAATGAATCTAAATCAAATCAATACAGATTTACTGTATTTATAACATACTTCAGACACCTCAATAGACTTGTACCCTTCCTATTTTCTAATATTATGTTCAGCAAGTACTCATTTGATTTGAAGCACTCCTCAATATCATACGAGGAAACCATTTCCCATTTTATTCTAAGATTCAGTGACCAACGCCAGGTTTGAATAATCAAATGCAATCCACATGGTACAATTGCGGTATTAGTGTTGATGCAAAGGTATGCACCGTCATTGATGTGTTTTGTGTCCTTAAGAAAAACTAGAGGCATTTGACTGATATACTTATTCCGAATTTTGCGTTTCTTCCGAGAAAGAGTTTGGGTTATAAAAGATAATCGGTGGCTTAAAAACATATATTCTCAAAGACACTCACGAGACAGGCATCCTTCAAATGCTCTACGATCTGGCTATAGGCCTTAATAAATCCCTATAATACATGCATGTGATGATGCCAACAATGATATAATAGATCAGTAGAATTTGCATACATTTAAATAGCCGGGATGTAAGGTTTTACTATCCGAAAGTTGATTTTCTCGCTATAGTGAGAAGCTTAGTTGAGATCATTGATGCAAGCATATTCTATTACTGTAATTGGAATCCTTTGTGGTTGGCGGCATGTTCTCAAAAATAATAGCTTGTCATTCAATATCAATTAAAATCTATACCAGCGGGTGCACGAGAGAGAGAGAGAGAGAGAGAGAGAGAGAGAGAGAGAGAGAGAGAGAGAGAGAGAGAATTAACAGTTAGCAGAGGACATTAAAATATATCCAAACATAACATCGATAGAAAATTCTTCCTTGACAAAATCTTATCCATATTTGGGTATCATTTGCAGTGAATGATTTACTTTGGATTACTTTGTATGTTTAACGGCACAACTGCACGTTGAATGTATGTCGTGCTCAAGGAAGTATAGCAGTGAGTCGTTGCCAAAGATACACAAAGTTAGCCGATCCGAGATTGCTGTTAGCAACGTCACCCGCATGGTGATGCCAGAAGACCAACGCCTAAACCACATAGTCACAGCATCTAACAAGCAACCGTAAATAACTACTAGTCAGAGACAATTATTCTGACACTGTAAGTAGTTTGTATGGTACATTTGATTAATTGTATTCGAAAGACCAAATAAAATTTATACTATACGATATAATGCCATGTACGTCGAGGCCTCACAAGAAATGAAAATATGATTAAATGTTTTGATAGGCAAATATATTTGTTTTCTTTACAATTGATTTTTACTGTTGTATGCAAACATGCAAGTTTTCTAGCACCACATTTGTGCTTTGGAGTTGCAATGCATTTCTCTGAATGCTAGTAGTCGCTTAAATTGCAAAATATTTGGGAAATATATTTTACTCGCGGCAAAGCTGTTACATGACAATATACTCTACAGCACCAAATAACTATATCTTTCTAATTTATCTTGTATTTTGAAAATTCAAAATATATGGGTTTCTCATAGTACAGTTTCTTTGATCAAGAGTTTGCTATGCTAGTATCTCATGCAGGTAGTCTGAATATAGGTCATTAAACTTATTCGGACATTGCCAATTAGCTGTAATGTTGATTGACATCATCACTACCAACCATATACATGCCAATTAGCTGTAATGTTGATTGACATCATCACTACAAACCATATACATCATATTTTCGCACGGTTCCATTTACAAGTTAGAAAACAATTTAAAATGAAATTATGTTTGAAGATCTGTTGATCACTGTTACGTTATTACCCAACCAACTGGAAGTAGTTTTCTCTTTAAACATAGTACAGATGAAAATAATATTTACCAAAAAGTTTCCTAAATAAAATATTTTTATTTTTAGCAATAGCATGTGAGTATAATATGTCCATGACGTATCATACCAGAGGCAAACGTCCTAATTTCAAGTTTTAGTCTTACATTTAGGTCAGCCAAGATGAAATCACAGTAAAACTATATGCTACAATCAATCTATAAATTAATATTTATCCTTGAAGGTAGTCTATGAAAGACAGAAAAATACAAACACTTTCAAAGAAAATATGAACCAATCTTTCACAAGAAGCCTTAATCAGAATGTTCATTATTTAAATTGATCTGTTAGCGAAACATGACTTGTAGATAACAATCCATCATAAATCAATTAAATATGCATGATCTACATAATCATTTTGAACAATGTGTACAATTTCAAATCACATCATGGTTATAAAGAAGCTCTGCTATGAATCATATCGTGTATATGATTTTTATTTGTGTCAATCGCCACTCTAATGTATTTAATCTATCTGGATCATTAGAGTAAACTGTACGCCAAAAACGCCTTACAATAACAAAACAGACTTGAAAATAACATGTTAGCAACCTGCTCTGTCTCAACGAGGACATGGCACCAAGAGCAAGTAGCAATTACAGTCGAGAGTATTTCGTTATCTTAAAATTCTATCAGACTTTCAAAAAACGCTGTCGGTTAAATTGTTTGTGATTGTATACAAATGTTCACTCGATGATGTATAGCAAGTTATCCCTTTGTAACTGATAATTTTGCTCATTTGTGTTAGGAAAATATGCATTGTCACTCAACCACACAATGGTAACGTTGCAGAAATATAATGACATGTAACGGCCACTCCGTCATCAGTATCAACACCAAATGATATTATTCGCTTCGGGATTTCATTCACACCTATAATAATATATTTTTGGTTTCAATATTTTTTTCTTGCTAGCATTTATAATTAATTATTCGTTTTTGTCAATTGTATAAGGAGCTTTACTAAAAGTAAAATAACTGTCAAATATATCGTTTTTGAGCCAGGCCTACATATCAATGTTGGATGTGAAATATGCTATGAGTATGTTTGTTTGTTTGTTTTTTAGGGTTTAACGCCATTTTTAGCACACGATAAGCTATACATGGCGGCCAGTATTATTGGTGGAGGAAGAACCCGGGAATACCTGACGAAGACGCCGCGATCATGTCTGACCCTCGTCAAAAACCCATGTGGCAATTTTCGAAGACATGTTAGAAGACGAAGTGTTGAAACTGTGGTTTACGTGCAAAGGTATCATTGTAATGCCAGTGTCAGTTACATCGCTCAAAATGTGTTTCAACAAAGTAAAGCCAGTAGCACCATCAGTCTCAATGCTCACTAAGTGGTCTTGTTTAAAATTCATTGAGATAAAATGCAGGTGCAAGTCTTAGACAAACAGTTAGGAACGTCTTGGCTGACACACGAGTACGGCACGATGCTACTCAAATCCCTCATCCTATTTATTCGTGGATTTAAAACCTACCACCCCCGATTATTTGCTATTCGTACATATTTGTTTCACCACTGTCGTATATAGGTTAATCTCTTATTTCCACATTAAGTCTGAATATGAATTTGATAGCATCTTTTCCAATAATACATATCACACATACAATAACACATTCCATTATATTTTAATATAAAATAAAAAATAAATAAAACCAATGTTCGAAAAATATTAACTTTACCGATAAAATCTCAAATATTAAAAGTACTCATTTTTTAAAGAAATTTGCATTTTCTTACCCGTAATGAAAAGACAGCTGTTCTGACTCATCAATGAACTAATTCTGCATATTTCTGCTCTCTCTTTATTCCCAATTGCTTTCCGTCACTTCGGATCAAAACAAGGCTCTCAACCTTTCCCACAGGAGCCGTGTGAATCATCTCGCTTAACTCTTCTATTATTGCTTTAATAATCTGCTTGTTCAGCAGCTTCTCAACAAATCTAAATTCCTGGCATTTTGATACAGGAGAAATGTATGTTATGGATTTCAGCACCTGTTCGTGAAGCATCAAGTTTTTAAAATAGCATACTGTTGTAATACAGATATAAATACAATTAATCTCTATGTATTAAATCTACTTTCAATATAATTTAATGAATTTTTTTAAAAATACAATTGAGTGAAAATTTCCATCTTAATACTTTTAATAAAATGGCGCTATATGTCAAGCAAGAATGCTTTGTTTTTTTTTTTTTTACAGTTCCTGATTCAGATCCGTCAAGTTATATCTTTAGTTGATTCAGATCTTTCAAGTTGTATCTTTAGTTGATTCAGATCTTTCAAGTTGTATCTTTAGTTGATTCAGATCTTTCAAGTTGTATCTTTAGTTGATTCAGATCTTTCAAGTTGTATCTTTAGTTGATTCAGATCTTTCAAGTTGTATCTTTAGTTGATTCAGATCTTTCAAGTTGTATCTTTAGTTGATTCAGATCTTTCAAGTTGTATCTTTAGTTGATTCAGATCTTTCAAGTTGTATCTTTAGTTGATTCAGATCTTTCAAGTTGTATCTTTAGTTGATTCAGATCTTTCAAGTTGTATCTTTAGTTGATTCAGATCTTTCAAGTTGTATCTTTAGTTGATTCAGATCTTTCAAGTTGTATCTTTAGTTGATTCAGATCTTTCAAGTTGTTCCTTAAGCCGATTTAGACCGATTTAGACAGTTCACGCTGTACTTCAGGTTGATTCATATCCTTCAAGTTTTATGTTCGTTAAGTTCTTTTAGTTAGCAGGAAGTATTATCTATCTTTGGCTTTTCTATAAGACTATGACAATTCGTGGCAAACGGTTCAAAAAATTTGTTTGCGTACCGTTACCGTCTCTAAATTTGAAAATATGTAAAACGGCAAAGAAATCAAAGACTTTTAAAGTTAATTTAAAATAAATTGAATGTGTATGATTAGGCGTGTGCGTTTTACGACTTTAAAATGTGACATTTAATGCTTTTGTTCTTGTCTACATTCTTTTTATGTAAATCTCACATATTTGGTTGATCTTACAAACAACTGCTAATAGGGATTATACAAGATATAAGATGAACTTCGTGCTTTGTCTTGAGTTCGCACTAAAATTCCATACTTCATATTGGGTGGCAGCCCATCACATATTCTCTTTGTGCTATTTAGTCCACTGAGTAACACCGGCTCAGTAATTGCTGCACAGTGATTGTTTTTAAAATTATATTATTGGGCACATAGTATAGCAAAGTAACCTTAAAACCTCAGGGACAACAAATTCACCTACGAGGCAAATAGAGCGGAAATAGTAGCATTGACGTAGACCTGATCAGCTTTTCGAATCTGTTTCTATTATTTTAGAAAAAAACGTTGCTGCTGCGAACAATACATACCTTGTCAGATAAGTTTTGATAAACAATATTGATATATAATGTGCAGCATAAATAAGCTTTTTAACAACACATACACTTATATACACTTATATACACTTATATAAAATATTTGATTATTTTGAGAACACAGAAATGGCATTTAAATTGTTTTGTTATCTAAGAGCAGGAAAGGTTTTCTTTTCATACATCCAAAACAAATCAAAACTGATCACAATACGTGAAAGCTGTTATTCTCAATTATAAATGATCTAATCAGTGTAGATGTTTCTTGTCAGTGACTGAGATTGTTTATATTAAGATTATCATGTGAAGACATAGTAAGATTACCTTTCGAACTTCCAAAAATGAAACTTTGTGTTCTCCATAAAAAAGTTTATATCTAAGTTTTAAAACAATTCGTAAAATAGTACATGGTATAAAGCAGTGGTCCCCAACCTTTTCATCGCCGCGGACCGGTCAACGTTTGATAATTTTACCGCGGCCCGCTGAGGGGGGGGGGGACGTTGATTGTTTATATTTTAGATTGTTTTGATTTAATAATTTTAATTTAATTGTATTTAAACGTGCTTTCAAAATAAAATACAGTTACACAAAAAAATGAATATAAAGTGATTTAACATTTTAACTCACTAGAACGCTAAATCAATGAGAACCCTGAGCTTGTTTATTTGCAACGAGACGGTGCCATCTGGGGGTAATAGGAGACAATGACACCCGAAGTGTGTTGCTTATTATTTCGTTGTTTTGTTTTGGGTGCTGCCACTGCAGAAAACCCTGCTTCACACAGATAGGATGTCGGAAATGGCAATAGGGATTTAAGTGCTGTGGTGGCAATCTCAGGGTATTCCACCATGACCGTCTCTCAGCTCCTGGTTAACCTCTCGTCCATGGAAAGTCGCACAAACCCGAGAGAAATGCACCACAGTAAATAAAATGGAAATAATTTAATGTTCCTTGGGCGGCCCGGTACCATTTGATCCACTGACCGGTACCGGTCCGCGGCCCGGGGGTTGGGGACCACTGGTATAAAGAATCAGTTATTATTTTCACAAGTTCTGTCTCATATGCAGGTAGGAATTGCCACATGTGGGTCCAATTCGTTTGAAAACGATTAAATATTCCCGGTATAAAAACACTTCTAAGTTTCTAGTTTCATTACATGTTTCCATTTTTCCACAACAGAGCGTCACCTCTGTCTGCGTGTGTTCGAGTCTAAGATTCGTCAAATGTAGTTATGTGAAAAAGCTTGCCAGTAGCTTCTCGTGGGTCGGTGGTTCTTTCCGGGGGTTTTCCGGGTTCTTCCTCCACCAATAATACTGGCCGCCATGTATAGCCTATATTGTGCTGAAAAAATGGCGTTAAACCATAACTAACTAACTAACACAACAGAGCGAAAGAGGTTATTTTGAAAATGTCCCTACCAAGCATGACTCATAATTTGCTACTTGCAAATGCACGACAGAATTGATTACAGAAGATATAGATAACTCAACAATTATTAGAGTATATCCGATGCCAGGTTTTCTTACCGAATAGTCAGAAGACGATAAATATATTAACAAAGCAGCTAAAACTCAGACGTAGGGAGGGCAAATCCAGACATCACATATAGATCAAACCATATTTACATTACAATATTGACGAATCGAAGAGATCTCGTGATATTTAGAGAACGCGTTTGGAAAGGCATCTTTTGCTTGATATACTAATACTAACGTCGTCATCGTAGGCAATTAACTTGAAGATTAAACCATTGCGATCTATATAGACGAATATTTGTGTATTAAATATGGGAATTGCAAATAACTATATATATCTGAAATACAAGCCGAATATTCCATAAGTATGTACAAACACAATAGGTTTGATATAAAAAACACATTATGCATAATGATATAATAGAAACCACTAATTTTAAGACAAGAAAATAAAAAAATATAATAAAACACAAAGTTGACGTTTGGTGATACAATTAATAAAGATGGCTTTTGCGACATGTTTTAATACATATTTCGCCTTAATCACCATTTCTTCTTATACGCAATGCTTGCAACTTAATTGACAATTTGGAATCTTTGTTGCTAAGCTTCTTAAACGGCGTTAAAGGATCTCACAGACATGTCCCAACAAAACCAGAGTGATACTTTGCAAAGCTGTGGCATTACACTTAACTGCGGCTGGGGATATTTCTGGAGTGGAAGAATCAAATTTTCCATTTTAATAAATTTTGCTATTCATATTTTTCTCAATTCGGTTTCTAGAAATAAATTAGATAAGCCAGACAACTAAATCCTTGAGTCTTGTTTTTAGTGGTCACATTTATTTGCTCAACATTATGGGATACAGTATGGATATTAGAGAAGAGAATTTACATATTCGTTCGATTTCTAGATGGTATTAAGCATGGCATGTCATTAAAGTACTAATTGAGATGTTTACAATGCATATTTTGTTGAAAATATGTGCTTTTTCAACTTTAGTAAAAATAATTATTACACGAGGTAGTTTCAGTTTTTCAAATATGTTGCGTATTTTCTATTGCAAGAATTGGTATTGCAAAATACAAATTTTATGAGAACTGGGTGCTGTTAAGACTGAAGGCAAATGACAGGAAACCTGCAATAGTTCAATATCAAACTCTGCTTTCGATGTTAAATCCACCTACACACATTCCTTTCTTTGCCACATTCATGGCATTGACTATAAGACCCAAATCGATTAGACATTACAAAGTGCCGAATTTGTATTAATTCAAGACAAATGACAGTTTTATTTGAGACCTTCCCGATTCTTTTATCTATCCGTAATGTTTCAAAGATTTAAATTCATTAATGATATGCTTTCAACAAATTACGTTTGCTCAGATACCTGCAATGATACATGAGTTGGTATTCTATTTTTCGCCCACGTTTGACTTCACATTTAATGACCTTTTCATACAACCCATGCCTACCCCGATCGTCCACTCATCCCCCAAAAGGACAAATAGTAATATACATGATGTAGATGATGTCTGTAGTTATTTAACAACTATATGAAAAGAAACAAGTAACTTACTAAACCGTGAAGAAATTGTACATTTGTATCAGTCTTCTTGTAACCGTAACCCTATGATCTAACGGGTTGTAAGGAGAAAGTGGAGTTTCACTAAATCTAGACGTTTTATAACTACTGTAAGTATTATAGGAAAGAAATTACATGCGCTTTAATGCTTTATCATGAATAACAAGAAAAGAGTATAGTATTGCAAATATCTCACAAACATTTAAATTAAAACACATACCAAGATGGTTTAATTTATTTTTACATTTTGATACTTCCGTAACGTTCCATTGTCACGGAGTTTATTAAAGTCACTGCTAAATTACTCCAAAAGTCTGATCTGCCACCATGCCTTGGCGATGTCTTACACTGTTTACATTATCGATAACTTTACTTCTACGGGTTAGTTATACTTTGATCTGACACCCAATCTGTGGCAATGTCCTAATTTGTTTTTGACCCATTCGATAACTTCGATCCTTTGGGGTAATTAAGAGAGCATCACATTGTTTGTATTATTTAATTGCAGTAATTTAAATGAAGTCTTCTAAAGTCACGAAATCCCACTTCGCTAAAATTACGATGAGGTCTTTCCGATACGTACTGGGGACACGGTCTTTCCTAATCTCATCAATTATGCCTTCGTAGCTGATCACGGTGTGTCTTCGTTGTGCGTTTAGACGACTCTCTGAAAAATTTACGAAAATTTTCAGCCAACAGTTGGAAGTGCCTTAATATCGCTTTCTTTAGAGCGTCGCAATTGTCTACTTCAGTCGGTGCCATATTATAATATACATCTTTGGCAGCTCCTTGCACAAATGGAGAGATCTTAATGGCCCACTGGTTTATGGGTATATGATGTATTAAAGCTAACTTTTCAAACTGGCTTGAAAAGTTATCGATGATTTCGTCTTTGTCGTTAAATATCAACATTGTTATATGGACGATACGTCTAACCTATGGTCGTTTGCTTATGGGTCCTGAAAGTTCATTCAGTTCTTTGCCCATCATATATTTTGTTTCGATCCTTAGTCACTCCATGCAACTCTATCCCTGGCTCATTCTTCGGCCTCCAATCTGGCTAACTCGATTGCTCTTTTCATTCAATTTCATCAGCTTGTCTGATTGTTTCATTTTTCTTTTCCTCAGCTTGTGTGATTCTTTCTCTTTCCTCTGCTTGAATAATTTTCTCTTTCTCTGCTGCCTGCTGTTTTCTGTTTTACCTGAGACTTTGCTCTACAAATTCCGCAATTTGGGTCCCTTTTATATCCTAATTTGTCTTAACCAATAGTCTTAAAATCTTTGACCAACTACCTATCAGTTGCCATTCTAGTTTAATCAACTGTTTCACTTAGATTAAGTATTAACTAACTCTTACTGCCTTCCAGAAAACAGCTTCCTCAAGAATACTTACCCGTATACTATTCCAACAATGTCCTAACCTTCTGACTTTTTTCAAGCACTCTAAAGCAAACTAACAGCGTTTGACAGTGCAAAATTCTGAATGTCGCTCTGAATTTAGCTTACTCGCACCAACAATGTGCAATTACTCACTCGGGACGTCTTTAATTATCTCTTCTCACAAGAGTAACTAAAGATAATATTCTTTCTGAATTGCTTGAATTCAGAAAAAGACCACATAGGAAAGCATTTCAGGTACGGAATTTTAATTTCTTACAATGTTGAAAACATACATTAAAGAAATATCAAACAAAGACATGCACTAACTAAATAATGCATATATACTGACTCGATTACCTCTCGTAATTCCTTGTTTAACATAACCAATTTTATCATTGATATAGATACTCAACGTTACTCAGCCAAATCTTCTGCCTATCACCATAGGAGCAACGGGGCATTGAAAGGATTACATCAGACTTACAAATATGATTCGATCATATTATTTTTATACGGATAAACATTGGGATGAAGGCGTTCATTTACTATTATTTGCGGATGGGGAATACGTCCAAGACTCTTTAGGATTCAGTCATTTTCAACTGGGTTTTGGACACACTATGCGTAAACCACTAAAGTTTTTGAACGAGAAATTTCTTTCTAATGAAGATACTGCAATTAATCTTCTCGATAATGTTTCCAATTTTTGAAGTATAAGTTGTTAAAAGCTTGCGAGGTTGCAAGAGCAAATCTGCACTCTACGTCAGTGGTCCCCAACCCCGGGCCGCGGACCGGTACCGGTCCGTGGATCAAATGGTACCGGGCCGCCCAAGGAACATTAAATTATTTCCATTTTATTTACTGTGGTGCATTTCTCTCGGGTTTGTGCGACTTTCCATGGACGAGAGGTTAACCAGGAGCTGAGAGACGGTCATGGTGGAATACCCTGAGATTGCCACCACAGCACTTAAATCCCTATTGCCATTTCCGACATCCTATCTGTGTGAAGCAGGGTTTTCTGCAGTGGCAGCAACCAAAACAAAACAACGAAATAATAAGCAACACACTTCGGGTGTCATTGTCTCCTATTACCCCCAGATGGCACCGTCTCGTTGCAAATAAACAAGCTCAGGGTTCTCATTGATTTAGCGTTCTAGTGAGTTAAAATGTTAAATCACTTTATATTCATTTTTTGTGTAACTGTATTTTATTTTGAAAGCACGTTTAAATACAATTAAATTAAAATTATTAAATCAAAACAATCTAAAATATAAACAATCAACGTCCCCCCCCCTCAGCGGGCCGCGGTAAAATTATCAAACGTTGACCGGTCCACGGCGATGAAAAGGTTGGGGACCACTGCTCTACGTAGTCAAACATGACACTAAGATATGAATAAAATACAAAGGAAATGAGTTTTCAGTCTGGCTCTCTTGCCCGTATCACAAATCCATCTTCAGACCAAGTAATATGATTACTACACAGTTGAAAATAAAGTAAATTATTTATATTACTCCTCGGAGGCAACAACAAAACACAGTTGCCACATAAACACGTTAATGAGAATATTGAAATGGGTAACAAAGTTAAGCATGATTATGGAGAGACAACGCTTTAGAATTCAGATTAATATAGATAATATGCACAAGAAACGTTCATATGTGCAGCAGTAAGAAAGGAATAAAAATAAACAGTTATTATTTGAATATGAGCACTTATTTCCAGATGTTACTACAAAAACAAATAAAACTTTCAATTAAGATGAAATTGTAAATTCCAAACCTGTAAAATAACAACCGTACAGGATGAACCCTATTCAAACAGGAATACTTTAAAAGATAAATCCAGTTTACCATGTATACTTGTTCCGAAACCAGATAAAACGTTCCGTATTTGTACTTATTTATACGAAGGTGAACAGTGTGACTAAACCAGATTGTTTTCTGTTCTGGCAAATTCCACTGACGGAAAGAGCAATTAACTTTATCAATATAAAGTAATGCCATTTGGGATGAAGGTTTGGCCATGAACATTTCGACGTCTAATAAATATAATATCCCTATGTCAAGATTATTAATTGCTGAACCGCTAACATAGTTATTGAGCAAAAAAAACAAGATTATTTTGACTTACAAATGTCGTGAGACTTTTGATACGTTGAAGACCCTACTTAAAAGCGCGCCTGTTCTTACAGATCCAAATATCAGCCAATCATTTCAATTTTATGTTGATGCAAGTGGTGTTGGGGATGGAGCAGTACTAATTCGAAAAGACGAAACTGGTGTTGATCATTTAATGTGCTGTTATGCCACGAAATTAAATAAGTACCACATACATTATTCTACAATTGAGTGGGAATGTTTGGCATTTATGTTGTCTTTAAAACATTGTGAAATTTACATTATTTGAGCCCTTTCTTCGAGTATTGTGTTTAGTGATAAACCAACCCCTAACTTTGAATGTCAAGATGAACAAATCAACTAAAACTCAAAGACTAATAAAGTAGAGTTTGTTGTTACAGCAATATAATATTTACATCAAGGAAAAAGATAAATCAATAGCAGATGCACATTCCCGTATATATAAAGGTATTATTTAATGTGAATTGTGTATAATTATACAAGTTCTTCTATATTAGTTTAAGCCTCATGTATACCTAATCCATGATAAAAAATAAAGCTTTATTACTTAAATCTTTCTTTTTCTTTATGGTGGGGAAGTGTTATGAGTATTTGATTTAATTTAATTATTTGTAGGTTGGTTTTAAATGTATTTGATTCCATTGCATGATATTGTAATATACTTTGATTTACAGGGATTTAATAATTTCCCAAAAATTTATTTTCCAGAAATTCAGATCAGTGTTTCGTAAACCTAATTTGAGAAATTATGCTGACCTTGATTCGTGAGTTGGAATAAATTTATTCTTAAACTTAAAATTGTTTAACATATTTTTTAGAAATTCTTCCTTAAAGTAAATTCGTATGGTGAAATCAGGACCGAACATGAAGTACGTGACAAATAATATATAGCAATAATGTCCAAACTCTGGTTTTACCAGACGGTTGACTTCATCCTGGCATATATTTTTCGCCGTAGTAAAATGTAATAGTGATGCCATAACCATGGAGAAGTTCAGGTGTTTTTCGTTGTGACTAGTTTAATGTTACATGTTGAATTTTTCTCCATATTGTTTGGATTTCAAGAGAATATATTTCGCTGGAAATACTTGTCCTCCTTTCGGGAAAAATACAGTTTTCCAATTTTACAGAATTCAAACACCTGAATATTATTTTCTGTGCTTCAACAAAGAACTGGTGGCACTTCAGTACTAAACTTACCACAGAATATTTCATCGCCTTTTCGGATTTTATCGGGATTCGAACTCAATTTGATTAGAACATTTTATTACTACGATGTCTATTTTTTAATTCTTGGATTATTCTTGGATTATATTTGGATTTGATTCTAAAAGCCTTAAATGGTTTTTCTTATGATAACCTTGTTTTTCTAGTTAAATAACTTGATTTTTAAATTTAAGAAAGCATGATGTCTTCACTTTTTTTACTGTTTAAAAAGAGACTAAACACGTAACACAGGTTTCCTTGATCTCTTCCCGCCTTCTTTATGTTTTTTGTAAATTATTCTTTATGTAACACTTGCTATAGGAAACTCCTTTTTAATTGTTATAAAAATCAGAAAACACGCTGCATCTTTTACACACTTTTTCACATCTTCAGTTAAGACCGATACAACGCTGTACACGAAATATATACGTTATATACGAGCAAGAGAACCCTTTAACTATTTTTAAGTCTTTGGTATGGCTCTGCCGGGGTTCGAACACGCGACCTCTCGCATCTGAGTGGGGTGATCTAACTAATTAAGCCACCGGAACCATCAGTTGCATTAGGTAAAAAGACGAAGAAAGTCAACTGTACTTTAATCAATTAATGTATCATCATATGTTGATCTGGTATAAGGATCACTCGAATGTGTATTCAAATTTAATTTAATGATAATGCGTCAAAAGGTGGTCCATCTTTGGCACCGTAATATGTCTGGGATAATAAGCATATCTAACAACTCAGCGATATGTCTGTTATATAATTGCTTGGCCAAACCTTTGGATGACTTTTCAGGGCTATATACAAATGCATTCCCCTGTCCATAGTGATACATTCTTTATAAGCAGATCATTTAAATTTATGGGCCCGGGTAATACATAATACTGATATTTCTAATAAACGCATCACAGTCCTTTAGATAGAAATAAATCATTTTCTTAAAATCAATGTATTCGATGGAACATAATGATGTTATATTTAATATCGTTAGTTGGATGCCTTATCCAATTATCTTTGTCACAATAGAACATTGGAAATTACTCAGATACATTGTTTGTCTTCTTTTAGTTTCATACGGCTTTTCATTAATGTCAGAACTAGCTGAAATTATTAATTGATGAAGCAAAAAAGAGACGTTGTGTATAGTCTCAAATATTTGCATGGCACTGTTCATATATGAACAGAGAAAGAGATTTATAGAAGACATATGTCAGGTAAAATGCAGAGGAAACATGATAAACAGTAAGAGGGTGGGCTATTGATATACAGCTCAGAAGACTTGTTTTTAATTTTGAATGAGTTTTGGTATAATATTACATTATATCAGTGATTCCATTTCTTGTGCCATAGGCAAATACCAATAGCTATATTTTGGGTAATATGTTTTATACACTAACATTTCATGGATAGTCATATTACTGCCACGTGTCTCCGCAGATAGCTTCTAGTCATATTATTTATCTGTTTCATCATCGGCCTGATTGATTGCTGTAGTTTGTATCTTTTCCAGTGTTAAATTAACACATACGATGAAGAACACACTTCTCAGCCGAAAAGCAAGAGGCACACAAATAATAAGTATTCATCAAGTAGATCGATGCAGAATAACGAGGCATATAATAGAGGCACGTTTGTTCCAGACGTTTAGTACAAGAGTCTAATATAATATAGGGTAAGTGACTATTTTGTCTTTTCTTGGAGCTAACTTTGACTGAATGACGTTTATCTAGAACAGAACTATTACAGAAGCTATAGCGTATGGTAAGAAACAGTGTAAACTTGACGTATAAGCGCAGATGGAAGGACATATAAGGATACAAGACTTTGATTAATAACACAATATCTTGAAAAAGGTTACTTGTTAGAACATGTAAAGTTTACGTGTTAAAACACAAAACTCTGTTGTACTTTTTGTACTCATTATAATCCCTCTTAAAGGAAATTACTGAAGCCGAGTGCTCAAAAAGCGCATCCTATTAAATCAATGTGAAACGGTTAAAGCTTGTTTGTTCTGAACAATAATAATCGCTTCCAGCTATTCGTTATCTCCACTGTCGTTCTTTAATTCAGATGTATGGAAGTGAATCGGTAGTAAATCCCTAACAGCTGCATTTGCATAGAAGCCCATGAAGTAATGCCCTCAGTACGACACGATTATAATATAAGACCCTAGATGAACTCACCATGGTCGTTTACAAAACTAATATTACCTTTTTGGCGTGGGATATTTCTTTGTGGTATAAAATGTAATTTTTAATTTTAATGCACTTTTCTATTAATTTTTATGAATTGTCTTGCAAGAGATACACTAACAAAAGCGACACTTGCCACATATGCACATGATTTAATAACATCCAGTTATTTGATTTTCATTTTGCTGAAAAAGACAAATGAGATAAAATATAAATTCAATTTTAGATTAATCAATTTTGTCGGAATTAATATAGCATCTCTAATTATAGGATGTTATTCGAGTATTCAAGTCACGTGTTGTACCCAGTATGTGCACTGTTGAAAGGTATGAGAATCTCTATAATAAATAATCATTCTTAAAATTAATACAATCATGATTTCTTTTGTAATGTTTGTCGCACTCTATAAGAACTGGAGAGAAGACATTCCATCTCTTTTACAAAATATTGAGAGAGAAGGAAAATCATTTCTTTATTGTTTCATGTTGGCTGGTGTGGTGTAACTACACTACATAACTAGTTGTACCATCCCCAGACTTTGTGTTGTGACTGGTATCGAACCAGCAACATTTTAGTGACTAATCCAGCTGATGTTCTGTGGCGATCTTAGATGCCATACTGTCTGATTCTAATTTAAAACCAAAAATATAGACCATTCACTTTATTGTAAACATTTCATCTCCAATCTGATTTTTTTTTTGGATAAGGGTGATAAAATTGAATGAATGAAAGACGTACATTATACTTGTTTTGCAGTTGACGTAGCTTGTGTGCAATTTCTATTGACGAATCCATCAATAGATTTGTCAATATAATACTTCTCGCGATCTTTTAATGTATACACCTGTAGTTATTATAGATCCCACAATTATGTGTATAATATAATATACAATATGACGTTCAGATGCGTACCAGTTGCGTACCGCTTGGTCATTTTCATACCTTTGGCTTCAATGGTATATTATAAAAAAAGATCCGATACTTTCTGATACATTTTAATATATCTTGTACTTGACTAATTGCGCTTTCAGAAGATAGTATTGTACAAAACTATTTTCCCCTATATTAGTTACTACTAAACGTTGTATTCCATATACTAATTCAGTCTAAGTTTTGCAACATCCATTTTGGTTAGCTCTGTTTTATAACCATGTACATTGTTCACATTTACAATACCCAAATAAATAACAGCTACAGTATATGAAAGTAACAGAGTTATGCCAACATTTTGTCATATGTCCATGTTGCAAATTCAAACAACTTCACCATACATCCCCCCTTTCGCAGGTACATACTGTCAGTAGAGCGCTACAATAAGAACATTTTGTTGTCCCGAACTGAATCCGATAAATCGAAAGTAAAATATATAAATTTCCATTTGGATCTCCTCGCCGATTTACACCAACATAATTCTACTTTTTATAAAAGAAATGGATTTTTCGCAATACGATTGACTTTAAACGGTCACGTAATACTGATATGGAATTTTTCACACGTCCATAAATTATTAACTACTTTAGTTTTTTGTACTGTTTGTAATATACATAACATTGCAGACAGGTCATTGTGAAACGAATGTTTCATCTTTAAAATTTTTTATTCAGCAAATAAATATAAAGTATACCCTTTTATACCTTTTCAAATATTCTTTAACTGGTATGCATAGTTTACGGTTTGGCGTTCATGTGCTACATTGTCATGTAAAATGGCCAAAAGGGTGATTTTTCATTGCAATTTTTTTTGCGGAGATTTGAGCAATTAGAAGACAATGCGTTAAAATAAATAATAGCAATAATTGAAGCAGATGAAGATGGAATTAAGGATAATGCGATGAATGTTTACAAATACTGAAAAGGAAACAGAAGAACAGAGATTGATAAATTCCCTCACATAACATTCCAAGACCTCAGTCACCCTAGCCATATATAACAATACCAATAATAGCGTGGGTCAATCCATTTTGAGGCCGCTGATGGATATAAACCATGTTTCAAGACATTAGCCGAGGAGGACTTAAAAACTAGTGAAATAAATAAATGCTCATAGAGCACTATAATAAACACAAAATTGGGCATTGGCGTTTTCAAAGGTACTTTTTTAGTGCTTGTATTTTAATTTTATTTGCTTATTTAAAAAAACATGCCGGGATGTTGGTGGTATGGTGTAAATATGACCACATACACAAAAATAAAAACAAATATTTATGAGACCATTATTCAAAGACTGAATAAAGTTTTAAATGGTAAAATTACCATCTCCACCAATTTGATTTAACACAATTGAAAAATGTATATACTAATTCAAAAGGTGATTATTTGCTACATTAGATTATTTTGGATGTGTAGTCATTAATTTCTTCCAGCACTACATCACTCAACTATGCAACCAACTATAACATTGCCAGTTTTGCGCGCAACTCTAACACTTGCACATTGAAATTCACATTAGATAATTGAAAGGGTCTTGTTAAGTATTAACGCTGATGAAAAATATATAAAATGTTAATCCTGCATAGGACATATTAAACTTAATTATTTTTTTATATGAAAATAAATATACTGACACTGCGGGTAGCCAATGCCTAAGTATGAAGTTACCGAATGCACATAACTGTCACAATAGTTACATTTCAACTGACATTAGATGACTGATCCGGTAATCATAATTATTAACGATGTTGCTAATGACATTAATTATTATTTCTGTATACAATGCATTTAATTGTTACGTTTATGTTAGCAAGGGATATCATCATCTTGTTCATATTTCCATGTTGTTCTTTGATAAAATTCACCATGCGTTAAGGTTTTATATGAAATTTAATCTAGCACACGTGATCATTTCGTATCAGCCGGTATTATTAAGGTCATGGCCATCTGACGTAGTAGATGGGACTGACTAAAACTGAACCAGAATGTTGTAAATAAACTAAATATGTTGAAACCACCGGTATCCATCGCCTAAAGTATGAAATTTGTATGAAGTATGAAACTGTGACAGTAGTCAACATGTTTGTGTGATTATGTACAGGTTTATGTATTTTGGGGCGATGTGAAAAGGCGAATGAAAGGAAATTAAACTTAAACTGCAGTGCATCGTTGATGTAAAAATTTGAATTGACGAAAGAAAGGACGAAATTGAAATTATAAAGATTAAATGATATGGTTGGGTATTTATCGATGTGTAAATTTTACTAATCACACACAAAGTTAATTTCCTTCGGACTATAATCATTTAATCATTTAGATAATTCTACGCTGGTTCAACGATTTAGACTGGACCAACCAAGAAAAACTCTTTATAGCATGAGTAGTTTTAACACATTTTCCTTTAAATACAGTCGTAGAACCATGAACATTCTATAACATACAGATGAAGTCATTTCCTTTCATCTCTCTACGATTATTCAATAATCTGTTCGAGACTTGTAAATAAAATGTTTATCAATCTAAACTGTTTAGACATTTTCATATTATGTATTCTAATTAGATCATACAACGTAGTTCGTCGACCAGAGCTACATTTATAACCAGAGACAACTCGCACCAATATATCACGCAAACCTTTATTTTGACCAGCATAATAATTCTCTGAATTGAATCACCAAAATAGATTTTTATTAAATATTCGGCCTTGTGCAGATATGGAGATGTCAGATTTTCTCTGCAAGTTAAAAGGAACATAATTATTTCTCACTTGCGTGGAATATACCTTTGAATTTTGCGATTATTGCTTCGTGCATATGTACGGTCGTTGTTGTCTTCCCTTGATCTCAGAGTATAGACGTGGCGTCGACATCATTCATGACTTACAAGATAGTATGTTGATAGGATAACAGCATACATACTTTTTCAAGTGAATCACATAATCATATACTTGCTAAAAAAGACAACATAAAAATGCTTTATTTTATTTTCAAAATGGAATGTTACTAAAGGCAAAACATCACGCGATACACTTTTGTTAGTATGCAAATCGCATGTCTGGTCCAAATGAAACGTTGTATCCTAGCAACTTTACAGATAAACAACAACTGAATTTTTCACTTGTACTTGTGATGTATTGCTGTTAGATGTTCAATCATTTTCTCAATAAAAGTATTTAACTGCTCTTGGATCATTAAATCTTCGAATTTGTATTCAATAGCTAAGGATTACGTCTAAACAGATTTAAATGCAAATTAATTGCAGGAGCGGTGACCAATGCTCGTTTGGGTGAGAATGGAAAGAATGACATTTTCACAAGTATTATGCACATGCGGGGATTACATATGCTCCCGGACCGTAACAATACATAAATACACATATTTGTATTCTTATGTTCCTGGGGCACAACTTACGTAACATATACATACAGAAAACCAGCAAATGTTGTAAAATTCACAATATAAGTTATATATATATATATATATATATATATATATATATATATATATATATATATATATATATATATATATATATATATATATATATATATATTGATACCACATACGTTAAAATTAACATGGCATTTAAAGTGTTGGTATAAAGCAAATCTATGTACCAATACTATTGGTATATCAAATAGTGATCCGCCCATAGCGCAATAATACGAATATATAAACATTCTTTCTACCGTAGGCCTATAGCTCTATGAAGAATATCTACTCATTCATTAATCATAAATGACATGAAATTAACGACACAAATATTAATAGTCCCTGTTTTCTAAATATTAAAATGGTACACAATTTCATCGGAATCCTGTGTTTTTCCTCTCCCCCTCTCATGCAAAATAAGCACAAATCTGGAGTGAGAGAGAAATATATTGCGCTGGACGAAAACATTAAAGCTGAACTTGTACCAAGTAACCCAAAGTACTCTGTTTCCTCGTAAACCTATGCTTACGCTTTCCTTGAGATTTATCTAGGGTATTCATAATATCAATGATACATAGTTGCAATCGTCAGACGACACACAAGGCCTACATGTTAAATTTGTCGGTTACGATGCGCACATACTGTATTGTGTTTTAAGCCTTTGTTGTTGCTTCTGAAACCCGTTTTAATCTAGTATTAATAATTAAATATAAAACTGTCCAAATGACCGCTAGCCCCCCCCCCCCCCCCCCCCCGGAGCAAAAATACACGAAAATACAAGCGTTGTGGATTTTTGCTTGTGTCATACGACGATGTCTCTGGACCTATGAATGATGGCAATGTTAGTCAAGACGTACACAGAGAGAGAGAGAGAGAGAGAGAGAGAGAGAGAGAGAGAGAGAGAGAGAGAGAGAGAGAGAGAGAGAGAGAGAGAGAGAGAGATGTTTAGTCTGTAGAATCGCTAATTAAATCAAAAGGATGACTTAGTTGAACTGTCAATATATTAAAATATTTTAATTACCTCTTGTTGGTTCGTGATTCCAATTCGTTTATATTCCACGCGAATTTCCATACGACAGTAGGTCAATGACAGTACATGCATAGTCTATAATAAGATCACCGTGTTCGCAGTGCACTACTTTCTTCATTAAAAAAAACAACACAACAACATATTTTATGTTTAAATAATGCGTGTGTCTTATATTGATTTAATAAATGTGAATGAAAAAAGAAAATGAAAAAGAAAACAATCAACTTATCAATTTGAATATGTGATTGTGAATAACAAGAAAAATCGTAGAACTAGATTTTGTAGCAGACAGCCACTTGGTTGTGAGGAGGTCATTTACTCGGGCAATATATCAGGAGCACATCGTAACTCCAACTTGCAAATATTTGTATTTGTATGTGATATAAATAAAATATATGTATAGTATGTACGCTGTATCATTGATATACCACTCGTTGTATAAATTTTTCATTAAAAGGAAACTCGGGCAAGCCTCGTTTCCTTTTAATGAAAAATTTATACATCTCGTGGTATATCATTGATACAGCGTACATACTATACATATATTCTATATATATATACAAAGAGAAAACCAGCAAATGTTGTAAAATTCACAATATAAGTTTAATCCCTATTAAACTAAGTGAAAGAACTATAAAATAACTTGCAGTGTGGTATGAGTTATTATTTACGAAAATAGTTCTAACAACTGCAATAGATCCAATTTAATTTTATACATTGTAAAGGTATTCCGAATGACAAATCAAAAGTACCTAGGCTCTACGCATATTATGTACTTCTGCGAGAGTGACAGGTGTATGGTATAGGTGATTACATTTTGCAGCATGCAAATTGTAAATAATGCTGGTATACGTGTATTAAACATTCATGTACTGTGGCTGCAGTTTCCTTGACATTATAATTGACGAATTGTTACATGATTTAACTACATGATTTGATCCTTCCTTAAAAATGATATACATGATATCGATATGCATATAGTTAGAATTTAATTTGGCTATAATAACGTGTAAGATATTGCCGTTCAGAAAAAAATCAATATTGCGACGTAAATGTTATGGCAGATTGGTTTTTACAATATTAAATGAGGTTATCTGATCACTGTATCTTTTGTGTTAATAATGTGTCAGTGTGTTCATATTAATATTGTTTTCTTCTATGTTTCAATAATTTTTATCCATTGTTTCAAATGTAAGGCTACTTTAGTCACTCTCTATCACAGCCTTTTAGTCCCTCTCTCTCTCTCTCTCTCTCTCTCTCTCTCTCTATATATATATATATATATATATATATATATATATATATATATATATATATATATATATATATATATATATATATATATTTGTCTGACTATACGTCTGTATGTCTGTCTCTCTGTGTGTCTTTCTATCTGTTTCTGTGTAATGTACAATTAGGTTTCAAATGCCATGTAATCTGAACACATTGGAAGGTTTTAACCCAGGACCAGTTTTATTTTATAACTGTAGCTACACAGCTACTGCTTGATGCAATTCGTGAGATGTCACCGGTCTGGCTTTTTATACTGGGCACCCATAATAACAATTTAAATTAAAAAGCCGAGGCATCACTAATATCATAGCCATCAATTTAAAAGTTTTCTGTTTATATGGGTTGTTGATTGGACGTAAGTTTACTACAAAAGTACATAAATTTGGCGATATCAGTATGAGGGTCTATCGGATGGGGTTTAGTTGTCAGATTATCAGACAGTGAATTTGCATTATTCACACAGCCAGTACGAAACCTAGGTGTTACTCTAGACTGTACTCTCACACTGCACCAACATGTCATCAACATATGCAAGGCTGCATATCTTGAGCTGAGACGCATGATCTCCATTCGCAAATATCTTTCAGTTGATGCCACTAAAACACTAGTGTGTTCATTAGTACTTTCAAACCTGGACTTTTGTAACTCAATTCTGTCTAGATCGTCTCAATATCTACTCAAGAAACTTCAGCAAGTTCAAAACACAGTACTTCGATCATAGCACACTTCATCAGTGCTCTGTACCTACACTGGCTATCAATTCGATACAGAATCAAACAAAAACTCTGTTCTCTGTGTTGTGTTTCACTGACGGACTCCAGTCCAACATACCTATCCAGCCTCACCCATGTGAATACCCCGAACAAGATACTTACGCTCCTATTCTGACAATCGTATACTCATTGTTCCCACTATGAAAATGAAATGAAGTCATATGGTCAACGTTCATTTACATACCAGGGCCCAGCGATGTTTAACGAATTTCCCATTGAAATTCGACACAAAGACACAGTGGTCCATTTTAAGAGTGATCTTAAAATTCACCTTTTTCGACTGCAGGAATAAACTTAGAGACCTAATAATGCTTTGTATCAGATGTTTTCAGCATGTTTTATGCTTTCCAATTATATGGTTTTTGTTATTTGTTTTCTGTAGAGTAGTCATATCAGCATAGATGTTGTAAAGCGCTTAGAGCTTCTAAAGATTAGGCGCTATACAAAGTCCTCATTATTATTATTATTATTATTATTATTATTATTATTATTATTATTATTATTATTATTATTATTATTATTATTATTATTATATGCCCTTAATGGTAAGATTACGTTAACGTCATATATACCCTTAATGGTAAGATTACGTTAATGTCATGCATGCCCTTAATGGTAAGATTACGTTAATGTCATGCATGCCCTTAATGTTAAGATTACTTTAATGTCATACATGCCCTTAATGGTAAGATTACGTTAATGTCATATATGGCCTTAATGGTAAGATTACGTTTATGTCATATATGGCCTTAATGGTAAGATTACGTTAATGTCATGCATGCCCTTAATGGTAAGATTACGTTTATGTCATATATGGCCTTAATGGTAAGATTACGTTAATTTCATGCATGCCCTTAATGGTAAGATTACGTTAATGTCATGCATGCCCTTAATGGTAAGATTACTTTAATGTCATATATGCCCTTAATGGTAAGATTACGTTTATGTCATATATGGCCTTAATGGTAAGATTACGTTAATGTCATGCGTGCCCTTAATGATAAGATTACATTAATGTATACCCTTAATGGTAAGATTACTTTAATGTCATA
This sequence comes from Unio pictorum, assembly GCA_030141615.1. NCBI lineage: Eukaryota > Metazoa > Mollusca > Bivalvia > Unionida > Unionidae > Unio > Unio pictorum. The sequence goes on along the minus strand of JARLTB010000256.1, from coordinate 872,436 downwards.
TATGCCCTTAATGGTAAGATTACGTTTATGTCATATATGGCCTTAATGGTAAGATTACGTTTATGTCATATATACCCTTAATGGTAAGATTACTTTAATGTCAAATATGCCCTTAATGGTAAGATTACGTTTATGTCATATATGGCCTTAATGGTAAGATTACGTTAATGTCATGCATGCCCTTAATGGTAAGATTACGTTAATGTCATGCATGCCCTTAATGGTAAGATTACGTTAATGTCATGCATGCCCTTAATGGTAAGATTACGTTTATGTCATATATGCCCTTAATGGTAAGATTACGTTTATGTCATATATGGCCTTAATGGTAAGATTACGTTAATGTCATGCATGCCCTTAATGGTAAGATTACGTTTATGTCATGCATGCCCTTAATGGTAAGATTACGTTAATGTCATGCATGCCCTTAATGGTAAGATTACGTTAATGTCATGCATGCCCTTAATGGTAAGATTACGTTAATGTCATGCATGCCCTTAATGGTAAGATTACGTTTATGTCATATATGCCCTTAATGGTAAGATTACGTTTATGTCATATATGGCCTTAATGGTAAGATTACGTTAATGTCATGCATGCCCTTAATGGTAAGATTACGTTTATGTCATGCATGCCCTTAATGGTAAGATTACGTTAATGTCATGCATGCCCTTAATGGTAAGATTACGTTTATGTCATATATGGCCTTAATGGTAAGATTACGTTAATGTCATGCATGCCCTTAATGGTAAGATTACGTTTATGTCATATATGGCCTTAATGGTAAGATTACGTTTATGTCATATATGGCCTTAATGGTAAGATTACGTTAATGTCATGCATGCCCTTAATGGTAAGATTACGTTTATGTCATATATGGCCTTAATGGTAAGATTACGTTAATGTCATGCATGCCCTTAATGGTAAGATTACGTTTATGTCATATATGGCCTTAATGGTAAGATTACGTTAATGTCATGCATGCCCTTAATGGTAAGATTACGTTTATGTCATATATGGCCTTAATGGTAAGATTACGTTTATGTCATATATGGCCTTAATGGTAAGATTACGTTTATGTCATATATGGCCTTAATGGTAAGATTACGTTTATGTCATATATGCCCTTAATGGTAAGATTACGTTAATGTCATGTATGCTCTTAATGATAAGATTACATTAATGTATACCCTAAATGGTAAGATTACGTTTATGTCATATATGGCCTTAATGGTAAGATTACGTTTATGTCATATATGGCCTTAATGGTAAGATTACGTTAATGTCATATATACCCTTAATGGTAAGATTACGTTAATGTCATGCATGCCCTTAATGGTAAGATTACGTTTATGTCATATATGGTCTTAATGGTAAGATTACGTTAATGTCATATATACCCTTAATGGTAAGATTAGGTTAATGTCATGCATGCCCTTAATGGTAAGATTACGTTTATGTCATATATGGCCTTAATGGTAAGATTACGTTAATGTCATGCATGCCCTTAATGGTAAGATTACGTTTATGTCATATATGGCCTTAATGGTAAGATTACGTTAATGTCATGCATGCCCTTAATGGTAAGATTACGTTTATGTCATATATGGCCTTAATGGTAAGATTACGTTAATGTCATGCATGCCCTTAATGGTAAGATTACGTTTATGTCATATATGGCCTTAATTGTAAGATTACGTTAATGTCATGCATGCCCTTAATGGTAAGATTACGTTTATGTCATATATGGCCTTAATGGTAAGATTACGTTAATGTCATATATGGCCTTAATGGTAAGATTACGTTAATGTCATATATGCCATTAATGGTAAGATTACGTTAATTTCATGCATGCCCTTAATGATAAGATTACATTAATGTATACCCTAAATGGTAAGATTACCTTTATGTCATATATGGCCTTAATGGTAAGATTACGTTTATGTCATGTATGGCCATAATGGTAAGATTACGTTAATGTCATGCATGCCCTTAATGGTAAGATTACGTTTATGTCATATATGCCCTTAATGGTAAGATTACGTTAATGTCATGCATGCCCTTAATGGTAAGATTACGTTTATGTCATATATGGCCTTAATGGTAAGATTACGTTAATGTCATATATACCCTTAATGGTAAGATTACGTTAATGTCATGCATGCCCTTAATGGTAAGATTACGTTTATGTCATATATGGCCTTAATGGTAAGATTATGTTAATGTCATATATACCCTTAATGGTAAGATTACGTTAATGTCATGCATGCCCTTAATGGTAAGATTACGTTAATGTCATATATACCCTTAATGGTAAGATTACGTTAATGTCATATATGCCCTTAATGGTAAGATTACGTTTATGTCATATATGCTCTTAATGGTAAGATTACGTTAATGTCATGCATGCCCTTAATGGTAAGATTACGTTAATGTCATATATGCCATTAATGGTAAGATTACGTTAATGTCATGCATGCCCTTAATGGTAAGATTACTTTAATGTCATATATGCCCTTAATGGTAAGATTACGTTAATGTCATATATGGCCTTAATGGTAAGATTACGTTTATGTCATATATGGCCTTAATGGTAAGATTACGTTAATGTCATATATGCCCTTAATGGTAAGATTACGTTAATGTCATATATGCCCTTAATGGTAAGATTACGTTAATGTCATGCATGCCCTTAATGGTAAGATTACGTTAATGTCATATATGCCCTTAACGGTAAGATTACGTTAATGTCATGCATGCCCTTAATGGTAAGATTACGTTAATGTCATATATGGCCTTAATGGTAAGATTACGTTAATGTCATGCATGCCCTTAATGGTAAGATTACGTTAATGTCACATATGGCCTTAATGGTAAGATTACGTTAATGTCATGCATGCCCTTAATGGTAAGATTACGTTTATGTCATGCATGCCCTTAATGGTAAGATTACGTTAGTGTCATGCATGCCCTTAATGGTAAGATTACGTTTATGTCATATATGGCCTTAATGGTAAGATTACGTTAATGTCATATATACCCTTAATGGTAAGATTACGTTAATGTCATGCATGCCCTTAATGGTAAGATTACGTTTATGTCATATATGGCCTTAATGGTAAGATTACGTTAATGTCATATATACCCTTAATGGTAAGATTACGTTAATGTCATGCATGCCCTTAATGGTAAGATTACGTTTATGTCATATATGGCCTTAATGGTAAGATTACGTTAATGTCATGCATGCCCTTAATGGTAAGATTACGTTTATGTCATATATGGCCTTAATGGTAAGATTACGTTAATGTCATGCATGCCCTTAATGGTAAGATTACGTTTATGTCATATATGCCCTTAATGGTAAGATTACGTTAATGTCATGCATGCCCTTAATGGTAAGATTACGTTAATGTCATGCATGCCCTTAATGGTAAGATTACGTTAATGTCATGCATGCCCTTAATGGTAAGATTACGTTTATGTCATATATGGCCTTAATGGTAAGATTACGTTAATGTCATGCATGCCCTTAATGATAAGATTACATTAATGTATACCCTAAATGGTAAGATTACGTTTATGTCATATATGGCCTTAATGGTAAGATTACGTTAATGTCATGCATGCCCTTAATAGTAAGATTACGTTTATGTCATATATGCCCTTAATGGTAAGATTACGTTTATGTCATATATGGCCTTAATGGTAAGATTACGTTTATGTCATATATGCTCTTAATGGTAAGATTACGTTAATGTCATGCATGCCCTTAATGGTAAGATTACGTTAATGTCATATATGCCATTAATGGTAAGATTACGTTAATGTCATGCATGCCCTTAATGGTAAGATTACTTTAATGTCATATATGCCCATAATGGTAAGATTACGTTAATGTCATATATGGCCTTAATGGTAAGATTACGTTTATGTCATATATGGCCTTAATGGTAAGATTACGTTAATGTCATATATGCCCTTAATGGTAAGATTACGTTAATGTCATATATGCCCTTAATGGTAAGATTACGTTAATGTCATGCATGCCCTTAATGGTAAGATTACGTTAATGTCATATATGCCCTTAATGGTAAGATTACGTTAATGTCATGCATGCCCTTAATGGTAAGATTACGTTAATGTCATATATGGCCTTAATGGTAAGATTACGTTAATGTCATGCATGCCCTTAATGGTAAGATTACGTTAATGTCATATATGGCCTTAATGGTAAGATTACGTTAATGTCATGCATGCCCTTAATGGTAAGATTACGTTTATGTCATGCATGCCCTTAATGGTAAGATTACGTTAGTGTCATGCATGCCCTTAATGGTAAGATTACGTTTATGTCATATATGGCCTTAATGGTAAGATTACGTTAATGTCATATATACCCTTAATGGTAAGATTACGTTAATGTCATGCATGCCCTTAATGGTAAGATTACGTTTATGTCATATATGGCCTTAATGGTAAGATTACGTTAATGTCATATATACCCTTAATGGTAAGATTACGTTAATGTCATGCATGCCCTTAATGGTAAGATTACGTTTATGTCATATATGGCCTTAATGGTAAGATTACGTTAATGTCATGCATGCCCTTAATGGTAAGATTACGTTTATGTCATATATGGCCTTAATGGTAAGATTACGTTAATGTCATGCATGCCCTTAATGGTAAGATTACGTTTATGTCATATATGCCCTTAATGGTAAGATTACGTTAATGTCATGCATGCCCTTAATGGTAAGATTACGTTAATGTCATGCATGCCCTTAATGGTAAGATTACGTTAATGTCATGCATGCCCTTAATGGTAAGATTACGTTTATGTCATATATGGCCTTAATGGTAAGATTACGTTAATGTCATGCATGCCCTTAATGATAAGATTACATTAATGTATACCCTAAATGGTAAGATTACGTTTATGTCATATATGGCCTTAATGGTAAGATTACGTTAATGTCATGCATGCCCTTAATAGTAAGATTACGTTTATGTCATATATGCCCTTAATGGTAAGATTACGTTTATGTCATATATGGCCTTAATGGTAAGATTACGTTTATGTCATATATGGTCTTAATGGTAAGATTACGTTAATGTCATGCATGCCCTTAATGGTAAGATTACGTTTATGTCATATATGCCATTGATGGTAAGATTACGTTAATGTCATGCATGCCCTTAATGATAAGATTACATTAATGTATACCCTAAATGGTAAGATTACGTTTATGTCATATATGGCCTTAATGGTAAGATTACGTTTATGTCATATATGGCCTTAATGGTAAGATTACGTTAATGTCATGCATGCCCTTAATGATAAGATTACATTAATGTATACCCTAAATGGTAAGATTACGTTTATGTCATATATGGCCTTAATGGTAAGATTACGTTTATGTCATATATGGCCTTAATGGTAAGATTACGTTAATGTCATATATACCCTTAATGGTAAGATTACGTAGAAGCCAAGCTCTCCAGAGATTACAAAAAGCGTTCTTGAGATAAGTAAATTACAAAAATGCAAACTGTTTGTTGTTTTTTTTTTTACAAACAATATATTATCTGAATTTCCTATAGTTTCAGAACCTATTTGGAGCCTTATCGACTCTATCTGTGCTTTCAAGACACCAATATATTATATGGATTATATAATATATAAATGCTTTGGCAAGACCTCTCCTGATAGCAGTTCCATGGTAATTACGTTGATTGCACATGTCACCTTTACTATGGATAACGCTTTGAAATAGCAATCTCCAGCTATCACTTAAGAAAACTTAATTCATCACATATCTAACGAAATATGCAAAGGGAGCAGCTAAAGATGGAAATGCACATTTTGTCATTTCATTCAGAATGATGTAAGGTCCGCTGGCCATGCCTGTATGTTATATTTTTGGATTAGTGAACCTCTTTGATTACGAAGTCATGATTTTGTAAACCTTTACGAATGTGAGGATTGTAGAAGTTGGTAATGCTTCAGAAAGGATGGAAATTGTTCTATATTATCACGGCCTATGATTAGTCATAATTTGTTCTATATTATCACTACCTAATATTAGTCATATATTGAATTCAATGATCTATATTATCACGACCTAAGATTAGTCATACGTGGATTTATATTATCACGGCCGAAGACCATTAATACCCTGAACTATATTATCACTGCCTAAGTTTAGTCATACACTGACCTATATTATCACGACCTAAGATTAGTCATACACTGACCTATATTATCACGACCTAAGATTAGTCATACGCTGACCTATATTATCACGACCTAAGATTAGTCATACACTGACCTATATTATCACGGCCTACAATTAGTCATACACTGACCTATATTATCACGGCCTACAATTAGTCATACACTGACCTATATTATCACGGCCTAAGATTAATCATACACTGACCTATATTTTCACGGCCTAAGATTAGTCATACACTGACCTATATTATCACGACCTAAGATTAGTCATACACTGACCTATATTATCACGACCTAAGATTAGTCATACGCTGACCTATATTATCACGACCTAAGATTAGTCATACACTGACCTATATTATCACGGCCTACAATTAGTCATACACTGACCTATATTATCACGGCCTACAATTAGTCATACACTGACCTATATTATCACGGCCTAAGATTAATCATACACTGACCTATATTTTCACGGCCTAAGATTAGTCATACACTGACCTATATTTTCACGGCCTAAGATTAGTCATACGTTGATTCAGCGCCGGATTAAGCACCGTGAAGGCCCATAGGCAGTCAAACTTTTGGGGCCCCAGACCCATGGTCATGGTCTCATGGGGGCCCCTGATGGGGCCCATAAAAGTCGCGGGGCCCATAGGCAGTTGCCTACTCTGCCTAATGGGTAATCCGGAACTGCGTTGATTTATGTCATCACAACCTAAGATTAGTGATACGTTGTTTTATATTATTACGGCCTGAGATTAGTCATACACTGATCTATATGATAATGGCCTAGGATCAGTCATGCACTGATATTTATTATCACGGCATAATATTAATCATACACTGATCTAGGTTATCACGGCCTAAGATTAGTCATGCATTGATTTTTATTATCATGGCCTAAGATTAGTCATGCATTGTTTTTTTATTATCACAGCCTAGGAAGTAGTTATAAATTGATTTTTATTATCACGGCCTAAGATTAGTCATACACTTATCAGTATCATCACGGCCTAAGATTAGTAATAAATTGATTTTTATTATCACGGCTTAAGATTAGTCATACATTGAATTATGTTATCCCGGCCTAAGATTAGTCATAGTTTGATTGTTATTATTATGGCCTAAGATTAGTCATAAATTGATTTTTATTATCACGGACTAAGATTAGTCATACACTGATCTATGTTATCACGGCCTAAGATTAATCATGCATTGAATTGTATTATCATGGCCTAAGATTAGCCATGCATTGTTTTTTATTATCATGGCCTAAGATTAGGTAATAATTGATTTTTATTATCACGGCCTAAGATTACTCATTCATTGCTTTTTATTATCACAGCCTAAGATTAGTTTTAAATTGATTTTCATTATCACGCCTAAGATTAGTCATCAATTGACTTTTAATATCATGGCGTAAGATTAGTCATACACTGATCAATATCATAACGGCCTAAGATTAGTCATGCATTGATTTATGTTATCACGGCCTAAGATTATTCATGCATTGGTTTTTATTATCACGGCCTAAGATTAGTTATAAATTGATTTTTATTATGACGGCCTAAGATTAGTCATGCATTGCTTTTTATTATCACAGCCTAAGATTAGTCATGAACTGATTTTTATTATCACGGCTAAAGATTAGTCATAAACTGATATTAATTTTCACGGCTTAAGATTAGTCATACACTGATCTATGTTATCACGGGCTAAGATTAGTCATAAATTGACTTTTATTATCACGGCTAAAGATTAGTCATAAATTGATTTTAATTATCACGGCTTAATATTAGTCATACACTGATCGATAGTGGGGCCGCGAGTGGCCGAGTGGTCTAAAGCGCTCACTGTTACAAGATTAGTTATAAATTGATTTTTATTATGACGGCCTAAGATTAGTCATGCATTGCTTTTTATTATCACAGCCTAAGATTAGTCATGAACTGATTTTTATTATCACGGCTAAAGATTAGTCATAAACTGATATTAATTTTCACGGCTTAAGATTAGTCATACACTGATCTATGTTATCACGGGCTAAGATTAGTCATAAATTGACTTTTATTATCACGGCTAAAGATTAGTCATAAATTGATTTTAATTATCACGGCTTAATATTAGTCATACACTGATCGATAGTGGGGCCGCGAGTGGCCGAGTGGTCTAAAGCGCTCACTGTTACGGATCACTGCCATCTCATCTGTCTGCGTAGGTTCGAGTCTCGGGTTCGGCTAATGTGGGTATGTGAGAAAGCTTGCCGGTAGCTTCTGGTAGGTCGGTGGTTCTTTCTGGGGTTTTCCTGGGTTATTCCTACACCAATAATACTGGCCGCCATGTATAGCCTATCTTGTGCTGATAAATGGCGTTAAACCCAACAACAACAACAACACTGATCTATGTTATCACGGGCTAAGATTAGTCATAAATTGATTTTTATTATCACGGCCTAAGATTAATTAGTCATGTATTGCTTTTCATTATCACGGCCTCACATTAGTCATGCACTGATCTGTATTATTACCACCTAACATTAGTGATGCATTTTATTCTTTGATCTATACTATCACGGTTTAACATTTGTCAAAATTTTTATTATTTGATTAATATTATCACGGCCTAAGATTTGTTAGACATTAATCTAAATTATTACGTCCTAACATTAGTCATACATTTTATTCATTGATCTTTATTATCACGACCTGACAATAGTCAAACACCATCTCCATTGATAAATATAATCACAGCCTAATATTAGTTATACATTGATTTAAATTATCACGGCCTAAAATTAATAATACGTTCGTCTTTATTATCACGGCCTAATATTATTCGTACTTTTGCTAGCAAACTAGGATTTAGATCCGAGTAGTTATCGGCATTTTGTATTTGTTCAGGAATCTATTCATATTAATGAAGGGAATTCTTCGCTGACGAAAGCAGGAGTCATTAATTTTGATGGTTGATAAATATATAATGAAAAAGCAACCTTTATTCCTAATTGGAGAAGTGAAAAGTCCTTACAAACTGTGGTTTCTTTTTTCAGAGGAAGAACACATTAATCATTCATACAGAAGAAACCTTAAACTGATTTTTGTATATGGCGACCGGACCTATATTATTATATAGTCATGAGGCGACTCCGATTTAAAAGAGTATATAAAAGATAATGTACAAGCATGGTCAACTGATCGAAGTGCATTGATTGTGTCAAAAACATAGTTAATTACACGGCTAACTGTTATAATTGCTTCACGTAATATGCTTTTAAAATTAACGTTACTTTTTATTAAACCTATGCTCCAATAAAAATATAGATCTTGTATGTATTCTTGTTCGCCGATTTGCACCATGTACAACATGAATTTGTACTGAAAGTAATATAATAAAAGGACTAAAATAATCCAATTTACATAAAACATTAAAATTGCTAACAAAAAGGGAAATAAAAAAGTGAACCATAAGACAAGAACTTAATTTTGCAAACAGATTTTGTGCAGCTGCTTTTGAAAGACTAACCGAACGTGTATCATTATTCTTACGTTGTATTGTGGTCATAGTTAGGTATACTGTTTTGTGGCCCTTACGTGGTCCCTATATAATCGGATTTTAACAGAAATATAAAATATATAAACAAAACATCGCAGTAAAGTAAATAAGTGCAGTTTGCTCTCCAGTTGGTCATGGTGTTAACGCTTCTATTTATTCATTATTTTGTTTTAACTAACCATGCTAATTAGACTATCATCTTTATGAGCTACATTTTTGACAAATTACACTATGTGTCGGCTGCTAACCCTGGAGCATGGAGCAAGTAGTTTTTCAGTAGTTTATTTTCAGCCTCTTTCTCGTCATTAACATTATTTATTATTGCATTGTTGCTTACGTGAATAATATTGAATAATATTTCAAACATTGAATCATTCTAATGAAGTATAAAGGTAACACATTGAAAATACAATATTATAATAAAGTAATTATATCGTTTTTACAGCAAACACTTGTTGCTGTTTAATTGGAAATCAACAAAGGAGGAGGAAACCCAATCTAGGCATTTATGGAGTGGGCAGAGGGGGTAGTTGATAAAGAAATCTTAACTTTATATCCGGTGGTATGTATTCATACCGGATATTTGACAGCCTGATGGGAAGACATTTGTAATGTTCAGGAAAATTATTTAGATGTTATTTTACTTGTGGACCGTAGTGAACATTCCTTGCTGACGTAAACCGATTGCAAGGGTTTACACGTTACGTTAATAACGCCGTTAAATCTGATATTGGGCATGATTTATATTGTTATGTTTCTGAGAGCAATATAGTTAGCACAGCTTAAGAAAAAATGTTTTGTGGTTTCTGTTTCACCGCATGAACACATATTGCTAGGTGACAACTGGTTTTTGAAAAGACTGTCATTTAATAAACTACAACCAAATCGATGTGATGGTTGCGTAATTGGTGCAATTCTTCCTCGATAGTAATTTATTGGGACTTTTCCTCGATTCATATTGAGGTATGAGTTACAAAGTTCAACAAACGTTTCTTTCGAATTTCCAAGGAAAGTAGATTCCATTCTGGAACAGACTTTGGTAAAATGAAATAATTGCAGTGTGGATTTGATCTGGCAAAGTGAGTTTCGGCGTTTATACTTATACAGATTTAAAAACTAAGTTCTAATGATTTTCGATCAAGTTTAAATATCAAACTTCGCAGTATGTCTAATCTGATAGATAGTTGTGTAGTCAAGTTATGCACATGTATATGCCATGAGAAGACTCCATTTAAAGTTAGGCCCTAGGTTTTATACAAGATAGCATTCTAATTACCCTCTCATTCATTAACAGCTGCGGGTGTTGTTCTCGTTGAGATTGTGTCGCATTGCCATGAATTCGTTTTTTTTGTTCGAATTAAAATCGTTTTCAGCACTCTTTCAGAGATCATTTTCAAACCATGTCAAGAATCTGTCACCAATTCTAATACTTCTTAATTTATGAATTAATGCTTCGTGCATGACTTTATCGAAGACCTTACCAATTTCAACACATACTACTCATTCTGTTTCTTCGACATTCGTCAATCACTTACATAAAGTATTGTACACTTACTCATTTGTAAAAGAACCGAGTCTTTCGGAGTAAAGCAAGATCGAAGACAACTAATTGGGCTGTTGCCGGTAAAATAATCGTACTAATGCTTTATGACACAATTTTCAAATGTTTTGCCTAAGTAGCTTATTAATATAATTAGTCTGTAATTTGAAAGGACAGTCTTGTTCCCCTTTTTCAAAGATAGGAGTAATATTTATCTATTTTAATTCTTTTTTAAATATGAAGATTGTAACGAATTGTTGAACATTTCTGATAAATACCACACTAGAATGCAAGTGTCTTCTTTGCGGAACCTAAGGTGAATTTAAGGGGGACCTCCCTCCTACCTAATTCATGTTGAGATTTGAAAGAACATCTTCTGGATCATTTATGAATTTACTTAAGGCAACTAACAGTAAGATGTAAGGAAGACAAAATCGGCAGTCATCATTGAAACAACACTTTTCAGTAACAAGTACAGTCAGCATTGAATTGAAACACCAGTGTTCAGTTAAAAGCGCAGTAAACATTGAAACACCAGTTTTCTGATGTATGTCAGTTCTCTTAAAAATACCTCACCCGGAATCAGAAAAGCAGTTTTTAAAAACCAGTTAAAATTGGTAAATCAAAATAACCACATATGTAACTGGGGTCAAAACGAAACAAAGATAACATTTGTTTTGCAGTAATCGAGCAGTTATTTTTACAGGAATTAAAATACTGTTATATAGACAGTAAAACACCAGTGTTTTTCTCAGACCAGTTTTGGGGGATAATCACGCTCATATTCTAAGTTCAGATAATTGGGCAGTAAAACCAGTTTTGGGGGATAATCACGCTCATATTCTAAGTTCAGATAATTGGGCAGTAAAACCGAACAATCCAGTTTTCTTGTGTCTGAAATATGTCAGCAAAAAAGCACCCTTTCAATGAAATGCAGTCTGACGTTTTATTATTCTAAGTGTTTTAGTATACCAAATATGTATGTAGTAGTAGTAGTGAACTTGCAGGTACACATAATTTATCAAGCTTCTTACATAAAACAATTACTAGTGTCATGTATATTTAATTTATATTTGTTTTTGTAGTTTTCTTTAGTCATTATATAATGTAGAGTATGTAAAATGTTTGTTGTAGCTGACCTAGTTTAAAATAAAGTTCATTGTATACCTGATCAAGACTATTTTATTCTGTAAACAACTAATCCATAGTTCATATTTCTCTATCCGTGTAGGTCAAATATTACGATTATTATCTTAGTTTGATTCAAGAACATTCAGTTTATCATGTTCTTAAGTTTAATTCTAAATCTAACTTAAGTTATCTGAGAAATGAAATTTTATCCCTGATCTGGGCTGTTTTTTGTGTTTACCTTTTTCAGAATATAATTTCGTTTACTGGAATAATTAGTTGTTCGTTCTGAAAGATCTTAAAGAAAAATCAATTGTTCTGCTTGTTTTTTAATTTGGGCTGGAATTATGTATTCAACTTATTATTCCCTGATAATACAAAGTACTCATCCATTATATTCTTGGACTTACCCATTAATTGATAAATATAGTGAATGCAAACAAGGAAATGTTTTTATTATATTATTGTGATTAATCAACATACTGTTGACACCGCAGTACACTTCAGGTCATTAGTACATTAATGCATTCTAGACTCCATGCCACTACCGGCACATCATTACCTTCAGCATTGAAAACTGTTTGAAATACCACTAAAGTTGATTCAGATCTTTATTCATTAAGGATGTGTAAGAAATTATATTAAATAATTATACCATTACAATGGAAGGATTATCGTGTCGTATTTTCTTGTATTGCTCAATATTAAGTTAACCTTAATTCAAGCCATTACACACACACACACACACACATGTATCTCTCTCTCTCTCTCTCTCTCTCTATATATATATATATATATATATATATATATATATATATATATATATATATATATATATATATATATAGAGAGAGAGAGAGAGAGAGAGAGAGAGAGAGAGAGAGAGAGAGAGAGAGAGAGAGAGTATTTTGTGTTGTGTAGTATGACACTAACGTTATCTTTTGGTTTCTGAACTAAGGGAAAGTACTCTATCCATCGTTACTATCCTCTGGCATAGCGGTCTCATTGTAATTTTACTTGGCTGGCTCGCATGCAACTGAGTGTAGTGTGAGAACAAAAGTGAATAAAAAAAAGCTATGACCTAAATCAATAATGAAATTCCCAAAATACCTTCTATCATACTGCTAATTGTATAACCACACAAAATAATATTATCTGATAGACAATGCAAACACCTTACAAAAATAAGCATAACTAATAGAGAATGTAAACACCTTATACAATTAGTATAATCTGATAGACGTAAATGTAAACACCTTACAAAGATAATATAATCTGATGGAAATTACCTTATTCCACTTTGGCGTAGAAACAGAAATTACATATCATTATATTTCCATTTGCACTCTGTACATATATCAAAGACAAAATATGTTACTAAGATTAACAAACTGTTCGTTCTTTTCTCTACAAATACTTATATTCAGTTCACTTGCAATAAACAGTGAACAAAATATAAATATATTTAAGTGTTTCCAGAAATGTATAAAGAATACAGAGCAGTTTGGTTAATGTACTTCCTTAGCTTATAACTATTAAAATTGATCTCAGTACAATGAAGAAGTTGATAGTTGATGAATGTACATAGTAACTTGCATTACATAGCAATTTATCTTCATTGCAAACTTAAGTGACAACACGTATTACTTGCGATGCAAATTTTCTTTCCATTTTCAGATTATTATCTTTTAATTTTCAGGCTATCTTACCTTTTGTGGGTATGGAGTGTTTGGTTTTCTGTGTTGGTTCCGCGTGTCGTTTTAATTACCCTGTACCTATATATCTGTACCTATATATCTGTATGAATTAGGGCTTATCTAATGTTGTGATAACTTGGAACAAAACCCATTTTGCATAATTTAATAAATACAATAAGTTAACAATTGTTAGTAATTCCAGAAATGATGAACGATGGAAATTGACTGAAGGAATAGTGTAATGCTCATTGACCCAAAATAAAAATTACTGGTACCTAGAAGGGTTTATCTAATGTTATTAGAACTTGAATCCCTTCCCCTATGGCATAATTTAGGGAAATAAAATATCGTTTAAACAAATTATTAGTGAATAAGGAAACGAGCAATTATGGGAATTGACTAATGGCAAAAGTGCCGTGTTCAATTGCCCCCAAACCTTTCAAATATATTTGTCTATAATACTTAAAATTGCATTATAAATCAAAGTTTTTTTTTTTGACTGACCTTTCCGAGTAAATGGATGGAATTCAGATGGAACTTGTCTTCTATTTGATATATTAGTTTCTCAAATTAAACGATTACAGCAATGCTTACACAAACGGTGTGATTGTACTGAACATATACAGCACATGCTCTCTTTAGCTAACCGGACCTGTTTCCAAATATTTCAATTTACACTGTTGAACCTACACATTATATAGCACAACAATTCAGTATTACGCATGGAATGTTTTCGTATGAAATGTTTTTGCAATATTGTGCTCAATATAAATTTGCAAGTATTTATTTTACTTCTCATTGATTTCAGATAGCTCCATTCAAACAAGACAATGACAGTCCTAGTTTCCTTTTGATGGGAATTAATTAGGTTTGCAAAGAGTCTCTCGAAATGAATTGAAAGTTGATAAATAATGCATGACAATATTGCGACAGTCTTGATAGAATTAGGTCCTCAATCCTGTTTCCATGACTACAGGACATATTTGATATGTCGTAGTTGAAATTGCAGACTTGTATGTTTATAAATGTTCTGCGAAAAATATTAGCTTGGAAGGAAATATACGTGAATAGAAACACAGATTCGTGCAAAATGAATAAGTGACATAAATTGGGACTTTGCAACTTCTTGTTCCAGTTTATTTGGCATAATATGTTATAAAGGGAATAATTAAGATTAATTTTGAGTTGGCTTAGTAGCACTGATATTCAACCATTCAGATTTACTTGCAAAAAAAATAGCGGCAGATATACTGGTAGACATTCAAAATATTAATTTCAATTTATATAAATCAATCAAAAGTGTTTTGTACACAATTCTGGTGGATACACTATTACTAGATAAGGGAGTAAAGTGAAGTCAGCAAAAGTTCTAGTAAGGAATTAAAAAGATGAGATTGATGATAAATTTATTAATTTGTATTGAAACAAATTCATTTTAGTCTCATTAAGACTGATTTATGAAACGAATTCATAATAATGACTTCATAAAATTGTGCACCAAATTAAGGAACACTTACATTTTCCCACAGATACAGGGCTTCTTACGTACTAAAAATTGTGTGTATGTGTGTGTGAATGTGTGTGTGTGTGTGTGTGTGTGTGTGTGATGTTTGATTTTTAATGTAGCTATAACATTCATATCGATACGATGTCTGCAGTGTGACAGTTTATAGTGATGTCTAGCACTGGGGCATTATGATGCACCCATATATTATGATGCCCCACCCAGTCACATTATCCTTACACCAGGCCGACCAGTTCTAACACAAACCTATTAATGCCGAGAGTTAGCACCATTTTTGTAAGTCTTTGGTATGATTCGACCGGGATCGAACCCAAGACGTCGTACTAAAAGGTAAGCATATTTGGCGTTGTTCTTGGTTTAACGCCATTTTTCAGCACGAGATAGCAAGTATAACTAATGGCGGAAGAACCTATATATGAACCACCAACCCACGGGAGCGACTGGTAGGTGTAACCAAGTACCCACATTGGCCGATTCAAAGTCTCGAACAATTTGATAAAGAGGTGAGATGGGAGTGATCTATAAATGAAAATTCTTTTGACCACTTGGCCACTCACTGTTAGGGGCCTTTTGAATAAATTAAATAAAGGAAACGAAATAGTTACATCTAAGCGTTTCTTTCTTTACTCAATTGTATTATTATCGCTGTGATAAAGAAATGCGGTAGTAACAAAACGTTGCTTAAATGTTTTCATCATTTTTCTCAGGTTTGGTTGTGAAGTGAACAGAAATATATACATCATATAAAGGGTTGGCCGTCATAGTAACTAAGTGACTTAGTAACGAAAATTAGGGCATAAAATAACTGTAATCTACTTTTCCATCCGATTATATATATATATATATATATATATATATATATATATATATATATATATATATATATATATATATATATATATATATATATATATATATATATGATTGTATGTTTCGATAACGAGTTAGGACACATGGCTTGAACCAATGTCTCTCTGGTCAAGAACTTTCAGCATCTTCCCTACCAATGGTGTGTGTGTTTGGCCATTTAAAATGACATGTACATGGAACAATCTTATAGGATATAATACTGGTTTTCATAATATCAGTTATAAGAATGCTAATACTCTAAAAATAACCATTAACTTGTAATCAAAAGGATACAAAGTGTTTGGACGTGGAATTTACACTTCAGAAGGAATGTCCTCTGTTGAACAAAACGGACACACACACACACACACACACACACACACACACACATATATATATATATATATATATATATATATATATATATATATATATATATATATATATATATATATATATATATATATATATATATATATATATATATATATACACACTAGTAAGCACAGCGACAATGGAGCCAATCAGTTCATAACATCAAGGCATGGAGATTGAATTCTTTGAGATCGATAGTTGTATGCATATGGTATTGCGCAAATATGTGTGTAATTTTGAAATTTTACCTTGACCTGTAAAGACCTTGCTACGTTAATTACATTTATCATTTTTGCGATAGCTATAACTTGCAAAGAGTCAGGTTTAATACAATGTCAGTCACGAGAAATCTAAAATTGTCATTTCAATCCTTGCAAACTGAAAGCAGTCAAAATTCAATATAAATCTAACAAAATTATTGCAATATCATTAAATATTGGTAACAACTGTTGAAAACACCTTGAAAACACGCTTGGTTTTCGTGGATAATTTGGATATAGAGAGATAAGAGTAAATACTGGAAGAAGAGGCGAGTTCTACTCATTCAGGACAAGGGAGTAAATACTGAAAGATAGAGCGATTTCTATACTTTTGGGACAAGAGAGTAAATACTGGGAGATGGGGCGATTTCTATTAATTTGGGATAAGAGAGTAAATACTAGAATATGGGGCGATTTAGACAAGCGAGTAAACACTGGAATTCTGGGCGGTTTCTATGTCTCTTAATATGTAATATTTCGTTTTTGACTGTGCTTATGACAACTTTTGGAAAGATGGCCGCTAATCGAATTCAGACAGATGTCCCGTTGTTTGTGCTGTATGTCATGGTATATGTGCTTGTTGTCTATCTTTGTTTACATTATTGTGTTCCATCATGCATTGGCTGTTTAGCTCGTATGTATTTATTCATCTTTTTTTTTTCGAAACGAGAACAATTTGAATTTTTCTACGGTGTCTTGCTCCATTTCTACAGCGTCCTTTGTTCTTAAACAAACCGCCATCACGTGATCGCCAGTCAACCCGTTAAATGACCACTCCATGGCTCACCATACTACATTATGCTCAAGACTAAACAAACTGCGACTACATTCATCATTACTTAAAGTTAAACAGAAATCGAGAAAAGAAACGTTGTTTGAAAGCTGTCCGGCGTATAACAGGAAGAATAATTCCAATTATCATCCCTTTCGCCCTTTCCGGCTAAACAATTAAAAAATTCGGCCATTCATTTAGATATACTGGTGCAAATCCGTATTAGTCGCCAACCTTTGTGTCTACTATGCCAGGGATACCACTGCGTATTACATTATTGAATCTCTCTTTTTGAAGCAATTATCGAATCTCCTGGAGTATGGACATTCGACTGCGTGGCAACCTCATTATTCTTGGAAATTTCATCTTTCACATTGACTGTCCTGGAAACGCATATACATCAAAACTTCTAGATTCCATTCATGTTTTCAACCTTAACAATCAGTTAACCAACCAACCCATAAACATTGTCACATTTTAGACTGAGGTCTTCATAGACCTGATGATAATATTCTATGGTCAACTCTTATATCCCGCGAACTTGCATCGGATCACCTCTGTATTATATGCCATCTGAAAGTATCAGTCCCACCACCTTTATTGCTACTCTGTGTGATAAACAGAACCAAATTAATGCATGACATCCAAGCACACCTAGCAACTTGCTTGTCTCCTACGGCAGAAATCTAGATAACTGCTTGCGTTCATTGCTTGGAAAACATGCCCCAGTCACCAAGTGCAAATATTAATTCAAATGTCCTCTTTGTGATATAGCACTGTAAGGGACCAGCTTTATACTACTAAAAGCGACCGCCGTTAAGTAGAGAGGGTTTGGCTTTCCACTAGACTCACTATTGATAAACAAATATATGAAGCTGCAACGAACCAAATTATCCCACTATAGTACTAAAATAACGTAGAGTTCCATCTGCAAAGAGCTCTTCGAGATTACTAAATAACTAATGTCAGTGAACAAATGTACACCACTTTCAACTACCCTCTCTCCAGTAGACCTTCCGGACCTGTTTGCAAATTTCTTCCGTGACAAGGAACAAACCATTAGAGATAATATTGACAACATAGTTTCAATTGCCTCATTGTCACCATTTAGTTGCCATACAGAATTTCAGCGACAACAGTTAGCAGCATTTGAAACTGTCTCTATGGATCTTGTTCTGACATTCGTGCTGAAGAGTGCACCAAAGGTTAGATCCAATACTGCCTTCACTAACTGATGTTATTAATACTTCTCTCTCATCCGGGATATTCCAATCATTTTTCAAAACGGCCATTGTAAAGGCTCTGCTGAAGAAACTAACACTCAACCATAACGATTTAAAGAACTGTCGCCCAGTTTCTAATTTCCAGTTCATATACAAATTCCTAGAAAAAATTGTTCTGACCCAACTTGTATCTCATCTGAATTCAAACAGTCTTTTTATCAATGTACAGTCTGCATATCGCCCTTGCCACAGTACTGAAACTACTCTTATGAAAGTAGTTAATGACATTCTCACGGCTTTGGATAGCAGAAAGATTACGGTCCGCACCCTCCTTAATTTTGTCTGCAGCATTTGACACAATAGACCATGACGTATTACTTCACCATCTCCAGCATGTATTTGGCATTCACAATACATACATACTTACTGTGGTTAAAGTCCTACTCAGTGAACAGGACACACTTTGTATCTGCAAATGAAATACACTGCAGCCAAGTTGATCTATGGTGTGGTTTTCCACTGATATCTGTTGTGTGACCTGTTCGCTTCATTCGATTAGCCGCTCTCAAGTGTCATATATAATCATCCAGTGTGTCACTAATTCTATGCTGATGACACTCAAATACACAAATTTAGCCACCCAAAAGAAGTTGATACTACCATCGAAGGAGTAGAGAGGTGCATTTATCATGTAAAATCATGAATAACAATAAGAATCCGCAGATGAATGCTGATAAACTGAGGCCATTCTGATCACATTACAAAGAATTTCTCATTCAATATGTTTACCTCAAACACTAAATAGCAGCAATACCAGCATTACATTTACACAGTCAATACGAAACCTAGATGTTGCTCTGTAGAGTAATCGCACATTTTACCAACATGTCAAGAATATATGCAAGGGTGCATATCTTTCAATTGATGCCACTAAAACAAACGTGTGTTCATTAGTACCTTCAGGACTGGACGACCTTTCTGATTGGTTCGTGTCAATATCTATTCCAGAAACTTCACAAAGTTCAAAACACAACATCTCGAATCATCCTTATAGTAACACGATCAGAGCACAGCTCCCCGCTGTTATGTATCTTACTTTGGCTACCCATTCAATCCAGAATAAAACACAAAATGTGTTCTCTGTGCTACGTTTCACTGACGGACTCCAGTCCAACATACCTATCTGGCCTCACCCATGTGTATACACCATCAAGATACTTACCCTCCTCTTCTGACAATAGTATACTCATTATTCCCACTATGAAAACGAAGTCATATAGACAACATACTTTTACATATTATGGCCCAGCAACGTGGAATGAATTGACCGTTGAAATTAAAAACAAAGACAGTGATCCTTTTCAAGAGTGCTCTTAAAACACACCTGACTCGCCTGCAACAACACACTTAAAGACTTAATAATGTTTCCTACCTTAAATATTTTCAGCACCTTTTATGTTTTCTAATTTTATTGCGGTTTTTTTTGTGTGTTTTGTAGTCATATCATTATCTAAAGATTAGAGGCGCTATACAAATTATTATTATTAATATTATTATTATTATTATTATTATTATTATTATTACTGAATATTCTGCATATATATTTTTATAACTTTCCCGGCTATGTATGTGTAACGGTACCGATATATCCACTTTTAAGTGCCTTTCTTCATTAAATCCTCTGTCTGAGCCAGTTTTATTGCACTTCCGGCTTTACTTTGGCATTAAAATGGATTAGCACTTAACCAGTCTGGTCACGTGATAATCCTGCTTTAAGGCTTAACCTATGAAAGCTTGAAGTAAACAAACTCAATACAAATTTTTTTAAACATTTCACTAGGGATGGATTGCGTTCCTGTTACAAACAAATAACATTCTTTAAATTTGCCTCTTCAATATTATTCTCCTTGGTTCACTGTTCTCATTTATGTTATCCTCGCTGACTGGGTATTGTACTCTTTTATCTTATTATAATTGTGTATGTAACGCACTTGCTGATTTTAGTCTCTCAGGGCATTTTACTTATTTTAAATTAAAGGATATATCTTTAATTTGCAGCGTATACAGTTTAGTGTATTAGAAAAGGAAACAAATGACCTTACCATTTAATATTTATCTCAGATTATGCTTCAATGTTTCACACAAGAAGAGATACATACAAATTTAAAAGGTATTACTACATGTTAACAGTTTCACATTGAGACTATAGGACCTAGGTGTACCTGTCTGGTATATAACAATAAGACTATAAAACCTATGTTCACTTACGTGTGATATCAGAGTGAAACTATATGACCTTAGTGTACATGTCCGTAATATCGTAGTGAGACTATAAGACCTTATTGTTTTGTTTGTAATATCACAGTGAGATTATAGAACCTTAGTGTTCTTGTTTGTAATATCATAGTGAGACTATAGGACCTTAGTGTTCTTGTTTATAATATGATAGTGAGACAATAGGACCTTAGTGTTCTTGTTTGTAATATCATAGTGAGACTATAGGACCTCAGTGTTCTTGTTTGTAATATCATAATGAGACTATAGGACCTCAGTGTTCTTGTTTGTAATATCATAGTGAGAGTATAGGACCTTAGTGTTCTTGTTTGTAATATCATAGTGAGACTATAGGACCTCAGTATTCTTGTTTGTAATATCATAGTGAGACTATAAGACCTTATTGTTTTGTTTATAATATCACAGTGAGATTATAGGACCTTAGTGTTCTTGTTTATACTATCATAATGAGAATATAGGACCTTAGTGTTCTTGTTTGTAATATCATAGTGAGACTATAGGACCTCAGCGTTCTTGTTTGTAATATTATAGTGAGACTATAGGACCTCAGTGTTCTTGTTTGTAATATCATAGTGAGACTATAGGACCTCAGTGTTCTTGTTTGTAATATCATAATGAGACTATAGGACCTCAGTGTTCTTGTTTGTAATATCATAGGGAGAATATAGGACCTTAGTGTTATTGTTTATAATATGATAGTGAGACTATAGGAACTCAGTATTCTTGTTTGTAATATCATAGTGAGACTATAGGACCTCAGTGTTCTTGTTTGTAATATCATAGTGAGACTATATGACCTTAGTGTTATTGTTTATAATATGATAGTGAGACTATAGGAACTCAGTATTCTTGTTTGTAATATCATAGTGAGACTATAGGACCTTAGTGTTCTTGTCTGTAATATCATAGTGAGACTATAGGACCTTAGTGTTCTTGTTTGTAATATCATAGTGAGATCAGTGGTGAGGTGTGCTCTGATCGAGGTACTCTACAGATGATCCGTGCAGCTGTGTTTTGAACTTTTTGAAGTTTCTGGAGTAAATATTGTGACAAACCAGACAGAAGTGAGTTAAAATAGCCCAGTCTTGAAAGTACTAATGAACACAAAAGTGTTTAAGTGGCATCAACTGAAAGATATTTACGAATGGAACTGATGCGTCTCAATTCAAGATATGCAGCCTTGCATATGTTCATGACATGTTGGTGCAATGAGAGAGTACTGTCTAGGGTACTTGTTTGTAATAACACAGTGAGACTATCGGACACAAAGCTACTTGTCTGTAATAACACAGCGAGACTATCTGACACTAGCGTACTTGTTTGTAATATCACAGTGAGACTATCGGACACTAGAGTACTTGTCTGTAATATCACAGTGAGACTATCGGACACCAGGGTACTTGTCTGTAATATCACAGTGAGACTATTGGACACTAGGGTACTTGTCCATAATATCACAGTGAGAATATCGGACACTAGGGTACTTGTCTGTAATATTACAGTGGGAATATATGACCTCCTGCCTCAGTTCGAAGATAACTGGTTTTATGCAATTATATTGCTTTGTGGTCGTCTTATGGCGGAATCTCTACACTGAGCTTAGAGACTATTCTGTTTGCCAACCCTGGATCATCATCATCGATTTATGTATGGAATTTTAACATATGAAATTGATGCCTACTTTAATACGTTTTAATAATAATAATAATAATAATAATAATAATAATAATAATAATAATAATAATAATAACAACAACAATTGAGGTCTTTGTATAGGGCATAATCTTTAAAACACACACAAATGCTGAAAATATTTAAGGTATGAAACATTATTAGGTCTCTAAATTTGTTCTTGTAGTCGAGAAAGGTGAGTTTTAAGAGCACTCTTGACAGGGATCGCATTGTCTCTATGTCTAATTTCAATGGGCAGTTCATTTCACGTTGCTGAGCCTTGGTATGCAAAAGAACGTTGTCCTTATGACTTTGTTCTCATAGTGGGAATACTACTACTACTACTACTACTACTACTACTACTACTACTACTAATAATAATAATAATGAGGACATTGTATAGCACCTAATCTTTAGAAGCTCTAAGCGCTTTACACCATCAATAATGATATGACTACACTACAGAACAACAAATGACAAAAACAATAAAATTGGAAAACATAAAAACATGCTGAAAACATATAAGATACAAAACATGATTAGGTCGCTAAGTTTGTCCCTGCAGTCGAAACAGGTGAGTATTAGGAGCACTCTTAAAAGGGACCACTGTGTCTTTGTGTCTAATTTCAATGGGCAATTCGTTCCACGTCGCCGGGCCCTGGTGTGCAAGCCAACGTTGTCCATATCAATTTGTGTTCACCTTGGAAACAATGAGTATACGACTATCAGAAGAAGAGCGTAAGTATCTAGCTGGTGTATACACATGGTGAGGCTGGATAGGTATGTTGGATTGGAGTCTGTCATTGAAATATAGCACAGAGAACAAATTTTGTGTTTGATTCTGTATCGAATTGATAGCCAGTGTAGGATACAGAGCAGTGGTGAGGTGTGCTCTGATCGAGGTACTCTAAAGATGATCCGTGCAGCTGTGTTTTGAACTTTTTGAAGTTTCTGGAGTAAATATTGTGATGAACCAGACAGAATTGAGTTACAATAGTCCAGTCTTGAAAGTACTAATGAACACACAAGTGTGTAAGTGGCATGAACTGAAAGATATTTACGAATGGAACTGATGCGTCTCAATTCAAGATATGCAGCCTTGTATATGTTCATGACATGTTGGTGCAATGAGAGAGTACTGTCTAGAGTAACGCCTAGGTTTCGTACTGTGAGAATTTAATGTTGGTGTTGCTGATATTTACTGTCTGAGGTGAAGGATGTGAATGAGAAAGTCTTTGTGTTGTGATCATAATAGCCTCAGTTTTATCATCATTCATCTGCAACTTGTTACATGTCATCCATGATTTCACATCAGAAATGCACTTCTCTACTCCATGGATGGTAGCATCAACTTCATTTGGGTGGCTAGACTTGTATATTTGGGTGTCATCAGCATACAATTGGTGCGACACTGGGTGATGATCTATGACACTTGAGAGCGGCTGAGTATACAGAATTAAGAGAACAGGTCCAAGAACAGATCTCTGTGGAATACCACAACATACGCCAACTGGGCTGGAGTGTATTCCATTTCCAGATATAATTTGTGTCCTGTTGACTAAGTAGGACTTTAACCACTGTAAGGCTATATTCTGAATCCCAAATACATGCTGGAGACGGTGAAGTAATATATCATGGTCTATTGTGTCAAATGCTGCAGATAAATCTAGGACAGTGAGGACTGTAATCTTTCCACTATCCAAAGCGGAGAGAATGTCACTAAATACTTTCAGAAGAGTAATTTCTGTACTGTGGCAAGGGCGATATGCAGACTGTACATTGCTAAAAAGACTGTTTGAATTCAAATGAGATACAAGTTGAGCAAGAACAACCTTTTCTAAGATTTTTTATATGACTGGTAGATTAGAAACTGGCCGGTAGTTCTTTAAATCGTTATGGTCCAGTGTTGGTTTCTTCAGCATTGGTTTTACGATAGCAGTTTTGAAACATGATGGCAATTCCCCTGATGAGTGAGAGAGATATTAATAACATCAGTTAGCGAAGACAATATTGGTTCTAAGCACTCAAGCAGCAGTGATGTCGGAATTGGATCAAGTTCACAAGACTTTGGTGCACTTTTCATCACGATTGTCCGTACTAAATCAGTACAAACAGGTTCAAATGCTCCTAACGGTTGTAGCTGAAATTCTGCATCATAACTGTATGGTGACGAATCAATTGAAATTGTGCTGTCAAGCGAATCTCTAATGGTTTGTATTTTGTAATCGAAAAAATTTGCAAATTGGTCTGGTAGATCTAGTGGAGAGAAGGGTGTTGGAAGTGGTGTACATTTGTTCCTTGACATTAGTTTGTTAGTTATCTCGAAGAGCTCTTTGTAGCTGGAACTCTCCGTGATCTTAGAACTGTAGTGGGATGATTTGGCTAAATGGACTATGTTTGTGACGTTCTTCTTAGCGGCTTCATAGATTTGTTTATGAATAGTGAGTCTGGTGGAAAACCAAAGCCTCTCTGCTTTTCGGCGATGTCTTTTAGCAGTGCGAATCTGGTCCCTAACACTGTTATACCATGGAGATCACTCTTTTATTGATACTCTGCATTTGGTGGCTGGGGCATGTTTTTCAAGCAATGAATGCAGGCAGTTATCAAGTTGTTCCGCTGTTGGATGTAAGTTGCTAGGTTTTTTTGGATGTCATGTACGAATTTGGTTCTATTTATCATACGGAGGTTTCTCTTAGTTTCAAATAGAGATGGAGAGTTAAAAACTAATAAGTCGAGATGGCATACAATGCAGAGATGATCCGATGCAAGTTCGTGGGATACAAGAGTTGATTGCAGAATCTTATCATCAGGTCTATAAAGAAACCAGTCTAAAATGTGACCAAGTTTATGGGTAGGTTGGTTAACTGACTGTTTAAGATTGAAAACATGAATGGAATCTAGGAGTTTTGACATGTATGTTTTACCAGGACAGTGAAAGTTGAAATCTCCAAGAATAATTAGGTTTCCACCTATCGAATTTCCATACTCTAGAAGATTTGGAAACTGCTCCAAAAAATAGAGATTTAATCAGCTTGTTTTTCTACTAGGAAGAGGACGGTACAGACAGAAATAAATGGACTGACCTTTGTTCCAGTGTGAGCGTTGTTTGAACTAGTTCAAACGATGTGTGGCAAAAATTGAAGGTTGTGTTGTACTTAAGGCATTTGACCATGGACGTCTTTGTAATTACAGCAATTTCACCTCCGCGAGAGTTGCTGGGGAACGACTTGATGGAGTAATCGCTGGGTGTTAATTCCGCACACTTACATTCATCGCCTGCCGAATTGTCCAAGTTTCTGTCAGGAAGAAGACGTCAATATTATGGTCGTTGATAAAATTAACAACTTCTGTGCGCTTTTCCGGTGATCCTACTAATTGAGCGTTGAAGAATGCAATACGTAATGGTATCCCTGGGACAGTTGACAGAACGGTTGACGATTTAACAGGAATTTGAACCAGGTTATTAAAATTAACGGCAGAAGTTTTAAGTTGAGGATACAATTGTCAGAAGAGGAGCCGATGAATGCACACTTGGTGTACTTTTAGGAGCCAAGTGAATAAACAGTTCGAGAAGAAACAGGGCAAGCACAAGCTATGTGAAAGCAGTGTACTTGCACTGGGTGCCGTTATGAGAGAGGCCCCAAATCAGAGAATAAAAGGGGTGCAAAGTTAAAAGTAAACAAACATATTTTCCTTTGTATCATAGTCTATTTTGACCATACGATCTAATTCTTACAAGACATCGTATTGATGAATATTTTTAATGGGTAAGGGGAAACGTCTGTGTCATGCGTGGTGCCATATTGCCGCATTCTGTCTCTGCCAATAAACATTTTTCAAAGGATACAGATTGGTATATATTATGAATACATATTATTTCAAGGTTTCTCTGGTGTTTAATTTTTGTATTTTCAACAGTACAGCATCATGGTTTTGTTCAATTGGGAGGCCATTATACCAATATGGTTTCTGTCAGAGTTATTCAAAGATCTTCAGTGATAGTTTCTTTATAACATTGCTTAAACATGTGTTTCCTGTTATAGTGGCCATTGTTGATGGCAGGTTATCATTATTTATAAAACGTGTAGATGCCCTAAAGCCTGGATGCCTTATGTCTTATTCTGATGCATATTTAATGATCTAGCTTGTGCAAACTTAAAACAACAATACTACTACTCCTACTACTACTACTACTACTCCTACTAATACTACTACTACTACTACTACTACTACTACTACTACTAATAATAATAATAATAATAATAATAATAACAACAACAACAATAATAATAATAATAATAATAATAATAATAATAATAATAATAATAATAATAATAATGAGGACTTTGTATAAAGCCTAATCGTAACGTTTCTGCAGTCGAACAAGGTGAGTTTTAAAAGCACTCTTGAAAGGATCAATGGGTCTTGTGTCTAATGTCAATGGGCAACTTGTTCCACGTTGCTGAACCCAGGTATCACAAAGAATGTTGTGCATATGATATCGTTTTCATAGTGGGAATAATGAGTATACGAAGAGGAGCGTTGATGTTGATGGTGTGTACACATGGGTCAGGTCAGATAGGTATGTTTATTGGACTAGAGTCCGTCAGGGAAACGTAGCACAGAGAACAAAGTTTGTGTTTGATTCTGGATCGAATGGATAACCGGTGTATGGTACAGAGCAACGAGGAGGTGTGCTCTGATCGTGGTATTTCAAAGATGATTCGAACAGCTGTGTTTTGAACTTTGTGAAGTTTCGTGAGTAGATATTGAGGCAAACCAGACAGATTTGAGTTACAATAGTCCAGGCTTGAGAGTAGTATTGAACACACATTTGTTTTAGTGGCATCAACCAAACGATATCTGCGAATTGTGCTGATGCGTCTCCGCTTGAGATATACAGACTTGCATATGTTCATGACATGTTGGTGAAATGTAAGTATGACTTAGGTTTCGTGTCGACTGTGTGAATTTAATGTTGGTGTTACTGATATTTATTGTTTGAGGTAAAGGATGTGAATGAGAAAGTATTTGTTTTTAGCCAGAATGGCCTTAGTTATATCATAATTCATCTGCAGCTTGCTACATGTCATCATTAATTTCACATTAGAAATGCACCTCTCTACTCCTTGGATCGTAGCATCAATTTCAGTTGGGTTACTAGAATTATATATTTGGGTGTCATCAGCGTGCAATTAGTGAGACACTGGGCAATTATATTTGACACTTGAGAGCGGCTGAGTGTCTACAATGAAGCGAACAGGTCCAAGAACAGACCCCTGTGGAACAACAACATATGATAACTCTATGAAGACTCCAGTATAACGTGTGACCATGTTTATGGGAGGGTGGGTTAACTGACTGTTTAAGGTTGAAAACATGAATGAAATCTAAGAGTTTTGACGTGTACGAGTTTCCAGGATAGTCAAAGTGAAACTTGTAATCTCCAAGAATAATTAATTTGCCACCTATCGATTTTCCATACTCGATATATTCGGAAACTTCCCCAAAGAGAGAGATTCAGTCAGCTTGTTTTTTATACTAAGAGGAGGACGGTAGAGGTGTACAAAATGCACGAGGAAGCGGCTAGAAAAAGTGTCATGAACATTGTATGCTTCATCGTAGCCATGATTAGCATACTGATGATGATTTCATCTTAGCAATCGATAATCTAATAATAAGACAAAGGTGACACACGTAGGAAAACACGCAGAATTAGTCACCTACGACACATACTAGACTTTCCGACGTAAATAAGAGCAGCGTTGTAGCTTTTGATGGGTTAGCCATCAAATAACAATGACAGACTAATAAAAATGGGACTCTCATTGTAAGAAGACATATAATTATCTTAGTTGCCTATACATCCCCCGTGATCAGCCAAGCTGAAATAAAGGCATAATGTTATTATCTAGGGTCTCTTATCACAGAGCTACAAAAAGCTTACAAGCTCATCATCCTTGATGACCTCAGTGCTGGAGTTGGTACAGATAACGAGACATGGCCGGTGCCAGTGGCACAAAAATTAGCAAATGTAACAACAATGGATCACCCTGTTGAGGATATGAGCTCTACATGACCTCCATAGTACGAAGACAGTATTCCGCCTGATAAACTGCAACAAGACGCTTTTGAAAACGTTCTCGCTCAAAGCGCTAGTCTTATTGACTACGTCATCCTCAGGAGAAGAGACAAGCATATGTTCTGATCCACGAAGGCAAATATAAATGCTTTCAGTCATAAACCTGTCCCTTCATAGGAACGGCACCATTTATATTGCCAATAAAACATAAAGGAAACATTTTCCCCGTCAAGGAGTGTTTGTTGAGTATACAAAGCTGACATCTCTCAAAGATGTTTGACTAATTATTTTATAGGTTGAATTTTAGTTATTAAAGTCTATATCAGAGTGCATATTACTGTTTCTATCAGCGATACAAGTGCTAGATTTGTTGCATGAGGATGATTACTTAAGGTCTGTGTTCATGCAATTATATAACTTTTCAGAGTTCATTACATTTCCATCTCTCCTTTAGATGAGGAAAATTAAGGTTTCTTCTATTGAATTCGGTTACAATTGATTTGCAAATGCAACGAGGGTAATTGCTGTTAGTTAGGTGCTTCTGTCGGTTTCATGGCATTATGGCTGAAAGATCGGTTAAATGTGCTGAATCTTTATGAATTGTTGATGCGGTCTGAGAGTCAAGAACTCGATGATTTAATGCTAGACTTCGCAGATAAAGACCCATAAGGAACATGTTTTAGATAACGTTGCTGACAGTTAAATTCATTACGTTTTCTGTTAGTTAAACTATCGCCGAATCGACTGGAGTCCAGGCAGCCAAGTAATCACATTCAAAATCTATTAATTAACTGTTTCTTTTTGCCCGCTACGTATGAATTGCAAAATTTCTGAGTAAATTCAGAAAATAAACTTTACAGTAAAGCAGCAATGATTGTAATTGAAAAAAATCTTAGATGTGTTAGTCATATTCACTTACTTGGTCCTCATTGAA
Source organism: Unio pictorum (assembly GCA_030141615.1). Taxonomy (NCBI): domain Eukaryota; kingdom Metazoa; phylum Mollusca; class Bivalvia; order Unionida; family Unionidae; genus Unio; species Unio pictorum. Next base: position 842,289 of record JARLTB010000256.1, on the reverse strand, counting down.
ATAGCTTTGTCCGTGTATAGACTTCTGGCACAAATCATCTACGGAATGAAAACAATGCCAACCTCTTATTTGGATATAACAATACAATTACCATTTTCTGTAACGTAATAGATGATGGTCCTGTTATATCAATTACTTACTTGGTCCTCATTGAAATAGCTTTTTCCGTTTATAGACTTCTTGGATAAAACATCTTATATATTCTATAGCACCATCTTAAAGAAATCAATTTACCTCAAATTTGGATCAAACTATACAATTACCATTTTCTGCAACGTAATAGGTGATGGTCCTCTTATATCAATATTTTAATATATATGAAGAATACAATTTCATTTATCAATTTACTGTCAGAAATAAACATGTGGAACATGGATAACTAAATCAAATTCCATTGGCACTGCTACGTTTATTAATGACAATAGATTTACTATATATCGCAATATACATCCATCCAAACATGTCATTACTTTGTTTTACACGGACTAATAGCTCTTTTGATTTTGACTAGGTAACTATCAAACATTTCAACACAGACTTCATATTGTCATATTGGTAATAAAATCGTACCTCAATATCTAAGAAGCAAGGTGAAGGGACACGTAAGCCAAGATAGTAGTTAAATAGAAGTAGATCCTTGCTAAATGGAATTTTGTTTCTGTTTCAGATTGAAACCTTTTCTTTTCTTATGGCAAGTAACACATTAGAATAGTCTATGGATGAAATGCTATTACAATCTGCCCTTGCATGCCCCTTGGCGTTTCATCGCGGCTGATTATGTTATTGAAATTATACCAGACAATGACTATTGCGTACTGCGGCCTCCATCGACGAACAATAATCCTTTTGCGAGATTTATAACTATTACTCGATCGATGTAGACCAGAACTTTCTCTGACTGCATTGACATTTACCGACGCATATAGAGTTCTAAGGCATTGCCTGAATATATCATCAATTTTCTTTTCAAGATTGGTCTATACTGAGGATTGCACAGAGTATATTTGACATCCATCAAATTATTTTTTATCTGCAGAGAATAACATAATTGCTAATATTTTGTTCAATCAAGCATATTACTTTTACTATGTCATGTACATGATATATATGCAAAAGTGACACTTTAATTGCATGGGAACTTGGAAATGTGCTGCCAATTCCAATATATGTTATTGATGTTCGTGCGTAAAGGTCGGACAAAGTATAGCTACACGAATCACCCCTTTATTCTGTCTTTTTCGAGTGGAGAAATTGGCAATATTTTGAGTTGCAGCAACAAAAATATGGCTGGTGCTTTTTAAGAGACAATATATAATGCGTAATATTGCAGAAAACTGTTCTCGTAACGTAGAAGAACGAAGTAAAATAAATACATTATTTTATCTGCAAATGCATTCTCTTTCTTGAAAATTATGTAATGACTCATTTACTCAATGAATCGTTTGCATGCAATGATGAGCGCTCGTAGTTATTTACATAATGTTTTTATGTCGTAGTTCATTCCACATTGAACATTAAGTCCTATGGTGTCCCAATCCCATGTCGCTATGTTCAATTCCCCATTCACTCCACGTTAAATGTTCCCATGTTCAATTACCATCGTCGTCATAGTGGATATACCCATGTTTAAAGTTACAGTCCCATTGTCACTACACTTACCGAATCTCTTGTCGGGGTATATTCAGTTCCCCGTTCACCGTGTTAAATCTCCCCATGTTAAATTCCCATTGAAACTTATGTACCCACGAACAAATTTAACACAGAAGTCTCAGAGAACTCTAGCCATCTCCACAGACTACCAACCATCCGCCCTCCTTCCATTCTCAGCCATCCCGGTTACAGAAACAGGTCACGGGACAGACTAATTTATGTTAAATTTAAGTTATGTATATTGGTAGCATCGTGTATTCTATGATATGCATCGCGTTTACTATGCTATGCATATTGGTAGAATCGTGTTTACTATGACATACATATTGGTAGAATCGTGTTTACCATGACATACATATTGGTAGGATCGTGTTTACTATGCTATGCATATTGGTAGAATCGTGTTTACTATGACATACATTTTGGTAGAATCGTGTTTACCATGACATACATATTGGTAGAATCGTGTTTACCATGACATACATATTGGTAGGATCGTGTTTACTATGCTATGCATATTGGTAGAATCGTGTTTACTATGACATAGTAAACATTGGTAGAATCGTGTATATTATGACATACATATTGGTAGCATCGTGTTTACCATGTCATACATATTGGTAGAATCGTGTTTACTATGACATACATATTGGTAGCATTGTGTTTATTATGTTATGTATATTGCTGGCATAGTGTTTACAATACTATGCTTGTTTGTTTGTTTGATTTATTAGGATTTTTAACGTAGCTTTAACAATTTTTCAGTTATATCGCTACGATGTCTGCATTGAGACAGTTTATAGTGATGTCTTACAGTGGGGCATCATGCCACAGACACGTAGCATGATGTCCCACCCAGTCACATTATCCTGACATTATCCTGACACCTGGCTGACCAGTCCTAACACTAACCTCTTAATGCTGAGCGTCAAGTGAAGCAGCTGTTAATACCATTTTTGTAAGTATTTGGTATGATTCTGCCGGCGATCGAACCCACAACCTCCCGTTTCCGCGGCAAACGTTCTCGTGTTTACTGTGATATGCATATTGATATAATCGTGTTTACCATGTTGTCCATATTAGTATAAACGTGTTTACTAGGCTATGCATATTGGCAAAATCGTGTTTACTATAATATGCATGTGGGTAACATCGTGTTTACTGGGTATTACAATAATTACTCTCTCTCTATCTCCCTCCCTCCCTCCCTCTCTCTCTCTCTCTCTCTCTCTCTCACTCTCTCTCTCTCTCTCTCTCTCTCTCTCTCTCTCTCTCTCTCTCTCTATATATATATATATATATATATATATATATATATATATATATATATATATATAGTGATACCATTAAGTCCGAATCGATTGTGGACATCGCTTACACTCACATCCATCATCCACAATATACCATCCATACCCTGTTTGTAGTGACGTATACCCTACTCGGACCACTATCAGAAACAGTGCCAAGTCATGTATTATTACCCAACACCCATAATATACTATCAACACGCATTGACCTAGTCACTTGTTGCCATATGCGTATATAAATAAAAAAAATAAAAAAATAAATAAATAATATATATATATATATATATATATATATATATATATATATATATATATATATATATATACGCACACACACACACACATAATTGTCTATACCTAAAATAATGTTCTTGGTGTCAGTAAACTTGTATATACTGTTCTGATGTTTTAAATAGATACATTCCTAAACTCTCATGGATTTTAGCCTAGGCTATACAAGTGCAGATCATTAAAATATGGCTTAGGCTAAACATAGTACTAAATTTTCAATATGTCGCAATCTCTGTCGGAGGCGAAACAAAATCGGAAACATTATATTCAAATTTTGCTGAGGGTATATGACTAAATTTCCTTCATTTATTAGGATATTGTGGAGCTCAAAAGAACGAAAAACGTTAAAACAAATACACAAATTGCACTAAACTAATAGTAATACTAAAATTCCGAACCTTATACGAACTTTAACGGTAAATAAATTATCTTAAAAAGCATATTTAACTATGGTCTAGACTCGGTGTAATAAAACAGTTTCTAAACTATTGAGCTGGGATTAAAATTGTTTTCATTAGAATATGAACACAGACGCTTTTTAAATTGTTTGTTTGATTAGGAGTTTTAACGTAGCTTTAATAATTTTTCAGTCATATTGCTACGATGTTTGCAGTGAGGCAGTGTATAGTAATGTCTAGCACTGGGGCATCTTGCCGCAGACATGTAGCATGATGCCCCACGAAATCATATTATCCTGACACCAGGCCGACCAGTCCTAACACTAACCTCTTTTAAAATTAATTAAAAAAATTATAAAGTGAAAATGCACAAATTAAAGGTTTTTTTACCAATTAAAACTAAGCAACATAATACCGATTTTAGGAAACATTGAAAAATATCAAAAGATTTTTGAAAAAGAACTTAACTATTGCAAAAACGAAGATATTAAATTGAATAAAATGCTTTACAACGTGTGTAAAGATAAGCATAACATATTCAAAAGTTCAAGCCGTTTGGAGTTAGCAATACTCGTATTTATTATACAACGAAAAGGAAAGGTTTCCAAAACCCAGACAGCTAGTATCCAACACTTCACAGTTATTATCCAACACAGTCTTTTTTCGTGTAGAAAAGTGTCTTTGAGTGCCTTTGTGAATAAGAAACATGAAATTTCAAAACGTCACAATTGCCATTTATCTCTTTCATTTATTTTCTTTATTTGTTTGTATTTCTTCACTGGAATAGATTCTGCTACTTCTACTGCCATTTCTTGTGCTTATTTTTCCTCTTTGAATTACTTGCATGGAATCGGTTTCTTCTCTTTCTTCTTGAGAAAACCTGAAGATCAGTGTTCTTCATCTTGCTATGCAGTTATAGAGGCTCATTTATTTGATATTATGAACCTTCGGAAGCTGGGAGTCCCTTATGTTGACAGATGAAGCAAGTACTGTGCAATTTATGACGTGAGGAGTAGTCATTAGCCTTGTTGGAAGTGTACTTTCGAATGACGCTGGTTCCAGAGCAAAAAAGTTAAGAATCAACGAAATAAGTCGTTCGATAGCCCCTGACGATAATAATTACATTTGAATTACTTAAAAGGCGACTTCTAGAAATATTACTGTAGAATGAACGACTTACACTTACAGAGTTAGATGTAAAGTGATACGATCTCAATTTTCCTCGCATAATCAGCTGTCTTAGTTTCAGATATATGTGAATCAGTTTGAGAGAAATGGAAAACATAATGCCAAACTCAAAATGAAGATAACTTGAGACTATCCATCACTCGCGACAGACTGAAATATCTTTTGTGGATCGAGTTTCATACAACTACAGAATTGACCTCTTTCAATACCTTTAACAAAGTTCAACATGTCCAGAAATCCTTGGATGAGTTTACTGCACATATTACACCCCAGATGACAATGGCATGTTTTACTGCAGGATCGGTTTCCCTGTAACAAAGAAAGTATTGTTCAGATTGACAACGGTTAGTGAGATTGGCAACGTCATTTTCAAAATATTGTTCTGTACTGGGATCATCAAGATATTGTGTCTTTTTCTTTTTTATTGATAGTTGCATGTACATCAATGACTCTTAAATCTATCACACATGCATCGAAGTACAATTTTCAGACGCATTGAATGACAAGTATCCCGCTGACACTGTTTTGAGTTTTGGTAGTGGCCAGCGGAAATGTTATGGCTCCTAATTCCTAGAAACGAGAGGACAACATCATATTAAATGTGATGCTATGTATATTTTATTTGTATTTTGTGAATGACCTTTACGCATGGCTGAGGAGAAGAGTTTGGGATTACCTGACTAATGTAATTTTAGTAAACATTCTTACTTGAGTTTGCGTTCTTGGTACATCCTTAATTCTGGCGTTATATGATTCCGGCAACCAAGCTTGTTTACAGTTCGATGGAAATCTGTATTAAGAAGATCTTCATCTCGGTTTTAACGCTGTGTTTGCTTGCATATTAGGGTTGTCGTAGACATTCTTGGAACTATTTATTCCTATCGTTAACTTCAATTGTTCAGTTTTAACAAGAAAGAATTAAATGATGTAATTAATATCTGCAATCACAAAGTGCTCATGAATATGTTCGATTATTGTGATAAATCATGTCAAGGAATAAGCCAAGAAAATAATTTGGTATGCCTTAAGAACAATTTGGTTAATTAACTTCATAGACGCATTCAACGTTACCTACGGAGGTTCATCTTCTTTGTGTGACTGACCAATAAATGCATCTCATTTATGTCTCTCGCGGCGTGATAACTTTAATAGCACGGTGTCAGGGAGTGTCAACACTCATACTTCAAATTTCCGCCATAGGGATGTGTTAAGTATTGTACAAATCCAATTTGCAAGGGCATATTTATAGTTTAATTGCCTTCCTTCAATTCACTGCCTTTATTTGTCATTCTTCTAGTTAAATACACTGGAAAAACTGTTGGTATGTTACAATTTATCGCTAAGGTTTTATTTGACATAAAACTATCTAGTAACATTTAATTCTGAATTTCTTCTCTGTATTTTGTTTATTCCTTGTTATTACCAGTTTTATTTTACTGTCTGTCTGTCTGTCTGTCTGTATGGATGGATGGATGGATAGATGGATAGATCGCCTAGAAGAATCATCATGGCAAGGCCATTATCCGTAGAGTGGCAGTGAAGCTATTTCAACCGACAGTGTATCTGTGTGATGACAGGAATTGTTGAATAGGTACTTATACGTCTGAAGACGGACGAGGAATTCTGACGTAATTTATCAACCCCTGGATAAGGACCATTTCGTTGTGTGATGTATACAATGAGACATGGTTGTGAACCATCTTTATTTATCTTTGTATCACATGGTTGTGTGAACCATACTTACATTTTCACTGTATTATATGGCTGTGTGAATGAAACTTATTTTATATCATACGATTCTGTGAATCGTTCTCGTGTTAGTTACTTTGTATCGTATGATTCTATAAATCATATTATTTTCATTGCGCATATTGTGGATGTGACCACTCATAATTTAGGTATGCATACATGAACCTCTAACACGTTTGGTATGGTAGTCCTATATTATATGGAGTTGATGGGTCTGCGAGTTAAACTGCGTATGTGTTATAAACATGATTGTTTGTTTCATAAACCTTCATACTCTCACATTGTGTGGCGTTATCATTCTAACCAAGCATCCATTCGGTTTCAGTTCTCTTATAAATATCAAGACTATTAGCAATACAGCACTATTCCAAGTATTTGGCACGTTATCACTATATGGTCTTAAATCTAAGAAATAGAATAGAGCTATACACCATATATCGTTCTAGTCACGTGACAAAGTTGACATCTTAAGAAAAGCCTTGAAATCAAGACAACGTCAAGACTTTAGCGTGAGACGTTAGATCCACACGAAATTGTACCAAACTATCAGTCTACTTTTACACGACCGCCCTGGAAACGGGAGGTCATTGGTTTAATCCCCGTTCAAGTCATACTAAAGACATACATAATTAGTATTAAAAAGCTGCATCGCTTGTTTGTGTTAGGACTGGTCGGCTTGGTGTCAGGATAATGTGACTAGATGGGACATCATGCTACATGTTTGCGGCATTATGTCCCAGTATTAGAAATCAATATAAACTGGACAATTGATAAAGCTACATTAAAAATCCAAATCAAACATACAAGACACACACTCTTTTTGAAAGGAGAATATGGCATCTTTAATTAGAAATGAGTGCGACCTTGCGCTCACAATACGTGAACATGCTAAATTCGATACAGTAGTAAGTAGTGGTATTGCGACGTCGAATTAAAACAATACAAGCTGTCATTGGTCTTGCCCGACCAAGGTGATTTGACATTCAATTCCAGACGCTCAAAAGAAGTAATGGCCTAAACATGTGGAAGGATTATCCGCGACAAAATCTCTCGCTAGTTTAGGATTTGTCCATTTAGGATGAAGAATCCAAGTACCGTATTTCAGATGTTGTGTGAGGAGCTGTATTGATGATATTCTTGTCACCTTTGTTTCGTTTTCCACTGATCACAATACGGTTCCATGCGGGTACCATTCTCAAGAATCAAAACCAATGCCGTCCGTATGCCTACATCAGTCATGCAGCAGGAACTTACCTTCGTACTATCGAAAACTATATCGTTCTTGTGCCTTCATTTTAATCTCGTGTATGAACTTAAAGGAGTAGGAAACCAATTTTATTTATAATCTCGAATTAGACAAGAAGTTGTCTGTGGCTTTGCATGGCGATTGAAATTGTGCTAGCCGATTCCAGAGTTTCTAAGGAAAATTACCAAATTATATAGAGTGAAAAAGTCCTAAATCTTTATTTAGATCGAGTTTTATTTACTTTCCGGATAGAAAATAAATTATTGTTTCAGCACGGACTGATTTGAATCTACGAATGGGAGTATAACGATGAAGCTTAGCTTGAACATTCTAAATGGTTTGTTGCTCTCATTACATTCCTTTCGTTGGTCTAAAATACGATTCTTGTGTCGGATCCTTTGGAACAGGGGTGAATCCGTACGTAGTGTACTTTTGGAACGGAGAAAACGCAATTACAGAGTTTGTACAAATTCAAGCGAAACCCACACAAACAATTACATCCGAAACGGCATAAGAAGAGTACGCAATGTTATAAGAAAACTGATTACGTTGGATATATTAAATCGTAAGACGTTGATAAACTAAAAAAATGCCACGTCTACTTACATCATATTCCAAGGAAAAGGTTAATTATAGTGTTCATCACTGAGTGAATTAATCCACAAGAAAAGCTTTAAAAAGAAATGATTCCACGTGACGCCTGGTGTGTATATTAGTCATTACTTGTTTTGGATTTCAATTAGTGGCAAGTTGGCATCTTACACTACAAAATTATTATCCATAACATACTTTATCAACTCTGTATTTCCTACGAAGTATATGTAGTCGTTGGGATACAACAACATATTAACTGGGGATATACGTGAAGGGAACATCTAGAATTTGACAAATGGATAGCTTATAGTGTAACTGATGAACGAAAATAACAAATACTTTGTGCTAGCTAGATATGTGAAACATTTTTGTTGATGCTGGTCTCACACTATGAACAAAATAAAAGTGGATATAATTTTATAAAAGTGTCGTTGACTAAATCTTATAATTCAGGGCACCATTTTTATACCTGTATCCGTCAGTCTCAAAGTAATTGATGGAAAGTCAGGTCGACCAATTTGGGAGGCACTGTATCTTCCCCATCCCCTTGACATGTTTGCTACTCGCACGAGTAGTTTCGACAAAACATGTCTTTTTTCTAACGAGTGATCGAATATAAATAAAAATCGTTCGATCGTCCATCACATTACATAATGTGATGTTAAAAGGTTTACGTCGACTCGCACATCACTCCAAGAAAATCAAGAAGAATCCATCTCGGATAATTATAGAATTACTCGCAACGACGACGGCAGTGGCGTAGCGAGGATATTTGGCGCCCAGAGCAAAACATCCAAAACACCCAAATTTGCCCCCCCCCTGCTGCCCCTGTTGCGCAGTTATATACATTGTACCCTATTTGGGCGCCCATCTGGCGCCCCCTAGCCACCGGCGCCCGGGTCGAATGCCCCTTCTGACCCCCCCCCCCCCTCTCGCTACGCCACCTATACGACGGGGATAGTTTGGACTTTAGTCTAACACGTATTGTCATCTATGATGTCATATTAGAAGACTACAAAGAATTAATTCAAACTTCCAAGTAAAAAGAATTAATCTTAAGTGTACATGATAAGGGCCAGTTTAAGTTACAAAACAAAACATTTATTTCAACAAACCAGGGTGTATCATTCTATCAAAATCAATACACATTATGCGGTATTATTTAAAACTACATTACATAAAGTTCACATTATAGCTTAAACGTTAGGAACATATTGGTACAACTACGCGTATGACTATGGTACTCAATTTTTACTCAATGTTTTTTTTTAACTCATCGTTTGAAAACTTTCAAATTCCTGTTTATTTGAGATTTCGTGCAAATGTGTATCATACATCATGTAGGAAAGGAGATTCGGTCACACGCACATTACCTTCGTTGTTGTCATCTGTCTAAACATGTAAACAAATGAACTGTCATCTATCTCAACAAGCAAACAAACTATAAAAAGTGTTTATTATTCAACATGAATTTCGTTAATTCTCATCCTCCTGCCAAACTGATTCGTGCAGTTTATGGCATCAAAAGCGACAACAATACAAGATCACTTGTCATTTCTGTTCAGAAGCTCTTCTCATAGATATGTCACGATGCTTAATTTCACAACATATAAAATATTTAAAGGCATAATTCACATACCATATAACGTTTAATGTTGCTTGGAAAATCATTAAGTAGTGTTGCTTACCTAAAAGCAATCTTCCTCTCGCCTCTGCTCTTTTGTATACAGGAGAAAAGTTGTCTATCCTAAAACAAAAGGACAATTCAAAACAGGCATGTTACAAAGTTTAATGGATTTATTCAAACCTAAACTGACAAGTGTTTGTTTGTTGAAAACATTAGTAGTACATATAGTTACTCTGATAAGACGCGCATATAATTAACGAAGACGCATTACATAAGATTCGCCTAAGTTTTGCCCTTCTTAATACGATGGCACAAAGAAACTTAACGGCAACAAACGAAAATGAAAAACGCAATTCCTTCCACGTTTTGCATAACATCGGGATGTTTTGTCAGTAATGACTACCGCTGCGATTTGAAAACAAATTCACAAAAACACCTAAATAAATCATCGATACCTAGTGTGAATAGTGTGTGAACATTTGTAAAAGATCAATACATTTGTTCAACATAAAGAAACAGCGACTAGGAAAACATCGTCAACTTCGTCGCTAAATGGTGAACAAGAAACCGACCATCAATGAAACCCGGACCGTTCTAGTGGCCCTGTGGTTCGAGCGTACGCGAGATCGTGTTTTCGAATCCCGGCCGAGTCATGCAAAATACTTTTTAAACTGGGACTAACAGCTCCCTAGCTAGGCCTTTAGCATGAAGTAGTTATGTGTTAGTACTGGTCATCCTGGTGTCAAAAAAATATGACTGTGAGACATCATGCTACATGTCTGCGGCATGATGTCCCAGTGCTAGACATCACTATAAACTGCCACACTGCAGAAATCGTATCGATATGACTGGAAAATTGTTAAAGCTACGTTAAAAATCTAAATTACACATATGAGTGAAACGCGAAAGGCTATCTGTCAACGAGAAGGATTTTTAACAGATAATGGGAACATTGTTACAAGTGGCTGCTCATTTGCTAAAATCAATGGCTAGAAACGTTTTAGGAGGTTGAAAGCTATAATGGTACAATACGATAAAAAGGTCATGCTTTTATTGAATACATCACAGTTGCACATTAGGATTTAATGTAATCGCGAAAATTAATTGTATTATTATTTATTTTTTATTCAAACGATGGATGTGAAAACTATCCTTGGTACGAACATCGGACACCCTAATTATCTCAATACTAATCTCAATGGATGTCACTGTTACAAAAATAATTAATAGTCGATGGATCGAATGTATGTGCGTGTGTCTGTGCGCGCGCACGCGCATGTGTGTGTGTGTCGGACAGAAATTTGCAATTGAAACTATACAGACAATTAATGCAATTTCATAAATATAACGATAAGTGAAGCAAACTAAAATGCAATAAAGATGATGACAGACAACAGACAACATGGAATGAAGAAATAAAAAGGAACAATAGAATATTTGTTAAACTGTTTCTGTTCCTCATTCTGGTATGACAGTCTTACTTCTGACACCTTCCCTTACTCTTAGATTAGGCGAAATGAAATACTGGATCACAAAGATAACGGCAACACACTCTCCAGCAGACGAAGATGACGGCAACATACTCTCCAGCAGACGAAGATGACGGCAACACACTCTCCAGCAGACAAAGATGACGGCAACACACTCTCCAGCAGACGAAGAGCTTAACGAATATTCGACAGAAGTGAAAAAGGTAATCAAGGAAACATCAACTAAAAAATTGACGTCTATCTCATTCACGTAGCTGTCCATACTAATATCACACCTATAACCTGATAGCAATATTGAATAGTGAATGACTTTTCGAAGAGCAGTAAATTTAAGGATACACTTTTATCCAGCTTTACTACTATTCTACTTGGATTGTTTGATACAGGAAAATGCATATTTACACACATCCAAATGAATTTTGCTGGCGTTGATGATCAGTGGAATGGTAAGCTGATTTAGCCGATTTCTTTCATCTAGCATCACACAGTAGAAGTCAAAAATATTAATTTTGTGTCATTGTGGTATTTAGTTCTAAAACAAGTTAGTGTTAACCTAAAAACTAAATGAATGACATTCTCTTCGATGGAAATAAAGACACCACATTTTTAATCAAGAAATTAAGAAAATACTGAATAAAAGTCTCCTTTATTTTTGTACGAACGGAAACAAAATGCAATCATTTCTTTATCACATCATCATTCATATTCATTTTCACAGGACCTATAACGTAATATAATTTGAAGTTTTCCAACGAAAACAAAACCTAGATTAACTGTAAAAAGGACTGTCCTCGAAATATTGTTACGTAAATGTGCTATTTGAACATACAATCGTGGACAAAAGTTAAGCACACATACTAAATTAAATATAGATAAGACCTACTTTAAAAAAATAAAAATGTAGATATTGGTTAATGTGCATATGATTATGTAGTCATTAACATCACAAACACAGATGTTCTATATAAATGTCGATAATAGGCTTAGTTGCACAAAACATTCAACAAGCAATATCGTACTTCTAGACAGGCAAGAGCGCATCTACAGTTCCATTATCTTATCACCTAATGTACCAACTGGTAATCACCTCAACAAGATATGATGTGTCTTTAATCTTGTTAATAAAAGGAAGGTGACTGTGATTACTAAACGCATTAACCGAAAAAAGATCTTAACTAATATACTTTAAAATTATTGTCAAGTCAATCTCAAAGCAAGCAATTATTTTCAGCTGTGGAATACGTTTTCTGGTGCTTTGTTTATTTCTTTAAAAAAATACCTCACTGGATGATCCACTTCATTTTTTATTCCTGAATCAATAATTCATTATCACTTGCATCAACAGGGACACGACTCTAACGGACTTATTTCTAATATCGGAAAAGGATGGATAATTACAATTGTAATTGCTCCGTGCCCCCAGTCAACAATGCCGAAGGTTTAATAATCTAAATAACTCAAGGTGGAAAGTATAACAATTTAGTGAAATATTACAAATGAATTCAATAATTCCCATGACAATTTCTCCAATTAAAACTCTTTCAAACTATTACAATCGGTGCCCTATTATACGTTACCAAATGTCGTCACATAAATTTAACTCCCGAGAGAGAGAGAGAGAGAGAGAGAGAGAGAGAGAGAGAGAGAGAGAGAGAGTTTCATTTCGATGTTCGATCCACTTACTTATCTATCACTCCTCTTGTCGTATCTGGTACTCCGGTACCCCTGTTAATATCAAATCAGGACACTTAAGGTGCTCATTCAGGTGCTCCTTCCGGCACCGCACCTCAAGCTCTGACGTCCCTGTGACGTCTTCCTCGCGATCTTTTGCTCTTCTTCTACGTTTCAGCACCATGGACGTCTAACTTCCACTTCCAACCGAATAGCTTTCTGTAGAGAGTACAATTAGAAGTAACGTGTAGTCTGGTCTCTCTTCTCTACTCAAATAAAAGCTCACCACTCTCACAAACCACCCATCGGAAAAATGGCAAATAAATTAACAGGTGAACTCACGCACTCACATCTAAGTGTTCCATACACGCTTTCCTCTATAATAATTGTGCTACAATACTAGTATTATTAAGGGTTCACGTCCCTAATTGTAACTTCTCAATATATTAAATTATTATCATAAATAGCCATCCTATACATTTTCCACCCTACGAGATATAAAAGACACATACAAATGTATAAATACCATATATACGTGTGCATAAATCCAACAATGACTGTGTTCATATGCTGACAAAGCATGTACAGTTCTAACACGAATCTCTATAAATTCAGTTATACATTACGATGCAAATATTTAGCAAATACTTCAATACACTTAGATTTCTCTTCAAAGATCTACTTAGTATACGTAACAATATATCAATCGTACAAATTAATATTTATGAAAATAGTACAGATATTAAGGCAAAGCTATGGTACCTTAAAAAGTCTTCGTTCGCAGATCCCAATCTCGAATTCAACGATATTTTCTGCTCCTCTTTTAAGTGTAGCGAGTTCAGCCACTCGGACTATAATCTAAACTTTCTGTGATTCTCCTTTAGCTGGATTTCACCCATGTATTATTTTTAAATGCATTTAATCTGACAATAGCGTTTTGTTTATTTAAAAAAATCCAACATAAATGTGAATAACTTAGTTTCTAATTTTACCCACATTCAGAATTCTTTCATGTTCACAAGGAGTCACTGACGATTTTCAGCAAACATCATGAATATGAAGACTAGCTCTTTGACAACGGCCAAACACAGCGACTAGATGAATTGGCTATAGAATATATGTGTAATCATAGAGACATCATCAAATATTCACACAACATGACAGACAACGTAAACATTTAACTGAAATCTGGTCCTGAAAGAACCTATTAACATCTAAGAAAGCCCTTTAATTTTTCTGAAGATTCATGACATTTATTTTTGGCATTCTTACTATAATAATTCCTCAAAGTTTTGGCATTTATGGAAACGTTTGATCAAAGGTTCAGACAATATAAAGCTAAAGCCAGACTAGCATATGTGCTTTTCACCAATATTACCTGAGAACTGCGAAATATCTTAAACGTTATCTTCTACAAAATTTTAGTTGACCTTGTCCCACAATACGTCAAAAAAATGTGATACATGTATGGCAAAACTCACTTTTCTCACGTTTACCTCAAACGTGATTTGGATCACTGAGTTGATTGAAGACTTTCTGACTGTTTTCCAAGTGATCATCGCAGTTATTGTTACAGATGAAACGTTCATCGATGCACACGTCGCCAATGTCTTAGAAGTTCATCAGACGCTGAAATATTGCTGGGGAATGTTTCATTCCGGATAGTATTATTTTACATTGATCAAGCCCCTCGTTGCTCCTCCAGTTAGTGAAATGTGTTAGTCGTTTTAAGACGTCATACTTAGTGTCAGATAAATAGATAAATACTTCTTTACACTGACAAAATTGCCGCAATTATGAAATGGTAAAGAAAACTTTATTTTTACAAAGTGTATTTATTGTCAAAGCTAGTAAAATACACTTTCAGAATATGAGAGTGCTGATTATAACGTGGTTAAGGAACACACACACACACACACAGAGACACACACACACACAAACACAAACACACACACACACACACACACACACATATATATATATATATATATATATATATATATATATATATATATATATATATATATATATATATATATATATATATATATATATATATATATATATATACAATATACGGTGATTAGTCACGAATGTTAATACGGATTACGGATTACGATAACCTCAGATAGCTCGAAGTAATTGAAGAGTTCAAGAATTGCATACATTGAGATGTCAAACCATATCTTGAATATCAAAGAGTGGAACATTTGATAAATGTTGGCTGCACAGCTGATGATTAATCTTGTTTAATGTATCTGTACGACACATATATCAACATCATGCGAGTTCTTTAAAATTTCACAACCTTAATAAATCAAACACCTCGTAATACTGTTCAGAAAGCATCATCTCCTCTTTCGTGCATTTATTATATTGAGAAAGCGAACATCAAGTTTACATGATACATTATACATATTGAATAATCGGCAATTGAATATAAACGAAGCTGTTCCATATGTTCTTATTTTAAGGAGATCAATAACATGGCTGTGTATTCGGGGCATCTCAATCTAATTCATTGTTGGAGACTTATGAACCATGCAGGTCAGAAGGTGATATTATTGATAATTGTACTAAACTATTCCGAATACAATATAAGAGAACGAAGGGGCGTCTCACAGTCTGTACTTACAAAGAACATTGTCTTTGTCTAAGAAGTCGTCTACTGATGTGTTTTATTGAGGGAGTAGAGTGCGGTTTCGATAATGTTGCTCTTCAATATGAAAAGCATGCATTAGACAGTTTCACGAACTGTGGTTGTAAAAGCAGTAATTCTTTGTTTATAGAAGGTATTAATTTATTACTACGCCGTGAGTAAACTAGCAATAGATTAATAGTGAATCCACTTGTAACATACAATCGTTGTTTGGATCAAAGTTAATCCTATTTCGAGTGTAATCCCTAATTTTGTACTGTGCTTCTGCAGTTATCAAAGCTATGGCACAATTAGCTCTTGATAACGACGTTGATCAAGTAAGCAATGCTTTCAATGATACAGTTGTGGAAAGGAGGTAGTAACAAATCGTTTCTGATAACATCACACCCTGGAACTGTGTATAAATGGGGAAAAGGATACCTCGACCAGTCAGTTCTAATTCGTTAAAGATTTACTGTATATTGCATGTCCTTTCCTTCTCTCTGCATCTGCGTTTGATTTTACCTCTCCTTTATTTCACTTTGAATTTGCATCTCTCTCTCTCTCTCTTCTCTCTCTCTCTCTCTCTCTCTCTCTCTCTCTCTCTCTCTCTCTCTCTCTCTCTCTCTCTCTCTCTCTCTCTCTCTCTCTCTGCATCGTCTTTCTCCATCATAAGTTGTGTTCACCCTCTCTGCCATATTTTTCTTCATAATTGCAACATAATTAAATGTTTGCCAAACACATGAGGAATCGCAATTACTCAGATTTATATATCTTATGACTGTTGGTCGTCACATTTAAAAAACAATATTAAATTATCCTTTCAAGAATGATCGTTATGCGTGAGATGACTACATCTTGCGCAATCTCTGACATGCATGTTTGTTCTAAATTCGTAAATACGCAAAGGAAACCTCATTAATGGATGCTTTCGTCTCACAAATATTTCTTCACTTTGTTTTTGAATATAATTATCTGAAAATTGTAAAGAGTTGAAATTATTTTAAAATAGTACATGGTTTTGAATTTGAAAGAGTGAATATGATCTCGTTTTGCAATTTCGAAGGTCAATTTCGTATTATAATACATAACCTATAATGCTGTAGTATAGACATACACAAATTGTGTTAGTCGCTCCGATATCTACGTTTTATTTTATACATTGAATGCTACATTTCATCCAGAAAGGAAACACCTGGAAGCCAATCAGTCACTATTACAGACCTGTCATTTTGTTAACGTTATATTTCACTTCTTCTTATACGGTGACCTTCAAAACATGATTTCTTTAATGAGTTACAAGCTGCATTGAATGTGCAAATTGGGTCGGGGCTTCATTTTCCTCTGTGTTATGATACGTCCTTATAGATGTTTCGACTCTAACTGAGGACTGTAAGATTACATAAGGACGTTTCATTTTTAAGAAGAAAAAAAAACATTTGAAGCAATCTATGTATAGGTTTCTCCCAGGTGGTTAACATCAATGTCAGTCTTGATTCTAGATGTATGTTCAAGTAACTTTAAATATACTTGATGTATAATATCAAGTTTTCTTTGCTGATTGTTTGTTTGTTCCCCCTATCGATTTTGCCTACTGACACCAAACGGAAGAATGCAAATAAATAGTTAGGTTGTACATCGTTCTTTCTGGTTATATAACGGTCCATCCAATACGTGTAATATCTATTTGTAATTTTGGTAAACTAAATTAAACAGCTAAGAAGGAGCTACCACTGTATGCCTTCGTTCTATGAGATGTAATTAAATTAAATTATTTAGAGCTGGTCAGAGAATTTCGTCATACATTTTGTTTTCTATAGACTTGCCTATACCACTATGACGACCGTGTTACTATAGAAACAGCAACAGGTTGACAGAGTTAGGAAGCGCCTTGTAAACTAAATGTTTAGACGTTATTAATTTTTGAATAAATGACTATGTTATGTACGTTTTTTAAAATCCTGATGCTTTTTGTTTTGAAAATCGTTAGGAAGATAAAAACATATATGAATGTGTGTGTGTGTGTGTGTGTGTGTGTGTGTGTGTGTGTGTGTGTGTGTGTGATTGGGATTATTAGCGTACATTTAACACCTTTTCAGTCATATCGATATGATGTCTGCAGGGTGACAGTTTATGATCATGCCTAACACTTGAAAATCATGCTGCAGACAAGCAGCAAGATGTTTCATCCAGTCGCATTATCCTCACGTCAGGTCGACCAGCCTTTAGACTAACCTCTTAATGCTGAGCGCCAAGTGAGTCAGCGGCAAGTATAATTTTATAATTCTTTGGAATGACTCGACCGGGGTCCAAACCTGCGTCCTTCCGCATCAGAGGCGAACACTCGGACCACATAGCCACCGGAGTGGTCCAAATGGGAAGGAAAGTGAATAATATAGCCTACTGAAATCAACCATATTATTGTAATATAAACTGTCAGTGAGAATGCAGTTTCACTTATATTTATATGCTTCTATAATACAAATGTAGTTATCTTTTGATCTCCATCAATACTTCGATTTATTAGGTAATACCGTCGTTTGTTTATTTTGTTAGTTTCCTTGCCTGCCTTGTCCTGCCAAGATCTAGCTTCATTATAAAAGTATTACGTTCACTGGTAGAGTATTGGCAATCTCTGCCATCAAGATTGTTCTTCTAGCATACATACACTAGATCTAAGACAGCCTGTTGAGCACTATCGGAACGCCTGATATATATTTGGTTGTAATGTGAAATAAGGAGACACGATGTATAATGTTCTATATCGCTTTTCACCAACAATTAAATGAGAAGCAATCGTCCTACGTAATATTTGGAACCCAGTTTTAGAAGTCTTCAAAACAGTTTTAGAACGATTAGAAAATTATTAGCATAGCTAATATAATTTCATTAATTTTCTCCCACATACAATATTTCTAATTTATTCATATCTTTGATTTTTCTTTACATATAAGGTTCCATTTTGTTGTTTTTACAACATGGGGATTTGAACGATATTTAAAATATTTAATTCAAAACGATATGCTTAACGCATATAATCTATAGTAGAAAGCGTGAGGGCATAAATTATTGTCTTCAGTCTCCAGATTAAAGCTTCAATATCCACGAAGGATTCAGTAGTCTCCATGTGACGTAGTACGTGTAACAGCCTCAATTGCTACATTGCTATAATTTGTATCGACGCATATTAACCTTATAAAAAGATGCAATTGAAACATATATGACTCTTTGTGGCACAAATCATACTCGCTTTCATAACATACGACAGTCAGATATATATCATATTTATAACGATTCAAAAAGATTTATTACGCAAATGTCACCTGTTATGAAAATTGGATTCATGAAGGTAAAATATTAGTGATTACATTTTGTTTAAATTTCGTGCGTGCGTAGGTTCTATATCGAGATATTAAGAGCGTAAAATTGCATAAGATATATAAATAGACGCTTATGTGCGTGTTTACAGTTGTTACTTATAAAACTATTAATAAATATGTTTACTGGTTTCGGGCTGTTTCCGTTTGGACAGGACGGTCAGGTGGGTGCTTAGAAGAATTAAGTTAATTCCCTTTTAATCGGTTAGATCATGGAAGTTGTTTTACGATG
This sequence comes from Unio pictorum, assembly GCA_030141615.1. Taxonomy (NCBI): domain Eukaryota; kingdom Metazoa; phylum Mollusca; class Bivalvia; order Unionida; family Unionidae; genus Unio; species Unio pictorum. Next base: position 822,831 of record JARLTB010000256.1, on the reverse strand, counting down.
TAGGCGATTTTCAACTTGTGACGTTGGAGTTGACACAATGTGTGTGTTTTTTCCTTTTCTCCTTTCCCCTTTCACCTGTGTATTATTAGCTAACACTGGACAATGTTCCTTTTTTGTCTTCAAGTTATGCCATCAAGTATGTTTACGTATTTTATATTGTTTTTATATATCATCATATGAGATGACGAATTTTTCTGGATTATTCACTGGTAATAGAAAATACTCTGTGAATTATAATAGTTTTATTAATATTGTGAAGTATTAAAAGGGGTTTTAACGTTTGCATTTTGATACGCTAGGATTGTTGACGGACAAGTATAATCATGGATCTGAAATTTATACAGAACATTTCATTCTTTTAATATTGATATAACATTTTCAAGATTAAGTTTGTATTCATTTCTTCGTGAACAATCGTTTTCTAAACAAAGTCTTCATAAAAACTGAGATATAACTATTTTGTCTGAATAAATTATCATTATATTTTTAAAAAATGGTGTTAGATTAATAGTTTCAATATTAATATCTAAGAAATACATAATTAATTACGCCACCATGAAATACACTGAAGACACAGAATCACCGATACCGATGTAATTATTTGAATTATCTCCCAAAGGTTTAATTTGCAGCTTCATTATAATATGCACTTTTCATGTAGAGCAGTGATGTTGTTATTAAAAATCAATAATATATTAACCTGTGAATATATTTGGAATGAAAACTCATTTAGAAGTTGAAACGATTGGCTAGCATTATTTCCTCTCTGGTTGAACAGCAATTGTAAACTACGTGATGAAAATCAGTACACGCAGAATATTAAGATCTGGTATATTCCATTTATTGCAAGAATGGATCATGTGACCAAACTGACAGGAGTCTTTACTTGACAGAGCGGTGTCAAACCCTGGCGCGATTCCCGCTAGAAGTAATAAGTTTACCCCATATTTTCAAAGACTTCAATACAACTTCAGTTGTAAATTAGAAAGCACCACGTGTCCGTTCTATATATAAATTTTACTCTCATCAATGCAACACTTCAGATAAAACAACCTGCCAAATATATATTAACCGCACAGGCCGTAAAAACTGCCACTGTAGTCACACCACCAATGTACAGCAGTAGATTATTTTTACAGGGACTATGGTATTTCAGGGATATTCATCCATTCGGTTTTGACCTGGATTCACTACTAGTGAACCATGTATTCATGGAAACTCACAAACACTTCACCCCGTGACGTTTGCTCCTAGCAATTGGTTAATTATTTCTAGCTAAGGAATATTTCCATTGTACCGAATTCCAATAATCAGAAAAGTAATCACACAAATCTATGAATTCCTTAAAACGGTACGCTAAAACCAAATGCGAGTACTCTAAATTTTTTAAAGTATCTAAACAATGGAGCCAGGGTTTGATGGATTAAAGACAACAAAACATGAACCATGTTCTGAGAATTAAATTTCTGAACGAAAGTTGTAAACGATACAATTGGAATTTCTTATTTACATTACTAGTTGCATCAAAAAAATATGGGGAATAGCTTGGATGTAGTTTTATTTTTATTATGATTTTATATCTCGGTAAAGTTTCATTCCGCATTCAACTTTTAACTAAAAAATCACGAGAATATTTTCTTGACCTTTTGTGTTTTACACCATTACTTCTAAACATGTCGGACTACTTAATGGGGTCTCATTATAAAATATTGATATTATATTATTATAAATATTGATATTATATTATTATAAAATATTGATATTATATTATTATAAATATTGATATTATATTATTATAAAATAATGATATTATATTATTATAAAATATTGATATATATTATTATAAAATATTGATATTATATTCTTATAAATATTGATATTATATTATTATAAATATTGGTATTATATTATTATAAAATATTGATATTATCTTATTATAAAATATTGATATTATATTATTATAAAATATTGATATTATATTATTATAAAATATTAATATCATATTATTATAAAATATTGATATTATATTATTATAAATATTGATATTATATTATTATAAAATATTGATATTATATTATTATAAAATATTGATATTATATTATTATAAAATATTGATATTATATTATTATTAAATATTGATATTATATTATAATAAATATTGATATTATATTATTATAAAATATTGATATTATATTATTATAAATATTGATATTATATTATTATAAAATATTGATATTATATTATTATAAAATATTGATATTGTATTATTATAAAATATTGATATTATATTATTATAAAATATTGATATTGTATTATTATAAAATATTGATATTATATTATTATAAAATATTGATATTGTATTATTATAAATATTGATATCATATTATTATAAAATATTGATATTATATTATTATAAAATATTGATATTATATTATTATAAAATATTGATATTATATTATTATAAAATATTGATATTATATTATTATAAAATATTGATATTATATTATTATAAAATATTGATATTATATTATTATTAAATATTGATATTATATTATAATAAATATTGATATTATATTATTATAAAATATTGATATTATATTATTATAAATATTGATATTATATTATTATAAAATATTGATATTATATTATTATAAAATATTGATATTGTATTATTATAAAATATTGATATTATATTATTATAAAATATTGATATTGTATTATTATAAAATATTGATATTATATTATTATAAAATATTGATATTGTATTATTATAAATATTGATATCATATTATTATAAAATATTGATATTATATTATTATAAAATATTGATATTATATTATTATAAAATATTGATATTATATTATTATAAAATATTGATATTATATTATTATAAAATATTGATATTATATTATTATTAAATATTGATATTATATTATAATAAATATTGATATTATATTATTATAAAATATTGATATTATATTATTATAAATATTGATATTATATTATTATAAAATATTGATATTATATTATTATAAAATATTGATATTGTATTATTATAAAATATTGATATTATATTATTATAAAATATTGATATTGTATTATTATAAAATATTGATATTATATTATTATAAAATATTGATATTGTATTATTATAAATATTGATATCATATTATTATAAAATATTGATATTATATTATTATAGAATATTGATATTATATTATTATAAAATATTGATATTATATTATTATAAAATATTGATATTATATTATTATAAAATATTGATATTATATTATTATAAATATTGATATTATATTATTATAAAATATTGATATTATATTATTATAAATATTGATATTATATTATTATAAAATATTGATATTGTATTATTATAAATATTGATATCATATTATTATAAAATATTGATATTATATTATTATAAAATATTGATATCGTATTATCATAAATATTGATATCATATTATTATAAAATATTGATATCGTATTATTATAAATATTGATATTTTATTATTATAAAATATTGATATCGTATTATTATAAATATTGATATTATATTATTATAAAATATTGATATTATATTATTATAAAATATTGATATTATATTATTATAAAATATTGATATTATATTATTATAAATATTGATATTATATTATTATAAAATATTGATGTTATATTATTATAAAATATTGATATTATATTATTATAAATATTATTATAAAATATTGATATTGTATTATTATAAATATTGATATCATATTATTATAAAATATTGATATTATATTATTATAAATATTGATATCATATTATTATAAAATATTGATATTATATTATTATAAATATTGATATCATATTATTATAAAATATTGATATTATATTATTATAAAATATTGATATGATATTATTATAAAATATTGATATTATATTATTATAAAATATTGATATGATATTATTATAAAATATTGATATTATATTATTATAAAATATTGATATTATATTATTATAAAATATTGATATGATATTATTATAAAATATTGATATTATATTATTATAAAATATTGATATTATATTATTATAAAATATTGATATTATATTATTATAAAATATTGATATTATATTATTATAAAATATTGATATTATATTATTATAAAATATTGATATTATATTATTATAAAATATTGATATTATATTATTATAAAATATTGATATTATATTATTATAAAATATTGATATTATTTTATTATAAAATATTGATATTATATTATTATAAAATATTGATATTATATTATTGTAAAATATTGATATTATATTATTATAAAATATTGATATTATTTTATTATAAAATATTGATATTATTTTATTATAAAATATTGATATTATTATTATGTCCCTCCGACATAAACCGTAAGATCTTACGCCAGTTGATCAAAAGTAGAAGTCTAAAAATAGAATGTAGTAAACATTTCCATAATTTGGAGATCAGCAGTTTTCTCATAAACAAAGGGGAATTTGCTAATATATCAAATTTTATAAACATGTTTATAGTACCTTAAACTAACATTATGTTCCTACATTTCTTTAAGTGAATAAAAATGGCAGTGAAACATATATCCTCTGTCTAGGGTTATTCCAAGTAAAGAGTTTTTTATTCTAACTTAGAATTCACAAACTTTGATTAACTGCTAATGAAAAAAAAAACCAGTTGAAACAAAGAGAAAATGTGTGTTACTTTAAATGTTTGAATTGCGTGCGTTCTTGTAGCCTAAAGCTGATTAGTGAATTAAACGTCGCGGCAATAACAACAACACTCTGCAAGAACACGAAGGGATTGGTTCATTTTTATAAGTCCTTGGTTGGTATTTACAATAATCAAAGCATGAACCAGAAATTTATATCCAGTATGCTGGCGATCAAACATTTTAAAAGTATATGGACAGTTATGAAATTGTTGTTCGGTGTGCCAAGCTTGGTCTAAAAGTCGATATATATATATATATATATATATATATATATATATATATATATATATATATATATATATATATATATATATATATATATATATATATATATATATATATATATATATATATATATATGTGTGTGTGTGTGTGTGTGTGTGTGTGTGTGTGTTCGAGTATGATTTGGATTTTTAACTTAGTTTTCGGTCATTTCGCTTCTGTAGTGTGGCAGTTTACAGAAATATCTAGCACACACAGTGGCGTAGCGAGGATATTTGGCGCCCAGGGCAAAACACCCAAATTTGCACCCCCAGCTGCCCCTGTTGCGTAGTTATGTACCTTGTTTCCAAAACGAAACATAATCATTATCAGTCATAATATAATTATTAAACTATTACAATTTAATTGCAGATTTTTTTTAGCCTAGGCTAAATTCCCTTTAAAATAATATTAGCCTATTTAGAAAAAATAATATCTAACAAATTAATTATGTTAATTATTAATTATGTCATCTGGAGATTACACATAGTACATTACATTACACGTAGCGTTTTACAAAAGATTTATTTTCCAGGCCTTCACTGCTGAAAATTGATCAATAACATCATCAAAGTCAATTGTTTCTAGTGTTTCTCTCTCTCTACACTGAGCAGTGCTAGATTGCACAAACATATATTATGTTACGAGCATACGGCATGTAGTGTACGGTCAAAGAGGTCTAGGCCTGTACCACGGACTGTATATTAAATCGTTTAACAAGTAGACCGCCCGCACGACTGTAATCCAGTCAAAAGCTATACATCAGACGTTGGCCAAAACAACAAGAGGATGAGTGCTCGACAAGAATAAATTGTATTCTAGGTGTTGACTAACGAAGTGGCATGTAATTAGACGCGTAACTAAAGTGTTTGGAACCCGACGACAAGATTCACTTACCCCCCCCCCCCACTCAACTCTGAAACCCAAAACTTCCACATACAACCTATTTCAAAGTCCATTTTAGCGCCCCCACTAGTCTGGCGCCCGGAGACATCTGTCCCCCTCTGCCCCCCCCTCCCCGCCCTCCAGCTACGCCTCTGCATGGAATATAGTTTGACTTAATTGTGCGAATGATAGGGACAGAGAGTAGGCTCCATGTGATTGAGCGTAAATAAAGTCAATGAATACTAAACATTGGGTGAAATATTTAGATATTTATATAAGTAGAAAGTTATTTACGATATTTATGTATTTAGATAGACTTGTAGACTATATGAACATATATCCAATCCAATATCACTGGAAGGAGTTGTGAAATATCGATCTGGCTGAAGTTTGTATGGAGTTGGTTTATTTGTTATGTCAGATTTCGATGCGTCATGAATACTCTGTTAATAACAGTTAAAATGCAAACATTACAAAAATGGTTTGAATGCTAGCTGAAACGTAGCATCAAGTTAAAGTACTACCGCCCAGTTCGTAATATCCCACTCATATAACATAATATTCATCTTAGAAAAAATTGTTCTAACCCAACTTGTATCGCATCTGAATTCAAACAGTCTTTTTAGCAATGTGCAGTCGGTATATTGCCCTTGCCACAGTACTGAAACGACTCTTCTAAGAGTAGTATATTCTCACTGCTTTGGATAGTGGAAAGATTACATTCCTAGCGCTCCTGATTTTTCTGCAGCATTTGACATGATATACCATAATATAGTACCTCACCATCCCCAGCATGTATTTGGCATTTACAATACAGCCTTACTGTAGTTCAAGTTCTACTTAGTCAACATGACTAGCCCAGTTGATCTATATTGGTGTGTTCCACAGCCACTCTCAAATGTCACAGATCATCATCGAGTGTCTCACGATTTATACGCTGATGACACCCAATATACGAATCTAGCCACCCAAGTGAAGTTGATGCTACCATTCAAGGTGTACAGAGGTGCATTTATATGTAAAATCATGGATGACATGTAACAAGCTGCAGATGAATGATGATAAAACGGAGGCTATTCTGATCACAACACAAAGACTGTCTCATAATAATACATATCAGCAACACCAATATTATTATCTTACAGTCAGTATGAAACCTAGGTATTACTCTGGATAGTACTCTCATATTTCACAAACATATCAGGAACATTTGTAAGGCTGCATCTCCTGAGCTGAGATGCATCATCCCCATTTGCAAATATCTGTCGGCTGATGCCACTAAAACACTTCTATGTTCCTTAGTACTTTCAACACTGGACTATTTTAATTGTTTTCTGTCTGGTTCGTCTCAATATCTACTCAAGAAATTTTAAAAGTTCAAAACACAGCTTTTCGGATCATTCTTAGAGTACCACAATCATAACCCAGCTCCCCGCTACATTTACTATCCATTCGATCGAGAATCAAACACAACATTTGTTCTCTGTGCTACGTTTCACTGACGATCTCCAGTCCAACCTACTTATCTGACCTCACCCATGTGTACACACCAGCAATATTCTTACACTCCTCTTCCGACGATCGTATACCCGTTATTCCCACTACGAAAACGACGTCATATCGACAAAGCTCCTTTGCATACCAGGGACAAGCAGCGTGCAATGAATTGCCCACTGAAATTAGACGTGATCAGCAAGATATAATCACCGCTTAATTTGTTCTCTCTTTTTTTTCAGAAACGTTTCACACAGTCCTGAAATATTAATTTTGTTGCCGGTCAGGATAAACCTTAGTAAAACAAGTTTGGAAACTAAATGTCTGAATTTCGAATGAATGAATAGCAAGCCCTTGTTCTGAAGTTGTAACAATCAACCGTAACTAGCTGGATTTGATATTGAGTATTAACAATTCGGGTTGAGTTAGTTATTGAATGTTTATTTACGTACACAAAGCTGATGGTGGGCTTGGAATCAACATTGCCACAAGTATCATAATATGGACATAACCTTGACTCGAGGCGGTGTCCTTACACTCTGTAACATTATGTATTACAAACACTCAGAGGGATTTATTCATATAATCTAAATTATGTATCGCATAAAATGATAAATTCTCGCGCATTGTAATATTCTAATGGAATTGTACTTACTGTTGTGTCCGTGAAATTTTGTGTCGTTCGGTCTAAACTAGCAGTACGTATAGTGTGACTATTTGATCTGCATATATAGTAGTATACACTTCAGTGCTATTAGAATACATAACTGTACATGTCACGCTCTCCCTCCCTCTCTCCCTCCCTCCCTCCATCTCTCTATCTCTCTCTCTCTCTCTGTGTCTCTCTCTCTCTCTCTCTCTCTCTCTCTCTCTCTCTCTCTCTCTCTCTCTCTCTCTCTCTCTCTCTCTCTCTCTCTCTCTCTCTCTCTCTACCCTAGCTCTTCTGGCTAGATCGGCTTTGCATGCTGGCGGGAACAACCTACCCAACACGGATTCGATCGGCAACCTGTCGCTAAAGGGGAAAAATCAGTTATCATAGAACTGTCTCTAATGCAATGTTTAGAACTTGAAAACGTTAAAGCCAAGGGTCTCCAAAAAACTGCAAATAGTGGGTTTTGAACTCCTCCATTGTCGTTTTTATAGTTTAGAAGAGACAAAAACTGTTCTTGGTAATTTCTCGGTAACCAATAGGACTTGTTGTACTATTTGCAGGCAGGAAGCACTTGCCTGGCACAAACTCCGAGCCCATTCGTCAGGGATGTGAAATGCGTCAAATGATATGACCAAAAACATCGGCATTTGTATTTTTCATTTAAACTTGGATATCTCGTTAACGGCCTGGAATAGTTTTTTCTGGAGACGATAGTGTAGCCTCCGGTTGGGTGTCCTATCTGCACATTCGCGAATGGCCGAAGAGTCTGACGTTAGAGTGACAGTCTGTGTTGCACTTACTTGAAGTGAACGTCCATGCATGTTAAAGCTCTTGTTGTTAGGCTTTACTCGTGGCTCTCTTTGCAGCAACGGTTGTATTTATCGCATTTTTTGCTTTCTGAACGCCCAGTATGATAGATAGGCTTCATGTGGAGCAGTCGTCAGCACAGCTCTCCCAGTAGTTGACGTTGATGTTGACCGTCTTCATGTCCTTGTTGCAGACATCTCTGAAATGCAGACGTATCCGCCCAGTCTATCACGCGCTTTTGGTCAGTTTGCCGTATAGCATGTCCTTGGGAATGCCACATGGGTCCATTCTCTTGACGTGGCCGAGTCAGATAAGGCGCCTCTTGCTCAGAATGAACATGTTGTTCCAGAACCTCTTTCACGAGTAATTTGTCCTGTCACTGTATGGAAATTGTTGTGTTTCCTCTCGTGGCTCACATAGATGGTCCATGTATCGATGCTGTCAAGGAATATGCAGAGCGCGCAGGCCTGGTAGACATACATTTTAGTCTTCTCGGTGTGATTGGGGTTGATCAAGATCTTCCGGTCCAGTCTTTTCATAACTGCTTCTATCTAGGCAATCATTTTGTTCACCTCAGAATCAATGGAGAGCAAACTGGAGATGGTGGACCCGATGTATGTGAAGTTCCCAACAACTTCCATATTGTTCACATCCATGGTGATGGTGGGAGTGCAGTCTGAGTTCTGAGCCATGACGTTCGTTATTTTCAGACTGATTGTCAGCCTAAACTCCTTACATGCATGGGAGAGGTGGCATGTAGGCTGCTGCATTCCATCTTCCGTGTAATATCAAGGCTGCATAGTCGACGAAGAACAAATCACAGATGACAACCTCTGTGACTTTAGTCTTATCACAGAGAAGGGCGATGCTGAACAGCATGGCGTCAGCCCTGGTATGTTATGTACACTCCCTCGCTGCAGTCTTTGAAGGCATACGGGAGGAGCATGGAGAAGAAGGTGGCAAAGATCGTCGGAGTAAGGACGCCGCCTTCTTTCCCTCCGCTGATGACTGAGAACGCCTCCGATGTTGAGCAAAAAAAGCACAGTGGGCTGTGCATGCTTTTGTGGAAGGGCGTGATGACAGCACACAGTCGTGGGGCACAGTCGATCTTCTGCAGGAGCCTGAAGAGTCCGCTCCGACTGACTCCTTCTCCACGAAGCTGGTGGACCCAAAAGAACAACGAATGTCGCTAAAACCTTTCAGCACTGGCGTCGCATAAATTGCCGGAATGACGCTAATGTCAATGTCAGACCACCTTAGGGACTCCAACTCCAGATTTGTTTTAGGGATTAACTCCCTTCGCCTTTCCCGTGAGTTGAAATTGTAGGGTGGGAGTGGTAGACCAGCTCCCTACTCCTCCATAAATGTCCCGTACGGTTTGCGTCTCTGATCGCCTCTGTCAGCTAAATTTCAGCTCCTTGTTTTCGCCAGTGGCTTAGCTTCTCAGTTCGGCGGACCATGTTTTCACTAACAGGAAAAGGGGTGAAAGCGGGCCATTGGCGCTTTAAAACCAGACGATAAACACCAATTCCAAACCTCCGCTGCCTTGCAGTAATACCCACTTGATTAGCATGTATGAGCATGTATGAGAGTATATGACAGTGATATTCATTTGACATATATACCAGTTTGTATATAGATAGTAGATCACACAATATGGCACAGGGTTTTTCGATTGGCATATATACAACAATACCTGCCACAATGATATTTGAATATATCACAGCTATACTATATGATAGTATATGTCAAAGTGCTATTCGATCGGCAGATATATATATATATATATATATATATATATATATATATATATATATATATACATGTGTGTGTGTGTGTGTGTGTGTGTGTGTGTGTGTGCATCACAGTGCAATTAGACTTGAATATATCACATTATATGTCACGGTCCAATTAGACTGGAATCTCTAACATAAAATGTCACAATGTCTTTGGAACGTTTTAGATATCGCCTTTCAGGATCAGCACATATTTCTCTAACGATGTTTGTTACGACGTGCTGACGCATTTAGACCACATAAACTATTCCGGCAAGGCAAATATGCAACTGATGAATTTCGGTGTATTAATTTATTAAATATTATGTATATTTTATTTGCTAGAAATTTCCTCACAAGCAAATCTAAATCAGTCTGGACCACCTCTACTATTTCCACGATTGGATTGATTGCAGAACTGTCGGAGACGTTGACAATAACAAAAAGATAGTTGGATACGTTTATACCAAAACCTCTCAGTCCATCCTAAACGACTAAGGCAGTCAGAATTGCAGCTATATAGTGCGACCCTTTCCTATTATGGCGTCGAATTAGCGGACCGACTAGACCAGATAATTTTGATAAATGTTAAAGTGAAGGATAAGAGTTGGTTGACACTGTTTACTTTCCGTATTTGATTATATGTTTTTCCCCAGGTGTTTAACGATTTAAATGAAGAATGCTTTTTCATGCAGTTCACATTTCTAGAAGTGGAAGATCAGTTCATAATATAGTTTGAAACAGTCCTTTAATCATGATACGATTAAGAATACGCTATAAAAATTAGTTTCGTATTTCAAGAAACGTTTCTTGTTCCTCGTGTCCATATAAACGAATACATTTGTGACATCACATAAATGATGAAAACAAGTTTAATCTATATGAGAAAAGCGCATTTCTCTCAATATTTTGTCAATTATATATGAGTCATAATTGTTTGTTTTATTTTTTCATTTTTCTTTGCTTCATTTTTTCACATTTTGTTTTCTTCTCTTTTTTTATATAAAACTATTTATCTTAAATTATTTATTAATTAAACTATTTATCTTACATACCGTTTCTTTTTATATCTAATTTAATCACTAGCAAATAACATCAGTCTATTATTGAAAAGGACGAAATTATTTTCGAAAATAAATACAATTGGAGACAGATTGGCTATGTATTTTTTTAACCGACATTTCTTATGAGAGCATGCAGTCTATAAATCTGTAGGAATTTTTTAGACTGTCTGTAGAGTAACATGGTCTTTAGTTTTAGTTACATTGATTTCATTTTATGTTAAAATTAGTATTTATCAGATGGGTGTATGTTTATTAGAAGGATAATGAAGAATACTCAATATCTTTATTGAGCCACGTAATAAATATTTTCCCTTTTGCCATCACTCAAACAGCTATCTTTAAATGAGAAACGTTTCTGAACAAACTTCGCAAATCTAATTTAATGAATTAATTATCAAATCTAAAATTTGGCACATCTTTAAATGTCAATGTCATATATTAAATTCTGACAAACACCATAACAGAAGGAATCTTGTCACATAAAGCTTGTTTAACTAAATGAATTATGACAGGGACATTTTTTAGATACTAATACACATGCCATTTCGAGCTCCCCATTATTTGTGTTCCTTATATGAGCTACTACTATCAAACATTTTTTCATCTAAATATACTGGCTGGTACAGATCATTTAAAATATTAATATCTATTAGGAAGAAAATTAATTATTTGCTACCCTTTTAAACTTATTAGTCAATAATGTACACGGTATAACATGAATGAGCATTCAATCTTTATCATTCAAAAACGAATAGGGTCAAATTAATAACGTTTAAAAGCAAGCGATTTTCTGTACCTCACAACATACGTCTCAGTTTCCATGGTTTCATATTCCTTTCGCTGACTTAATCATTTTCTTCCAGGTTTCATGCAATTATTTAATCTGTATAAGCAGATTATCTTTGTCATTTCTTCTTCTGAGACAGAAGTTGCAACTATGTCATTTCCATCTGACCTCTCAAAGAGTTTATGGAAAGCTGCAACTGTTCTCCAATGACGTACACAACCACACACTAAACATAATTAAAAATTCAACCTGGAACCAATCTAAGATAATCAACTTCGCGGATTATCTTCCTTCGTTAGGATAATACCGATTAAATAAAGATGTGAATTTGGTGGTAAAAGGACAAATTGTACGCTTTGTTAATACCGATTCAATAAAGATGTGAATTTGGTGGTAAAAGGACAAACCGTACGCTTTGTTAATCAGGTCGCATGCACTTTAAATTTGATGCGTTTTTTCATTACAATTGTTTAAGTACATAATGGGAAAATGTTATTAAATACATGGGAAGTAAAACTTTAGAATTATTTAATGCAGCGAGGTAGCACAAGACTAACGATGTTACAAGTAGCTTCTCACCGGTGCCACTTAAAGCAAGTACGTCACGAAGAACATCTGACTCTTTAAACATCTTCTGGTTCTTTCAGCGTGTTCTTATTTGTAATTTAGTCTGTTTATTATCATAGATACAAGGTAGGATTCAGTTAACATGCTTTTGTATTAATGCGCAAAAGTCGATGTAGCAAGATATCGATGAGCCTTCAGGCAGATATACATGTTCGGCATGTATATTAGGTTTGCGCAATACTAACGAGTTAATTCACAATGATATGATCACGTCAATTCAAGCTTCGCAATGAACGCTCATATTACATAAGGGAATATGCAAAAGGTCAGCCTTCTGTCCTCCAACCTTTACAGCCTGTGATTTCTAGGATTTCGACAACAACTACTGCTGCATAGCGGTAAAATGATCGTATTCGTAAAAAAAAAAATATCAGAAAACATTACAAATTCAGTGAAAACGTGTTAAGATTCCTGATTACTTCAATGAAATGAAATATTGGTCATGTCTGATCACGCAGTTCTTGAACAAACGCAATGATTCTTATACATGTACTGATGATGAGAGATTCTTGTAAAAAGGAGACGGCCTAAAATAAACCAGTTCATCAACTTTATATATGAACAAGTAAATGCAAGTACATGTTCATTGCACTTGTCTTTTAGGATGTTAAATTGGAATTAGATTATTTTCATCAAGCAAGGTGACCAATAATTTCAAAGAACCTACTAAATATTTCTTCAATCAGCAACTAAAACGTACAGAAATGAATGACTTAAGATACGATGTCATTCCATCTATATCGTGATAATTTGTGAAGATACGAATTGTGGTAAAATATTGCTTGTAGTAAACATCTGTACAACAAGAATTATGACGGAACAAAGATACAATGGTCATGTTTGATGCAGAAGATAAATTAGACACTTCTGCTAAAGTCATTGATTGAAATGCATCAAAGAATCAACAGTTTTATTTCTCGTTGATGACTGTGGCTATTTTTATGACGTGCAAAATGAAACGACTTATTTAGGGAAGATATCTTTCATTGGTGGCCATTTTGAAATTAATGCAGGTGATTGTGAAAACGTACAAATAAGGGATCGGAAAGAATACTGAGTTTATGCACATTGGATTATTTTACAGTGTGACCAAGAATGTATTTAGAAAATATTACTTGTTGAAAAACGACTAATTCTAATTTAACATAAGTCAGAGATTGAATTTGTTTTAAAACGAAGTGAAATGAACAATCTGATAATAAATTCAGAATCTTCATATCAGTTCTAGGTAGATGATAATTTCTATTTCAGTTCTAGGTAGATGATAATCTCCATTTCAGTTTTAGGTAGATGATAACCTCCATTTCAGTTCTAGGTAAATAATAATCTCCTATTCAGTTCTGGGTAGATGATAATCTCCATTTTAGTTCTAGGTAAATAATACTCTCCATTTCAGTTATGGGTAGATGATAATCTCCATTTTAGTTCTAGGTAAATAATACTCTCCATTTCAGTTCTACGTAGATGATAATTTCCATTTCAGTTTTAGGTAAATAGTAATCTCCATTTCAGCTCTAGGAATATAATAATCTCCATTTCAGTTCTAGGTAGATGATACTCTCCATTTCAGTTCTAGGTAAACAATAATCTCCATTTCAGTTCTAGGTAAATAATAATAATATCCATTTCAGTTATAGGCAGCGCCGGATTAAGCACCGTGGAGGCCCATAGGCAGTCAAACTTTTGGGGCCCCAGACCCACGGTCACGGTCTCATGGGGGCCCCTGGGGGCCCCTGATGGGGCCCATAAAAGTCGCTGGGCCCATAGGCAGTTGCCTACTCTCCCTAATGGGTAATCCGGGACAGGTTATAGGTATATAATAATCTCCATTTCAATTCTAGGTAAATAATAATCTCTATTTCAGCTCTAGGAATATAATAATTTCCATTTCAGTTCTAGGTAGATGATAATTTCCATTTCAGTTCTAGGTAGATGATAATCTCCATTTCAGTTCTAGGTAGATGATACTCTCCATTTCATTTCTAGGTAAATAATAATTTCCATTTCAGTTCTTGGTAAATAATAATCTCCATTTCAGTTCTAGGTAAATAATGATCTCCATTTCAGTTCTAGGTAAATAATGATCTCCATTTCAGTTCTAGGTAAATAATAATCTCCATTTCAGTTCTAGGTAAATATTAATCTCCATTTCAGCTCTAGGTAAATAATAATCTCCATTTCAGTTTATGGTAGATATAAATCTCCATTTCAGTTCTAGGTAAATAATAATCTCCATTTCAGTTCTAGGTAAATAATAATCTCCATTTCAGTTTTAGGTAAATAGTAATTTCCATTTCAGTTTTAGGTAAATAATAATATCCATTTCAGTTATGGGTAGATGATAATCTCCATTTTAGTTCTAGGTAAATAATACTCTCCATTTCAGTTATGGGTAGATGATAATCTCCATTTTAGTTCTAGGTAAATAATAATCTCCATTTCAGTTCTACGTAGATGATAATTTCCATTTCAGTTTTAGGTAAATAGTAATCTCCATTTCAGCTCTAGGAATATAATAATCTCCATTTCAGTTCTAGGTAGATGATACTCTCCATTTCAGTTCTAGGTAAACAATAATCTCCATTTCAGTTCTAGGTAAATAATAATATCCAATTCAGTTATAGGCAGCGCTGGATTAAGCACCGTGGAGGCCCATAGGCAGTCAAACTTTTGGGGCCCCAGACCCACGGTCACGGTCTCATGGGGGCCCCTGATGGGGCCCATAAAAGTTGCTGGGCCCATAGGCAGTTGCCTACTCTGCCTAATGGGTAATCCGGGACAGGTTATAGGTATATAATAATCTCCGTTTCAATTCTAGGTAAATAATAATCTCTATTTCAGCTCTAGGAATATAATAATTTCCATTGCAGTTCTAGGTAGATGATAATTTCCATCTCAGTTCTAGGTAGATGATAATCTCCATTTCAGTTCTAGGTAGATGATACTCTCCATTTCATTTCTAGGTAAATAATAATTTCCATTTCAGTTCTTGGTAAATAATAATCTCCATTTCAGTTCTAGGTAAATAATGATCTCCATTTCAGTTCTAGGTAAATAATGATCTCCATTTCAGTTCTAGGTAAATAATGATCTCCATTTCAGTTCTAGGTAAATAATAATCTCCATTTCAGTTTTAGGTAAATAGTAATTTCCATTTTAGTTCTTGGTAAATAGTAATCTCCATTTCAGTTTATGGTAGATATAAATCTCCATTTCAGTTCTAGGTAAATAATAATCTCCATTTCAGTTTTAGGTAAATAGTAATTTCCATTTTAGTTCTTGGTAAATAATAATCTCCATTTCAGTTCTAGGTAGATGATAATCTCCATTTCAGTTCAAGATTGAAAGTAATCTCCATTTCATCTCAAGGTATATACTAATATCAATTTCAGATCACGGTAGATATTAATCTCTTTGTTAGTTCAATGTAGATTATAATCTCGTTGTCAGTTCAAGGCAGATAATCATTGTCATTTCAAGGTGGATAATACTCTCCATATCTGTTCAAGGTGGATAATAATCTTATTGTCAGTTCAATGTAGATAATAATCTCTATTTCAGTTTAAGTTAGAAAATAATTCACATGTCAGTTCAAGATAGAAAATAATCTCCATTTTCTGTTCAAGATAGATAATGTTCTCCTGATCAGTTTAAGGTAATTAACGGTGTCAACGTCAGTGCAATGTACGTACTTATCTCAGTTTCAGTTCAATTTAGATAATAACTTCCATTTCAATTCAAACTCTCCATTTCAGTTCAAAGTATATAATACTCTAAATTGCAATTCAAGGCAGAAACTAATCTATATATCAGTTCAAGGCAGATAATAATCTCTTTGTCAGTTTAACGTATAGAATAATCTCCTTATCAGTTCAACGAAGTTCATAATCTCAGTTCAAGATAAATAAGAATCACCTGGTCAGTTCAAGGTGGATAACAATCTACATTTCAGTTCAAGGTAAATTATAATTTCCATTTCAGTTCAAGGTAGATACAACTATCTTTGTCAGTTCAAGATAGATAATAATCTCCTGGTCAGGTCAATGTAGATAACATACTCTATTTCAGTTCAAGATTGAAAATAATCTTTATGCAGGTCAAGGAAGATAATAATCTCCATATCAATTCAAGGAAGATAATAATCTCCATTTCAGTTCAAGGTAGACACAAATCTCTGTTTCGATTTAAAGTAGATAACATTATCTTCGTCAGTTCAATGTAGATAATAATCTCCATGTCAGTTCAAGGTAGATAGTAATCTCCGTTTCAAATCAAAGTAGATAATACTTTCAATTTCAATTACAGGTAGAAAATAATCTCCATATCAGTTCAAGGTAGATAATATAATATACGTTTCATTTCAAGGTAGATATGTAATAAGCGGGTAACCAGATCAGACCATGCGTGTGGCATGCTGGTGGAAATATTTGTATTTAATCACCCCACCACATACAGTCATAAATTTGTAATCTGCCTACACTGTGGGGATGTAAAATCGCAATTTCAACATCACCTAATCATAAGTCTTTTTACGTGAGCAGACGCTGCAACGATATGATGATACCTAAGTAATAATTACTTAGTACAGTATTGATCTGTAAAGCCTCTATACATTTTACAGTATTAGTCACAGCATTTGGAAACACACAAACACACACACACACACGCACAAGAATACGAACAATACGCGGTTATGGTAGCTTAAATAATGAGAATAAAAATGTCAGAAGTGGAGCGTATGTGTATAGACGTGGCGGGGTCAGATACCTAATTTGCATTGGAGGCGGTCAGAGAAATATAACATTGAAGACATATTTTCCGTTGATTCTGAAGTGAAAGGGTACTAATTAGGGAATATCACAACAGAGGGAAGTGGGTCTAATTTCCTACTACTCTAAACATGACCTAAACTGCAAACTGCTGTGTTTGAAACTTTCAGCGTTTCTGTAGAAGTTGGTGTAATGAACCAGTATACGCGAATTACAATAGTCAAGTCTAGAAAGTATCAAGTCTAGAAAGTGTAAAGTCTAGAAAAGTGTCAAGTCTAGAAAGCGTCAAGTCTAGAAAGTATCAAATCTAGAAAGTGTCAAGTCTAGAAAGTGTGTGTCAAGTCTAGAAAGTGTCACACATTTGTTTTATCAATAGAACTAAAATTCCGAATGGATCTAACGTGTATCAGCTCCAAGTATGCAGTATTGCATAATATGACATATGTTGTAACGAAATATTACTGCCGAGAGTGGCACCTAGGTTTTGTACTTTTGACGTTAATGTTATTATGGTGTTGCTGACACATATCGACTGAGGTCAATGATACGATCGAAAAAATCTGAGATCAGAATGCTTCAGTTTGATCATAACTCATCTGCAACTTGTTGCACGCCATCCATGACCTCACATCGGAAATGCATCGCTCTACGTCTTGGATGGTATCAATTTTGAGTTGATTTGTTTAATTTTGTGTTATTAGCGTATAAACAGCGAGTCCTTAGATAATGATCGACGACACTTGAGAGGAGCTGACATGTAGACTGTAGAGAGCAGGTACAGGAACCGAGTCTTTTGATTCGCTACAAATAGATTAACTTAGCTGTATTTCCTACCATTTATTTACACAATTGCGATCCTCAAGTATGTCGGCAACTAAAATAGTGTTCTATCAAGAATGCCCAATACATCATATATCATGTTCTATCTGTCAGTGATATAATACTGAAGAGATGTAATTCAAATTAACGGGACATCAATGAAGGCTTGTATAATAGCATCCTCAGGACTAAGAAGATCATAGTTCCCTATGTGACCTTTCTATTGGTGGGTATTCAAACAGACTGAGGCTGATCTGTGAATCTAATGAAAGAGTGCCATAGTGAAAATTGAAATCTCCAAACCTGGCTACCCCTTATCGAACTTCCATATTCCAGGAGGTTTAAAACTTCTCCAGAAACAGACATTCAGGCTACTTGTATATGTATGTATATATATATATATATATATATATATATATATATATATATATATATATATATATATATATATATATATATATATAGGACGATGAGGCAGGATAATTGGACTGAACTTTGTTCCTTTGTAACGGAGGTTCGGAGCAGTTTAAACGAAGACGGTTGAGTATTGAGTTCATTTCGATGAGAGTACGTATGTGATGGGGTAAAGACATTATAATGTAACCCAGGCGTGTTATATCCATGCACCTTGGTTTATGACCTGATGTATTTATCCATGTTTTGTCAGGAAAATATGCCGGTATCCTGATCATAAAGTTGCCTATTTCCGGTTGTCCAGCTAATTGGGTGCTGAATAATGTGATGCGTTCAACAGATTTAGAGGTCAACGAATGAAGAGGAGTTTGAATTTAATAATTTAAATCAATGGTCGAGTTTTCAGATTGATGTTTTCCATTAATAAAATAATTAAACACTAATTATTCTTCCTGTTTTATGCTGATCGACTTTGAAACAAACGTTTATTTTGAATATGAAAGCAGTTTTTTTTCAGTCAAGTGCATACTATTGCAGGGAATGCCGTGGAGTGGTTATTTAGGGTAATTAAGGAAAATATATAGTAACATAAACTGGTAGACTAGACAAAAATACGTGCTCTTGATATAGTAGCATAAATCGGTAGACTGGCCAGAAACGTGTGATGTATATTTGTTCTACACAAATGGCAGTTGTAGCTGTAGCGAAAGCCGATTCAGATGAGTTATGCTGAAAAAAAAACAATCGAATAGATCTTGTGTTCAAACGAAGTAAACGAATAAACCTATTCCAGCAAACGATTCATGGCAAGATGAACACATTAAGGCAGACTAAAACAGTCAATGAAACAATGTATCATGAAACAAGCGAGCATCTTAATTGCTCCAATTAGGGTAATGCTAAGATTATGATGACGTTTCAGTAGCAAGGTATAATATATACAGGAGGACATTTGTCAGATTGTTTAGTAAGTAAAGGGCGCCATCTCGAAAGTTATCTTTTATGCAGAGGCCCATCGTGTTGCCCCAGTATTGAGATTTTAGTTGCACTTTAGTACGCAAGTCTCAATTACGTAAACATTTGCTTCTGAAATCCAGCATCCGTCATTTTAGTGCGATCTTTTTATCTGTTAAATGAATGACATTAATATCCGTCAAAACATCAAATTTTTTTCATCTCACTTCCTTCGATGCCACAATATAATTATGATGATACGCAAAATACTGTTATCTATCCTGCTGCAGAAACTTTGAAACCAATGAATGACAATAAACGCGGCAAGATGAAAAAAATCAATTAACATGAATTTAAAGTTTGCAAGAAATCATGACATATTGTGAGATCTTAAATGCATAATGTTAGAATGAATTGGTTGCACAGAGCGAAACGTTTATGGTTGTGTGTGTGGTGGGGGGGGGGGCGTTGTACGTCGTGTGATTGTTCTTGTTACACTTACTACTTATCTTATGTTCTTTGTGGAACAAAATAACTTCGAGTTGAAACTGTTCCACGAATAACATTTGATGTTAAGATTTCACCTATTAGTTTTCTAGTAGGTTAATATAGACAGAACACCATGTCATAAAACGTTCAATGATGAATAACTTTAGATTGGAACTAACTGTTTAAAGAACATTCTTACTGTAACATGATAACCGAGTGGGATTTCATGATTCACAACAGAACATGTTTGACGATGGTATAAATACAAAGTTTTATAATGAATGACTTGAATGAACAATTAATTATGAATACGTGCGTGTATATTTAATCCAAATATTAACATAAGAAAGCACAAATGTAACAATGGAAAATACAAACAAATTACTCTACAAAATATAAACACAAGGGGTGAATGTGTTTCATCTCCGCAGTGGCTACACAACGGAAAGATGGATATAGTTCACTCAGCTAGTAAACTATGTAGAATGTTTCTCATGTAGTAAAATGGATTCACTCAGATAGTGAAGTTATGCAAACGGATTCGGACATATATACAAATTATATTTACAGTCCCTAAAGATACAATGGGTTTTACGAAACCCAAAATTAGCCCAAGGCTATAAGATTGTATGTAAGGTGATAAAACTCCGTCGTTAGCACACTTTATTTCAGCTCCAAGGCTGTTACAATTCAGTTTCACAGCTGCTATCGTTAACTTTTGTGGTTTGCGTTTCAGTTTGCACCACGTAGACCTCGATCACTACGATAACTCGGAACGCTCAGGTCCCTCTAGCCACTCTATACACTCCAGACAGTTATGCACATTCCGGATACATCGGATTCTATACTCATGACAACACCGGACAGCGCCGGATACTCTGGATTCTAAACAACTCCTGACAACACCGGAGTCTACTCTAGACTCTGGACAACACCCATCGAAATCACTTAGCCCATGCGGCATAGGATGGAAAGAACTCACTATTTTGAAATTTGACACGATATACATTAATCACCCTCAGGTATCGTTGTACGCCGAAAACGAAACCCTAGTACATGTATTTAATAAATAAAAGAGTGTATACAATTCCGTGACACTTACTTTATTCATTGAATTTAATATTAATTATTCAACAGAATGTTATAATGTTCTTAAGTTGTAGAAGATCTACATGATCTTCTCAATAAATTAAACAAACTTTGTCGCCTGCATTTTCGAATTGCATATCATCATCGAGTATTGTATATGTCGTTCGTGTTCAAAATATTTCACATATATCAAACAATGTTTTAATTTCATTTATCTTCTAAAGAACTTGACTGACACAACAAAAATGATAATGGGTAAGATCGACTTTGAATCGACCATGATTTTGATTAAATATTCGATCTCATTGTATTTTTATAGCAATGGTACAGCTTTGTTAATAACATCATACATCAGTCACGGCAGTGAAGAGATAAATAGTTTTTGGGTTTTGTAAGCAATGTTAGATTGAAGACCACAATGAGACATAATCTGCCTTATTGATGGTAAATTGAAGACAAAATGATACCAAACTACTCTACCACTCCTAAAAGGAAGATCAAATGACACCAAACTGTCCTACATATTGTAAAAGGAATGTCAAATGACACCAAACTGTCCTACCTATTGTAAATGGAATGTCAAACGACACTAAACTGTCCCTACCTATTGTAAAAGGAATGTCAAACGACACCAAACTGTCCTACCTATTGTAAAAGGAATGTCAAACGACACAAAACTGTCCTACCTATTGTAAAAGGAATGTCAAACGACACCAAACTGTCCCTACCTATTGTAAAAGGAATGTCAAACGACACCAAAGTGTCCTACCTATTGTAAAAGGAATGTCAAACGACACCAAACTGTCCCTACCTATTGTAAAAGGAATGTCAAACGACACCAAAGTGTCCTACCTATTGTAAAAGGAATGTCAAACGACACCAAACTGTCCCTACCTATTGTAAAAGGAATGTCAAACGACACCAAACTGTCCTACCTATTGTAAAAGGAATGCCAAATGACACCAAACTGTCCTGCCCATGATAAAATGAAGACAATATTACACCATACACATGTTCTACGCTCCTAACATATTTCGACAGAAATAAGTTGGAAACAACGCAAGCATGGTATAATATGAGGTGATTTTTCAGTCATGTTGATTAGATATTGTATATTATCTTTAGTATTTCTACAATGAATCTGGTTATTTTTCAGGTATTATAAAATCATACTCAAAATGATTACTGTGATTTTATGCTAAATTTTTTAAGATAGCATGGGAATAAAGGACGACTCACAGGATTGACTAAGGTATAAGAAAAACACAAAATGCAGAAATTCTGAAAAACGATATTTCTTATCGAATTTCCATTTTCATACAAGAACCGAAATTATAGAGATGAAAAAAATATGTGTTCTTCGTAATTGTTTTGAAATTCTAACTTCTTTACTCTCTGTCCCTGTCTGTATGTCTGTGTGTCTGTCTGTCTGTCTCTCTCTCTCTCTCTCTCTCTCTCTCTCTCTCTCTCTCTCTCTCTCTCTCTATATATATATATATATATATATATATATATATATATATATATATATATATATATATATATATATATATATATATACGCGATTAACAGTCTCCTGGAAATGTCTAAGCTAAGTGGAGAAAACTGTAACTTAACTGTGTAAAATTAATTTGGTTACTTAACAAATTTAATTTTGCACTACTTTAGATTCCTTTTAATGATCTCCTTTCGGGCAAGATATTTTCTAAAACTTCCTCAACCATCGTTTTATTAAATTATAAAACGCGTCTCAACTAGGTGTAATTAAGAATCCCCGTTACATCTCAATCTAAAAACTCAGTTGCTCAAAAGTATTAGCTAATATTTTGAAGATCCAATTAAGAGCAATTCGAGAGAAACAGAAATGTAATTATTTCTTTGGTCGCATACGTCAACCTGTCACAATTTAATCTACGTCTATGGCATAATGAACAAACTATCACTAGATGTTACGGATAAATTACCTCGGTTGATGCATACATGTCACCATAGATACGCTACTCGTAACCAAGGTATCATTATCCAGGGATGTTCAATGTGATAAGTGCTTTGAGCTTAATGGAAAATATAGCGATGTTTCTATTACATTTGAAAAGTAAGCAACATATTTGATGAAACCAGTTTATAACTTTCTATGAATCAGCGAAATTGATTTCTGAAAGTATAATGTCCTTTGCAAGAAATATAAATGTTTAATCATTGTTCTAAACTGTGGAGTTTCATTACCTTTATAGTAATACCAAGTTTTTGAGGTGAAGAGACCCGTTGCTTTTATCATAGACTGGAAGAAAACAGGATAATTTTATAGCCATAAAATTACTTCTGCTAAGTTGTAGTATCAAAGCAATTTTAAAACATAATAAAGGATAATTGTGAAGTTCAATAAATACCTTTTAGCAAAGTAATCCTTCTTGAACGATTATCTAAATATGCAAAATTGAAGTAATTTTAACCTCTGGAAAAACTCTTCAGAAACATCAAGACTGATGGAAACACTAAAAGAACGGTCAATTTGTTATGTTTGTGAATTAATCGGTGCCGAAATAATCGGGCTTCATATATTGCACGGACATTTCATGTACGGTACCGTAAGTTTAAAATCCTGATTGCTTAGATTAATCAATTAATTAGATTAATTAAGATTTCACGATGCTTCAAAATGGCTTATGTGTCGTGCAGATTTATGCCTTTTCTATTCTTATGTTTCTCTTAATAAGAAACAAAAATCAATCATGCATGTGACCCTTTATTAATTATGTCTTAACTCAAGCTTCTTAAGGTAGCATCATACCTCTTAATCCTTTAGTGTCTCCGGTACACTATTTTGTGAGTGGGTGGGTATGCCTTATTTTTTTTTATATCAGAAAACAGAATATACCCCAAAACAATGTAACCTTTTTCAGACAAAAAAATTATGAACAACATCTAAAAAAATTTAAAAAGCTTCAAGAAGCCTAAGATAAAAAATTTAGAATTTTGTTTCCAAACACACAGATTTATTATACTGCGACCGCCTTTTGATTCCAATTGAAACAATTTCCTCTACTATACGGCAACCGCTTTTATGAATCCGTCTAAATTCACTCACCGAGTACATAACAAAAAGGATATACGTATGTATGTACACACGCTACACCTATATCCATCCAAACATACTATCACACAAAAAATGAAATGTCAAAAGTAAAATAAGTGTGACGATATAGACACACACGTTGACAGAAACAAAATAGCATTCATATCTCTCTTTTTAGAGATCAGGGTGATACGTCAAGCCTCATCAAAATCAAAATTGTATCACACCCACACCAACCTAAATGCAGTATCGTACATTAGTAACTTATTGGAGAGCTATTGGAACAACTAGTCAACCTCCATTATGAAGACCTACACATTGTGTTTTAACATTACACTAGTCAACCTCCGTTATGAAGACCTATACATTGTGTATTAACATTACACTAGTCAACCTCCATTATGAAGACCTACACATTGTGTTTTAACATTACACTAGTCAACATCCATTATGAAGACCTATAAATTGTGTATTAACATTACACTAGTCAACCTCTATTATGAAGACCTATACATTGTGTATTAACATTACACTAGTCAACATCCATTATGAAGACCTATACATTGTGTATTAACATTACACTAGTCAACCTCCATTATGAAGACCTATACATTGTGTATTAACATTACACTAGTTAACCTCCATTATGAAGACCTACACATTGTGTATTAACATTACACTAGTCAACCTCCATTATGAAGATCTATACATTGTGTATTAACATTACACTAGTCAACCTCCATTATGAAGACCTCTACATTGTGTATTAACATTACACTAGTCAACCTCCATTACGAAGACCTATACATTGTGTATTAACATTACTCCTGTTAATACTGCTGGCTGGAAGGGTAGTCAAATTATATCATGCAAATAAATCCATGCTTCAAAGTGTACATTTACATATGTGCCGATAGTTCAAGAACGAATATTTTCTATCAAAGTTTCCAGAAGTCAATCGAATGGCGCTGCCATGATCATAATGGCAATATGATATAGGGGCTGGCTTCATTTGACAGAGCACAACTGCGGATATACATATTTGTTTTGTGTCATTGAAGTGTTTTCGAAATCAGCTTTAATAGTTCCTTTGACATCCCACACATATTCAGAATTAGTGCTAGCTTTTAAACTGGATTTTAAACAAAGTCGTCGTCATGCTCGATTATTGTAAATATAAAATGGTACGGACGTTCTTAAATAAATCGTTCAATTAGAAACGAGAAAGAATCAATCTTCATTCAATTTTAAAAAACGTATGTACATACATTTTACATGTAAATATGCACTCAGCAAACCCATCTACGAAGTGCACTGATAGTTATTAAGTTGATAGGACGTAAAGACAATCAGTAGTGATGCATTCCAGTATATAAAACACCTGAAGTAATCGATGGGGATTAGTGATTTGTGCTCCTGAACCCACAAAGATGTCACTCCACATACCCACCCACCCACCTACCCTCGAGAAGCAATCCCTCTTCTAACACTAAAGGAATGAAACGTAAAGGACCGCCTCCTCGTTTAGTCAAACATGGGGACGTCTTGACCGTCCTGTCCAAAGCTCCCCCACCCATGTAAAAATAATTCATTCGAATAGCCTGCAAAGACGTCGTCGATACCGTATGCGAATTTTGCCTGAACATCTTTAAAGGCTTTGTCTCAACATTAGAAGAAATGCTTAGGCAAACATAGATACGTTGTTGGCAAAATGTTCCAAAAGAATATACCCATTCATCAAAAGGTAAATAAGTTGGTACAACGCGTAAAAATTTTGCTAAATTTGTTAGAACCTTTGCTGAAAGAAGTATTTGGAACACTGGGGGGAGGGGCACGTCGGACACGTAAACCATTTTCTAAACCACCAACTCGCCCCATCCAAAATAACACAAGTAAAGAGTATGTGACTTATTAAAAATGAAAATTGCAATAGCCAGCATTTACTACAATCCATTCAATCCTGTAGGTTACGGGGGAGTTCAGAAATTGTATCGTGCAGCCAAAACCCGTTTGGAAAGGGTCTGTTTGCCTCAAGGGAAACAACGGTTACAAGAGCAAGCCATGTACATATTACTCAAACCCGTTCGACGAAAACGTTTCAGAATGCATACCAGATTGGATGCATCGATCATCAATTGCAATCCGATTTAGCAGATGTCTCTCGTTTGACCACATAAAATTTTGGCTACAAATACGTTCTGTGTTATCGACGTTATTGCGAGCCCTCAAACTGATGTTGAAACAATGTGGTCGTCATCCTTTTCGATAACAAACCGAGAAAGACAACGAATTTATGAAGCAATATTTCCAAAACGAATTTCAAAAAAACGCAACAATGGACATTGCTTTTTTGGCCACTGAGAATCTCGAAACCAAAGCTAGCATCGTGGAACCTTTTCAACGTACATTGAAATAACGTATGTGGAAATATTTTACGCATGAACAAACTCTCAAGTACATCGACGTCTTACCGTGTTTGGTCCTAATGTACAACCAATCTTGCCAAAGAAGCATCGGTTGTGCTCCCCAAGACGTGACTTTTGACAACGAAATTACTG
The DNA here is from genome assembly GCA_030141615.1 of Unio pictorum. Lineage (NCBI taxonomy): Eukaryota > Metazoa > Mollusca > Bivalvia > Unionida > Unionidae > Unio > Unio pictorum. Next base: position 795,558 of record JARLTB010000256.1, on the reverse strand, counting down.
TTTTGAGCGCCTGTTTGCTAAGTCCTCGACCGTGGTTGTCCACAGGAAAGGTCGAGTAATGACAGCAGGAGATTGGGAACGCATTGGCAAAACCAAACGCACTTTCGACAAAGGTTACTTTCCCAATTGTACAACTGAATTGTTTCTAGTCACTGGACGAGAGCGTATCCGTAATCATGCCGTCTGTAAATTTGAAGACATTAACGGGGAATTGTAAATAGGAAAGTTTCACTTGCCCGAGTTACGGAGTTTAACCAAAAATGAAGACGAAGTGTATGAAATAAAAAATATTCTCTAACGAAGATCCCAAAAATTGAGAAAACGACGTGTCAAATCAGTCAAAGTAAGTTGGAAAGGAGATCCTCCCATTTTTGATTCTTGGATCGACGCTTTGCAAGCCATCGACTATAAAAAGAAGTTACCATCATGCCCTTCAACACATTCGTAACGGCTACATACAACCACAGTTACCACTTCTTGTCACTGTTCTTCTCTGCAAGGACTACAAAAGCAACTTTTGGTGTGGTGAGGAGACCGTGTGCCTAAAATGCAAATCGTCCTTTTCTGCCAAATATTTGGGGTGTATTGTGTTATCGGAGATGTCATTGCCAGTTTGATTTTGCAACAAGGAGACAGAGAATTGTGAACCACTGTACTGAGCAGTTGTGTCAGTTACATTCTCCCAAATAAGTCCCTGGCATACTCATTTAACAAGAACAACGGTTGCTTTGTGCCTAACGGCAATCACCCCCTTCCCCTGTAGACACTCTGATTTCCAGCGATTTTGTGGCCCATTGGAAAGTGGCTTTATTTGATACTGTGTACCCTACATAAATTATATACATCGCTGAAATTGAATATACCTTTGTGGTTGAAGCTTATAGTCCCACAAGTCCTAGAGTATTTAAACACTCACAAATCGATTTTAAACTGCAACTAACACTATTCTAAATCTACCGAAAGAACTAATTAAATGGTACACATGTGGGTTGAAAATTCGCTCGTGCTTATGGCACGCCAAATCGTTCAAAATGGATGAGCTGGAGGAATCGTATGGTGAGCTTGGAGCGATCGTAGGGTGAAGTGGATCAATCGTAGGGTGAACTGGAGCAATCGTAAGTTGAGCTTGGAGAGATTGTAGGGTGAAGTGGCTCAATCGTAGGGTGAACTGGAGCATTCGAAGGGTGAGCTTGAAGCAATCGTAGGGTTAACTGGAGCAATCGTAGGGTGAGCTTGGAGCAATTGTAGGGTGAACTGGAGCAATGGTAATCTTTATTACACATTCGGGTATTATTATTCTGTGCTGGTTTTATATCTCATTAAATCTACTTCATTAATCTAAGCATCACAATTATAATCATTTAATTATTACTAATCTAACTTTTGTTACCAGAAATAGAATTTATTTCAAATATATTTCAGTTTAATCCACATTTTATGCAAATTTACCATAAATCTAACACATCATGTAATACATAGAGACATAAGAAATTATCCAACCAAAACGTATTATTTGGTAAACTCAAATAATTATATTAAATTTAAAAGTAAATTTTTACATCGAAAATACACCTCACAAACTAAAATTACTAAATTATACACCAAATCTAGCTGATTGAACTAGCTGAAAATGTCAGGTTCTAAATGTATGGATTTAGCGCCTTTGTATAAACCCCAACCTCCCAGGCTATCAGATTAGACAAAGATGTAGGCATAAGTAGTTCATTTGAGCAGTTGGAAGTGCAGATTCTAAAACTACGACAGGTGCTAGGACCAATACTAGCACTCGCCTGGGCCGAATCCTCACACGCCAACAAACTAATTGTTGACCACAGTGAGATTTTCCGCCGCGTGAAATTGAGTCTCAAAACAAACTACAATATACCCAATTACATCCATATTGAACTCAATCCAATTAAATAAAAACTAGCCACAAAATAAAATAGGACCAAAAAAGTGCAAATAAAATATTACAATAAGAGAAATAAATAAAAACAAAATCAAGAGCATGCAATATAGCAAAAGAAAGGTCAACAACCTACTAAAAATTACCCAGACCGCAACATCAAAAAGAACAACAAACAATCCCTATGAGGGCAGTCAAAACAACATCCTAAACCATTATACTAAACTGCACATTGGTCACTTTGACACCAGACCAACCGCCATTGGAACCTTGATACGAAATCTAAGTTTTCATGCAACATTGCCACCCCAGCCCCTTTGATGAATTCACCTCGCTCCATAATTCTAGCAACTCTACTATCCCCACTTATTACCCCACTCACCTCATCACCCTTATCAGTTGAAGCAAAAACAAGGATATACACACCAATAAATAAATATAAAAAACTCAAATGAGCTTTTAAAACCCCACTCGCATCATCTCCATCCATTTGATAACCCGTTATATTTTCTAAATTAAACCCGTGGACGGGTCCAGAATTTGACGATGAAAACTTACGACCCAGCAATGATGGAAAATTCAAAATTTGAAAACTTAATAGTCCAAGAAGAACGTAACAAAAAAACAAGCACAAAAGCTTGTTACCGACAACTCTCTCGAAAAAAAGATGGACTAACACACCCAAAGAGATCACTAATTGCAATCATGTTGACCAGATTGACCAGACAAGATTTGAACAACGAACTCGAAAACATCACTACCCACTACCACTACGTAAATTTCGAACCAATGAAAAACAAACCGCAAAAACCACACCAATCCATACAAGGCAAATCAGAATAGAGAACATTGATACTAGGAAAATAACTACCAAGCAAACTAAACGAAACAAATCAACAAACAAACATGGTAAAAGTAGGACGGAACCTGTACATGCCAGAAAACCCCCAGGCCCGTAAAAAAACACACAAATTGGACCTGGATGAACAAAGATACCTAACAGTCTGTGCAGCCAATTTTGGAATAAAAACAAACTAGCATATAAAGCGACCCCAAAAAAAACTACATAGGCAAAGGGAAGCAACCTACCAATAAACAGCAAAAAAAAAAAAAAAAAAAAAAAAACGCAAACCGACACAAATGAATACCAAACTGCTAAGAATCAAAAGAACACCAAAGAAAAAGAACAAACCAAATAAGCCAAAAGCACAAATCAGCCTAATCAAACACAATAGGAGCACACCGCCAAACCCAAATCCCAATCTAAATCATCTTAACCATTAAACCATCAAATTAAACATATACAAAATTACCACCCCATCAACCTCACAATAGTTATCTCAAGCAAAAACACTGTTTCGCAATCTCAGCCAACCAATCATCGCAGGAGACCTCAAAGGCCCACAAACGGGGGTAAGGGTCGGTCATTAGACGGAACGCATGATTACATGATATCCGATGCAATGCAACGAAGCAAGTAACTAAATATATGGAACTGGAACACAATGCCACAATAAGAATCACAAGACACACAGCATTAGAAAACAACAACAAAACTTAGAAGAAAAAAAAAACTACAACCGAAATTACCAAAAATGAGAAAAAACATCACAACTATAGGAACTGACAAGACATTGGTAAAATAGTCATCAGGCTGCCCAGAAACCAACAATACAAGGCAAATAAACAATTAGAATAACTATAACATTATGGCTGCAAACAAAAACAGAATATTCAAACTCAAGAATTCCCAAAGAAACGAAACACTAATTGCAATCATGGATTTTACTACCGCGACCAATCCAGTAGTTAGTCCCACCCTCACCTCCGAAAACGCTACAAATTAAAAGATTTAAAAATAAGCCCCGGCTTCTGCAAAGGGTGTGGCCATTGTACCAGCTTCCGTAAACGCAGATCAAAGTGCAATCACTGTGGGGAAAATCAGTATGGGCAGTGCAAAAACAAAGAACTGAAATGTGCAGACTGTGCAGAAACCCATCACCCTAAATAGCACGAGAGTATCGTAATTCCTCGGGAATTCGACATAATACAACGTATCGACCATGTCCACATCTCATAAAAAGAAGTTAAGCAGAAACCTAACCATAAAATAAAATCTCAGCACCAAACAAAAGGCTCATCAACGCAACAAATAAGCCACCCACCCCCATAAGCACTAACAAGAATGAGAACAGGAAAACCTCATACCATTGTTATCTATACTAGACCCAATGTCACAATTAAACCCAAGCCAGCTAAATAGTAACCAGGCTCCCGGTCATCAAACAGGAAAAATATCACAAACCCCATTACCAACTAAATGAAAGAATGAAACATTGGCAACGAACCAATATGTATACAACACTGATGTTCTCCAATACATCAGAGAACTTGGCAACAACTTAGAACTAATTATAAAGAATGAGAAAGTCACAATCGATCTGAACCACCAATTATTAAATACATTATCATTTCCTATGCTATAGTACAAGAACATAACCAAATATACTTTTTTATTTAAAAATAAACAGTAAATATCAACTAACAATATGCATACCACATAGCGTCAATGTATGATACTGTGGCAGTGGAACTTCTGCAGGATCATTAAAAATATACGAGAACTAATCCAGAACATAAATACAGAATAGGAAACGATGAGAAGGCGAAATGCATCAACCAGGAGGCAAATTACTCGAGAAATGGACTGCTGAAGACAAAATAGTTATACTTAATATTGGAGCTGGCACAAGACTAGATCCCATAAATGGCACACTGTTAGCAATTGACCTCTACATCGTTACACCTAAATTGGCCCAAATCATAGACTGGGAAGTTTACCAAGCAGCACTTTAGGAAGCGAACACTTCCCCATAATAGGCAACCTCAATATAATGACCCAATTAAATCCAACCAAAAGCAGAGCAAGGGGGAGATGTGATAAAGCCGATATGGATCAATTCAAAGCTGTCCTTTCTAAATTAACTATCCGATCTGTATGAAGATTAACATTTATCAATATAATCAAAACATAGTGAATGCACTAACTGAAGCAGCCAAGCAAAGTATCCTTGAAAGAAGAGGTCAACATCTCAAACCCACTGTCCCATGGTCGAATGGTGAATGCAAAGTATTACTGAAAAATAAGAATAAAGCTAACAGATTCAAAAACACGGATACATCAAATGATTTTAGAGCATATAAAAATATGGAAAAGAACATGAAAACAATCATTACGAATGGTAACGTAAAATCATGACAATACTTCTGCACAAGTATTAACATAAAAACCAATGCAAGTCAGGCATGGGATACGATTACAGCAATTAAGGACAGAGCCAAAATCCTTCCCCCAAACTGACTGGAAACCTAACTAGCAAAAGCAAAGACAACATGTTTGCCAACACACTTCTCAAGTTTGATTAGTAACACCACCATACTCAAAACGTTCAAAAGCACCTCCAAAAGATAGAACAAAACTACCCAAATCTATTCACTGACCTATGACCCACAACAATCGCAATTAAATGAGTACTTTGCCACAGTAGAGTGAACAAGTGCAGTAGCTAAGACACCCGGGAAATATAAAATGCATAGTACTAGACTTACTGCATAACATCTGGCGGAAAGGTCAACTTCCCAAAAGTTAGAATAAAGCATACCAAAGCATATTCATACCAATACATAAACCGGGAAAAGATTCATCCGACATCAATGCATATAGACATAAATCTCTAGCTGACAATATTTGCAAAACAATGGAAACAATGATTAAATAACAGGCTTAAATACCACATAGAAAGCAACTCTATATATCTGAAAATCAAAGCGGTTTTCACAACACAAGATAAAATATTTGATCTATTATGGACAAAGGGTCTAAGTGCGACACAATCTTAGACGATACAATATTGACATAACTCCCATCCACAAGCAGACAGCCCTTTTCAGAACTACCACTGACACTCAAGAAATTGCCAAATCTATCTATCTGTTTTTGTCTGCGCGTTAAAAATAGAAGTGTTTATATAAGCATTTCGTTTCTTTGCTCTATGTCAGACAATATAAGTGTGTTTATAAGCACTTTGTTTCCGTAGCTTTGCAAACAGTCTTTGTGGTTGTAGTTAGTGTTTCTAAGTAAAAACATTGATCATGAATGTTTCTTTTAGGTCCACGCGTTCCATGTGTTTTGGGTGATCTTATGAACCTTATCAGTTTTGATATCAAGGATTATTTTCTTTTACGTCCATTGTCAAATACATAAAGGAAAGGTTTTGTCAGTCTGGCTACACATCGTTGATTCGTGAACTACAAAGAATGGATAACAGAATTTCCATTTATGGATAGCATATTTTATGCTTGTTTTTCCTCTTACAATGTGTGGATAATATATTATAGGGTTTGCTCTTTCTCCTTTCTATATGTGTGGATAGAATTGTGTGTGTTTGTATTTGTATGCGTTCGCGTACGTTTCTGTGGATAGTAGATACAGTCTTTTTATGGGTTTGCGTACATTTGTGTGGATCGTATATTAAGGGTTTGTTTAATTCCTCTTCGCGTGTATGGATAGTATATATTCGGGGTTTTGATCGTAGATATTGAGGGATACCCTTATCTTCTGTGTGGATAATAGATAATATGTGAAGTTATTGCAAGGGATGTTTTCTGTCACGTCCATGCTTGAAGTATATAAACTCATCATTCGATTACATGCGATAATGTATGTATGTGTATGTGTGTGTATGTATGTATGTATGCATGCATGCATGTATGTATGTATGTATGTATGTATGTATGTATGTATGTATGTATGTATGTATGTATGTATGTATGTATGTATGTATGTATGTATGTATGTATGTATGTATGTATGTAGGTACGTAGGTAGGTAGGTGTGTGTGTGTGTGTGTGTTCATGTACAGTGTAAAACATTTGAATATTCATGTCAAAGGTATACAATATCTATTGATCTTTACATATAATATACACTATGTCTCATGGGTATTAAAATAATTAGTGTTTTGCAACAGTAATGCTATATAAGCTGTTTGTTTGTCGTTTCTTAAAGTGGTATTAGCTTGTTTATGTTTAAAGTGTATGTGTGTGTGTGTGTAATCCGATCAATATTACGATATTGTATGTATGTATGTATGTATATATGAGTGTGTCTGTCCTATGTATATGTCCCAACGGTCCCGCCAATTGATTGTATTTGTATATGAACTAGCTAAACGTACCCGGTATGAAGCTTCTTCCCACCCCCTACCCCCACCACCCATTTGTCACTGTTTGTTGCTTGGCCCGATCATAATCAGCCCCTTGCAAACATTGTTGCCAATGTCCAGTACTGTGACGTCAGCCACCTGTTTCGTTCCCATTGTTGTTATAAATCTTGTCGCTATATCATAACAGGGATGTCGACCTAAATATTGTCGCTATATCCTCCCAGTGGGGTCTTGTACTGCTAATTCCCATTGTTGCTATATCGTCCCCCTTCACTAATATTATCATTCTATGAATAATTCATTAATTTGTACACAGGACGAACCTAGTCTTCCATATGATTAAATGAAGCTTGCTTTGAAACGTGTCCCTCTTTGGCTATTTCTCATTGCATCTAACAGTTTGATCAGTCCAAACTAGACGCTATGTCAGTGAAACGATTTACGACAGATGCAAACTGCATAAGGATGCATTTTGCAGCATAACTAAAATGAAATGCCAAATAAGCATGTTCATGCCACGTGACTTGTTGCAGTTGAACTCAAACAATTCACAGAAATAATCTTCATTTCTAGGGAAAATTTGGACCAAGATTTGACACTCGGAAACCAATACAATCTGATAAATCCATGTTTATTTGTCGGACTAGGACAAAAACTTGACACGTGATCTTAAGACTATTAAATGTTTTTCAAAGGCACAATTAAACGTTCACCAACCTCTTTGTTACTTCTGTCGAGACGTGTTCTTTTGGAACGATTCTGTATATTGTCTCCTTTAAGTACGTACCTAATTTGTATTAACGCAGGGTCGAAACCCTCAATGACCATGGGTTTGATTGACTCTGCTTACATTTATTTGACAGGCTAATTCAGCCATTGCCAGATTCATGTTTATTAAGCAGAAATACACCACGTAAATTACGGTAATTGGGGTTCCATCGTATGGGATATGTCTGCAAATTGGCATGAAAATATAGGATGAACAGTTCGTATATAGAGGTTTTTATAAATAAATCACGGACTTTCAAAGGCTTCAAAACCAACAAGCTGTGTACTTACTACAGATCCAGTGACTATAGTTAATGCATAAGTTAGTAAAGAAACCTCAGCTGAATTTACAAATATTGAGATATACTAAAGATAGTTAGAAATATACTGCATTAGTAATGATTAGATATATACTACACTAGATATATATTACACTACAGATAACTAGAAATATATATATATATATATATATATATATATATATATATATATATATATACCTAGGTAAAGTAATTTAATAATCTTTGTTGTTTTCTCCCACAATATTAGTAGTACTTTGGTCGTGGGTTTTCAAAATATGTGTGTGTGTGTGTGTGTGTGTGAGAGAGAGAGAGAGAGAGAGAGAGAGAGAGAGAGAGAGAGAGAGAGAGAGAGAGTACATTAATAATTGTCTCCCTGTAGTATTTGGTCTTTGGTTTTCAAAATATGTGTGTGTGTGTGTGTGTGTGAGAGAGAGAGAGAGAGAGAGAGAGAGAGAGAGAGATGATATTATGCACCAATAAAACTTGCAACTGTTAATCAGGGTTTTGCAGACCCAACACCAGATGATGTATTAAACGCTTATAAACTTGAGTAAGGGTTTGGTGCCGGAACAGGTGAATACTCGAGAAAAATGCCAATTATAAAGCTTGCCAGTAGCTTCTTATAGGTCGGGTGTTCTTTCCGGGGGTTTTCTCTGGTTCTTTATCCACCAATAATACTGGCCGCATTGTAAAGCCTATCGTATGCTGAAAAATGGCATTAAACCCAACAACAGCAACATTGTCGCCGGCAATTTATTTTGATAATATGCGTAAACTTGGGCAACTGGTCGCTAACTCACATTAAATAAATCGGTAAAATAGCTTTAACCTTTATGATGTTTTTGTAATCTAAGCGCTACATGCACCGACAAAGATGCTGGAAAGCCCGAAGACAGTACCTCAGCTCTGGCTTAAACATGTATACAACCGGATTAGTTATATAATTGGAGTTCTTCAGATAAATTTAACGAAACTACTAGACATTCTGTGCAAAATGTGTTGACGTTCAGATACATACGATTTGGGGAGTTTATAAATTGAAAGATATAAAATAATGTAGAGACGAGGTTGATACAAATTAGCAAGTATCATATTAAAATCAACAAAACTTTCCTAATTTCTAAAACAAATATATGCTAGTAAAAAGATTTAAGACGCCCCAGAGATTAAAGATTAGATAATCGGCATTATAAACTTATGAGTTCAAACATAGGAGATGCAGAAAGCTTTTATAAGTAATTGAAGAAATGATACATGCTGTCGTATCAATATTATATATTGACGTGGAGGAAACTGCGAACGCCTTATAAATGTATATTATAAATTTATATTACATTTCAAGCAGACTTTCCACAGTTGAAGAAAAAATAAACTATGATGATGATCATCACGATGAACAGATTGAAAACGTAATTGATAATTTTAAAAAAGGTGTGAAAAATATCAAAGACATACAACCATCTCTAGGTAATACTTTTCTGCATTAACAAAGGACGAATGATTTGGAAGATGTCAAATAAAGGATAGTTGACTTACAGAATATCGAAATGTTAATGGCATAACGGATAAGAGAGTAAGACACGATACATCAAGAAGAAATATAGAATTGGGAAAGATAATGGGTTTAATAATAAACAATAATGGCATTAAAGTCAAATGGTAAACAAAAATGACATTAAATTTAAAAAATAAACAACAACGACACTAGAGTTAAATAATCAACAATGACAATTAAAGTTAAATAATAAACAATAATGACATTAAATTTAAATGATAAACAATAATGACATTAAAGTTACATAAAAAACAATTATGACATTAAAGTTAAATAATGAACAACAATGACATTAAAGCTACATAAAAAACAATTATGACATTAAAGTTAAATCCTAAACAACAATGACATTAAAGTTAAATAAGAAACAATAATGGCATTAAAGATAAAAAAGTAAACAATGACATTAAAGTTAAATAATAAACAATAATGAAATTAAAGTTAAATCCTAAACAACAATGACATTAAAGTTTAATATTAAACAATAATAACAAAGTTAAATAATAAACAATAATGACATTAAAGTTTAATTAATAAACAATAATGACATCAAAGTTGAAAAAGAAACAGTAATGACAATGAAGTTAAATAATGAACAATAATGACATTAATATTAAATAATGAACAATAATGACATTAAATTGAAATAATAAACAATAATGACATTATAGTTAAATAATAGACAATAATGACAGTAAAGTTATATAATAAACAATAGTGACATTTAAGTTAAATAATGAACAATAATGACATCAAAGTTAAATAATAAAATAATAAACAATAATGACATTAAAGATAAATAATAAACAATAATGACATCAAAGTTAAGTAAATGGAAGATTAGAAGAAGCTAAATCTACAGAAGAACCAAATGTAATATATTCCCTTCCCTTGTAGATAACTTACAATGTAATCAGTCTTCCGTTACGGATCACTGCCGTCTCACCTCTGTCTGCGTGGGTTCGAGTCTAAGATTCGGCTAATGTAATTATGTGAGAAAGCTTGCCAGTAGCTTCTCGTGGGTTGGTGGTTCTTTCCGGGAGTTTTCCCGGGTTCTTCCTCCACCAATAATACTGGCCGCCATGTATAGCCTATCGTGTGCTGAAAAATGACGCTAAACCCTAAAAACAAAACAAACAAATCAGTCCTATTATGTACTAAATATATATTAAGATTTTGTCAACTAAACAATGTTAGACATAATATGGTGCAATGGATCCTCGCTAGTGGTGCCATAGCATACCTCATGATTGAAGTATCCAATTCAATCCATTTCTTGAAGATTTCTTGTTTGATTAAAAAAACATTCGTTACACACATACACATTTAGATTAGTTTTACTACAAATGTTTTAACACCCCAGAACTCGTTTCACTCCTGTCACATAACTTACTTGTAAAACCGCAAAATGTCAGTTGTTTAATCTTTAACAATCCATCAACATCCTTTGTTAGGTAATGAAATTAAATGTATTATTACTTTTATAATCGTCGCTAAGTAACCTATATTTTTTTCTTCATATTAGTAAGATGGATGTACTGGAAATGTGTATCAGTCATCAAACGGTATTAAGCTGTTAGTCACTCCAAAAAATTCCATTTTGTTTTCGAATATTTTATTTGTTCTGTGATGGTCAATGTACATATAACCTTGACATGACCTTGATGTATCGTATTCTCATTTGTATGTCTATGCCCAATATTTGCTTTTATTACGTATCGTTGATTTTTATTTGCTTTTGATCCGTGAGTGAATCATCAAAGATAAATCACAATATATTATAAATTTTACCTTAGTTCTTCATTTCAAGCTAGTCGAAGTAAATAAAAATAATGTATGTATTCATAAACACATAACATCGCATAACATCACGGTATCTGTTGCTACTTCGTACATGGATTTAACCAATATAATTTAATTTGACATGCTTCAAAACATCGTTTGCCTACCACTAATTATCTTTGTTAATTCCATCTTCGAGAAACAAATGACATTGATTATCTTCCTGATATTTCAGATTCATTAATGTTTCAAAGAAACCTTTATCTTCGTATGGATAACTAATTTATTTCTCAAACAACACAGGTTCCACCAGGACTATTGATCAAACGTTTTATGTGAATTTATAACCTTGATCATGTGATAGTCACACAAACCGAAAACTATCTAGAAATCGTATCGTTCCTTCTATGAGAACTTCTTTGTCGTTTTATTCGAATCAAAAAGCTATAAATTTTCACAAAATGAAATATACTTTTCATTATTAACATTTCAATATTTGAGTCGTCTTTTACTAATGTCCACACAATCGAATCATAATGCTATCATATCCAGATAAAATATAAATAAAGAGTGAACACATTTTGGATATGTAAAAACTACATTACACTTTTGGTGAATAAAACCTCTATATTTCTAGCTAGATGATCATAATCTCTTAATTTGATAAAGCAAAGCCCGGCAAAGCGCCGTTTTGATATCCCATTACTTTAGTAATCTCTTCATCACCATTTTCGTTATCATACCTGAGAGGGACATGTTGACCTTAGAACAGCTCTTCGCTGAAACTATTGAAGGAGACGTGTGGTTCATTCACTTTGCTGTTATTATTTTCACAGATTCTCTTGGCAATGGTTTTACCATAATGATTTATACCAGTAGTGATTCATATTATGGCCGTTTCATAGTCGTAGTTACTCTTAAATAGTTTCTGCAAAATGTATTGCAAATTAGCTAGGCATTAGAAGGGAATGATTAAATAGATTATAATTTCATATATTCTCTATTTTAAAAGTCGTATTTGTTTACAAAACTGCCCGCTTAAAATGTATACAACTGCAATATTCCAGGTGCTGATACAATATCGTAATATTGATCGGATTATACACATACATTTTAAACATACACAAGATAATACCACTTTAAGAAATGACAAACAAACAGCTTATTTAGCATTACTATTTCAAAGAACATAATCAAAACACTAATTATTTGAATACCCATGAGACATAGTGTATATTATATGTAAAAATCAATAGATATTGTATACCTTTGACATGAATATTCAAATGTTTTACACTGTACATGAATACATACATACATACATTTATACATACATACATACATACATACATACATACATACATACATACATACATACATACATACATACATACATACATACATACATACATACATACATACATACATACATACATACATACATACATACATACATACATACATATACACACGTACGTACGTAATACAAATATTTAAAGGAGGGGGAAAAAGCAAATTAGATATGAATAACTACCGTGATATAACTATAGTTCCAGTGCTTCAGAAAATCCTAGAGCAAATTATATATAATAGACTACTTATATTTTCTAAGCACATTAATTTTCCAAATCCAATGCAACAAGGTTTTAGGAATAATTGTGGCAGTATCACTGCAGCGTTTTGTATCAAAGAATCTATATGCTACTATATGGATAAAGATACTCCTGTCTATGCAACATTTCTTGATAATGCTAAGGCATTCAATACAGTCTGGCACAATGGGTTATTTTACAAGCTGTACAAACTTGGCATTAAAGGGAAGACGTGGCGCATCATGAAAGACTCGTTTAAGGGAGTAACTAGTTCTGTTTTATTTGCGGGCAAATTGTCCAAATATTTCAATATTAAGCAGGGTGTAGGGCAGGGTCGTATCTTGTCCGCTTGGTTCTTTCTCGTCATGATAGACGATTTGATCACTGATTTAGATCACACTTTGCGAGGCCTAAATCTTGTCGATCTCCACCTGCCGTGTGTCTTATTAGCGGATGACACAACTGTAATGGCTAATTCGCATCATTCGATGCAGCATCTGCTCGATACAATCTCTAATTATGCGAAAAGGTGGAGATTGAAATATAACGCAGATAAAAGTTGCAGCATCCTCTTTACAAACAAAAGAAAAAATGATATCCCTTCTTTTCTATTCGACAAATCGCCAATTCCAGTAGTCAAAAGTAAGAAATATGCCGGCATACCTCTAACGTACAACTTTAAACATAACGATGCGATAAAAGAAGCATGCGATAAAGGTAAACACTTATTAAACTCTTTTTATTTTATTGGTATCAGAGACGGAGGAATGAACCCTCTAACAAGTATGAAAATCTGGAAAAGAATCATTCTACCTTCAGTCCTATATGGATGTGAATTATGGTCGAATATGACAAACACCAATATAGAAGAACTTGAGCTATGTCAGAGATATGCAGCGCGACGTATGCAAGCTTTCGATAAATATTCGCCCATAGAGGCAACGCGTAGTACCTTAGGACTCTGGTCAATGGAAGCATACATAGATAAGATGAAATTGTGCTTTTTCAACCGGCTGTGTAGGGGCGATTGGACTCTTATCTGGAAAAAGATTTTCATTTTGCGTTTATGTCAGTACTTGACCAACCCAATTAGACAGACGGGGTTTATAGCAGATATTGACAAAATATTAAAGAAATATGGTATGGGAAGTGTTCTCTTAGACTATGCAGTAAGAGTACAAACCGAAGGTAAACTTGTTTGGAATCGGAATATTATTGATAATATTCAAAACATCGAAGAATCTACCTGGAATACAGATATTGAACTAAGGAGCGATTTAATTCACTTCAGAAACATTCATTTGGACTTAAAACCAAGCAGTATATGGTTTCTTGGACGTAAATTTCCATCTATGTTATGGCCTCTCTCTGAAATAGTGAAACTATATATCATGCCTGTTGGAAAAGTTATGATATGTAAACTCTGTGGAAAAGAGACTGACGACAGAGCGAAACATCTTATCTTAGGTTGTGAAAAGCTCTTTGAAGAACGAAACGTCTTCTTTGAGAGGTTGATTGACACTTTAGAGGTGAGAGACGGGTTAATTTATTTAATCAAGAAGACGATATACTATTGGAGACACTTCTTGGAAGCAGAGTAGATTGCTTGTCGTCTATCGACGATGATGTATGGGATAAACTCATGATGGTAACGGCAAAAAGCATAACCTCATTTTACAATAAAATGCATGCCCTACTCTCAACCAACATGTCATAACATAACAGCAATAATAAGTAGTTAATCTAGATAAATAAATAAATTAATTTTAAAAAAGACAAACAAAAACAAATATTCTGCTGTTGTCAAATTCCGCAATTTTGATGTATTACAGATCACGGAGATATAATGCTCTCTGGCTCATATAATATACGAGTGTCACCTTTTGCTATCTTTATTCCTTTGAGAAGGATTTCATGCTGTTCCTCATATATATGTATAAATGTGTGTATATGTGTGTATATATGTATGTGTAAATATGTGTTTGGGTGTGTAAATATATATGTATGTGTATGTGTGTACATTTATATATGTGTGTGTGTGTATATATGTATGTATGCATAAACATATATGTCATGTAGAAAGAACTACATTGATAATTACACTGGTATACGTTTCCAATTTGTTTCATTTATATTCTTTTGTGTTGTATTTCATGATTTTGTATTATCCTGAATTTGATTAATCTGATGTAATCTCTATTGAAGAGGAAATAAAGTCAGTCAGTCAGTCATACATACATACATACATACATACATACATACATACATACATACATACATACATACATACATACATACATACATACATACATACATACATACATATACACACGTACGTACGTATGTACATACATACACACATACATACATACATACATACATACATACATACATACATACATACATACATACATACATACATACATACATACACATACATATACACACGCACGTACATACATACATACATACATACATACATACACACACACACACACACACACACACACACACACACACACACATACATACATACATACATACATACATACATACATACATACATACATACATACATACATACATACATACATACATACATACATACATACATACATATACACACGCACGTACGTATGTACATACATACATATACACACGCACGTACGTATGTACATACATACATACATACACACACACACACACACACACACACACACACACACACACACACACACATACATACATACATACATACATACATACATACATACATACATACATACATACATACATACATACATACATACATACATACATACATACATACATACTGTTACGTGCTTAAGCTCGAAAAAGCAGCAGCACAGAAAGAAGTGAAAATAACAAGCTTGTAAAATTTAACAAACGATTTATTAAGTACAATTATTTTCATAAAAGAAAATATTTAAACTTAAGGTTTTAGAGAATCAAATCCAAAAATAATCCAATATAGAATTCACATAAATAATCCACTAATGGAATTGCAAGAGTCCTGATAAATAAATGTTCTAATAGTTCCAGGTTCGAATCTAGACGATGTAATCCAAAATGGCTGACGATGTCACGTGATGCAGTTCTTGTTTTTATGATAATCCAAATGAACAATCTATGAGCACATGTTCTCCTCCAGATAAATAAATAATTCCTCTTGCTTCAACGAATTGACACAAATTCTAATGCAACTCAAAACACAACTAGTACTTTAAAGCCCAGATTCTACTGAATTGTTCTATCCCAAACAATAATTTAAATACCTGTTTTTACGTAAACAAGGAATACCGTGATTTTATGGAAGTTCATAGAAGGTCATAGAAAGAGGCTACCTTCACTAAGTCACGTACTCCCCCATGAGAATCATCAGAAATTCAACCATGACGTTGAAATCAGCCAATCGTTTAAGAAGCTTGTTGAGACTGTCTGAAGCAGGGTCAGAAATTAGGTCAAGCATATTGTTTACAAATAGAGTCTAGGTCAGCCTAAATTTTCCAGAATAGATATCTCCCAATTAATGAATTATAAACCCTAAAATGACAAATTTGAATTTGACAATTAAAATTAAATAATTTAAATCTAATAGACATAATAATACATACATACATACATACATACATACATACATACATACATACATACATACATACATACATACATACATACATACATACATACATACATACATACATACATACATACATACATACATACAGACAGACAGACAGACAGACAGGCATGCATGCATGCATACATACATACATACATACATACATACATACATACATACATACATACATACATACATACATACATACATACATACATACATACATACATACATACATACATACATACATACATACATACATACATCTAAATTGATTATCTAGTCAATCAATCAATATATATATTGTTTGATAGATACCGTAGTTTATTAGTTGTTTTAATAATTAATTTACTAATTAGCCGCATGTTAAGTCAGGAAGTTGGGTATGTAGGTAGGCAAATAATTAGGAACACCCAAATTTATGCTAAGATTATTTCCCCCTAATTTTCTGTTGAAGAATATACTAAAATAATTTATTTCCTAATATTACACATGAAAAATTAATGAAAATTAATGATAAAAGAAAACTTTACCAATTATGGTTTATTTTAGTTCAATTTGTAAGTAGTTAAACATAAATATGCTACATAGTTACAGTTTCTATCTGCAGAATGACTGAAAATCTGCAACACGTTATTGCTATTTATTTTCACTTTGATGGTATAAAGACTGCAGGTGTTTTTGCTGTGCCCAATAGACTACCAGACCTCATCCCTCGAGAACAACACAACAATATCGAGCTTGTTTCCACTAAACAATAACAGGCTTTCAATATAACTGCAACTTGTCAAAATTAGATTCCCTAAATGCATCTTCCAGACTGAAACAATTTTAAAATCCATTTTTCAATTGGATGATTGAATATAAATCCTAAAAGTTTCCATTTTGCATGGATAAAAACCACGTGTATTGGATGAAATTTTACATTACAATAATTGCGATCCATCTTTGTCATGGCATGCTTTGAGTGTCAGGCAGCTTATTTAGGAAAGGAACAAATATAGAAGTAACGGGTTGGAATTATTGGATTCCGGAGATCGTATGAGAAGAAACGTTCATTTGATTTACAGTGCGCATTCTGTGTTTGTTAGTATGAAGGAGTCTTGTTTGGAAGTCAGAATAAGATGAATGTTTTTTCTTTTCAAGCAGCAATCGCGGTTTAAATTGATTTCGTGAAAGTAAGGATATTAGAATTTCTCAGCACCAGAAGTGATTACAGTGTTAACTTTTTGAATGTATTAACGAAATACAAATCGCGTTAAATTAGTGGAAAACTTACGTGTCCTGTCAGGTGCGGCAAACACAGTTTTCGTGATCTTTGATACGAGTCAATTAAATCTAATTCTGAAGTCTGAAAATGTCAGAAAGCCAATTAGTGTACAGTGAAATTCGATGGTATATGCCACGGACAAAGCCCGAGACGCAGTGACTGGTCAAGTATTTAAGGCAGTAGAAAAACATTGAACTGAAACTTGCCTTGATAGATTTGACAATATCATGGTCATTTTCATAGATACTATGGTATTGTGCTGTTCGATTGCGAAAACTTGAAATCTGGTCAAATTCGCATCACTCTGCTTCGAACTTTCGTCGGCTGCGATTTATAGTTGTTTGTTATTATCGATGAGATTCTAGCCAAGAAGGAACGTGATAATACGGCTCACCATTCGTAAATTGTGTATGGCAGAGTATCTCATCATTCGTAAATTGTGTATGGTAGAATACCTCATCATTTGTAAATTGTGTATGGTAGAGTATCTCATCATTCATTGATACTATTTTATCCAAGGGTGTAAGATGAAAATGAGAGATCTACTGGGTACTTATGTTTTTATTTTGATCATCTTGTACAAGTCCATATTTAAGAATGAGGCGGCGCTGGCAAAGGAGAAAGTGTTCTGGATGGTGGGAAAGCATGGTAATTTCTCATGGCCAAAAAGAGATCTATCTGTACATATCGACGGTGACATCGTTCTTGGTGCCTTGCATATGGTGCACGAGCGAAGTGAAGATAAAATATGTGGTCCTATTATGCCACAAGGAGGTATTCAGGCCCTAGAAACAATGTTGTATACACTGGACGTCATTAATAATGACCCAAACATTCTTCCTAACGTAAAATTGGGGATTTTAGCAAAGGACGATTGCGACAGAGATATTTATGGTCTGGAACAGGCAGTGGACTTCATTCGAGGTAAGTTGTTGCTTTTAATTATGTATCGTTTGCTAAAATAGACCATATAGAATTTTTTTTAAAGTCAGATCTTGCAAAGTTTCTCATTTTCTTTAATAGGTCAATATTGACAATAAGCGATTCTTAATGACTTTTTAACACTTTTTGTTTACATTTAGATCAGTCATATTTCTTGTCGAAATATGGAATTAAACCAAATAACGTATATGTCAAGCACTGTAACTTACCTGTGAACGGCGTTATGGCCAGCACGATATAAAATGTTAGTTTATCCAGGTACAAACTTTGGACATAAAAATAGTTTCCCAAAGTTTCAGTTAAGCGCTACGTTATGTGAACTAGGTGTAAGACTTTGAAAAGTCTTAACATTAATGGCAATTCATACTCTGACCTCTGTAGAACAAAACGCTGCGTCTTAAAATTTATAAGTGGGAGAGAAACATTGATACATTTCATACAAATTAAAATATATAGTATCGGCGACTATTGAAGTGCATCAAGCAATAATCAATTAGTTGAACAGAAAATCGATTAAGAAAATGAAGACTGATTAAAATTATTTGGCGGTCATGTGCACAGAATTAATATAAAAGGTGCGATGAAAAAAGGCATATCAAAAGAAATTGTTATTATGCATTAAATTTAAACAAGTAACATTTTTATTAGACACAAAACATATTTTAGTACAGAATATCTAGTGCTTGTAATTTCTTACAATGCTTAATTGGTTGCAAATTAGAACGTTTTCTTTACTGACAACAAACCATTCACATCAGCTAATAAAAACTTAAAGAGATTGTTAATAACAGAAAAAATACAATTCTTGATAGCACCTGATAGCATTTCGATATTCTGACACAATTAGCTGAAGAATAAAGATGAAACATACTTTTATTTTGTATTTTCAGCATAAGAATTATAGACTACATATTGGGTATCTATGAAATTTAATATAATTTATTTTAAAGAAATAATAATAAATTGATCATATACTACTGACGTAATAAGGCAAGTTAAAAAATTTCATATATTCAAGGTGCAAGTTTTGTTCCCTGCTGTAAACAAAGAAATTTAATAACTTTCTCTCTCTCTCTCTCTCTCTCTCTCTCTCTCTCTCTCTCTCTCTCTCTCTCTCTCGTAAGTGCAAAAAATATTAGCACGCGCAAGTAATGGTTGATTAATCTTGATAATATTTAGTGATTCAGCAACGCTAAAAAAAAACAAACGGGTTGATTTATCATGTAAAAATGTAAAACATAGTATCATTTAGAAATTAATTACGTATTCACGATGCCAAAAATGCATTTTTCGTGTATTGCCAATTTATAAAATGTAATCTAGGTTTCTCTTATAGGCCCTTAAATTGATGTTTTAAACTGAGAGAATTATACTGGACTACATTAGCATGGCTTCCTAGAAACACCCATGTGGTAAATCCATCCGTAACTAGCATTTTTATCCATTATGTCTCTAGCGTAGATTAAATTGTGTGAGCGCGCTGTTTGTAACCATGGAAACAATTATTTTCCTTGTCTTTCCCAATCTGATCTTAATTAGGTGGGAGGAATGGACGCTTACGTTGGAAACTACTGTGCCCTTAGAAGTCATATATATTGCTGGATTGTACTTAACATCAGGTCGAGATAGCATAACAGACTGAACTAGATTGCTCCCAAAAGACTGACAGCTTTATCTTCCAATTTAGGAGAGACAGAACTATCAAGGAGAAGAAAAAAAAACATGTCAAAAGAGACAGTATGCAATGTCATTACAACGACATGTCTCTGCTAAAGCTATCTGTATACCGCTATCTCAATATAACGCGTGTTTAGTAAAGTATTCCATTCAAATGTTCAATTTGTTTAAGAATCTTTGCTACCTACTTTATTATACCCTATTTCAGTATTTGGCATGTGCCAAACAAGTGGAAATATTCTACGTTTATCGTTTTTCTTCACTGTAAGGACACAAGCTTCGTGGAATATCACACCTTATTAATATAGCACCGTCATAGTACATTTTACACAGAGCTGTTCGACCTTAGGTGAAACGTTTTTCTCTGTTCTGACGTTTACCGTTTGTGTCCTTAATGTTTGTGGCTGTCGATTTCGTGAAGTGCAAAGTCCTTTGGATTAAGATGCCAATGTTCATTTTACAAACTTCCTCCGTTAGCCAGTGTCACAAATGTTTTACTTCAACAAATTGTGACACAAATGATCATAACGTGTGTAATATTTGTAGGTGCATCAGTATCGTGATTTTTCGTAATCAAATATCCGTTTTAATTGCATATCTAAAGCGCCGCTGGTAAAACTCAATTTGCGACATTAAAACAACCATCAACCTCCCTGCTTAATTAAAGATAAAACTGTTATTTACTAAATATTACACAAAACTAAAAAGCAGAGAACAGTTTTATTATTTCAATAAAAGTTCATTCTTTACCAATTTATTTGTCAGAATAAAACCAAAAATAAAAAAAAATTTCATGCAAAAATTTGCAAGTTTACCAAAATTGTAAAAGTATTTGGAAATGAAGCCTTGGAATCGTCAAAGGTCATGAATGTTGGGAGCCTATAACAAATTCAAACGAACTTGAGCTGTATTAATATCTAGCTTAACGCTTCATAATTTACAAACTGTAATTGTTATACACAAGGCAATGAAACGAAAATATACCACTGCTTGGCTATTTTCTGTATTTTCTGACAGGGGTGTTTTTATGTCTGTCGGAGATTCTCAAACAGATACGATGCACAGTTTGAACGATGCAGATATATATGATTCATGCCGCTTAAGTTACAATTCTTTTTGCAGAAAATTATTTTTCTTGGTTCCAATATAGTTTAAATGTGCTCCTTCTCTCTGTTATTTTCCTGGCGTCGTATTTCCCACAATCCATGGATAGATTATTTTAATATATGGAATGGTTCATTACTAAGCTGAGAACATTTCTTATATGAGTGAATTTCCTTAACACATTTAGCTTGTTGACCACGTAGCATTTATAGAAGACAGTGGATAAGGTTTACATGGAATGTTTAAATTTCCTTAAACACACACACACACACACACACACACACACACACACACACACACACACACACATATATATATATATATATATATATATATATATATATATATATATATATATATATATATATACACACGGAAAAGCAAATGGATATCTATGATATCTTGCGGTGATTTTGTGAGCTATGAATAAAACTGAAACTATTTACAATTTTATTAACCTAAAGAACTATGACACTTTTCTCACACAACTAAAGACCTGCTTATTATTTGCGTAAACTAAATTTATTTGAAAGTTTTCATTGTTATGTCTTATTGTTTTACTTGGTGAATTCCAAGGAACTCTTCACTGATAAAGTATTTTTCACGCGGCGGCGTTCATAGCCATGAATTGAACTTTGGGAAGTAATTGAAATTCGGGGGGGGGGGGGGTCATTTACTCACGCTGTCTACAGCAGTGATATCCAATGGCGTCGCAACGCGCATGTTTTTAATGTTGTATCTGTTAATACATTAGTATTCATTCAGATGTAATTTTATGTTTTAGGTGGAATCATTCTTTTAAAGTATTATATGATCAATCGACTATGAAACGGGCATGCATTATTTATGTTTGACATAGCGTACGAAATAAATATAGTATTATATCTTTGCATTTCATTTTTGCTTTTTTTCTCTTCAAAAATTACTTAAGAGTTTAATAAAAGTATGCACTCGCTAATCATGATTCATAAACAGAATGCGATAATGCACTTCTATTTAATTAATTTCTTAACTTTTTAAGAGTAGAATCTTACTTAAATATCTTTGAAAACAAAGAATTATCCCAAAATATATGTCTTCCGTCCCAAGATTATACAACCCAGTAATCAACTGTCATCAATGGCATAGTCGTATGACAGGGATCCTTTTACGGCTACCGCAACTTTGCACGGTGTTAGGGTTATGCCACCGCATTGCAGGCGAGACAGGGCATTTGGGATATTCTTTCCACTCCAAAACGAAAACTGAATATGTATTTAGCAGAAATGTCTAAAATTATGAGAGTTTTGGAGTCATACAATTCCGAAAACGTTGATGATAAGCTTATATATCTTACAACATATCCAGGTGCACTAATAATAGATGTGAGAAAGTATAAATGTTTATGCCATGTGCATTCGGAGTCAATGAAATTCCAAAGATATCGATACAAGCCCATACATTTCAAATACCTAGAAGAGTACCAGCCAAAATTATATGTGGGAGTATAGTCGCAAATATTCTGCTTTCATGCAAATGAAGACAGCCGTATTGTTGCAAGGGATGCAGATCGAGACGACATTTATTTTAGACAAATGAGTCGTTATGGATCGTTTCACTTTCTTAATCAAAATTACTTAGACTTATATTCCAAAAGTAGTCGCTTTGAGACCTTTTTTTCTTACTGAGTGATAACACGTTCATCTCAAACGCAATCGAAATTCATTTGGTGAAGGCCAGAAAGCCAATTTCAATTCAATACCTTTCTCTCTGATGCACAATAGTCTTGATTATATGGTTGTAAGACGGTATTTAATCCGGAAATTATTGGGGCTATTGCATTAGGAGAAGAAAGAGGACGCCAAGTCGCTTAATGTGTCTCTTTTGAGTGCAAGCGGCATAGTTATGTTATGTACGTCTTTGGATAACCCTTGTGTTTTGTATTAATACTCATCGAGGATAGAAAAAAACAAAACAAAGTTCAACTTGAACTAAGGTATAAACTATCGGGCGATGTTTACAGGCTTACCAGTCTAAGTAAAACAAAAGCCATTGGAGTGTATTATACAGACAAAGAAACAGTCACAATTAAAAATCACTGTACAATGAATACTTATTACTATATATATATATATATATATATATATATATATATATATATATATATATATATATATATATATATATATATATATATATATACATATATATATATATATATATATATATATATATATATATATATATATATATATATATATAGTATTATGAATAACAATAGTATTCTGAATAACTCATTTGCTGTATCACAGAACAAAATTCATTGTAAACTGTTCAATTCTCAATTTGAAGTATTCGCGATAGTTCTAAAAATCTGCAATTTACACGCACATAAGAAAAAAATATTTCTACCAGAAGTATGTGCTACAGAGTGATTCCATATAGACAGGACATTTTTATAGACTGCCTTCACAACGTATCCACTAGTCTGAAAATGTCATTAGTAATCATAATGGCATTTTGAAACAGAAAGCAAGTCCATTGCCCTAACATCCTTCGTTAACGTCTTCCTTGAAAGAGTCTGAGAGTGTACAGACGGCAAGAAAAAATAGTACTGAATGTTAAAGGAATCGGTATGGCTTAAGTCAACGAATAACCATACAGAGGCTATGCAGCTATTAAAAGTCTATCGTACGTAATAACAGTGTGGAACTTATCTAGAAAGGTAGGAATAACGGTTCACATATTATCAGATACCATCACACATATCGATTATTAATCTTTATCAATGCGATCGGGTCACCTCTGATAAACATTCAAACATTTTGACTACAATAGAAAAAGTAAATATAACTATCTGTAGCACCATGACATATGGACCTACAATCCAAATGGTGTCAAAGTGTCAGGATATTTCCCGCAAATATTACTATTTTTGAAACGTTTTGCGTTCAGCCAATCAGAAGCGTGTTACATACTCAGATGTGTTAGAATATGAACTCAAACGTTTTAAAATATCTTTCACCCATGACTTAAAGAATATTCATTTGTAGAACATAGTTGTATAATTATCGACTTTAAGTCACATTTAAAATGAATGATATTTTGAAAACGCATGACCAAAGTACTACAGGGAGACAATTATTAAAGTTTTCTCTCTCTCTCTCTCTCTCTCTCTCTCTCTCTCTCTCTCTCTCTCTCTCTCTCTCTCTCACACACACACACACACACACACACACACACACACGAGGTCTTGCTAATACAAACTGAGCAAACTGATTCCGCCTGAGAAGTCAATTTAGGACGCGGAACGACATCGCTTAAGCGCAATTGCAATTTTGTTTGGTCTGTTAGAGATGCGGTCGATAACACCTTAGTGTACTAAACATGAGCGTCAACAAAAAAGTCAAATTTCGATTAAAATAAAATCAATCCAAACTACCTTTAGGAAAAGTAAATTTAAGTAGTCTGCACATAAACCTCGCTTTATTTTAAATTACATACAGATATAGATTACGTATATTGCAACTGGCAAACCGAACAGAACTCCTATACATGAAAGTGTACGTCCATGACAATTTGGCACGTCATATAGGCTGATTTGTCCAGATATACAATGATGTGAACATATAATTTATTCTTACGGACCCACATTTCAGGAAACTCCTCTTCTAAAACATATACAGACTCACATAAAACTTAAATATGCTCTCTTTAATTAGTGTATTATATTAATTATATTATTGAAATGTTATCTAAGAGAAATAGTTTTAAAACTGTATGAGTTCGATAACTTGGCAATTTTAAAACTTTTAGATGTAGTTAAATTTCGCCATTATCGAATAAAAACAATTGTGTTTGGATGCATACCCTACACACAAGTTTCGCATATGTATGGACACGACATCGTATGACATATTCCTTGAGGAATGGGTCGTATCATTGTACTAAAGTCAAATAAATGAATGCCTAACATTGAAAGTCTGTCCAATTATCAAAAACAAAAATCACGAAATTTTGCAGCAGGTATGTTGGCATGTTGTCACATTAATTTGCTCACATTCTGAGATGCGCATGTTCTAGTTTTCCAATTAACATTACGATAGATGAATTTCACTACATATCTGGTCTCCCTTCTACTGTGATTATAATGCATTCACACAAGCGAACACCCACTGGTTTCCATCATCACGTCTTGCCGCATGTCTTATGACCTTAATGTTAAAGCTTTTATCTTCAGGATTGTGGAAAATGCTCAAGATAAATACTTTAACATTAAGGTCAGAGCACATGCAGCAGGACATTGCGCAGTATGCACTAATCGACCTGGCTGTATACAGGTAGAGATCCTGATTTGAGACGGAAAACAGGCTCGTTGCAGTAACTGTTTTCAAAACTTGACCTCTCGTTACTATTAAGGAAAATAAATAACGTTTTGAAAACTTTTAATACATGGCTGTTTTTCGTTCTGTCTCGTTTATTATTAGGTATGAAAGTGGATTTTATGATCAGTACGCAATTCGGACTACTTTTTTCTTTAACGTTCTTGACAACCTTTCTTTTGACGATGTTATATGCCTAAACGTCAGTCTAACATATCCATGAAATATTCAACATAAACGTAACATTTACACTCTATCTCGAGCTGAGTAAATATTAAATGGGCGTTGCATCTACATTACATACGCCATTTTGCTGTCAACTTTATTTTTCCTTCTTGGATGTGATGCAAACAGACCATGCATCGTTGTCTACTATGGATATTATATTCTAGGTATCTGAATTGTGTGTCATATTCTAGGTAAATATCCTGTTGCTTGACGTAAAATGTTATCTTGATTGTATAATTTTACTTTCCTATACCGATGTATATAAGAAGGTTTCTATCAATCTAGTGCATGTATCAAAATCATACGTAGATCAGGACATTCAGTAACACCATCCAACCAAAAAGGCGACGTTTGATATTATACAAACCGGTCACACTACACCTATCCAACCAAACAATGTACGATATATTTATCACTCATTTGAAGAACGTAAGTATTCTAGTAAATCATGCTCATAGTGGATGCAATTGTAGAAAATTGTTTTTGATGATATTATTTCTTAATTTCAATAGAGCATTTAAAAATATAATTCAACTGAGTAGTATCTCTTCAAATATCAATAGCAATTTTTGGATAGATTGTTTTAAATAATCTAAGTCTTGGAATCAATGGAGAATGAACTAAAACGATCTGATAACCAGATAAGTCCATGCATAAATGGTTTTGAATAGGAAAGAAATCGAAGTAGGCGTCAAATTAATTTCAGAACCGCCTTATTTCCTCAGAGTTCAAAACTATGAACGTAATATGTCATAAAATACAACCGATAACATGGAAAGTGACACCGCTTCGCGTGAAATATACATAATCATAAAAAGATTGTCCAGTCATATTCGTATGGGCACTGTTATGGAATGAAAAGAACTGAACGAGCTTTTTCATTTAAAGTAGTCGCAATCGATTCATTAAACCTTGCCTTATTTGATGATATGTTCAAGATGAAATGTCAAACGCAATAAGAAATAAGCCGGTAAAGTACTTTAAGTTTTTTGCAGTCTCAGTACAAAATGGCATCTGTTAATAAATCCATTCAATGCACGGCCCGACGCATTATTATATGTGTCTTAAATATTCCAGTGTGCAATGTCACTTTTAATGGAATTTTATCTGATTTAGCAGCCGTGGATACCATTTTTGATATTAGCTTTCTCCTTATTAGAATTGCTAAAGGATAGAAAACTTGTCATGCACTGCAAATAAAGTAAAGTGAATTTTGCACACAAAAAAAGATTTCTTATCTGCGTTTCAAAGGAGAATATTCAATTACCATGTTAATAGCACTTCTTCTGATGAAATAAGTTTTAGAAAGTTGTATGGTCTGAGGTTATTTGCTGTTAATTGCCAATACCAAAAAGAGTCTCCCAGTTAATGTGCACCTCGTTGCAATATAAACTTACTCAACTTGTTTCAACAATTCATATCTTCAAAGTTTTGAAGTTCTCAAGGAAGGAACTACCATAATTGTTCAGCTCTCGCGAAGTAAATAAATCTTTAACTTTAGATCTTTGTCTTGTAGACTGGTTGCCTTTATGTCAATCTCAATAACTTACTGAATTTGAGCATACAACCAATCTGACGCAATTATGGAATGCTCGGCGTGACCATTCAAAGGCAACGGAATGAAAATACGTTATTTTCCAATCCTTGAAACATTCAAAAGCAACAGAAAGAAAAGACATACTTTTCCAATTCTTTGAATATTCAAAAGCAACGGAAAGAAACGACATTATTTTCCGGTACTTAAAATATTCAAACGCAAGGAAAAGAAAAGATATAATTTTCCAATCCTTTACACTGGAGTACGAACAAATGCAATTATTCGTAGTTATTTTTGATCTTGTTCTTAAAAAAGAAGGATTCGTTAGACGAAATGTAAAGTGCACTTTTTGCAAGAAAGTGTTAAGCACTCTCTTAGAAGGAAACCAAATATTAACAATGAAAACTAAATAAATAAATTTGTTTTAATAAGATGATGCTGATGAAGAATCTAATGTTTCAGAATAAATGACTTAAACTTAAAACCTCTATATCTGATCATATTGTATCGAACATAAATAGTTCAAGACAAGCTTATAGACTGAATAGCTCAGTTGTTAAAAGAATAAATTAGAAGAACTCATCATTACGGGTCTTCTATTTGTCTTTTGGCGGCTTACTTTCATATTCGTTGCTACCAATCTAGTGTTCCTACAGCGCTTGATAATACAATTTCGATTTGTAGATACGCTTTTTACGTTGGGGAATCAGCAATGAATGATTTTTGAGGTAAATAAATTGTTAAATCATCATAGTGTGCAGATATAGTAAACACAGTCTAAAATCTGACGTATGCTGCATGAAATTTACTACGTGTACATGGTGTACATCTGTAATACTTCGGCAATGAATGATACTATAAAGCTGACTAACAATCATCAATCATACTTAAATCAATAATTATCCAATTATTTAAAGACATTTTGGGTGCAGTGCATTTATTTGCATCACCAATTAACAAACCTTTAAACTCCAAGCTACACAAAAAGTTTTCGGCAAAACATATTGTAACATACATAACATATGTTACCATTCAAGCGCACTGATCAAGAATATGTTCCCCCAAAATTTAAAAGTGGTGACTATAATTATATTTCATTTCTTTACGATCAAAGTCAAATACACAAATATGGTATTATTGAAATTAGTTTATATCTTGGTAGTCTCTCGAGCCGAGGAAAACTAGTTGTGCATTCTCATTGACGATGGACGCGCATTAGCCTAGAATTCACATAATGACATATATTCCATTTACTTTTGTTTGTATGTCCTTTCTTAATAGACGGTGTCCATAATGATATCGGCCAATGCGATGCACATAGGAGAGAGTCGGCTGAGATTGACCAAATGGTAGAGAATTATTGAACTGCATGCGCCCTTCTGCCTCGTAAAATGTAGTACTTTTAACAGTATTTTGAGTTCAAGGTTTAAATAAAAATATATACGATGTATATATGTACAGTCTGGAAACGTTTTTGCGTTAATTGTACGCCATTGTAAACTGGTACAGCTTGGAAACATTTTACGTTAATTGTACGCCGTTGTAAATTTGTACAGCCGCCTGGAAATGATTTGCGTTAATTGTACGTTGTTGTACATCTATACCTGGTTATCCCTACTAATGCTCTTCTCGAGTGTTTTGATTGCTTTAAAATTCTCATCAAAGTTCTGTAATATTCAGGGATATTTTATTCTATGATTGTATGAATATCCATACAAGTATTTTTTAATTGGCGATTTGCATATTTCGTCATTGAATGTCAATTAGACAGCATAACGCTTTAGTGTTTTCGTTTACTTGGGGCGGGGGGTGTTCTGTCAATGTTCCAGCATATGAATTTATTTGATTTTTCAGTTTCTGAGTGTTCAACCCTAATTCAAGATAAGTGTTATATAACAATATGCAGTTTAATATAGAATACCTAACATCCTCTATTTCTTCCACAAAAGTTTAATTTAATGTGGTCATATTAATGTTTATTTTTCAAGCTATTGTTAGTTCCTTATTTACTATAGACAATACATCTAGACATTATAATTAGAGATAATATGTTTATATTTATAACCGTTCGAAATTTCTGTTTTCCTTCAAACTATGTGACATCTTTGAAAGAACCGCTAGTTTAGTAACAACGTGCACTTGAAATTATGCAAACTTCAGGTCTTTCCACTAAGATAGGGTCATTTATTTTCAGTAAGTGTTTGATGTTTTCCTTAGTATATATGTTTTGCCTGCTATAGTAGTTGTTATTTAAACGCTACTTCAATTAAAAGGAGAATTGGGGATCTTAAATGTTTTTTTCTTCCGAAAAATTAGTCGGTTTTCGAGACAAACCGGTTTATAAACAATGATACTGGTTTATATACAATGATACCGATTTATAGACAATGATACCGGTTTATAGACAATGATACCGATTTATAGACAATGATAATGGTTTATAGACAATGATACCAGATTATAGACAATGATACCAGATTATAGACAATGATACCGGTTTATAGACAATGATAAAGATTTATAGACAATGATACCGGTTTATAGACAATGATACCGGTTTATAGACAATGATACCGATTTATAGACAATGATGCCGGTTTATAGACAATGATACCGGTTTATAGACAATGATACCGGTTTATAGACAATGATACCGGTTTATATACAATGATACCAGATTATAGACAATGATACCGGTTTATATACAATGATACCGGTTTATAGACAATGATAAAGATTTATAGACAATGATAACGGTTTATAGACAATGATATCGGTTTATAGACAATGATACCGATTTATAGACAATGATACCGGTTTATAGACAATCATATCGGTTTATATATAATGTTACCGGTTTAAAGACAATGATACTGGTTTATAGACAATGATACCAGATTATAGACAATGATACCGGTTTATAGACAATGATAAAGATTTATAGACAATGATACCGATTTATAGACAATGATACCGGTTTATAGACAATGATACCGATTTATAGACAGTGATACCGGTTTATAGACAATGATACCGGATACCGGTTTATAGACAATGATACCGATTTATAGACAATGATACCGGTTTATAGACAATGATAGACAATGATACCGGTTTATAGACAATCATATCGGTTTATATACAATGTTACCGGTTTATAGACAATGATACCGGCTTATAGACAATGATACCGGTTTATAGACAATGATACCGGTTTATAGACAATGATAGACAATGAAACCGGCTTATAGACAATTTATAGACAGTGATACCGGTTTATAGACAATGATTCCGGTTTATAGACAATGATACCGGTTTATAGACAATGATACCGGTTTATAGACAATGATTCCGGTTTATAGACAATGATACCGGTTTATAAACAAAGATACCGGTTTATAGACAATGATACCGGTTTACAGACAATGATAGACAATGATACCGGTTTATAGACAATCATACCGGTTTATATAAAATGATACCGGTTTATAGACAATGATACCGATTTATAGACAATGATACCGGTTTATAGACAATGATACTGGTTTATATACAATGATACCGGCTTATAGACAATGATTCCGGTTTATAAGCAATGATAGACAATGATACCGGCTTATAGACAATTCATAGACAGTGATACCGGTTTATAGACAATGATTCCGGTTTATAGACAATGATACCGGTTTATAGACTATGATACCGGTTTATAGACAATGATACTGGTTTATAGACAATGATACCGGTTTATAGACAATGATACCGATTTATAGACAATGATACCGATTTATAGACAATGATACCGGTTTATAGACAATGATACCGGTTTATAGACAATGATACTGGTATCCTGTATCATTGTCTATAAACCGGTATCATTGTCTATATATATAACGATACCGGTTTATAGACAATGATATCGGTTTATAGACAATTTATAGACATTGATACCTGTTTATAGACAATGATACAGATTTATAGACAATGATACCGGTTTATAGACAATGATACCGGTTAATAGACAATGATACCGGTTTATATACAATGATACCGGTTTAAAGACAATGATACCGGTTTATAGACAATTTACAGACATTGATACCGGTTTAAAGACAATGATACAGATTTATAGACAATGATACCGGTTAATAGACAATGATACCGGTTTATATACAATGATACCGGTTTATAGACAGTGATACCGGTTTATAGACTATGATACCGGTTTATAGACAATGATACCGGTTTATAGACAATGGTACCGATTTATAGACAATGATACCGATTTATAGACAATGATACCGGTTTATAGACAATGATACCGGTTTATAGACAATGATACCGGTTTATATACAATGATAGACATTGATACCGGTTTATAGACTATGATACCGGTTTATAGACAATGATACCGGTTTATAGACAATGATACCGGTTTATAGACAATTTATAGACATTGATACCGGTTTATAGACTATGATACCGGTTTATAGACAATGATACCGGTTTATAGACAATGATACCGATTTATAGACAATGATACCGATTTATAGACAATGATACCGGTTTATAGACAATGATATCGGTTTATAGACAATGATACTGGTTTATATACAAAGATACCGGTTTATAGACAATGATACCGGTTTATAGACAATTTATAGACATTGATACCGGTTTATAGATAATGATACCGATTTATAGACAATGATACCGGTTTATAGACAATGATACCGGTTTATAGACAATGATGCAGGTTTATAGACAATGATAGAAAATGATACCGTCTTATAGACAATTTATAGACAGTGATTCCGGTTTATAGACAATGATACCGTTTTATAGACAATGAAACCGGTTTATAGACAATGATACCGATTTATAGACAATGATACCGGTTTATAGACAATGATACCGGTTTATAGACAATGATACCGGTTAATGTACAATGATACCGGTTTATAGACAATGATACCGGTTTATAGACAATGAAACCGGTTTATAGACAATGATACCGGTTTATAGACAATGATACCGGTTTATAGACAATGATACTGGTTTATATACAATGATACCGGTTTATAGACAATGATACCGGTTTATAGACAATGATACCGGTTTATAGACTATGATACCGGTTTATATACAATGTTACCGGTTTATAGACAATGATACTGGTTTATAGACAATGATACCGATTTATAGACAATGATACCGATTTATAGACAATGATACCGGTTTATAGACAATGATACCTGTTTATAGACAATGATACCGGTTAATGTACAATGATACCTGTTTATAGACAATGATACCGGTTTATAGACAATGATACCGGTTTATAGACTATGATACCGGTTTATATACAATGTTACCGGTTTATAGACAATGATACTGGTTTATAGACAATGATACCGATTTATAGACAATGATACCGGTTTATAGACAATGATACCTGTTTATAGACAATGATACCGGTTAATGTACAATGATACCGGTTTATAGACAATGATACCGGTTTATAGACAATGAAACCGGTTTATAGACAATGATACCGGTTTATAGACAATGATACCGGTTTATAGACAATGATACTGGTTTATATACAATGATACTGGTTTATAGACAATGATACCGGTTTATAGACAATGATATCGGTTTATAGACTATGATACCGGTTTATATACAATGTTACCGGTTTATAGACAATGATACTGGTTTATAGACAATGATACCGATTTATAGACAATGATACCGGTTTATAGACAATGATACCGGTTTATAGACAATGATACCTGTTTATAGACAATGATACCGGTTAATGTACAATGATACCGGTTTATAGACAATGATACCGTTTTATAGACAATGATACCGGTTTATAGACAATGATACAGGTTTATAGACAACGATAACGGTTTATTGACAATGATACAGGTTTATAGACAATGATACCGGTTTATAGACAATGATACCGGTTTATATGCAATGATAGACAATGATCCCGGCTTATAGACAATTTATAGACAATGATACTGGTTTATAGACAGTGATACCGGATTATAGAATATGATACCGGTTAAAATACAAATTAGTCGGTTTATAGACAAAGTACCCCAGACTTTTGAATTGCATAAGAATATTGGTACCTCAGACCCTAATTTAAATATCGTTTCCTGGACAAAAGTATATAAATATATTATCAGTCTTTCTTAAATAATAAGTTGTTGACCATCTACAAGAAAAGAATGGTACCGAATCAATAGGCATATAATGTTTTAACATAAATATGTTAAATATTGAAAGCGTAGGTTAAAAATTCACACAAATACAAGCTAATTAAATCAGGTCGGAATGTGATGAACAATTTTGGTGGTGGTGGTGGTGGTGGTGGGCAAAGACGTCGACTATAATAAGAATTTCTAAGATATACCTGTGGTGTATTCTCCTATGGATTATTCCTGTGACTCAGATGTCATTTGTGGAAGACATGAGCATATATATATATATATATATATATATATATATATATATATATATATATATATATATATATATATATATATATATATATATATATATATAGACTTGTTTTTAAAATCATTATTTCTAGTTGATGGCTATTTACTACTTTAAGATCCTATCATTTTCTTAAAGAACAAATGTGGACAATAAATACCATCCATAAAACGTAAGCAGTAACAGCATTTACAAATACCATATGAAGAACGAAAAAACGACACATACAAACAGTCCATGTTTGCATCAACAACATGCAGATTGTTATTGTAACAGGATGAAGCCTAATCGGATTGGTGGGATTGATGGGAGTGGATCTAACGAAGACATCCGGTAACTCCAGGTGAATTAACCATGTTAATCACATTAAGTAAATCAGTATGCTGCTCCGACACAACAACACCTAACCTTATATGAGGCACATAAAACCAATTAAACTAAAATGAAAGACTTAAAATACACATATACGAATACTGAGTCTAGCGACGTGCTGAATTATATGTTGGATTTTACTGAAAAATTTCGTCACCTTAGCTGGCGTTTATATCAATGAAGTATGCCATTACTAATAATGAGGACTTTGTATAGCGGCTAATCTTTAGAAACTCTAATCGCTTTACAACATTCGACAACACCTAAAACATAAAAAACAAAACAACATATCTAATGATATGATTACAAAACTTAAACACTATGAAATCATAAAAAAATGAAACATGCTGAAAATATTTAAGGTAGGAAGCTTTAGGTCTTTAATTATGTTCTTACAGCCAAAATAGGTTTGTTTAAAAAACGCTCTTGAATGAAATCACTATTTCGATGTGGCTAAGTTAATTGTGCAATTAGTTCCACGTTACTGGCCTTGTTATGCAAAAAGAAAACTCGTTGTTAATTTGTCTTCGTTTTCATAGTGAGAGTAATGAGTATACGATTGTCAGAAGAGGAGCGTAAGTATCTTGATGGTGTGTACATATGGGTAAGGCCAGATAGGTATGTTGGACTGGAGTCCCTCAGTGAAACGTAGCACAGAGAACACATTTTGTGTTTGATTCTGGATAGAAGTTATATTAATTCTGATACTCGTTGTTGACAAGTAAACTATTAGTTTATAATCACAATGGCACGTACCAAACTAATAGCACCGAAGTCAACCGGAATTGGTGTGCACAGAGATTTCTAACTTCTCAAGCGTCAGCAGAAACATTGAACTATTATTACACATTTATACATATTAAGTGGAAAATACAAGGACGGTTTTTAAAATTTTATACAAAAATAAACTTTAATCACAAACGAGCGAAGAGAAGGGAGGAACGTGCGGAGAAATTGCGGCGGCACACAAGACTTCCACAAATGTACAGTCATACTTCAAGACCAAAAGAGAATAGACACGGAAGAAGGATCATTTATAGAGGTAATTATCGAGAGGGAACCCAATATTTAGACATGCAAGGTATACGGAGGCAAAATGTACCAGCTATATCAATGGTGATAATAGCACTTAATATCAGATGCACTTACATACAACAAGAAATCTACTCCTTTAACAGAAATGGTTGTAAGGGCTATATAATACGATCGCGAGGGAACTCACCATTATTACAATATGGAAAAATACAAATCCAGGGGTAAAACCTAATTGTGAAACAAACCGGAACCAATACTAAAAACGACCAAAACACAGACAGGCGAACTCCATCTGTCTGATATCCCATTGGAGATACCCTTCCAAGACACTGTTGAATGTTTTGAGAAGAAATAAATTGTCACCAAAGTTGGAAATTATAGACTGGCAACTGTCCCAAGATTTTGAATTTATGACGGAATCAGTATAGTTGACATTGAAAAGACCAAGCTTCAAAGTATTAACTGGGCTTACTATTTGAAAGGGTTTCTAGTATATTCATGATATAATGGCTGCATATACCATAGAACGTGCAACAGATGCAGAGAGACGGGGCACAAGCAGCAGAAATGCCCCACCCCCCACAAAAACGGGAGAAAACGGTGGGAAAAAATGAACAAACATGTATGGCTACTCTAGAAATACTTCCAATAGTTAAACAACACGAACAAAAAAACAAAGAAAACTATTACAAATACACTACCAGTATAAATACAGCAACAACAACAAGTACAACAAGTAAAACAGAACCAAGAGATGGTAACACAGATGGAGACACAAATGGAAAAAGAGCCGACAAAACAACAATCTAAAAAAATCAGGAGAAAAACAAACAATCTCTGACTGCATGTATCTTACAGCTGATATACAAATAGAACAACAACTGCAAGAGAGAGAATATGAAAAACAGAGTTAAAAGGACAAACAACGAGAACTAGGGAAACAGCAACAAGAGCAAAATCAAAAGAAAAGATAACGACATCACGAGGAGAGCAACAACAGCGAGATGAACCAAAGGACACGCCGAAAACTGGAATATCACTATCAGCAAGAAAAAACAATACAATTAACCATTGCATCTCTCTCTCTCTCTCTTTCTCTCTCTCTCTCTCTCTCTCTCTCTCTGCATATATATATATATATATATATATATATATATATATATATATATATATATATATATAAACAAAATACAATAAAATTAAATAAAACTACAAAATTATCAACCTACTGCATACATGCCTCGAGGTAGAAAAACCAGTAGGGCTGGAGGCCCTACCCAACTGGTGATGGAAGATCAAACGGGAGAGAGCATCCTCCCATAAATGGATAGCCAGTTCAGGGTATAGTGCTCTGATTGTGGTACTCCACGGATGATCCGAGCAGCTGTATTTTAACGTTGTTAAGTGTCTGAAATATTGAGACGTAACAGACATAAATGAATTACAATACTCCAGTCTTGAAGTACTAATGAACACAAGAGTGTTTTAGTAGCATCAACTGAAAGATACTTGCGAATGGAGCTGATGCGTGAAACACTGTATTATGATTGCATCGAATGAAGTTAACATGTCCGAGAACAGACCCTTGTGGCACACCACAACATATAACAACTGGGCTGGAGTGTATTCCCATTTGCAGACAAACTGTGTGCCCTGATGACCAATTAGGACTTGAATTACAGTATGGCTGTATCATGAACTCCAAATACATGCTGGACACGGTGATGTAATATATCATGATCTATTGTGTCAAATGATGCAGACAAATCAAGAAAGATAGGACTGTAGTCTTTCCGCTATCCAAAGCAGAAAGAAGGTCATTAACTACTTTCAAAATAGTTTTAGTACATTTTTTAAGATGTTTTTATATGAATGGTAAATCGTTATGGTTGCGTGTTTGTTTCTTCAGAAGAGGCTTGACAAGGGTAGTTTTGAAACATGATGGAAATTCCTCGGATGAAAGAAGTATTAATACCATCAGTTTGTAAAGGTAATATGTGACTTAAGCATTCTAGCAGCAGTGATATTGGAATTGAATCAAGTTTATTTGACTTTGGTGCTCTCTTCATCACGATTGTATATACTAAATCCGTAAAAACAGGTTCAAATTCATGCAAACGGTTATCGCTGAAATCTGCTGGCGTCGTGGATGAATTGGACACAATTTGAACGAAGTACTTTTGTTTAAAAATACTTGTATATCACTGAGCGTATGCTGTCATAGATCAGCAACTGGTATGATAAATGTCAGCATTGTTCATCAACAGATGACGTTGATTCTTATTCATATAACATTGACCTCAGTTGGTACAATATCGAGATATACCCCTGAACAACATATAGGATGCCTGCATTCCATATCATTCACACGGCGAGAAAAAAAATCCCAGTTCACAACTCACGATGAGTATCTGGGGAAACAGTTCGATGTGTGTCCTCCCAGTCGGCTAAAAGAGCTGTCAGCAATATGTTTGCTGAGCAGCCCCTTCGGTACAGTACCGTTTGCTTCTCACTGCCAAATCGACCAGCATCATTTGTTCGCCAATGTCATAGACGTTTCTATCAACACGGATGCTGACAACGATATCATGGTCAAGGGACTCTTCGCAGATATAACTCAGACAGTTCAACCACATAAAGCAAGAGGTTCACTTCATGTGTGATTAAGTATGAACACGGTGGCATACATCAAGTATGATTTCACACGAAGTGACATGTTGACACAAGAAACCGTTTTTCTTTAAGAACGACCGTGTTAAAATTATGGCAACTCACTAATGCTTTTCATCACGTATTGCAAATAATATTTTAATAATTAAGTTTGTATATTTAAATAATATAACTAGCATGACATATATGTTATTACATTGCATAATGTGGCATACGTCTCACGTTGTATAATTTATGTATAAATCTCGAAGCATTCGATGTATTAAACACATTTAATGCATAAAGAAGATAGCAAGAAAGATCAACGCATATCTCCACACGTGAAGATTGCATCAGGAAAGTTTAGAGCTCGACAAGGTTTTGGTATGCATTGCAACGATATGGAGAAATTATAACAGCATGTACTTGGACACGATCAACCACAGAGCTGGAGACCACGTGATAAGTGGATTCCACCTAAGATGCATTATAGAGATGCACACGTTAGATCTAAGACACATGGCATTATAGAAGTCACGCATTACATCACACAATTAATTCACTCAGAGGATGCACGCCAACTAATATGGACAGTGATAAGTACCCAAATTAAAGAATGTCAAAAAGTTAAAATGGAGCAAACGCGTGTATTAAAAAACACAATCTATCAACATACCTTAACTAGATTAATATTTAACATGTAATACTTGTAGGCAATACGAATGAATTGTTTCATAAAACAAGTCTTTACAGTTCGATAGTTAAAGGTATGCCCTTAAAACATAGAAACTGCAGAAACTTCCAATTATTTTGTTCCTTGGTTTCGTTCCATATCTCTCTCTCTCTCTCTCTCTCTCTCTCTCTCTCTCTCTCTCTCTCTCTCTCTCTCTCTCTCTGAATCCACCGATAGGGTGCATTGTCAATTAAAGCATAATTATTTTACAGATCAACTGTAAACTAATTAAATAATTTGATCACGTGTTACTTCGTGATTTCGTTCGACTATTCCCACTTGTTTTATTATATTCGTCAGTGACTGAGTAGCCGCACGTTCATTATTCTAGACACTTCCATGCAATGATTGCAGCGCTGCAATTGCTCCATTGAAAGCAACTTTCATGTACAAATCATTAGTGCATTTAAACCTTATTTAATCAATGTGAATAAAAATAGAAGTTAAAAAAAAACAAGTTATATTTTCCCTAAACAATTGTGTGACACGAATTCCCCTACATTGAAATTCTTAGATAAAGGAAGATGTAAGTTTAGGAAGAGCGATAATCACAATTTATTGACATATATTTAATAATTTACCTACTAAACCATTGCCACCATATATATATATATATATATATATATATATATATATATATATATATATATATATATATATATATATATATATATATATATATATGTTCTTCACAAAATAACATCTAAGCGTGGCCATAATTCAACAGTATATACACTATATAACTGCTTTTCCAGCTCACATTTACGAATAACCCCATTCACCGCCCAAGACACTCAATGAAACCCCTCATGTGGAGTCTCCCACTCAGCGAGGGCTGCTACTGTTTTAGTTGTAGCTAGATATTCATTGGGTAAAGCGACAATCCTAATGACTGCAAAAGATAAAGCCATACGTAAACTTCATGGCAATAAATGCCATTTTTACATTTTAAATGTATTTTAAATCAGATAGTATACTAAATTTATTGTATCAGTATGAATGTAGAAACCTACCGATACTGCGTCATAGAATTGCTTCTTGTTTATCTGTTTGTTTGTTTGATTAGGATTTTTAACGTAGCTTTAACAATGTTTCAGTCATATCGCTATGTTCTCGGCAGTGAGGCATTGTATAGGGATGTCTAGCACTGGGGTATCATGCCGCAGACATGTAGCATGATGTCCCACCCAGTCACATTATCCTGACAACAGGCCGACCAGTCCTAACACTAACCTCTTAATGCTGAGCGAGGCAACTGTTAGTACTAGGCCACCGGAGCGGGTTTTCATTCAACAATTGTATTTAACAAACATAAATAATATCAGAAATAGAAAGTATACGGCTTTTCATTACTAAAACAAGTTCCTTAGGATCAGTAGTCGCCTAATTTAATTTCTTTTACATTGAAAGTCATCGAAAACATACAGTACATTATTAAATATTTTAGCAGACACATACCACACTTATATACTTGGATAAAGTTAAATTGCTTAAAAAAAATTACCAATCAAGCAAACACATTTATATTTAGCCTACCAACCTTGATAAACATTTTTTCCTGGCTGATAAACTGGATTTATTTTAATTTTTAATATTTCTACGATCGAGTTTCGAAACTACATTTGAATAAAGTCGCCGGATCTGTAAATGTTGAAACTAAAGTGGAGCAGCTAGAAAAGCGATCGGGAATTAAAGAAGTTGACAAACTTGCTGTTTAAATGCTAGAATGTGAATATTTGGAGTTTTATATTATCTTAAGCTGAAAACATATCCCTTACATCCCGGACAATTATAGTGTAAATCATTTTAGGAATGTACTTGAAGCGGAATGCTATCGAGCAAGTAAAGCCCAGATCAAACTATATACAGCTTGTCTGCTTCGAAAGTAATGGTAAGTAGGTATGCACGGAAGGTCCATGTCAAAAAAGGGAGTTTCATATTCATGAATGCGTTTAATTAATTCCCGTGGTTTGATAATATTTTGAACAAAGTGTTGATGTTAACACCCGCTCAGTCAATATACAACTAGCATCTGTCCTTTAACGGGTATTAGCATTATATCAACGTATTGACCTCTTTGTATTTTTAAATTCTAGAATAAATCTTGCATACATCTAAATCAATTCTCATAAATGAATATTTCATCAAAAACTAGCTTGGGACTATTTCGCTTATTGTTTCAACGGAGACACTTCGATCTTTTTTACATACATAAGACCTTCTTACGATCCATATCATTTGTTTAATTTCTGATTTGTACTTAACGCAGAAGAAATATACATTTGGTAACCTTCATAATTCCTACAGCCGACTCTGCATCGTTTATTTCTCGTAACTCTAGCTTTAAACGTCAGACGGAATAATATCATGATACTGAAACGTTTGGTACGTCATGTTAATCGCATAATTCTGAGTATAGAGTCAGTCTCCTTGTACGCTGGTGTCTTTATTCTTCTTCACGAAAAGAAATTATACCGCCTTTGTATGTACATAACTAAAGGGACTACAAAATCAAGTCGGAAAATATCTATCTCTTCAGAACGTATGCCGTATACGGTATGCAGGCTGGACTCGTTTATATCCTGTATGCTACAAAGAGAAAGTAAAATGAGTACATAAAGCAATAAATCAATATGAGTTCATTACGTTGGTTTCTTATTTTGACAAGAATAGGGATATACTGTGACCCTATGGATTGATTTAATGTGCCGCTTCTTCAATGATGCTTTACAGTGTAACAAACGAGTCCACATGACAAAAAAAATGGGATCAGAAGAAAAAAAATCGTTCTTGTGAAGAATCAGCATAGCAAATGTATACATGACAAAGACAAGGGTTTGGGGCTTCATGGGTAAGAAATACGTTCTTTACCAATCTGGCTTGAAGATGTTCAAGTATGAATTCGAATTGGAGCTTTGTTTATTTATCTTCTTCAGCCAAACTATTTAGTTAACTAACTTTTGAATGATAGATCATTTAATTTTATGTTCAAAGTCATACTTCAATGACTATATATATGTATATATATATATATATATATATATATATATATATATATATATATATATATATATATATATATACATATATACATATATATATATATATATATATATATATATATATATATATATATATATATATATATATATATATATATATATATATATATATATATATATATGTGTGTGTGTGTGTGAAACATTTCTGTCTGCAAATCGTATTTATACCTGCCTGTTCTGAAGGTTTATTGCTAAGGTTCTTGTGACATCAAATTAATGCTGGATGCGCTTTTCTCTTCAATCTTTTGCATAATGTTTGCCATCTTTGCCTCTGCATTTCAAGACGAATAGTTTTTATTGAGCAATAAATGTTTATTCAAACATTTTTCCACTTTTTTAATAGTCCGTTTTGAATGATATGTGGACCTTTGTGATAGTTGGGAAAATATTATCCGTTAAATCGTCTTCGGTTTGTTGTGCTCCCATTGTTGTTATTGGGTCTTTCTGTCCGTACGACCATGTGTATTAGTAACTAGAATGTTGCTACCAAGGCATGCGCAGAAGAGAATCAGTATTGAAAAATATATAATTTGCATATGTGTAGCGATAATATGTCAAGAAAAAAGACCTGATTAAAGTTGTAAATCCATAGTAGTAATGTTTCATTTCCTTTCTCTTTTTTCAAAATTTTCAATAGAGTTCAACAAAATCCTCTCGAGATGAGCAAACTCAGTTTGGTGCTCATTTTTGTTTAAATTTCGTGCAATTACAACAATTTTCCAAGAGTTCTCTTTATAAGTTTCATACAGTTTGACACGGACATCATGTGCGATGTATTGCGATTTTCCCCATCGAGAATTTGGGATGTAGAGGTAATTCTTAAAGTTACAATAAATTCGAACTTCCTAAGAAACTCATTTACCTGAAATAAAGTGTCGTATTTGAACATTTTAGTCTGGAACTTACCAAAAAGATCGTAAATTATGTTGTTTTTTTATATTAAAAAATATTATA
Source organism: Unio pictorum (assembly GCA_030141615.1). Taxonomy (NCBI): domain Eukaryota; kingdom Metazoa; phylum Mollusca; class Bivalvia; order Unionida; family Unionidae; genus Unio; species Unio pictorum. Next base: position 752,342 of record JARLTB010000256.1, on the reverse strand, counting down.
TTATATTATAAGTGTAAACTAAAAAGACTATTTCACTCGTCATCCACCAAAAGCAAATAATTGATTAATCAGATTTGTTTAGTAGCACTAACATATTAACAACAAGGCATTAGGACAAAATTCCACGAACATTATTCTGTTATGACTTTGAGTTACAAATGTTCATGTCGCTATCGATCATTTGCCCTGCAGAATGTTCAGTTAATTTGTCATCTGCCTTGGTATTTCAGACAGCCTTTTGGTGAGTAATGAAATTAATCAGCTACCTCCCTCTTTTGCATTACAATGTCGTTGGATGGCACGCTGCATCCTATCATTAAAATCGGGCAGACATGGGATGATGTAAATTGTAAAAAGGAGGATCAAGCAATGTTCGACATTAGATTTGGGGGACACGAACGATACCGAATAAATGAATCTAGGGTTATTAAATAGAGTGATATAGCATAAGAGTATTTTAATGAATCTAGGGTTACTAAATAGAGTGATATAGCATGAGGGTAATAATGAATCTAGGGTTATTAAATGAGTGACATAGCATAAGAGTATTTTAATGAATCTAGGGTTATTAAATGAGTGACATAGCATAAGAGTATTTTAATGAATCTAGGGTTATTAAATAGAGTGATATAGCATGAGGGTATTAATGAATCTAGGATTATTAAATAGGGTATATTAAATGAGCGACATAGCATAAGAGTATTTTAATGAATCTAGGGTTATTAAATAGAGTGATATAGCATGAGGGTATTAATGAATCTAGGGTTATTAAAAGAGTGATATAGCATAAGGGTATTAATGAATCTAGTGTTATTAAAAGAGTGATATAGCATAAGAATATTTTAATGAATCTAGGGTATATTAAATAGAGTGATATAGCATAAGAATATTTTAATGAATCTAGGGTATATTAAATAGAGTGATATAGCATAAGAGTATTTTAATGAATCTAGGGTTATTAAATAGAGTGATATAGCATAAGGGTATTAATGAATCTAGTGTTATTAAAAGAGTGATATAGCATAAGAATATTTTAATGAATCTAGGGTATATTAAATAGAGTGATATAGCATGAGGGTATTAATGAATCTAGGGTTATTAAATAGAGTGATATAGCATGAGGGTATTAATGAATCTAGGATTATTAAATAGGGTATATTAAATGGAGTGACACACCATAAGAGTATTTTAATGAATCTAGGGTTATTAAATAGAGTGATATAGCATGAGGGTAATAATGAATCTAGGGTTATTAAAAGAGTGATATAGCATAAGAATATTTTAATGAATCTAGGGTATATTAAATAGAGTGATATAGCATAAGAATATTTTAATGAATCTAGGGTATATTAAATAGAGTGATATAGCATGAGGGTATTTATGAATCTTGGGTTCTTAAATAGAGTGATGTAGCATGATGGTATTAAATCTTTCTGATACTTTAATATAAATATTTACGGAAAGGTACAGCAAGAAAAATAAGTTATATATATATATATATATATATATATATATATATATATATATATATATATATATGTATGTATGTATGTATGTATGTATGTATGTATGTATGTATGTATGTATGTATGTATGTATGTATGTTTGTATGTATGTATGTATGTATGTATGTATGTATGTATGTATGTATGTATGTATGTATGTATATATACATGTGATGCGTGTATATATGTGTGCATATATGTATATAAGTATATATACATGTATATGTATATATATATATATATATATATATATATATATATATATATATATATATATATATATATGAATATACGTGTGCATGCATGCATATATGTACGTATTTGTACATTGAACATATATACATATATATTCGTTTGTGTATGCATATGTATATGGGTATATATATACATTTTTGTGTGTATGCATGTATCTACGTAAATGTGTATGCGTACATGCATACACTTATGTATATGCATAAGCACATGTGTCATGTAGAAAGAACTAGATCTGTAACTAAAATGGTATAGGTTTTCCACTTTTTTATTATTTCAAAGTTAATGTTAAGTAAATAATAATTTTGATGAATTTCCGTTTTCGAAATATTATCATCATTAAGCATTTTCTAAAAGATAAGTACGATCCTAACCAAATGTATGTTCTCTCTGACTACAGATTTCATAATGGCAGGTTTTGAGACATATCGTTTTGTCAATACGGTAGCTGACGCAGTATTACTGTTGTATTTTTGTCATTTATTGTTGTATTTTATGAGTTTGTGTTATTTTGAATTTGATTAATCTAACGTAATCGCTGTTGAAGAGGAACTATTAGGATTTTTAGGATTGTTTTTTGTAAACGTAGCTTTAACAATGTTTCTGTCATAACGCTACGATGCCTGCAGTGAGGCAGTTTATAGTGATATCTAGCACTGGGGCATCATGCCGCATACATGTAGCATGATGTCCCACCCAGTCACATTATCCTGACACAAGGTCGACCAGTTCTAACAATAACCTCTTAATGCTGAGGGCCAGGTGAGGCCGTTGTTAGTACCAGTTTTGTAAGTCTTTGATATGACTCGGCCAGGGATCAAACCCACGACCTCCCGCTTCCGCGGCGGACGCTCTAACCACTAGGAGCGATTAAAGAGGAAATATAAAATCATACTCAGATACATACATACATACATACATACATACATACATACATACATACATACATACATACATACATACATACATACATACATACATACATACATACATACATACATACATACATTGGTTGAGGGAGGGGGTGGGCGTAAAAATGAATCTTGTCCCCGGGCTCCAAATACTCTAGCTACGCCTCTGGTTTGTCGTCACGAACATGGGTCTATCCATTACATCATCGTGAATAGACGACATGCAACTAACCCTGGTACAAAGAAGTGTCTCCAACAATATATCATCTTCTTCATTGAACAAGTTATCTCGTCGCTCACCTCTAAAGTGACAATCCCTCTCTCTTTGAAAACGTTTCTTGTTTCAAGTAGCATTTCGCAAGCTGTGTCCTCAGTCTCTTCTTCTTCAGAGTTTGCATATCATAATTGTAGCAAAAGGCATGATATATAGTTTCATTGTTTCAGAGAGAAGCCATGACATGGATGGAACTGTAAGCCCACTAAACTATATATTACTTGGTTTCAAGTCGAAATGAATGTTTCTGAAATGCATTAAATCACCCCTTAGTTCCATATTTGCACGCCATGTAGTTTCGTAATAATTTTGAATAATATCAATGATATGCCGATTCCAAACAATTTTTCTATATGTTTGTACTCATACTGTAAAGTCTTAAAGAACACTTCCCATACAATATTTCTTAGTTATTCTGTCAATATCTGGTATAAACCCCGTCTGTTTAGCGGATTGGTAAGATACTGACGTAAGCGCATAATGAAAATCTTTTACCAGATCCAAGTCTAATCGCCACTACACAGACGGTTGAAAAAAAGTAATTTCATCTTATCTATGTATGCTTCCATTGACCAGAGTCATAAAGTACTACGTGTTGCCTACGTAAGCGAATAATTATTGAAAGCTTGCATACATCTCGCTGCATATATCTGACATAACTCATGTTCTTCTATATTGGAGTTTGTGATATCCAACCATATTTCACATCCATATAAGACAAGGGTAGAATAAGTTGTTTTCAAATTTTCAGACGTGTTAAAGGGTTCATTCCTCCATCTCTGATACCAATAAAATAGAAAATGTTTAACAAGTGCTTGCCTTAGTCGCATGCTTCTTTTATCGATTAGTTTTGTTTTAAGCTGTATTTGAGAGGTGTTTTACTTTTGACTACGGAATTATAGATGTGTCGAACAGAAAAGAAGGGATACCAGTCGTTCTTTTGTTAGTAAACAATATGGTGCAAATTTTATCGGCATTATATTTTAATATCCATCTTTTCGCATAGTTAGAAATGGTATCGAGTAGAGGTTGTATTGAATGATGTGAAGTATACGTTACAGTTGTGTCATCCGCTCATTAGACACATGGTAGGTGGAGATCTGCAAGATTTAGACCACGCAAAGTGTTATCTAATTCAGTGATCAAAATCCTCATTTATTACGAGAATGCATGCATGTATGTATGTATGCATGCATGTATGTATGTATGTATGTATGTATGTATGTATGTATGTATGTATGTATGTATGTATGTATGTATGTATGTATGTATGTATGTATGTATAGAGAGATGGATGGATGGATGCATGCATGTATGTAGGTATGTAAGTATATAGGTATGTAGGAATGTAGGTATGCAGCTATTGCAGCAATCACGGGATACATGTGCTATTTGTAACGATGTTCATAGCTTTGATAGATTTTAGCGATTACTCTTTTGAATGTGTTGGGAAATCGTTGTTGGGATGATATTTCTCAAAGAGATTTCATACTAATGCTTATTCAATGAATATTGTGGTGAGCGTGGTTTAATATCGCAAGATGGCAACCGTAGAGCCTCTTAATATAAGAAAATATTGAGATATTCCTATTCCAATTTCCTAGTTTGGTAATTTGAGATAAGAATAAGTATATTAAGCATGTGTATTACGTTCTGGGTTACGTAATGTATAATTTGAAATCAAATGCCATTTTACGGTTAAGAATTCGGTACCGATATTTCTTACCAAGTGAAGCAAGAGAAATCATACAAATGTAAAATTAATGTAAATTTAATGCGTGTTCCTTAGTTTGATTAGAGAAAATTTTGTTGCAATATTAGCCAATTTCAGAACCTTTCCCATAATGTTGTCTTGAGGCTCTGAAAATAGGGGAAACAATAACCTCAAATCAGATTTTATATTATTATATTGTATGCATGTAAAAAATATAGTCCCTTTGTACGAAGTTCATTCATAAAAGGTGTCAGAAAAGGTTTCTCTTTTAGCATTAACGTCTTAACTGTACGCGATACTGAACGATTTGTTTGCAAATAGGATACTTTTTGCAGTACTAAACAGCACCTAACCTTAGATTGCTAATGGTTATGTTGTACATGACTCTGAAAAACGTATGTCCGATATAAGAATACTTGTACATAACCTTATAGGGGCATACACCTCCATGAAGGAATTTAAATATCTAGACACAACCTATTTACAACACCTTTTCATGTTCACTGTGTCGAAGTTAATACTCTCTCTCTCTCTCTCTCTCTCTCTCTCTCTCTCTCTCTCTCTCTCTCTCTCTCTCTCTCTCTCTCTCTCACACACACACACACACACACACACACAACGTGCCCTTGCATATTAGCGCTGTGAGAAAGAGAGCACCACCACTGCCACCCACGAACAAGTACCACAAACTGCGTAAAATATCCCAGCCTAAATCCGCTTTGGCGCCAAGGGCAGTTGTCTGTATTGACTTCCCTTTACGATGGCCCTTCAAACACACTCACACACACACACGCGCGCGCGCGCGCATACGCGCTAAAAGGTATATTCTGTTTTATTAATATATTTATTTTAGTGTTATTCAAGAAAATATAGCCAGCTTAGAGCAGGTCTATAAATTTATGCTAATTTGACATGAAACGTTAGAAAATGTATTCACCTATGTATTTTCATTCTTTTGAAATATTCAATTTTCTTTAGTTTCTTGATATTTTTATTTATTTTCCTAAATTAATACATTAAGAAGGTGAGCTTCTTTTGATCCTTTTCCTATCCTACCTATACTAAACATGACGTCATACATTTGCCTTAATTACGAGTTCGTTTTGTTATTTCGAGTTACTTGGTGCAGACGACTTTGTCAGCATACGTTTGTAATATTACATCCCGAAAAACATCTGTAGTTGAACACCCAAATAATTTTTAGGGTTTTCGCTGATGTGCGTATTACTTGATTTAACATGCCGACATAGGCTCATGTCAATTACAGTTAGAGTTTTTCAAAGACAAGTATATCACGCTTGTACTTTGGAAATAAACAACTGCATTTTGATTGGTTAAAGCGATGCAAAGTTCGGACGGATATCTCATTCCGTCAAAACTTAATCTTCCCCAAACCCAACAAAGCTTGAAGGAGATTGTATTAGATTTGACAGCGCGGCGTTCTTTTATAAATTGGCCTTTTCAAGTTGATTACTGACATAATCCGATCAACCGTACAGTATGAATACTTTGTGTCGCCTTCTTGTAAGGTACAGGCAGAGTTTATTAATACCGTTTTTGAGGATATCTATGTATACAAAATATAACACAAATTCAATTTATGATAAAGATAATTCAAGTCTTTTTAAGTGCTTCTGTCCTTAGCGAAATATATAAGCATTACTCCGTGTGTGTGCTTGTGTGTGTTTATTTGTGTATGTGTTCCTTCATTTAATAATACTTATTATATGCTCTCGAGGGCCCTTGAAGGGCCGAGTATTCTAAAATGCACACTTTGCAGATCACTGCCATCTCACCACCACTATCTTTGTGGGTTCGAGTCTTGAACTCGGCTAATGTTAGTAGGCGAGAAATTTTGCCAGTAGCTTCCAAAGGGTTTTTCCAGGGTTCTTCCTCCAGCAAGTGTATTGGCCGCCATGTTAACAGTTATCTTGTTCTAAACAATTCCGTTAAACCTGATAACAATAGCAACAAGATGGAAGTTACTTTTAACATTACAGTTTCTATCTCTCTTTAATTATAGGCAATTCCGACATGTTACATCCTAACCTTTGCACGTACGACGGCCAACCTTTTGACACTGAACTAATTTTGTATTTGCACAAACATACAATTTCATGGAAGTATAGACTGAATCATGATTTTTATATTTTAGAATAAATTTTTAATGTCGGTCTTATATTTCTTGTTACACGCACAGGGGTTTTCACTTGACCGAGCGGTGTCAAAACCACACCTTAGCATGGTTTTTCTTCTTTATCATCCTATTTCCGTACCGCAAGCCCGTCATGCCATAGAAATTCCACTAGTATTCCCTTACTAACTGGGAAATATTTAACTGCGCGACCCTAGGCCAGTCAATCCACAGAATTTCCGGCGTATCACGCTCATATACGTACGCCCATTTTCCACTATGGACACATAAACGGTACCTACCAAGTTCCAACTTATTGATTCCATTATATTTCCCCCATAAATACTGCCATTTCAATCACATCACTTTTATACACCGCGGAATTTTAATATGGACCATGTTACAAAAAGGGACAGTCATTCGGCTTGTACCCAAATTCGCTACTAACGACCCCAGCATGGTTCACTCCGAGCACAATTCAAACAACTAGACCTAATTTACCACCTGGTTTCATGCAGCAACCAACTTATAGAACTTCCCTGCTCTAACACCACATGATTAAAATTTATCCAACTAATACATACAACAATAAAACACGAAGCAAGACCGACATCTGTCGTCACAGAATCTGAAAATATAAAACAAATAATCACACAAATAATCACACTATTTACATAGCCTTTGGGCGCATTCTGATTTAATTTAACTGCGCGGCTTTTGATGTCACCCGTTGACAATATGTATCAACCCATCCATGTAATAATCACGGGGAAAAATTATTACCCACCCATATATAACTATTATTTGCCGCTTCTACCGGTGTATTACGCTTATATCAAATTTTGGAGTTTTACTCATTGTCAGTGCTACTAGCACATGACATATCTTAACTCATTTACAATGTATGTGTGTACCTTAGTACAACACAGCATCGTTTCTTCGTCGCGCCCTTCTTTGTTCCATTAACTTGGCCCTTTGGGCTGTAATTGGATATGGTGATTCCTCTTCTTCCTTCTCGGTTTCATCACCGCTATCGCGCATATTTTCCCGGCCATCGGTGTTTTGGTGTTCACTCTCAGGTCGCACCAAGCATGGTTTTAGTCGGTTGAAGTGAACAATCTGAGTCGCCTTATGATTGGTCCGTGCAATCAGGTATGTAACATCCGTTATCTTCTTTGCAATTCGCCACGGTCCAGTCCATTTGACCATAAGTTTAGGTGATTTCCCTTTCTTTCTTAGTGTCTGGTGCAACCACACCATGTCACCATCACTAAAAGACTGGCCGTGAACCTTAAGATCATAGGCGACTTTCTGATGCCGAATAGCTGTGCCTAATTGTTTTCGTGCTTCTTCGTTGGCCTCCCACATTGCATTTCTATAATTTGCCACAAATCGAGGCAGATCCTTTGGGGCCTCGTCTGCTGTTTTGCCAACTAAAAGATCTGTAGGGAGAATCACTTCTCTACCCAGCATCAGCTTGTTTGGGGTGAATCCAGAGGAAGTGTGCTCCGATGCACGATAGGCCATGCTCGTAAGAGAAAGGTACTCGTCCCAGTTTTCTAGTTTATCATCTACATATGCTGCAAGCATCTGGCATAAAGTTTTGTTATACCGTTCCACCATCCCATTACATTGCGGATGATAGGGAGACGTTCGCGTTTTCTTAATCCCTAACATTACACAGAGCTCTTTGAATACGGCACTTTCAAACTGTCGGCCTTGGTCAGATAATAGTACACGAGGTACACCAAATCTACAAATAAAATTATCCAACAACGCTCTTGCAACCGTGATGGCCTCAATATTAGGCAGAGGCACCGCCTGTATCCACTTAGTGAAATGATCTCCAATTACCAGGATATATGCATTGCCTTCGTCTGTCTTCGTAAGGGGTCCCAAAATATCCAAGGCTACCAGCTCTCCTGCTTCACCAGCCGATATGCCCTGAAGTTTCGCCCGGCGCTTCTGCTTGGGGATTTTATGCTGAGCGCAAACGGAGCATGTCGCACAGTAGTCACGTATATAATCCCGCATACCGGGCCAATAGTAACGTTGACGCACTTTACTGAGGGTTTTGTCGACACCTAAATGTCCCCCCACGGCTCCATCATGACATTGTTTTAGGACTTCATGTCGCCAACTGTATGGTACAACGATGAACCTTTTAACTGGCTTGCCAGAACGGTCTTGCCAAACTCGCACTAGTATCCCGTCTGACATTTCTAATAATTTATATGTCCCCCATAACGCCTTAACTTCTGCGCTATTCCCAGATACCTCTTCCCATGCAGGGCGTTGCTGCCTCTCAACCCAACTAATGATTCGTGACAACGTAACATCTTGTCTCTGTATCCCTCCAATATGTATCCCACTGTCTAGCCGTATAGCAGATAACCCCACGGTACGTTTGCTACAGTAAGTTGCACCCGTTGCAAGGTAAGCGATTCAAACCATCAGCATTGGCATGTCGAGTTCCAGGGCGATGTTCTATCACAAAATCATATTCTGATAACTGCTCCAACCAACGGGCCAACTGTCCCTCAGGCTCTTTGAAGCTCATGAGCCACCGCAGGCTACTGTGGTCAGTGCGTACCTTGAAATTTCTGCCATAAAGGTATGTCTTAAAGTGACGAATAAAATGTACGGGTAAGAAGCGTGTCAGGATCTCGATTATCATTTACCTGTCAAGAAAAATATATCGCAAATTCAGTAGGAATGCTGTTTAATAGAACGGTTATACATAATAAGTCAACATAAACTTGATTTGTATCTAACGATTCTTTAAAAGTGAACGCGAAGAAAGATTTTGAATTAAGTCAACACATTACATGCAACAGAAACTAACGCTATTAATAGAGCAGGCTAGTATATTTTGCGAGATGAAACTACTGATCAAAGGAGCATAACAGTTCTATACTCAACACTGCTTTCATATTTGGTCATGATCTAGCTTTCATAATTGGAGTTTACTGTTACAAAATTGAACACAAAAGACTGGTCCAGTAAATGTTATCCCCATGCTGGTAGAAAATGATATTTCTTTGTAAAAAGAAAAAAGAAAAAAGAATATATATATATATATATATATATATATATATATATATATATATATATATATATAGTATAATATGGCTTAAATCATTATGCATGTACACGATAGCCTTGGTTTTAGGAGAGGATTTTATTTCTCAAGAGGGTGGGTGAGTTATATTAATGGTTATCCACCATTTTCAGGCAGACTGACTGGAAACATCGTCGGCCGCTGCCCGAAATGATTCGTCATCGAAATTATTTGTTATCGCAAAATGAAGAACTCAGAATAAGAAGCTAACCAATGAAAATCAGTTTTAAACTGGCAATATACCAACATATTCATCAATCTGTATCGAAAGTATTTCAGAGCTAAAGTAAATGATGTCTGTTACCTCTCAATCTCCATCATATACGCATGCGTGTGCATTAAGTCGCTATTATGTGAATATGAATCAGGAATTGTATTTGAATGTCCTAAAAAAAATTAGAAAATTAACTAATTTTCTGGATTTATTTTTCTTCAGGGTCGTTTAGGTTGTATTACTGGAGAACCAATAAAAACATATTTAATACGCATTTTGCAGTGTGGTAAAATTTGGCAGTAACAGAGAAATTATACAAGCCTTATTCCTTCAAGTTTCAATTTTCAATCCCCAGGATTGCCCAGACATATCAAACTCAAATTCGGATTCAACAATTAAGTGTGATTTGATTGATTTGCGTCAATAATTGGCCAATCAGACTTTAAAAATTGTAGTTGTGTCCATTTGTCCAAGTTTCAATAATATTAGCTTTCTTAAATCTTGAGGAATAGAACGTATGATTTTAAACATTTGTGTGCTAATTATTCTCTGCTAATTTTAAATCAATAAAGCAATTAAAATACATTATGTTTAATACTGCACAACATACTCATTATTTGCATGAAAAGGCATTTACTGTTAATTTACGCGGTATTTAGTCTTCTACAAAAATGTTTCGTTTCTGGGAAACATGACATTACAGGAAAACTTTCTTAGCATAAACTATATTACTCTAAGTGTACAGGACGAGGTTACATTCATTTGAAGATAATTCAATAAATGTATATCCTTTTGAAATGCAAGAAAATAAATTGGCATTGAAAATAAATCAATTTTGACAAGTGCAGCTTTTATGGTCTAACACAGCTTATGGCCACCGATTTATAATAACCCAACAAACATGCCGCATATTCGTAATGCCTAACTGTTCTGTTTCAAATACGCTTTCCTGTAGAAAATGTTCTTCATAGCATGACAACTAAGAAATGAGCTATCTGTTTCTTTTGACATTTCTGAAAGACACTTACGTCGTACACTTTCTTTCTTGCCTGGCATGTTAATAATGATATATTGCGTTTTTACTTTTCTGAAAGCCCCTTACAGCCTTATTACGAAACTTGGTACTTGCATTATACAGATGAATGACGAAATACATCAATATATCCTAAATTTATTTCAAGAGTGTTGACTTCTTTGGTTATCGCTATATCCATAATTTAAGCTCTAAAAAAGCTAGAGAAAGAATAAATGTAGTTTCACAATTTGGTATGTAATCAGTATTCGTTGCTTATATCTTTTTGATAATTTAAAGATAAAATACACCGGACGCTGTTTTCACATAATATAAAGCATGTAAAATGTGATGTCTGTTATTCAGAGTGATATATATATATATATATATATATATATATATATATATATATATATATATATATATATATATATATATATATATATATATATATATATATATATATATATATATATATATATATATAACATTGGCATTATTTGAATACCAAAGTGGGCTTCTTTTTTCTTAGCAAGTTCTGCATCCTGGATTTTTCATACAAGTCGCAAAGGTTTACTTTCATACGAAATGCAGATGGTTCTTTCTACAAGAATACAAAACTGCCTGGATCTTTATTCATTATGACCTCTATAACAGGTGCATAAGTTATCGCTTGCTTTAGAAATATGTTATTTCCTGAAATTAAACTATTTTAAAATAATACAGCGGCATTCCCTTAGACAAAGAAAATTATGTAAGTTGTAATATACCTTGTAATAATTTTGAGGCTTTTAAAATTTTTGTTCATCTAAACTACATCTGTCATTCAAGAATTAATCTGGGGCAATCGCTGATACTCAATTCACATCGGTCGGTTGTAAATACACGGTGCGGTTTGCATTGAATGACTTTTGACATAGGCATAACAGTATAGAACAAATGTAAAACAATGGTGGGCGTGGTACATGCGAGTCTATACTACCCGACTAAAATTTAATCATGCGTTTGCAAAGTCAGTTGGTTAGCGTAATGGCGTGACGGGGATTATTATTCCGCAAATATGGCAGGTTTGTTATGATTGGGGTGGGGTGCTCCCAATAGTTTATTTAATAAATTATTAAAGAGGTCCCACCCAGGCTCGAATTTAGTTTGGAAGTTAAATTAGTGAAACATAAATGTAATGCTCCGAGTCCCCCTGTCAGCAATGCCGGCGGTTAAATGATTAAAGATACATAAAAGGTGAAATTCAACGAATAACAATGTAATACAATTCAATAATCAAGTGATTACAATTTCACAAGCACTATCCTTCCGTTCTACCCTGTAACAGCCTAGTACATCACTTGATATGTAGTGTGAGATAGCTTTCAAACTGTCCTTGTATTCTACTCATCTGTGTATTCTATCCTATTCCTCCAATTTCTTCTCCTCTTCCTCTGGACTTGCTTCAGATTCGTTCTCCTCTCGACTGCTCTATACTGTTCCTCCTTCTCACTTTCTCCACGTCGACTCCTTTTCGTCGTCCTCCTCCTCGATTATCTCCTGTCTACTTTGTCGACTCCGACTGTTCTGCCAGTCTTCTCCTATTGGAGACTCGGGACTAAACTGAACCGGAAGTTCTGTCCCCCGAAATAAACTTCCTATATGAAATTTTGTTTCCAAATAATTTCCTCTCTACGTTTTACCGGCATATTAAGAGTGGCTTCCTCGGAGTATGTGGCTTCGGCAATCTTCCTAGGCAAGAAGGGCGTTAACGCTACTCCCAGTGTCATACAAGATGGTTGCACCTTCTCCGTTGACAGTTGCAGGCACGAGGTTTGCTGGTTTACAGCTTGCTTTATGATCGCACTCCTTTCTAGCGACTGTATTCACTTGGGACTTCCTGCCATTGGGACCGTCTGTTTCAAGTTGTCCCGGGCGCTTCCAGCTGTAGCAAGTCGGCAGCCATCGCCGTCCTGCAAGGCCCGTTTCTTGTGAATGAGGTCTGTCCTATGATACCCTGTCTCGACTGACTAAACAATTGACAGCTATTTTAAGTTCCTAATCCAATACCTACGTGTTGATAACAACTAACTTCGCTTAGGTAAAATATTTTGGCCGAATTTTGCATCACAATTACTACAAGTAGCTTAAATCTACAAAGCATGCACATATCAAAATATAACATTCACAAGGTGAAAAATCTTAAAAATTAAAAATAAACATTATGGAAAATTTCTCACAACTGTTCACTAATGCTTCCTAGCAAATAGCACTTTAGGTCGTAAAGATAACTGTTATGAATAAATCTGATCCCGGAAGAATCACCCACTGTGGCGTGACAGGTGTTGTTATGCCGCCACTTGAAACTGGAACATCCAGGTCTAAATGGATGATAATGTTCGAAAAAACGTAAATTAGGAGCTACATTTAGACAATCACCTAACATTTGAAATTGTTTGGAGGATATGCGGCATGTAATTGTTCATCATTGAAATTAACATGTTGTTGTAAAAGGTTTTAGATTGTTTATTTCCGGGAATGCTTGAAAGTGTTTCATATAGGAGTGTCACTAGTTCTCCATAGTATATGCTTGATAGTGGTTTGACGCAATGTTGTGATGACTAGAATATATCGCTGTACACCATGACCGGAGTTCACTCATTCTCTCAAAACTTGTCCATCTGACTAAGATTCTGTGTGTGTGTGTGTGTGTGTGTGTGTGAGAGAGAGAGAGAGAGAGAGAGAGAGAGAGAGAGACAGAGACAGAGAGAGACAGAGACAGAGAGAGAAGTTATGTACTGTTTCAAAAATGATGCAGTCGGAATCTTTTCGCTCTTCAAGAAACATTAAGGAATTTTACATATTTGTGAAGGTTTGGTGTTTAATATAAATATTTGATGAGTTCATATCTGCTTTTCTTTTAATAATGTTTAATTCTATGTTTCTTAATTTCATCTTTTTATTTCGTAAAGTTCTAGTTTTGGTCTCTATTGGTGGGTGTTATGTTTGCTCTACAAAAGTAACTAGCATCTGAGGCACAACTTAATTAGAAGTCAATAGATGGCAAATATGGTATAAACTTGTTTCATTATTACATATTCTCACGTTTAAAATGATATGTGTAGAAAAAGATTGCCCTTTGCTGATCAAACAAGTCCGATGTCAAAACACAAAACCGTATTTTTTGTGTAATTGTCCAGGTTTTGAGAAACATTCGTAATATTCGTCCAGTAAACCAAATGTGTCCAAAGTGTTATTTACTCTCTTAAAGAATAATTTAAAGTTTTCATCACAAATTATTTTTGGCAGGTGTAACATTATGGTTGGATAAAAATATTGGATATATACAGAGATCTTAAATACAACGAAAAAATTCAAAATAAAACCATCTTTGTCACTTGAACTTCACTTAATAAAGGTTTAAAACACGTCAGAGATAAAACTTTAGAAAACGTAACTTACTAGGGCAAGGAACTTTAATGAATATTCAAAAATGATATCGTTTTATCAGCTTAAAAATAGACACCATTGGTATAAGACCCAGTCTATCGAAGAATCCTTTGAAAAACGTATTTCCCAAAACATCGTTGGTCCCGAACTTTTGTCCGCTCACTGCGGCTCGGCCAATACCGTATTTGAAGACAACGTCACCAAAGACTGTATCATCAGGATTACACGAAATCCGACATGTTTCTACGGTTCCCTTGAACATATACAGATAAGGTGTACAACATCATGACAAAAATAATCTATATTATGATAATGCATCAAGAAATTACTATAGGTACCGTATATATGGTCAAACCCAGTACCAGATAACTTGAGGTAATCGGATGCTCACTGAAGACACTTTGCGAGTGTAGCAGTGGGTGCACCGCTCTAAGTATTTTGAAATATTTAAGGCTACAATAGGTTTAATAAAAACCTCAGATAACACTAAACGTGACAACAAAACTCGTCTACATTTTCTTTCAGATACAACACATACATATTTTACCACACGATTCCTTGAGAAAATTGATTAATCGAGTATATTGTAACTAGATAACCGGGATGGCAGTGACAGATGCTTTATCTGCTCGGGAAATGCTTCCTTGCAGGTTGGCCTTGGTTAGTCAAAGGCTAATGGAGTAAAGTTTATAGAATATCCGGAGTGGAGACCCTAAGGTAGTTGGATGATGTACTACATCCCCTTCTGGAAACTCCTTGGTCTGGAGAGGGATGGGCTCCGCCAGACGACCTTTCCCAAGATACACTGAAAATGCTGAAAGAATCTGAAATTATTATACCGGATCGGTCCTCGCCCGTGTCAACAAGGACTGCCCCTGCCGTTGTCCACCAGGACAGAGGTGACAGGTGTGCTACTGGGACTTTGCATACAATCAGAGCAAGAGACAGAATCGCCATCACCACCTGGAACATTAGAACTCTGGCGCAAATTGGAAGACTCCAAGTGTTGATACATGAGATGGAATACTACACAAGGCACATTCTGGGACTCTGTGAAGTCAGATTGGAAGAACTAGGAGAACACCAAAATGACGATGGGCATATATTCTACTATAGTGGAAAGTTGGACAAGTCCATAAACGGAGTAGGCTTCCTTGTAAACCAAGCCATCAAGGGATATGTGCTTGAATGTCACACCATATCTAGCAGAGTCATCTTTAATCGTCTGAAAGCATCTCCCTTCAACAGCACAACTTCTGATTATAATGAGGAAGAAATAAAGGAGTTGTACAACAAACTCCAGGGTGTTATAAACATGGTAGTCATCAAAGGATCCTGGAATACCAAAGTTGGCAAAGATGCTCCAAAAGACAATGATGGTCATTGTGGACCTTATTGCAATGAGTTTACCAATGAAAGAGGGAGACGGCTGCTCTGGTTATCAATCTACAACAACTTGGTACTAGTCAACACCCTGTCCCAACATAAAGATTGACGATGCTGGACACAGCACGCACCAAATGGAACCCATCATAACCAGATCGATTACATACTGGTTCATAATCGTTACCGATCTGGCATCAATAGAGCAATCTCAAGAACATTCCCAGGTGCTGATGTTGGGAGTGATCATGACCTCGTCATTATGAACTTCCGAGTGAGGCTGAGGAACATTAACAAGCCAAAGAGAAAGCTGAAATGTTAAGACCATGTTACTAGAGCCAACAGCATGGACAGTCTCCAGAGTGGCAGAATGCAAGCTAGACAGAGAAAAACGTGAACTGACACCATCACAGAATGGAACAGATAAAGATTTGCAAAGACACAGGCATTGACTGCTGCTCGAGTTATTAGGCTACAACAACTTGGTATTAGTCAACAACCTGTGCCAACATATAGCTTCACGATGCTGGACATGGCACGCACCAAACGGAACCCATCATAACCAGATCGACGACATACTGATTCCAAACCGTTACCGATCTGGCATCTAAAGAGCAAAACCAAGAACATTCCCAGGTCCTAATGTTGGGAAAGATAACGACCTCGTTATTATGAACTTCCGATTGAGGCTGAAGAAAATTAACAAGCCAAAGAAAATCTGACTCCAATTCACCTTTGAACAACTGAGGGACCATAACATCTGCAAGTCATTGCAAGCCACAATTGTAGGAACATTTGCTCCACTCCTTGTGATTAATATTGATGTGAAAGTGATGACAGACACTTTCTTGACAATAGCTGCCAAGGACATCATTGGCATCCATCGCCTAAAGGAAAATATCTTGGTTACAGAAGAGATTCTGAATCTGTTTGATGCCCGACGAAATAATTGCCGACGAACAGACAGGGTTCCGGAGTGGAAGGAACACAACAGAATAAATATTCGATCTTAGGGTTTTGTGCGAAAAGTACTAGCAACATCAGCAAGATATCTGTCATGTGTTCATATATTTCAAAAATGCTTTTGACATAGTGTGGCGTGATGAGTTGTGGGTCACAATGAAGAAGGACAACATGGGTCAAATGTTGACCAATACCATCAAGCATCTGTACGCCAAGGCTTTCAGTGCAGTAATTGCTCAAGGTTTTATGGGGGACTGGTTCACGACAACAGTTGGAGTACGTCAAGGCTGT
Organism: Unio pictorum; assembly: GCA_030141615.1. Lineage (NCBI taxonomy): Eukaryota > Metazoa > Mollusca > Bivalvia > Unionida > Unionidae > Unio > Unio pictorum. The sequence continues at coordinate 735,136 of JARLTB010000256.1, read as the reverse complement.
CTCCTGTCACCCACGCTTTTCAACATCTACTGAGAGCGGATCATGATCGAAGCCATGGACAGTTAACATTGTAGGCGTAACATCACCAACCTACACTTTGCAGATGACATTGATGGGCTGGCAGGAAGTGAAGATGAGCTTGCCACCTTAGTGAAGAACCTGGATGAAACATCATCCAGATTGGACATGGAGATAAGCGTCGAGAGGATAAAGCTGATTACACATAGTGGCAAACAAATCTCAGCCAAGATTAAAATCAGAGGACATGAACTGGAAACAATGAGCCAGTTCAAATATCTTGGAACCATAATCATCGAAGATGGATCTAGAGCAGAAATTGTGTCACGAGCAGCACAAACAACGGAAGCTATGTCAAAGCTAAGACCCATTTGGAGAGGCAAGAAACTATAATCAGACTATTAGGAGCACTAGTCATCTCAATATATTTGTATTCAGATGCGGCCAGGACCCTGACAGCACAATTACAATGAAGAATCAGGCACTTGAAATGAGATGCTTCAGAACAATCATCGGCACCTCATGGACCATATCACAAATGAAGAAGTGTGTAACACTATCATACACAAAGTAGGCCATTATGAAGATCTCCTCACCACTGTCAAAAAGAGAAAGCTGAAATGGTATGGCCATGTTACTAGAACCAATGGTCTATCCACAACAGTAATACAGGGCAGCCTCCAGGGTGGCAAAATGAGAGGTAGACAGAGACAAAAGTGGACTGACAACATCACAGATTGGGGCAGAAAAAGTTCTGCGTAGACACAGGCAATGACAGATGCTCGGGGCATGTGGAATGAACTGGTCAGGTTGTTCAGCAGCACAGTGCCTCAACGACTACACTAGGTCAAGAGACTGATCCTGATAATGATGAACCGGGATGGATTTCCAATTTATAACAGAACATTTACGATGGCGATACAGATACAATGTTTAATGATGAATGACTTGAAAAAGAAATGAATTTTTGATAAATACCTGCGTATACATAAAAAATGTTGTGTCACTTAACTTCACCGCATGAACTTAATAATGAAAATACAAATAAATGACCTTACACAGCACAATGTCAAGGGGTAAATGGTTCATAGTTATTTGATACCAAATGAATTATGTTGTTTTACTCAAATAGTAAAAGTAGGTATTTACTCATATAGCAAAACTTTATTCAATCAATTAATGAAAAGAATTTTTGTTACTCAAACATAAACGATGATGAAAACAAACGGGACGAATGTACAAAATATAGTTTCAGTTCCAAAAACACTCTGGGTATTACAAACTTCACAACATTAGCACAATGCTACAAGATTACGTTTATGGTGTTACACACAATGTCACCAACACAATTGGTTACCAATCACACTGGACAATCAAGATGTCTGTATTACAGGTTGGTCAATCAAACAATCAGTGCCCAAACAGTACTGTCTTGCAAAGCACGTGCCAGCTACATAGAATATACACAAAACCAAAGTTATACTAAAATGTTATAACGTACACACACGAAATTAATACATAACTCCCATACCTCTACAGCTGAAGATGTGCAAGTCCTTAAATAAGTTGTTGGTTTACATCTCTCATTTGTCCTTAACACAAAGCTGGTTTGAAGTATAGAGATGACACCCTGCTTTTTCCAAATATGTGTGTTTTGCATTGTTTCCTTGCCCACCCATGATAGATGTGTGTTGTTGGTGTACAATACATAATCGTTCTACATACGTAGTTTTGTCAGGGTTGATCATGGTTCTGTTCTATCAATGATTTAGTTATATTTGTTGGATCCTGGTCTGTACGTATGCCTCATAGATCTCATAAACTCCTCAAAACAAGTTTCCATGGGGAATCATTCGAGAAGCTGGACTGCAATACCCTTGACTAACATTTCGTTGGAGTATCTGGTTGGAGGTCTCTTTTCTCACATGCACTCAACAAAACCAATCATAATATGGTTATCTGTGGACATAGTCCTCGTGGATAATTCTCTTAGAGCTCCGTTGACATTTTTCTTTTCTATACCCTGAAGGATTGAACTTGGATTCGTACTCCCCTACCCTTGTCACCGATAAGGGATCGGTTTTCCGCTCCCTGTTAAGGTTTGTTTATTTTTAGTGACTTTTGCCAAAGTCGGTTTTTTTTTCTTCTGTTACGTGGTGCGTTTACATAGTTGAATTTAGTCCCTGTTTTGTGATAGGACTGGCACTATCTAGATCTTGGTGTGGGTTAAGGTCTATCTATAATATGTTTAAAATGGGAAAGTAGTTTTGTAGTGTAGTAAATATATAAATTACAATTAATTTTGAGATCAACATAAGGTGGTTTTAGCAGTTTTTAAAGAAAAAACGTTTAGATAGTAATAAATAATTAATGTGTTGAATAGCATGTGTATTTGCTTGGTGTTTGCTTGTCTGCAATTAGATTATTAGAAATGTGGACAATATAAACACAGAGTGAGTTAAAAGGAAACAGGCATATTACTGTATTTCTGATTTCATGAAATTTGTTTTCTTTTGGTTCCTTTTCTGTTTCGTTGTTAAATTGTGCAAGTTAGTTTTTGTGGGTTATGATGTAGTCTCTCTGAACTAAAGTATTTTGGTGTTATAATTCCTATTGCAGAAACCTTTCGTCTTTACTTCGTTTTGCTTGTTTTTTCCAGATAGAAAAAGTTCTGTCCTGGTTGTATCACTTCTGTCTATTTCTACCTCCGTTATGTCACATTCCATGGGTTTACTAATCGTTTTATTGGTTAGGCTCGGTGTGTTATGGGTAATACTTCATAAGAAGTACCTTATTTAAAGTTTTGTTAAAATATTGTATCCATAGTCCTGAATCGAAGTCCGTATCTGCTCCTGATCGGTTGCCGTTACGTAGTATCATTTGCTTTATGTTATGCTTCATCGGTTTTATTTCTTTAGAAATTCGAAGTCAAGAGTTCCATTATCCTTGATCGAGGTCCTTGTTTGTTGCATTGTGATGTATTGTGCAGGTCTTTTATTGCACTGCTCAATGACAGGACATTCCGTAATGTGTTGATTTAGTCCTACGGTGGGGATAGTTATACACCGACGATTCCACAGTAAACCGTCAGCGCGCTGGAAGTATTCGGTTCTTCTTGTCGAAAGCACAACCATTCGTAAGTAGAATGGACCGAACTCACGTTCTCGAAATCTTTGTACAATATGCATAAATCAACCTCGGGTATTGTTGCACACAAGAAACGAAGCCTATATAATACCATGAAAAATATATAATGTTTTCCTGTATTTAATTTACCAGACCTTTTAATAAAGTTAAAATGGATAATATCAAATGTGTTTGACATTTTATTTACCAAATTGTGAAATTACAAAACGAAAGTACAAGACGGATAAATGAAAGCGAATATAAAAACATAACAACTGACAGGGACGCGTATTCAACAGGCACACACATATGTATCATTATTGCCGATTTAGTTTGAACATAAATTGTCCTGAATGGGTTGTTTAAAAAAGAAAGCTTGTATCAATGCTTAACTTTAAGAAAACAACGTGTCCGTATTCTCCTTACCTGGTAACTTGGATCATTCACACCGAGTAATCAGTCATTGCTACCATAAATACACAATGTAGATAAATAGAGTAAACTATTATATATATATATATATATATATATATATATATATATATATATATATATATATATATATATATATATATATACCGCCTCCATATATATATTGTGAAAGGAAATGGAAAGTGGATATCTGCAATATGTATATAATATTTTAGCCATCTCACACCACCTCAGTTAAACTAAGCAATAGACATACATGTTAATGAGTTATGCATATTTCAACTTTGAGGTTTACCAAGCCGGAGTGCATTCAAATAACTATATCACGGGAGTACGATTTTGCATGCGTTTCATGCTTGTACAAGTGGAAAATCAACAGATAATCCAACTATCAATGCATACTCTTGTTATTAGTAGCTGGTAAACTCCTTGCCATAATTATGTTAAATTGTCACATGCATCACAGCAATCAGAAGCTCCTGCCAGACAATCATTGTGGATTCAGCTAAGGAACAAGGGCCATATACATGTTTTTGGAGCATGTCAGCTCCTGGTGAAAGAAGCAAGGAAGACATTAGTCTAAATGGCAAGAGTCCTCGATACAGTCAGTCATGGGGGCCTTTGAAAGGTCATCGTACAATTTGGTTGCCCAGAGAAATTCGTCGCGATGGTTCCGCAATTCTATGATGGCATTCTGTTTCGTGTAGTGGATAACGACAAGTAATGTGAACAATTTAGCTTCACAAATGAAGTCAAGTAAATCTGTATATTGGCCTATCCCTTTTTTAGTATGTTGTCCTCTACGATGACATCCTGACTATGACACTGGGATTGACATCAAATACTGACGACAGTGTCATCAATGTGAGAAAACGACAGGCGAGGACGGAGTTACCGGAGCTACTATTCGTGATCTCCTTGATGCTGACTTGTGTTCCCCGAATGCAAAACCCGAGTCTGGACCAATTGTCTGCAGTTGATGATAATTTAAGTTTTACTAACTGTATCATTAACATATTGACAATTCACCAACCAGCAGCAGAAAATCCTTACGTAGAGTCTTCCGACACAATAAATGGCTAAACTCTTGTAATGAGTGACAAAACAGTATAACATCTATAGTTATCGCAGAAACAGAAGAATGTGCATGTTATTTAAGCACACAGATATGGCATTTGCGAAGCTATATTCGAGACCACGGTTATTTAATATATAGCAAGACAGATAACCATGGCGTACCGATTAGACTCTGAATTACAAATAGTCAACAAGTATAACATTGTTCAAGCATTGTTCATCATTATCTGATTTCGCTACGACAACTATCCTGACATTACAGTACTTGCTTAAACATATCCAAATGAAGACTTGAAAACGGTATCGAACAAAGATTTCGAAATATGTTTAACTTAAACTGATTAATATTTGGTAATAAAAAGTATGTGGCTACATGCTGATGAAGACCACTGTGTATCAGCATGGTTCTGAGGTAAAATTTATCAGTAATAAATGAGTTATCTGTGGATCATTCGGTACCTTTCCAGTCGCAACGGATTTGAATCATTCTTCAGATATAGTGCTCTCAAGTGCTTTGCACGCTTTGCAAATTAGTAGGAGGTTCAAGTTAGTTTACTGTGTTGTGCATCTGATAAGCATTCCGTTCAGCGGCATTAACTTCTTCATTGTGCCTTCATTGGCTTGTTTCGGAAACAAAATTATAACCAGATGTACTCATTATCTCTTAAAATTGCTAAGCAAATTGTCCTGAAGTATACGTTTGCTCTTTAAATCAAATAATTGGACAACAATTTTGTCTGGTACCAACCTATGTGTTATAAAGTAGCCTATTGCGAACAAGTTTGACAAGACCTTAAAAGAATGGACGTACCACATATATTGTTTAACTGTAAACCAATTGTAAATCACGCTAGCTTTCCTAACACATTATTAAGCAACTGTAAGAGCAAACTTAAAATTGTACGTCCGTTTGCGAATGGTTTTCATTACCCTTCAGTCCACATTTGTTTCCTGCTGTCCAGTACAAATGGTGAAGGAAGAACCCGAAAATGCACAGGTATAAACCACCGCCCTACGTGAATCTACGGGCAAGCTGTCTAACTTACGTTAGCCTATCGCAAGACTCGAACCCACGCAGACAGAGGTGAGATGGCATCGTTCTATAAGGCGAACGCCTTTGACCATTCGGTCACTCGGGACCATCACATAAGTTTGAACTAATCAAATTATTTTATAAGCTTTTTTATATCTTCCCAAACCATGCTGCTTCCTAAAGGAGCAACGATGGTATTTAGTATTTTGTTTCTTCTTTTCATTTGTTGATTGTCAGTACCCCCAATAGATGAATGTTATCAGCTGCATATATCGGAGCAGAACAATATCGAATAGCACGATAATAAGATATAAACTAGAGCAGTGAATATTGTTGCGACTCTAAGTCTTACATAATGCAATGGAAAGAAAAGAAACCAAGAAGTTTAGTAAAATGAACAATTTATTTCTCTCAATTACATAGTGAAAATGTTTAATTGGATGAAACTATTTGTGTTGAAGAATAAAAGTAAAGGGACATGTTATTTTGTTGTTGATTACGTACATCAAAGATAACATAAAAGCGAACTGAAGTGTTCATTTTGTTGATTAATATCATCAAGGATAACATAAAAGTGAGTGGAAGTCTTCATTTTGTTGATTAATATCATCAAGAATAACATAAAAGTAAGCGGAAGTGTTCATTTTGTTAATATCATCAAGGATCACATAAAAGTGAGCGGACTGAAGTGTTCATTTTGCTGATTAGTAACGTCAAGGATAACATATAAGCGAACGGAAGTGTTCATTTTGTTGGATGAGTACTAACGTCAAGGATAACATAAAAGTGAAAGGAAGTGTTAATTTTGTTGATTACTATCATCAAGGATAACATAAAAGTGAAAGGAAGTGTTAATTTTGTTGATTACTATCATCAAGGATAACACAAAAGCGAAGAGAAGTGCTCATTTAGTTGAATATTAAGATCAAGGATGATGGCATGCATGGCTTTAGAAATATGCTTTTTTTACAGAATACAGATAATGATGACAACATCAAAAAATAATATCTTCTGTCCTGGTTAAAATAACACCAATCACCAGTCAATAGACATTATCACCAATCCCATCTCAGTAGACCTGACAAGGGTTGCAGCAATCAAAAACTGAAATAGATCGAAGGTACCGATTAATCTACATGCTTGCGTGATGACGGATATATTTTTGACACTAAAAACAAAATGAACGAAACAGATTTTGATACTCAAAACCATATTTTAATAGGGATACCATCCAATTTTTATGTGTCAATATTTAAAATTAGGTAAATAATGTTAGGCAATCCACATCCTTATGTACTGCAAAGCATAAGCGAGATGGTATAAGCAAATTAGAAAATATCCTGTGGACAACGTGTGTCAATGGTGAAGTTCGGAATCGGGTAAAATTATCGTGAAGTTATAGTAAACAGAAGAAGCTTAATACAAAACTAGCAGTATCAAACAGAATGAAAACTTAATAGGATAATAGGAATAATGATTTAAATAATAATTAGCTTTAATGATGTGACAGATGTGGACAAGTGATACAGCTGTCAATGAAGGGATTAAGACATGCCTCGTGCGTCTATACAGAAAATAGACCCATAAATAAAGCCGGTAAAAAAAACAAATAGAAAAAATTTGAAATATGTGATAAGGCGACTACAATGTTTGCAATATTCTGCAAAGGTCATAAATAACCTAACAGAAGCATTTAAAACTATGAAGTGGAAAAATAATTGAAATGTCAGGTACGACCACATAAACTATAAAATAAAATACGTAATAATAATTAGAAGAATATTAATATTGATAAAATCTTGCAGTAATTTGAATTTTATTTACGTAATGAATAGCGCGTTTCGGACAATTATAATCATCGATAGATATTTCTGGGAAATTCCAAAGTGCAGTGTATGCTAATCAATCCACGCCGATGTGCCTTGTTCTTTATTTTTATGTTAACCGTCACAGTATGTGATATTGAATTCATGGTAGTGTGAGTCATCCAAGCAATAGTGATTTTTAACTTTCAGTTTGTAAAAATGAGTAATTAGTGTTTCATAATTTCCAATTGGTGTTACTGAGTAGTTATGTTAGGGAAACCGAATTACTTTCAATGACACTGGGTTACTTTTAATGACACTGACCTACATTCAATGACACTGGGCTACTTTTAATGGTACTGGGCTACATTTAATGAACTGGGCTTCTTTCAATGACACTGACCTACATTCAATGACACTGGGCTACTTTTAATGACACTGGGCTACATTCAATGACACTGGGCTACTTTTAATGACACTGGCCCACATTCAATAACGCTGGGCTGCATTTAATGATGCTGGACTACTTTTAATGACAGTGGGTTCATTTTAACGATACTGGTCTTTCAATGACACTGACTTACATTCAATGACACTGGGCTACATGTAATGACAATGGGTTGCATGTAATGACAATGGGCTACTTTTAATGACAATGGGCTATTTTTAATGACACTAGGCTCCCCGATTCATAACAGAATATCATGACTATAATGTAACCTAATTTCTATTACTCATCAAAGGACATACGGAATCACCACAGAACAGGTATAAATAAAATATTCCTGCGAGAAAGATGAGCTTAATACAAAACAAAGCTGTAAATATATGTATGTGTGTGCGTGTGTGTGTTACAAAGAACTATGCAAGGACGATTAAATGAAACGAACCAAAAATTAAAAGACGGAGATAAATAAGACATTCATCAACTGTGCAAACAGTTATTCCATCAATAAGAAACAATTGACCATCAAGCGTCCAAATTATAATCAAGGGCAGCAGATAGTTTTATTATTCGACGTATTTACTTGAGACTGCATAATTGTTGTGACTAGTACTAATCATTTAGATTGCCTTCGTAGTAAGAAATTTAACGAGATTCTTTTGGAATCGAGTAAAGCGCAGAACTATTGCTGTGATGTATTTGCGATTTATAAAGGCTTGTCAAACATCTTAACTCATTCATCATAAAAATTGAATTTGCTCTTTTCTCTAGCCGTAATAAAGTAATTGCTTTCTCCACTGCTTTCAATTGCATTCGTAAATTAATAGAAATGTTGCCACCTATTTTATTCCGACTGGGACTGCTCTTAATTTTCATGCAATTTCCCCCACGTAAAACCTATTAATCATCCCAAATTCATCAAACAGTACAAATTTAAACATGGTTTTCCTTACATATACGTTTAGTTAATGACAGTGTGTGTGTGTGTGTGTGTGTGTGTGTGTGTGTGTGTGTGTGTGTGTGTGTGTGTGTGTGTGTGTGATGGTGTGTGTAACACGGAGTACCAACGATAATGTTTCTTCTATACTTCATCTTGCATAGAGTATGGAGTCTTAAGCGAAAGGACAACTGATGACATGCACAGCCCCCGCAGAATTATTTCGGACTTGTGATTAACAATGTAGTGGTCAGCTATTCACTGTTACGGATGTAGATCATAACTCTTTTAGATGTTAAATCCGGTAGAGGAGAGTCGGGGTGTCACTCGCTCTCCTTACTTGTTCCTATGAGCGAGCGCGAGTAATGACAGGTGTTTTTTCTTAAATGGGAGGAGCTCAGGATACAAATATTAAACCTATCAAACATCGTATTTTGCTGAGCATTCCGGTTGATTTTTTACAGAACAGTGAGCTTTTGACAACATGTCATTTAAAAGAATGTTGTATTTTGAACATCAATTAGTCTGCAATTTATAGACGAATCCTAAAGAAATAAGTAATATATTATCGACCACAAATTGATTACAAATCTATACCAGGTGTAAGAGATTTAATTTCCCAATTTGCCCACACTGGCTTAAAAGTATCGACAATTGAAGGAATTCACTGTTTTAATATTTTGACGAATTCGGTTATAATTCACGAAAGAAAATATCCTAAAAAATTGACCCGGTTTATAAGAACGTTTTCCACGTGACATATTAAAATGAAACAAAAGAGCAAAATTAGTGAAATATCAGTATTCAAAACTAAACAGCCACTTTAAAATTATAAATACACAATGCTCGTACATTAAAAATGGACTGATCATTTCTCAAACTTGAGATATAACATTTTCATGGGACAATATGTTTGACAATATTTGTCGTCTTGTAGTTTCACTGTTATGACCACAAAAAATTAAGGCAACGTTTTCTCAGCAACTCGTACGACCGTAAATAGAGCAATACACGTCACTATTTGTACGTATGTAACATTTGATTCGACATATGTAAATCAATCAACTAAACAGAAGCAATAATGTTCTTATCTTATGACGTGGAAAGTGAGTCTCCTAAGTGAGCTTTTTTCAAACAATCAAAAGTTACAGCATATGTTCAGGATAATTACATTTCGTGAAATAAAAGACCTCCGGAACTAATTCTTACCTTTTTATGAACTTATAAATGTATTTTAGTTTCAAGAGATCCTTTAGTAATATTAAAATTAGTTTAAATTAAAGAATGGTCATTAAATGGTCGTGCATAACTGTTGCTATTTAGAAAATCGTCATTATGGTACACTGTATTGCTACAGTCTGTTTTCATTTCCTTTAAGTTATTTTCTACTGTTATGTAGTTTAGTTCATATCGCTATAGTAAAGTGATAACATACAAAATGTCACCGGCCAATAGAAAGTGATCACTACTAATGTTTAGGAAGTGTCGATGTTGACCTAGCTTTAGAGACCCATCTGATGCATCGCATCGTTGTTTTGTGTTTTTATGGGTTTTGTAATCTACATCGCCTTTTCTGTGTAAATAAAGAAAAATAGAAATGAAAACAAGAGATAAAGAGGCGAGGAAATGAAAAAAGTCAACCAATAAACAAATCAAAATTTTGATCATGCGACGTCGTCCATATGGCATTGGAACTGAATCGAAGATATTGCTTGAAGTTGATACAGATATCACTATGACTGGGAAAGTATCCTTTTTAGTTTTCGTTACTGTTCGTTCCTAAATGTTTTATTAGCCCTATCTGCAAATGAATGTATATGAACCATTCGCATCGAATTTAATCAATATTCTGTTAAACATAAACTAAATAGTCAGTAAAACAAAGACTAAATATTCATTTAAACACATACCAAATAAGCAGTAAAACAAAGACTAAATATTCATTTAAACACATACCAAATAAGCAATAAAATAAAGACTAAATATTCATTTAAACACATACAAAATAAGCAATAAAACAAAGACTAAATAGTCAGTAAAACACATACTAAATAGTCAGTTGAAAGGTTAACAACAGACGTAATATTCAAGAAAACACAGAATAAATATTCAATACAATTCTGACTAAATAACCAATAAACATTAACTAAATATTCAGTGCAACACAAACTAAATATTCAGTACAACACAGAGTAAATATTCAGTACAACACTGACTAAATATTCAGTAAATCAGTGACTAACATATCTAGTAAAACACTGACTATATATCCAGTAAAACACGGACTATATATTCTAAACCACTGACTAAATACTCAATAAAACACTGACTAAATAGTCAGTAAAACACTGACCAAATATTCAGTACAACACAGACTAAATATCAGTAAATTACTGTATAAATACCCAGTAAAACACAGACTAAATATTCACAAAAATACAGATTAAATATCAAGTAACACACTGACTAAATTTTCATTAAAACACAGACTTATTACTCAGTAAGACACAGCCTAAATATTAAGTAAAACACTGTCTAAATGTCAGTAAATTATTGTCTAAATATCCAGTAAAAAACAAACTAAATATTCAGTAAAACACAGACTAAATATTCAGTAAAACACTGACTAAATATCCAGTAAAACACAGACTAAATATCAAATAAAACACAGACTAAACTTCAGTAAAACACAGACTAAAATTTAGTAAAACACAGACTTATTACTCAGTAAGACACAGACTAAATATCCAATAAAACTCTGACTAAATATTCCGTATAACACAGACTAAATATCAGTAAAACACTGACTAAATATTGAATAAAACTCTTACTAAATATCCAGTAACACACTGACTAAATATTCAATAACACTCTGACTAAATATCAGTAAAACTCTGACTAAATATACAGTAAACCACTGACTAAATATTCAGTAGAACACAGAAAAAATATTCAGTTAAACAAGGACCAAATAGTCAGTAAAAGACAGAATAAATAGCAAGTGAGAAACAGCCTTAATATTCAAAAGAACACAGTAAATATTCAGCACAACACAACTACATATTCAGGAAAACACAGACTAAATCAACCGTAAAACACAGAATTAATATTCAGTAAACCACGGACTTAATAGACAGCAAAAGAGACTTAATAACAGTCGACCATATACTAAATATTAAGTAAACCACATACTTAAAATTCAGACAAACAGACTAAATATTCAGCAACATTCTGTCAAACACAGGCTATATTGTTGAGGCGGTGTTTCGTGTTCAGCATCTGCTTGGTCTCGTCGCAGTTCTCATCAAACCAATCTTTTTGCTTTCTGTTTGGGGGTCCTAGTATTTCCAAAACTGTGCTGTAGACAGGCTCTCTGAATGCCACCCGGTTGCTCTCCACATTCTGATTCAAACAGGAACTAAATATACAGTAAAACAAATAATTATGTTTATGTACAGAACCCATTACCAATTTTGCATGCTTTAATTGAAGTAACCATATCATTTGGAATAATATAGAACTGCCATGCTTCCACAATCACCATCTTATCGGTTGTGAAATAGAGTATTGTCAAAGCCCTACTGTAACCACGTATAAACTCATATATATATATAATTATCGTTTCTGAGTATGAGATAGACCTGATTAAAATCGATATATATATATATATATATATATATATATATATATATATATATATATATATATATATATATATATATATATATATATAATAACGGGTTGTGTCCTAGTGATCTTTGGAATTCGCGGTCAACTCATCTAAGTGGCTATCAGAGATAAAGTGGGGTTTTTTTGTTAGAGAAGTCTTATATATAAAATGATATTATAACTGGTCATTTTGAAGGTGAAAAAAACATTACCCCCTATTTATGCGCGTTAGGTCTCCGTTATGCGGAAGATCTCGATTTTAATCCGATTGGTACAAATCCAGTCAGTGTGTACGCAGTCACGTTGATACGGGAATCGTGTTTTACTCGTAGTTGGATTTTGATCCCTAATTATCCCCCTGTTGCTAGTAGAAAAAATATATTAAGCATCGTATTGGTCTGGAAGTGTTCGTGTAAAAACTCCATGCAGCTCTTTCTGTATTCATGAATATATAGACTCAACACTAATGTACATTGACCAAGCTGTATTATTCACATTCTTGAACACTCTTTTTCCATGCATATTCTTGAACACGCTTTGTCATGCACATTCTATGCTATGTTAGAAGGTTTAGAATATAAAAAATGCTAAACTAAATGTATTCGTATTCGAACTGTGCTTTCTTTTTTTATAAACCAAGTTCCTTTTATCTCTGCAAAGGTAACTATTTTGTTCTCAGTATTTAAATTAAAGCATGTGACATAGTGACTCAGACCTAATAATTATATGTAGGCCAATTTCGTTTTCCAAAAGAAATTTTACTGCGCATATTTTGTTGCCGAAACTCTTGATTTATAGCCGATTAATTTTACCGGATGACACACTGGTTTAGCGTCTTCCACGACAAGGGATGCTTGGGTCATTCACAGTATACTAGACTGATTATTCTATAATTACCCTTAATCGCAGAAATGGTATTTCTGGAGTAATATATGACCAACAAATATCGATACCGACTAAATTAAGAGATTGTATACGGATAATTAATAAAGTGCGCATTGGAATGGCAAATAATCTTTAAGTCAACACATTTTTAAAAGATTATCCCATACATTACATCATTTCAGAAATATCGTTTGATTTTCTATTGTTTTGTTAACCTTAATGAAAAGTATAATGAAGTTAAGCATCATTGTGACATAAACTTCACATAAAGTAAGTAACAGATACTATACACAAACGTAATGAATGATATAATGAATTTAAGCACCACTGTGATATATATTTCGCATAACGTAATATATAACATACACATTTGTTATCACATGAAACCGTTTGTCATCTTTTGTTACATTCACTGTATTTTAATGTATAATATTAAAAACATATCTGACGGTCGATAAATTTTACCTTTGACCTGCTGTATATACTCACGTATAAGACAAGTCCAACAAACTGTAATCTGCACAGACCAATATCTGTCCTCACATAATATGCCGATAGACCTGTTCGTGTGCAATTTGTAAGAAGTAAAAACAATTAGAACAAACAACACAGCTCCTAGTCTGCAGGTGCCTTATTATACGTCAGATCAGGATCTGTGTTGTTTTTAGTTTCATTAAACTTTATTAGCGAGTAAATATGGTATTAAGATTTTAGCGTGCTACTACATATAAGCAATTAAAAAACCTCGGTGGCATAATTACAAATAAACATGTGTCAGGAGGAAAAGGTTTTGGCTTTTGCATTTGTTCCTCGTTGACAAAAGGCAAGACACTCAAATCTAAAATGCCAATACTACGCAAAGAGTATGCTGAGATCATAGTATTTAAATAAATGGGTACAAATTGTTTAATCTAAATAAAACAATCGATATGAATAAAACAAGAAATAAGGATAAAAGCTTGAATCGAGAGCAACAAATCTCAAATCACTAAGATTTCGAGATCAAGCTGGGTGAAACGTAAAGTCGTAACATACAGTTTAACTATTTCGAGAAATAATCGCTGAAGAACAGGCAGGGTTCCGGAGTGGAAGAAGCACAACAGAACAAATATTCAAGCTTAGGGGTCTGTGAGAAAAGTACTCACAACATCAACTAGACAGCTGTCATGTGTTCATAGATTTCAAAAAGGCTTTTGACAGAGTGTGGCATGAGGCATTGGGGGCCACAATGAAGAAGTACAACATGGGTCAAAGTTGACCAACACCTTCAAGCAGCTGTATGCCAAGGCTACCAGTACAGTAACTGCTCAAGGTTATGTGGGGACTGGTTCAAGAAAACAGTTTGAGTACGGCAAGACTGTCTCCTCTCACCTACGCTTTCCAACATCTTCTTAGAGCACACCATGAGCGAAGCCCTGGAAAACCACTGTCGGACAGTGGGTAACATCACCAACCTCCGCTTTGCAGACGACATTGATGGGCTGGTAGGCAGTGAAGATCAGCTTGCCACCTTCGTGAAAAACCTGGATGAAACATCTTCCATATTTGATATGGAGATAAGTACCGAAAAGACAAAGCTGATGACAAATAGTGGCAAACAAATATCAACCATGATTAAAGTCAGAGAACAGGAACTGGAAACAGCGGACCAATTCAAATATATTGGTTCCATAATCATGGAAGATGGATCAAGATCGGAAATTATGTCGCGAGCAGCACAAACAACGGCAGCTATGTCAAAGCTAAGACCCATTTGGAGAGATAAGAATATCTGTCTGAAAACTAAAATCAGACTACTGAGAGCAATAGTCATCTCAATCCTTCTGTATTCATGTGAGGCCTGTACCCTGACAGCAGAATTACAACGAAAAATATAGGCACTTGAAATGAGATGCTACAGAACCATCCTTGGCATCTCTTACATGGAACACATCACAAATAAAGAAGTGCGTAACACCATCAGGCACAAAGTAGGCCATTATAAAGACCTCCTCACTACAGTCAAGACGAGAAAGTTAAAATGTTATGGTCATGTCACTAGAGACAACAGTCGATCCACAACAGTACTACAGGGTAGTGTCCAAGGTGGTAGAAGGAGAGGTAGACAGAGAAAACGTTTAGTGACAATATCACATAATGGACCAGGAAAAGTTTTGCGGAGGCACATGAGCGAGACAAGTGGAGTGAACTGGTCAGATGTTCAGCAGCACAGTGCCTCAACAACCACACTAGGTCAAGAGACTGATGATGATGATGATTTCGAGTAAACGAAACCAGTCGAAATTTGATCTACGTTGGTTAGAACTTAGGCAATCTGTAACATAATTTGTTGTAACTGTTAATTTACTAGTAATGCTTACTTTCGCTTACGCACATCAAATATTTAATATATTCCTTCTTCAAACCGTAGCTTAATCCATCTTGCCATCGTATTGATGCTGGTGCATATGTCAAAGCTCTTTATCAGTTGTTTATATGTTTATAGTAATTACATATAACATATAAATTGCATCTTGTTTAGGTTATTGTATTATATTATTTAATGCTTGCAATCAACAGTAGCAGAATAATGTAAGATCTATATATTATATATACTTAAGTGTGAACTATTCAAATTCACTGGCGAAATAATCTTGATATTTTTTACTTCCATATTTTCAAATGAGAAATCTCCTTATAATTCACATTGTTATATATTGAACGTGTTTTCTGCAGTTTGGTTGGATGTAAACGGTTGAGTAATGATGAACTGTAATTTTTTACACACCAATAAATTATACGGACTACTTTTGGTTACTTGTTTCCATGCCATTTGATGTGAAGTTGTATCTATACCAATCCATTTCATCCTAAAACTAACAACAAAAACCCACCCACTCACTCATGTGCTTTCCAATTAAAATTTACAAACCACAGATAAAAATTGACCATTATAACCTAAAACAATGTAATTGCACAGACCTTCTTACCCTACACTACTCATCCCTTTTGTCGACGAAGGCATGTGGTAGGTTTTATAAGCCAATCTTCGGAAATTATTGTATTTCACCACGACATGTTACAGCAGCGATTATTCAATGTCAGGGTCAGAGTCAAATAAGGGATCTTACTAAATATGCACACGATTTTGCTTTTAAAAGATCGAAATGCGTAGAAAGATTTTTTTTTAATTTAAAAAATAACATCGTTGCTATAACAAAATGTGCCATACGCAAGAGTAATTTTCGAATCTTGGATTAACCGCAAAAACCATTTTTTTAAATATATTAAACAAATGACTATATCACTATATCACTATATCACTATATCTTGGCTAGCTAAAATAGGGCTATGTATTCTGTTGCAGTTAAGAGGCTTAAGAATAAAAACTTTAACCTAAATAAACGTGAATGTTTTCTTAATTAAATATGTTGATCTGTTGTTAGAAAGTAAGTACATTGGAATGATGAGGATTAAATCATGTATTTATCGGTGTGTAAATTTTACCTAATAACTCACAAAGTTCGGACTTTATTTACTTTGTGAGTGATTAGGCAAAATGTACACATAGATAAATACCTAACCATGATTCATTTAATAAAATATTATTTTTACACGTGAAAATACAAGTTTTCCCATGAGAAGTTTTGATTGCATTCACGTTTACAACTAATACCAGCTACAATAAAACGAGCACTATATGACAGTGAACAAATAAATGGAAATTGTATTTCATTTCAGACATGGACATGTATGGGTTTATATTCTGTAGAATTTCGATCGTGTCTCTGTGCGGCCAGATTCAATTAGGTTCCTGACATTAATATTACATTGCTGTATCGGGCATGCCTTGTGGTCAGATATGATCAAATAATTTACAAACTGTCACAAGGCAACACATGATGTCATCACAATCCTACCTATCTCTTAAATCAATATATATATATATATATATATATATATATATATATATATATATATATATATATATATATAGATAGATAGATAGATAGATAGATAGATAGATAGATAGATAGATAGATAGATAGATAGATAGATAGATAGATAGATAGATAGATATAAATGATCAATGTATGAAGGCCACGTGAAAATACCGAAACGATGGTGTTTGCGTGTTTCTTTCAGGAGTGTGTTAATCTTCAAAGCTTCGATTATAAAGCAAGTTTGAAATATAATTAAAATTTATTTTCCTGTTTATATTTTGTTTTGTACATTGCAGGATCGATTGCCAGCATTGGTGGTTCTGAATACAGATGTCGAGATGGCAGTGACCCCGAAATGAATCTGGAGATAATACCTGGCGTGATAGGAGCACCATCTAGTGTTACTTCCATACAGGTGGCAAACTTGCTAAAGCTATTTCGGATTCCACAGGTTAGTAGAAGACGATTTAAATAATTGATATAATTCATTATGATTGACTAATCAATATTTATAACACTATTATGCTAAACATTATAGCCATTTTGTGAAGGTTTAAAAAATACGTAGGCTCATATTTTGTTTTTGTTTAAGTGATTCGTCAAGGATCAAACTATTTATAGCGTAAACAAATAACATCTCTTATAGGATCATCAGTGACATATAACGAGAGATATACTATGAGGTCAATCGGGAATCCGGGAGTTCTCAATCATGACCAGACTAGAATTGCTTGAGAGATTTTACCGGGTATATACAAAATGATCGCAGAGCTTACTATAATTATTTTGTTATCGGACGTAGTATCATCATTTCAATTGATAAAATCATTAATCTGATTGCCTTCTTTCTATGTAAACTAGAAAAGAAGAACATTAAACATTATTTTTAAGCACATTATTTTTATTTTTTGATCTCATTATTTTTGAAGATTTATTATTGTCTTTAAGAAGGTCAAATTATTTGAGGAAATTCTGCTCATTTATGAGAAAATATGTTATTGTCGTTTCACTATTCAAATCATGTTTAAACGTTTGGTTTGATTTGACAAAAAAATGGTCTCATAAGTGACTTCGAACGAAAGTACTTTAAGATATTTTGAAATCAACATGTCTAACCTTTGAAAAAGTCCTTATAGTTTTTTAAAAGAAATTAATTAATTTTTGTGAATGTTATTTAAAGGAGCTCAATCACTCTGGTTGTGTGTATGCACTACTCGACCTGATGGTCCCTGTATTGTTTACATTAAAAGGCTTAATTGGGGAAAAGTACTGTAGTCTTCCATTTGTTGGCTTTGATACCATCTCAAAATATCGTTAAATTGTTGGGTTTCGTTCCTTTCAAACGTAGAAAAGCAATTAAAATATATTTTAAACTGAATGATATATCAAGAGATAATGCCCTTGCAGATTAACTAAAATAAAACTGCGAATATTAGCAAACTATTTAGTTGAATTGAAACGTTGTTCCATTACAGTGGCATATATTCTTTGTTTCACTGTCTATTCTTATTGGTTACTAAATTAATGATGTGTCTCAGGAAACGAAGACAGTTGTTTTGTACAAATCAAACATGAAAATAACACGACAGTGTTGTAATACTGGTATGGTCACTATGGGTCAAGACTTTACAGGTTGAATATTATTCACATTTACTCTTACGAAAGATAGTAGCTGCCTCGATAGGCACTCAGCATTAAGAGGTTAGGGAGTGTCAGGACTGGTCAACCTGGTGTCAGGATAATGTGATTGGGTGGGACATGACGCTACATGTATTCGGCATGATGCCCCAATGCTAGACATCACTATAAAACTGCCACGCTGCAGACATCATAGCAATATGACTGAAGAATTGTTAAAACTAGGTTAAAAATCTAAATCATACACCACGACCCCATTTATGAAAGGAAATTGTTTACAGTTTTGAATTTGAATACAATCCAAGAATAAAATTGTTTATTTAATAATATTAATGAAGTTGACATATCAACCTCCATTCAGTGTTGTAACAGAAAGATATTTTGAGGACAGTACCTAGCGTATATTCTTCATAAACAAGGGCTCTTTGAAAATTCTAAACGCAGTAGTTCATGTACAGCTCACAACTAAACATTACAAAAATAAATTTATTTTATATAGCTCGATCAATATTAGGATCATTATCAGTATTAACATCTGACCCACTCTCCTGAGTTTCTCTTGGCATTCGTCAGCTCTCCACTTCATTCGTTTCAGTTTTGATAAATATGTCAGCATGGTTTGAAAAGCTAGTGATTTATTTCTTCATACAAGACTGTTAACTTTATTTATGAGCCGACTCTAGGGAGCGCATAAATGAAAGGGTAAACAGAATGAATCGCAAACCTTTTAAACTTTCACCTCCTTTTCATGTCATCACAAGAAACACTCTTTAACTTCTATTTTCTTTCTTTGTACGGGCGTCGTACGTTGTTTATTCGAATGTGTTATAACGCTTATATCGCTTTAGAATGAGGTCTGTTAACATTATATAGTTAAGAAAACAATAATGTTCATTCAGTTTTCCGGTCTCTGTGACTCAGATTTCAGTTGCCGAACTCACGAACAGAAAGATTGTGATTCGAATTGTGTAGAACAGGATAGGTCGACTATCGTGTTATATTTTTTACGAATAGTGTGTAGTACAGGATATGTCGATTATCGTGTTATATCCTTTACGAATAGTGTATAGAACAGGATAGGTCGACTATCGCGTTATATCCTTTACGAATAGTGTGTAGCACAGGATAGGTCGATTATCGTGTTATATCCTTTACGAATAGTGTGTAGAACAGGATATATGTGATAATATATGATATGATATATGATCTCCAACTGCTATGGTTCATTGGTTGTCATTATCTAGGAAATGTTCGACCACAGTTTCTTGCCCGGATCGAATAATTAATAATAATAAAATGTGAAATCAATGAATTAATGGATGTAATAACAGAAATTTTTAACAACGTTTATAATAAAATATAACAATTTAATTGCATAAACAAACTGAAATTGAACATGACATTTCAATGTTACACTTTCTCTTAGAAATATAATTACACGATGCATTCTAAATACAATTAGCCGTTGTGTTATACCGAGGAAACAAATTATTTCATTGTTTCGAGCGATTGATTGAACACGAATTGCCGGCATGTTGGCATAAATCGATTGATTCCGGTACTTTTCAAATAAATTTTGGTGCAGGTCAGCGTTACTCTCTCTCTCTCTCTCTCTCTCTCTCTCTCTCTCTCTCTCTCTCTCTCTCTCTCTCCAACCTCTTCAGGTCAACAACTGTAACTTGGCTATATGTTGTCCTTTCACACTACCTAAGCGATTTTTTCTTCAAATTTTTAGAACGAAACATAAATATCTATCGGCTATTTTGACTGGAGTCGAACAGTTTTCCCACTCTTGTTATGTCAGATAATGTTGTATCGTAATTCGACAAATATGGTCAGTTTGCAACATTATACTAGTAGACAAAACTTCTATTATCATAAGATGGATATCTTCCTGAAACAAATTACTGCATTTCAAACTGTGACCACTACACAACTAGACCTCTCTAATAACTGTTACGCCCCACAGTGGGATATAAATTACAAGCTGAACAATATCGGACGATACAAGCCAAATTTTTTCGATTATGAGAATTCGCTTTTTAAATACACAAATGAGTTAATGGACTTCACCTCTTGTCTTGTTAATTTACACTTCGCTGACATTGCCGGAGCAAAACCAACAATTAGTGTATATAATATTCATCGTTTCAGACAGATAAATTTATTCTTACAATTTATATCAGAGTATTACATGATAAAAGGCGACCTTTTAATTAGCTCAGGTTTCTGACAGATTGTTTAAAATGTGGATGCTCAGGTTTTTGTCTTCTTCATTTTCGTAATGTGTTTAATGCTCCAAATACACGCGATAACATTACTATCACAGTGAGTCCGCGCAAATAATCTCAATACAATGAAGCTCATTGACCCTATTGTTATGACCAGCCATTTGACTGAAACGTGGCTAGGATGAAACTAAGACACACACAAACATTTAATTAAAACGAGGATCAATTACAATCAGCTGGCGTGGGAAATGATTTAAATCACAATCCTTCATAATTAATAAGTGCAGTCAATGCAAACAAGCCGGATTAACTGATGTCTGCCATCGAGTCCGCTAATAATAGCAATCGCCTCAGATAAAATTAACTTCGGATCTGGAAACAAAGATTAGATCAAATAAAGACGATACGTTGCAATAGGTTTGCAAAATGTTTGGAAGGTTTGCTTCAGACGTTTTAACTCAAATGAAAGCAACACAAAACTAAGATCGTACCTTTTCCGTCATAATGTTTTTCATGTGATTTGACTCAAATAGTGGAGATATGAAAGACCTAAAATATTCACTATGGATAACATAACAATGATAACCACTGCTGATGGAAATTATTGTGTTACATATGGGCGTTTTATCCAATCAAGTTATCCTTATACCATTCTTCTTCTTTCCTCAATTTGAATTCGAAGATACCGTTGAATTCAGTATTGTTGCACAGCCTTCCACAAATCGTATATATTTGTCTACCTCGTTGAATCTGTATTTAATTCATATTAAATTGGCAATGATTTTATGAGCGGAGATTGGCCTGAAGGAAGTGGACAACTAAAACACGGTGCATTGCTAAAGACGAGCAACAATCATATTCAATGTTCTACCTTAAATGTTCCGGGGGCGGGGAATCTATTCTGAAAATGCTAGACTTCTTCCAAAAACTTATGCAGGATGAAAATCGTATTGAAAATAAAACAAACTCAAATGGATGGAGTATATTTGTTTTTTTTTTTGTTTTTTTTTTTTTTTTTGGGGGGGGGGTGTGTTTTTTGTTAAATCAGAGCACTAATGATTATTTGACCCCATCGCCTCGTTTTGAAATCCGCTCAGTCTTTGTTGATATTCTTAGTTTGGTATAATGAAATAAGGAAGAAAACAATGAACTCTAAAGAAACAAGCAAACAACATCTGTAACCATGGAAATGAATGTGCAGTGACATTTAGCAAGCTAGCTCCTTAAGTGTAACGTTTATGAAATCAAAAGTGTCAGTTAACTTCATCATCTGGAAAAGGAATTAATGATGTTACAATGCATTCAAAGTCCCTTTTCATTACCATTAGAGCAATTGCTTTCCAATAAAATCAGACCGTTTAAAGAAAGCATTATTTTGTATTGTAATTCCATGCTTTCATGCAATGCAAAAGTAAACATCATTAGTATAGTTAGACCAAATTAATTAGATAGTTCTGTAATATATTTTTATGTATGATATTTGTCAACAACTCAATTAAAAAAAATTGTTTTTGTTGAAACATAATTTAGTAAACTAAACTACAATTTTAATGTTCAAAACAAAATAAAATGTACGCATACTGCCAACACCCCTATTAGAGTTCACATTAATATAAATCAATGCTACCTCATTAGAGTTCAAACATTCAGCAAAAACAATGTTAAAGCAAGCAGCATCAGCCATTATAGCAAGATGGTAAAAGGAATATGATACAATGAAGTATTATTTCAAATATTTGATAATGATACGTATACACATTTGAATGCAGCTAGAAATAAATTTGCATTGCAACTAAAGGATGTTGTAAACGTCATACGGTTAATCTGCAATGATGTATAAACGGCATCATCATCATCATCGGTCTCTTGACCTTGTCTGGTCGTTGAGACACTGTGCTGCTGAACATCTGACCAGTTTCCTCCACCTGTCTCGATCATGTGCCAATGACACTGTCTCCGCAAAACATTTCTTGTCAATTCTGTGATGTTGTTAGTCCACTTTTTTCTCTGTCTTCCTCTCAATTTGCCACCCTCGATGCTGCCCTGTATTACTATTGTGGATATATTGTTGGCTCTTGTGACATGGCCATACCATTTCAGCTTTCTCGTCTTGACAGTGGTGAGGAGGTCTTCATAATGGCCTACTTTGTGGCTGATGGTGTTACACACTTCTTCATTTGTGATATGTTTTACTTAAGAGATGCCAAGGATGGTTCTGAAGCATCTCATTTTAAGTGCCTGAATTCTTTGTTGTAATTCTGCTGTCAGGGTACAGGTCGCACATGAATACGAAACGACTGAGATGACTAGTGCTCTCAATATTTTTTTTTTTTTTAATGTTTTCCAATTTCATTGTTTTTGTCATTTGTTGTTCTGTAGTGTAGTCGTATCATTATTGATGATGTAAAAGGTTTAGAGCTTCGAAAGATTAGGCGGTATACAAAGTCCTCATTATTATTATTATTATTATTATTATTATTATTATTATTATTATTATTCCTTAATTTTGCATTATATTGGAATTTGCATTAACTTATATGCTCTGTTTTTGACATTGTTGTTATCGTTATTGTTCTTGTAATTTTGGCTGTATTACCTATTTCGTATGCTTCACTGATTTGTCTGTTCCACTGTTCTCATTATGGCATGTTTTAACATAAGTAAAAGTAAAAATGGTGCCAAGTCATCTGACAGCGACACAATAGTTATCTAGATTAAAACAATTAACGAGATTAAAAATGCTATGAAGATTTTACAAACAAACACAAGGTAGGAAAATGGTTCTGAAATTGGCTTAGGGCAACAGTTGGCATGAATATCTAGTTGGATGGGAAGATGGTAAAGCCAATACAGAGGATAAATTGATTAGCGATTTAGTAATATCGAAAATATCGTTATAATGAAAACTATGACGTTCATATTGATACCAATGTTTGCAAGGTCAGCTTTTTGAAATAGCTAATTGGAAATTTCATTGCGATAGATGGTGTGTTTATTCATTTAATGCAACAACACACCCAATAATTTCAAAACAAGTAATAAGATGTTTTCAGCTATTCAATACATTATTTGGCAAGCGTTCTTAAATAAGCAAAATATCAGACGACCATACCTCACATATATTGTTTCTAGTACCCTTTTTTAATCCCACACAAAAGTTACTAGAAATTTCTTTTCCATTAGAAGAAAATGGCGTATAGTTGTTTTTCCGGATTTTAGTGGGCTTAGATCAAAAATAATATAATTTTCTCAAACATATTTCAAGGATAATTTGGTCTGTTAAAATGTTAAAATAAATTAAATTGTAACATCTGAAATCAGTAAGCCAAACATATTTTCGACATGATAAGCAAGGCAATAATTTGTAATGAAATTAGCCTTGATGAATTTATGTTTATCATCAATAAATACAATATAAAAATTAAAGCCAAAGAACAAAAATCTCTGAGGAAAAGCAAGTCAAGATAATGCAGACTAACTGGCAATAAACATAGAAGAAATGCAAAATGAAAATGATCTTATTAACTGAAAGTAAATAATTAAAAAATGATTTCTGGAAACGTTAACTGTTTGCCTATAATTTGAAACTATACACTTTATAATAATGATGATTAGACTTCGGCTACGCTAGGTTTGCAATTGGGATGCTTAAAATGATGGACTGTATTATTGTCTTCGGGTTTAACAATTTGAGAGTATATTACAAATGGTCTTTTGCAGAAATATGTCAGCAACGTTGACGACGGAGTGAGAATGAAATGTAATTTACCAATCGTGATTATAAAAAATGGTAAACTATCGATGCCATTGAAAAGAATGACCTTAGTTAATGTTTATGATAATATTTCAGATGAACTCCATAGCATTAGCGTCTGTTCAAAAAACGGCGAAAATACAACAAGGATAGATTTAATTAGCTATAGATCGCGAAATGCATGTAAATAAAGCGAAAAGATAATGACTAAACATTAAGAGATAAAATGTATAAATGTCGATTGTTTGAAAAACTACTCAAAACATAACATTATCCCACTAATATAATGAACTTTTTATATGCAATAACCAAATATAGAAGCATTTGCATGGCATACAGTTGCTTTTAATATATATTAAAATATAAATATTTATACATTTTTCGGAATCTGATCAACATTGCTAAATATTCCTCGAATGCATATGATTCGTGTGTGCTTGAGTCTGTAATACTGAAAACGTTTTACAAGAAGACATTAAAACATTGGTGATGGTCATTGAAAGTAATTACAAAAAAGTGGTCCGATTAACTAACTGAACATCAGTTAAAATCGATGAAGATCGAAAGAGACAGAATTTCAGGGAATTCATGTAAATACATGTTGTTACTATAAAGTAAGTACGATAAACATCATGCCATACACTAGACGTGCCATATTTACCCTAGATATAGGACAAATCGCACTGTATTTTAGTTGTTCTTTAGAGGAGCTAACTAACTTAGTTTTACTTTTAAAAAGGTATTACGGTACTGCAAATATAGTCGATGCTTTCCACGCAACTGATGAAACTACTAATAAATGTATACCAACTTGTGTTATACGCAAGTATTTAAGACTCTGGCGAAAAGAATTCAGCAGTTATAAAGACGAGTGGCGAACAATCCAGCAATAAATAAACAAATTTTCAACTAACAGGTACTCAAAAGTTAAAAATCAACACATTACGGGAACAGTTTTATCAGAAAAGGAAGACGATCTTTAGAAGTTTGGAAACGGTTCAGCTATTCCAAACTGTACCTACTGCATTGAAAAGAATGGAAGAACAAAATTCAGACCTTGATATTCGACATTATGTACATTTGATTTATCGGAGGATAGATAATGTTAATGATGTTTTGGATAGTTACATATAGAAGATAAATTAATCTCTGTAGCACTATAATATTGTGCAATTGCAGATGGAACGGTTACAGAGACAAAAAAGCGGCACAAATGTTGCAAAGTAACGTCTGACCTTAAGGCAACATTTGTATGACTCAAACAACATGATAACAGTCAAATATAATGATACTGTCGGAGTCACTGAAAGCTAATTTGAAAGAGATAACTGAAAGGTAGTAAGGACTTCAGAAATAAAATGAATGTCATGAACACTCGGAACGACGTATGAAGAGACAATATAATGTATCTATATTAAATTGTAGTGCTTGGATACACATTATAAAGGATGTTAAAGTTTCATCGTTTTACAACAAGCTATACGCTGAAGTTGAACAATAAATCTGAGAAGGTAAAGCATATTTTAATCGAAAACTGGTAAAAGTATTATCAGTGTATTACAAGATAGTGTTGAGGAAATAGACAAAAATAATTATTAGTGTTATGAAGATTTATTTGATTTGAAACTTGTGTTTACAAGAGAGGCAGAAGCATTCAAAAAAAGTGAAAACGACTCTTCATTAATGACACAATAATACCCACAATAAACGAAACCATAAAAACTGATTTCAAAGATTTCAAAGACTGGATAGAACTCGGTAGTGATATAGACTCTTGCATGGTATCTTAGAAATGATTAATTAAAATCTTCAATCAGTAATAACACAATAGTAATATGACACAATTAAACAAATGTTTCCACGTATATTGCGTTCAAATGTTTGTATTGGTATGTTGTGCCCTGGTTGTACTTATTTACTTGCAATTTTAATATAACTGCAAAACACAATTAAATATTTAGATGCTTTTTGGAATATGAGGTTTTGAAAGCTGAAATTAGATAACACTAATATATTTGGTTTTGCTCCAACATATTTTGTAAAATTCAAAATGCAAATTGTTAGAAAAGATTCAGTTAAACAATATGTCATTCAAATCGAAAATTCAGGTGTAGGCAAACTCAGTAGTTTGCCTATTATACTTTTGGGATTTGTAGGCTTCTATATTGATTAGGCATTCACTAGACAAAGACATTCACTAGGTACGACAATATTTACAGTGTAAAGAGTCACACAATATCCCTATGAGATCAATGTTTAAAACTTGTGTTGAAAAATGATAAATAATCGAGGTTGGGATAATCAGAAGGTAATGCGCAAAATACGATTATTATAGCTTTTCAAGCATTTATGCAAGGAATATAAACTAGAATACCTTTTGAAGTTCAGATAGTAATATATAATTCTCCCTTGTATATGTGTGATCGTCAACATGATTTTAAATTTAGCATTACAAAAGCCCCTGAAGCGATTAAATATGGTAACTAAGAAAAGAAATTTAAACATGTTTGTGCGAATGTAACGTAATTAAATCTGAACCAGTTGTGCAACCAATGCGTGACAGGTATAATAATGTAAATACTTTCTTTTCCACTGCAATATAGTTAGAGAAAGAGAGGGCGAGTGAGCATCATTGACATATGAGCCAATATAGCTTTACCTTTAATTAACAGCATACTTTATATTCCTTTAGTTGATGTAAATTGTGCTTTTATATTGTCTCAGAAAGTGAAGAAGACTAATGCCCATGCATAAAATCCTAAGTGTATAGAAGGCTTGCCCAACATAACCTTTATCTCACGATGTTCAATGTGTTCAATTCAGTCAAACGTTTATTTAAGTGATAGATCTTAATAATGTAATCGTACAATCATGTTGCCATGACAACCATTGTATCTTGCATTATTTGAGAAGCAGACAAATAATAGATTGTATAGTAAAGTTCAACAAAGTATTTACTTCTAAATCAATGCAAAATAAAATGGTACTGCTCTGAAATAGTATAATTACTTTGCATCAGATGCCCATGTAAACGTTCAGATCTCATAAATTAAATCGTGTTTATGTGTTATTGTTTGTGTCTTCCAGAACTACATAACACAATACTTTTTCATGTGCTATTTTTGCCTCGAGTACAAATATGTTTTAATACTTCGTTATTCTCAGTACAACCATTTTATTCACTAAGACTTGCGATAAAAATACCTTAACGTGATCATGATGGGTTCTGGCAATAAATTGGGTAAGAGAGTTGAACTCATGAACTGAGTCTCTAGAGAAACAAGGACTTTGTGTATGTTTGATGTCTGAACTAATAAACTGAGTCTCTAGAGGAACAATGACTGTGTATGTGTGATGTATGAACTAATAGAGTGAATCTCTAGAGAAACAAGGACTTTGTGTATGTGTGATGTATGAACTAATAAACTGAATCTCTAGAGAAACAAGGACTTTGTGTATGTGTGATGTATGAACTGAATCTCTAGAGAAACAAGGACTTTGTGTATGTGTGATGTGGTGTATGTGTGATGTGTGTGAAAATGTAGATTACCATAAGGTTGTGTAAAGATGTTGTCAACAACAAAAATGTTGTTAAACACATAAAAGAAACCATTGTATTTATTTTATGTTTTGTTTATAAGACCTTATTTAATCCATTGTCTGATAAGTATCCTTGCGATTATCCAAAATTAAAACGTCTCAGATTTTAAAATCCTTTCATCTCGCATTTTTACAGCTTTCTTTAGCTTTTATCAATCCAAAATTAATGATGTGTTGAGCTTAATCATTCCTGAACACCATCCAGCGCATCCGTAGAGAAGTCTGTTAACCTCTGGACCAGTGTCACTGGACATAGTGGTACCAATCATGCTGTTGTGGACTTCATCTTGTAAATATAAATTGATAAAGTATACTGTCAGAACGAGTTGTAATACAATCAATTGGTCATATTTGATAACTCCGATATTGCAAATTCATCGTATATTTGCTTGTTTGATTTGATTTTCGTATTTCTCAGACTGGCTAACATTAAGTCGTCGCCCTTGTTCCTGAATATGATGGATCTTTCCGAGATTTGAAATAAATGTTATTTTCATCTGTAAATATTTTCACAACTGTTCTTTACCGTGATATTTTCAATCTGTGTACTCTTAAGTATTTCAATTGAGTATTTAAGTATTTCAATTGAGGGTTAAGGCCATTATACTTAATCAAACAAGAACAATCTACATACATTGTCCTTTTAAAACCGTGTTATATGAAACGTTTGAAGGTTATAAAATGTACAAAATAAGTATATTTAATGTTTAGTGGGTATTGCAGTCTTAGTATAGATCATTTGTTTTGTACCTTTGTAATCATCAATCATAATAATTCACATTTTATTTTATCACAACGAAAGGTAAAATTAATTTGCATCAATGTTATTCAATTTAATATGATCTACGTCAACTGTGCGATGTTGCCCAGCTCTTTTTCTAAAATATACCTTATGTCACAGCTGCTCTCGTACTGAATGTCATTTTAAGTCTTCTGATATCAATTAAACTAAAGGCAGGAACACTGCGGGTCTGCTTCATATGGGCTCTGACAAAGCATTCAACGTGCGTGATGGAATTGATAAGTTTGTATTTTTTATTTTATAATGAAATAATCTATGGACTGGTTTGGTGGTTTTATTTCCCAGTAACACAGCAATGCTGTATCGTGCTAATGGGGTGACAGGAACACGTCACGATAACATACGACGTCTGATTAAATGATCGCTTTCGAGTCAAAGGAACGTTAACTAATGAGCCACCAAAACGCGGCTTCCATACCAGACCATCTCTCTCTCTCTCTCTCTCTCTCTCTCTCTCTCTCTCTCTCTCTCTCTCTCTCTCTGCGAACAATCATTGTTTAGTGTTAATTAGTGCGATTGATAAATCCTGTTTCCATTGTATGCAGTTTCACGAACCTTTTTTTAATATATATAGATATGGGTCGGGTTTGTAGATGTGCAATAACCGCATTAGTGAATCATCTCCAAATTGCTTATACATAGCATTATGTCGATGAATAATTTGAAATATCATGACCTGCGTACTGTCAAGACCGGAAATGCTTTTTTTTTTCTCTTAAATACTCTAAAAGATATTTGAACTAGTCAAACTGTCAAAACAAGGCATGATTTGGTTCGGTTTTTTATCTGGTGTTTACCAATGAGCGGTCTTTTTCCAACTTTTTAAAAACTTATTCATGACTTTAAATTATTAGGACTTGTATCTGTACTTCTTGGAGTATTTTGAATTTAATTCGTAATACCGTAAGTTCTTTTTTTTCTTCTAATTTTCACTTTATAATCTAGGGAAATAAATTTGTTGTTATATTTTACTAAGATTGTTGTATTTCTTTTTTTTTCTGTTACTTATTGATAGAGTATAGACTTGTAACAACTTAATAGTCTGTAATAATGTTGAGTGTACTGTTCGGTAACTATTGTAACGTTACCGCGGACCATTTGAATGGAGTTCTCAGATCACCAGTGGTCCGCATACCATTGTTGGAGAACCTCTGCTATAGAGCAATATAATCGGCTCATAAGAAGACAAAATAAAAACGCCAGGAAAAAAAAACGTTTGGTTCATTGTAAGAATCGAATCCCGAGAAATGTCTTTAAGATTAATTACTTTCTTCACAAGTGTACATAGTGTTGGTCTATTTAAAGACACGATAAAATGCTCCAGTAATAGAAACTAATATTAAGGATCATTGCCGTTTTTATCAGTGACTCAAAGCCAACTTACGCTCGATTCACACAATCTCATGGCTCGATTCCAATATGAATCTTTGATCTTTATTCCCGTTTATTCCCGTTTAATGTTCATCATCATGCTCTTTTTATACCTTTCGCTGGTAACGATAAAGACTTTTCTGTACTTTAGAAGGAATGGTCTCAAGTTCATTATTCAGGTTAAATTAATAAAGTTTAATTAAAAACATGTCAAATAGAGGGAAATCAAGAAGCAGTCTTTCCGATATTGCAGTATCTACCGCAGTTAATTAACGATTAATGGCGCCCATGTCACGTAATGCGACGAAACCGAAGAAGCCTGTTAATAATGATAAAGGTGATTTGTTTGTTTAGATGTGTACGAGCAATATAATCGAGAACTGTTTCGAATATATACTCGCATTTAATGAATCAGGTCATACTAGAAATACGATAAATACGTGAGGGGCTATTTTCAAACCTTGTATAAGTAAAGGACTTAATTATCATAACTCAGGAGGACGACAGACATACAATTAGTTAAGGAATTTAAATCAATATGTAAGGAAGAATTAGGGTTTGATGGAACTTAATTTGTCAAACAAAGTGTTACGGAAAAAAGGAGCAACTAGCAGCGGTACGAGAGAAACACAGACAAGCAGTTGAGCGCAAACGAGAGCTCTAACTAGCCGAGTGCAAGGGTGGTGCAGATATGAAAGAACATTTAGGTAAGTAGACAATCATGTTGGTTATTTCAATATATATCTGCTCAGATCTCTATCTATTCAACCTATAAGTTTCACCACTTATATTTTTATGTACTCGAACCGGACAATAATATCGATAGTGGTCAACCTCTACATAACGAAAACCAAATTAAACAAAACACCCAATCAGTAAAACACCCGTACCCTGCATATTCAGAAGACATTCAGTGATTTAACGTCGAAATAGTAAAGTCTGGGGCGGTTACCAATAAAAATGCCCCAACCCATCTACAAAAGATAATGCTCAGCGGCCAGCCCAACGTCGATGACAGAAGTACTGAAATTTGCCAAGCCGGAGGAAAGTAGATTAAACCTGTCAGTTATGTGAAAGAAGAGCCTGGCTTTTACACATAGTGAACATTAAAAACTATTGAAATCACTCTTTTAGCTGACACGTGTGCGCTTATTTCCATTATTAGCAGGCAAAGCTACAGACATTTTGTCAAAGAAAACATTCAGCGCCCTCACAGCCAACTCATGAACGTGTCAAGT
This sequence comes from Unio pictorum, assembly GCA_030141615.1. Taxonomy (NCBI): domain Eukaryota; kingdom Metazoa; phylum Mollusca; class Bivalvia; order Unionida; family Unionidae; genus Unio; species Unio pictorum. Next base: position 703,152 of record JARLTB010000256.1, on the reverse strand, counting down.
GACAAGACATTTCAAAAAGCCGAGTTCATGTTATTAGTATAGTGGAGTCACTTGAGGACACGTCTTCATTGCTGTTGCGATTAAATTTTGACTCTTTGGGTTATATATCTTCAGTCAGTCTAAATGTGACACTGGAGACACCGGATGCTAGTTAAAAATGCAAGGACTGATGGTTTTTGCAGGCTTTATTGAAAGCTGTCGTGTAATTCTAGCTACAAATAGCATGGTCCCGTCAGAAAAAGAATTCACGTCCCAAAAATGAATGTTTTACTTCGGTGTTGAATCTATCTGCGGGTGTAATGCTAGACTTATTAGCGTCACTTCTCCATGAAATTACGAACGAGTTTGATTAACGGTGGTGATAAACTGAACATTGGTCTGCAATTCCCCCCATAGGCGTAGCTAAGAGGGGGGGGGGGGGCACGGGGGTACATATTTCCCCGGGCGCCAAGGTACAGGGGCGCCAAAATGAGGCTTACAACGTTACATTATAATAAGTAAACAAGGGTAATAAATCGGTCACAAGATCGTTGGGGCAACAATTTTATAGTTCGTCCCCGGGCGCAAAATATCATCGCTACGCCTCTGATTCGCCCACAAACGACAGTCGTTCTCAATCTCGTACAGGGGACTGGCAAACAAGTCCACGACATGCTAAGCCTGTTCATAAAGAGAAAAATATAACCGTCAGTTAGACATGAGCAACAGTCACAACGAAAGATTGGAATGGAAATTAACACTTTTGCTCAGATCAGAGACCTCTGAACCTTCCAGACTCTTTTACGATGTCATTGATGTATCTTAGGCATGAATTGGTCTCCATATTATACTGATGATAGATCACTAACAGAAGGAAATATGCAAAGTTCACAGCCATGAACTGTGCTGGCGAGCAGAAGAAGCTTATAACAATTAAATATGATGGAATTTAGTATGTGCAATATACCAATAAGATTGAAGGAAATGATGGCGGCTGTATTATGCAATTATAGTGATCTACCGTTAAGAGCCAAGCACAGTCGATGGATTAAGAACATTCCTTACGACCGATCACTGCGGAACAAAGATTTCCTTGAGTTCTGCAGTTAATATCGGCCGCTCATATGTCACTTTTGCTGGAATTAAAACCCTTTTGCATCAGTTATCGAAGAAGAATGATCTTGTCCACTATATGTCAAGCACTTGTTTAATCTTCTGAGTTTGTGGTACTCGACATCAATCTTCCTTTCATTTTAAATACAGATAAGAGTGTTGATCTTGGGACGGATCGATTTAACAACAAATCAACAGAATACGAGTGCTGCTGCTTCTCTTAGTCCGCACTGACCTCGGCGGCCGGCAATTTTCCTACACCGTTTTAGGCTAACTGGAGTCATAAAGTCATATTGGTAATAACATTACAACACGTACATCGGTATATTTATCACAAATATATATATATATATATATATATATATATATATATATATATATATATATATATATATATATATATATATATATATATATATATATATATATATATATATATATATATATATATATATATTAGGGCATAACCGACTTTTGATCCGGAAATCGGATTCCACCGGATAGTATGAACTTCCGATTAATCGGAGTCGGACAAGGCAGGAACGACCGATTCGGATAATAAAAATAATAAAGTTCAATTTCTATAGCACCGTGTCTAACACTGCGTGTCATTCGATAGTGCGTTAATAAAGTTAAATAAAAAGTCAGAAAAGTCCAATATGGTCAACACAACCACGCTGTGAGACAATCTATTTGAACTGGCGGGTAAAAACCGGAAATGAAGCCGGATATGGTAAAGTACTAAGTAACAAGCTAGACACGGGAAAACCAGATACCAGAAACCCGGAAACGGAAGATGAAATTTTTTAGAAAAAAAATACGGATTTAGCATTTCCAATTAATTGAATCGTATCCGGAATCGGAAAAATTTCATGCCCAAAATCCAGAATCGGAAATCGGTAGAAAAATGCTAATCGGTTATGCCCTATTATATATATATATATATATATATATATATATATATAGAGAGAGAGAGAGAGAGAGAGAGAGAGAGAGAGAGAGAGAGAGAGAGAGAGAGAGAGAGAGAGAGAGCGTTTTCGCGTAATACCTATGGGTAAACAATTGTATGGACGCTAAGTCTACACACAAACATATTTAATATATTTTTAATTTAAATCGTTGATTGATTGTGTTTTTGTATTAAGTGAAAGAGAATATTTATTTTCTTATAAATCTGAGTACAATTATTGCGACCCTTGTATAGAATTACAATGGAAATATGCCGCCGACAATATTACAAAAACGAACCTTGTAGACTTATACTGTTTCAAAGAAGAAAATTAATTTGAGGGTAGAACCTCCTTGAACACCGGATCATTCTAGTTATCGTGAGTGAAAGACTGTTTTTGTTTATGGATTATGTCTTTAATGTATTTCTTAGTTGCATGTTCAATATATTATAATTGAATCGATGTGACTTGCTTAAATAAAACGCTGGTCTGCACAGAAGGTTACACTGTTTCTGGTATCAAGAGTGAATTTCTTAGCCTGCCGACAAATGTGTATAATTGATTTGTTTCAACCAGCTCACATACCAGTTCAATTCGCCAGACAAGGAGGTCTGCGAACGCTGAAAGAACGATAAATTGCCTTACTACACCATGCATTAGCCTTAATCAAGTCAACCAAAAGTATTGAAATTTCTCTTCCTGAAAATATCGCTTTAACCTTTCATCTCCTTTGGATAATGCTTGAGATACCAACTAACAATTTACCAGAATAGCACGCCTGGAGCAATGCCGATCGTTTAATGACTTCAGTAAGTGTTGAGGGAATCCTATGAACTTTTTAAAATACTTAATTCAAGACTTCACTGAGTTTTGATAGCGCCTTATGAACTATTTAAAGTAGCTACTCATATTATGTGATTTTGACTTCACTACACTTTCTTTCATTTATACTTGTTCGATATTTGCAGCATTTGGCTCAGAGTACAGATGTGCGAATGTAGAAAAAAGAAATTCTAGGATGACAGTAATGTAATATTAGTAAAAGGATGAAGAGTTCAAAGTCCTAAAAGAAACGTCTACTCTTCTTAACTCCAAATTCATTTAATGACTTACCTTGTTGAGCGCTGGTAATGGATTTCAATCAACAAAGATGTTTGCTGTCCAATATAACATCCTTTGTAAGAAGCCTCTGTTATACGGAATAATTCGATCTCATCGCTAATTCCATGAAGCAATTTCCCCAAAGAAATATTCCTGCCGCAGTAAAGTACTAAAACGTGATGAAAACGTCATGGATATTGGGAAACACAAATGTCCTTCATATTGGTGTAGAATCAATTAGGAAAGTAGTGCATTAGTACGAAATTAGCACATGTGTAGGGACGTAACACAGGAGTAGGGTAGTAGTACAGGTCTATGTCCAGGAAAGTAGCACATGTCTAGTGAAGTAGTGAATGTCTAGGGAAGTATTGCATGTCTAGGAAAGTAGTACAGGTGTAGGAAAGTAGTACAGGTCTAGTGAAGTAGTGAATGTCTAGGGAAGTAATACAGGTGTAGGGAAGTAGTACAGGTGTAGGGAAGTAGTACAGGTCTAGGTCCAGGAAAGTAGCACATGTCTAGGGAAGTAGTGCAGGTCTAGGAAAGTAGTACAGGTGTAGGTAAGTAATACAGGTGTAGGGAAGTAGTATAGGAGTATGGAAGTAGTACAGGAGTAGGGACGTAATACAGATGTAGGGAAGTAGCACATGTCTAGGGAAGTAGTACAGAAGTTGGGAAGCAGTACAGATGTAGGGAATTAGCATAGGTGTAGTTACGTAGTACAGGAGTAAGGAATTAGTACAGGAGACAATGTCGAAACTTCCGAATGCATTGACACCTATTTCTTGCTGCTTCACAGTACATTCATAACTAGAATATGTTCGTCATAAAAAAAACATTGCAAAACAATGCCATTGAAGGTTATACGGAACTGTTGGGCTTGAGCAAGCAATAACGCTTTTCTATGAGTAAGAAAAACAAAGATATTGCTTTTGCCTTATTGGTTTTTTTCAGGTTAATTTCATATGAAAAGTGTTCCGATGGTTCGATACATTTTCCTTTGGCGCTTTGATTTTTTTGTATGAATATATTCAAATATATTAAATAGCTTTTGGCTGACATCATATAGACACAAACAGACACTGTTGCATAAAACCTCTACAGTGTACTCTTTGTGTAAATAATGTCGTCAAATATGAATTCCATTTTGCCTTAATCTGCCCTTCAGGCCTTTCACTTAGAAAATCGTATACTGTATTTTTAAAACGCAAGAACCAAGCATTATAAACTACTGCGATTACCTAACATTATAGCTCTAACAACAGATTAATACCTACCTACATATTTATAGTACAATTTGGAATATCTTCTCTCACTATATTGGTCTATTCAGCCCAAAGACTCAACTCACCATCTCTCTCTCTCTCTCTCTCTCTCTCTCTCTCTCTCTCTCTCTCTCTCTCTCTCTCTCTCTCTCTCTCTCTCTCTCTCTCCACCGACACCAAAAGTTGTTGCAGATCGATCGGAAGCATTGGCACGAGACTATGTCCCCAAAACGTCTTAGGGACATATTTCAGTACCTTTTTACGGATGCTAAACGTAACTTAAATTTCTCAACGACCATCTGGCTTGTGAATAGTTAACTTCAAACAAGACTTCAGATTCAGACAAATATTCTGCAAAGACAAATGTAGACATATGTACATGACGAATTTGTTCAGAAGTTCAACGACAATAGTTAGTTCTAAAATCGATCAGAGGTTATGAATCGAACCAGATATGAAATTTACTCTTCTAACATGCAAGATCTGCATCACTCAGTATGTTGGTGAAACTGTTGATTTCAGAAGATGAATCACAAAAAACCATATTCTCAACAAAACCAACCCGAATTTCGCCAAACACTAGAACTCGACTGTGCATTCAATCAAGTCCCGCAAGATGCAACTGAATGAAGTTAACCTGAGATCCGCCGATATAGAACGCATGCTTAAGGACGACACAAGATGTTATAATTGAAAAATCATGAGGATTTCGGCATGATGATTAAATCTGTCCTTCATATCATAGTATCAAAACTACCGACTGACATCAGTTTATCAGACATCGGCAAATTAGGCGATAAATATATACTTATTATTATTATTATTACTATTAGTAGTAGTAGTAGTAGTAGTAGCAGTAGTAGTAGTAGTAGTAGTAGTAGTAGTAGTAGTAGTAGTAGTAGTAGTAGTAGTATCGAGTCCATTATCCCGCTACATCATGCTCTTTACATATTCGTGTTGCAATCAAATGATTAAAGTTAATGGAATATAGCTTTTATTGCAGACATTGAAGAAGAAGTGGAGCTTTCGCCGCTTACATTGTTGCCTGTCTGAAATTAGGTCTAAACATGTTTGATGCAGTATAGGCACTATATTCCCTTGCTTGGAAAGCTAGGTTATACATTTTAAGGTTTTATAAACGTTTTCTTTTTATCTTCCTCTCTTTTATGCTTTGCATATTTTCGGACATTCAAGCATGCATGAGTCAATAGCATGTATCCTGGGACATTTTTGTGATTAGCGAGCGCTTTGATGAATTGTTTTTGTTTTGTATGGTTTAACGCCAATTTTTCAGCACAATATAGGCTATACATGGCGGCCAGTATTAATGGTGGAGGAAGAACCCGGAAAATCCCCGGAAAGAACCACCAATCCACGAGAAGCTACTGGCATTGATGAATTGTATTTGAGCCCGTGTTAATGTTTCTTATGTATAAACTAGAAAGATGTTTTAAACATATCATCTAATTTCCATCATTACATTATGACCAATTTCAAATTAAACCAAGTAAGCATGTGAATATATACAATGGAATGCATACACTAATTAGCCCAATGCAAAATCATAGTGAGAGAGCACGCTGTATCATGATATTGAAGAAAACTACAATCACGATCATTTAAATGATTCTGCACCGAACACGTCGACAATGTAAATGTATTTGGTTGCATTTTTTAAAATCTAATTCATATTTGAAGAAAAAAAACTTCTAATTATAACCAGGTTATACCATAATTTACAATCTATGTCATGGTCGCATGCAATTGTTATATTTAGAAATACATTTCACATACATATTCATTTGAATGTGTTCCTATCGAATGATTAGCTCTGCAAATTAGGTCAGTTAAAAAGGTAGAAGTTTGAAAGCAGATCTTTAACCTTTCTACCCCATCTCTATGTCACCATGCCATTTATCACATACTGTATTTCTTTAATCAGATTATCAACAATGCCTAATATCTGATACCTTACCTGGAGAATTCATAATTCAACAACCTTATTGCCCTATCAGTTATGTCAGGATCATTTTAATGCTTTAGATTCTTTTGAAACCTCCGCTTCGGATTGGCATAGCTATTTAGATATATGCCCCTTTATATGAGGATTTATTCGAGCAATAATGCCATGAAGTCAAGGTTATAATTGTGTGACGTATTGTGTCAGATTTTATTAACTGTACTCCTTATAATCTATCGGGTTGTTTGTCTCAAGATGAACTAGGTCTGGTAAATTATTTCTGTCAAGGAGCATTGCTATGAATATTTTCACTTTGGGTTGAATAAATCATTGCATCCAATGTAGTCAATAGCATTAAAGAACGATGATGTACCATTTACGTCAGGTCCGAGTCTGAACGTTACATGTATATAGTTCTAATGAGAATAGAAAACTGGGTCTCGCAGCCAGTTATAACAGTTCCCATGGATTAGCTAGTATCTTAAACACACTGCAATGTATTGTATGAATGATGATATTATACGAGACAACCGGACCGAGATAATAAAAGTAACTTGAGCAAAGAAACTAGATGCCTCGTTCGCATGGTTGAAAACACTCTACCTATATCCTGGCATATGAGCTCCTTTTTCTGGTATTGTTATATTCATTCAGAGATAGAACGTAATCTGTTATTATTTTTTTTTAAATATCAATAACCTATTAGATAAGTGAAGGACAAATATTACTGTGTTTATTTTTGTCATAATTTGTGCAAACATCTCTCTTCAGTATCAATTATATCTCTCCTGTTTCAAGCATATATCGTAACTTAACCAACTACAACGTGCCATGTTTCCGATTGCAGTTCATTTTCTGCGCTTCGGTATAGAACGTTATGTTTTCTTAATTACACTAGATCATGTCTCGCAAGTACAACATTTTAGCCCAATTATTACTTATTTTTTTATATTTACAAGGATTCTTTGCTTTATTTTACATCCTGTTTAATTTTTTAATTATCTGAATTTATTAATTATTAATTTTGCATAAATTAAATTCTGTCACGCTGGTGTGTTATTTATACAGGGATACATTCATGTGAAGCGCAGAATTACCACCTATCTCGTATTTTACCTGTACTATTTATATCGGCTGGGTCCGTTATAGACCGAACGGCGCACTAGGCTAAGAATCTACATTTGTTTAACATGGAACGCTTTGGTTTTCATGGTTTGTATCCCATTACACGACTATGATGCAAGGTTTACATGCAAGACTTTTTCGTGTCATAAAAGACAATATACATAAGTTATCGTTCCTTCATGCAAGAAGCTTGCTCTGTGTCTTCTGACCCCAAATCTTATCAAGTTTATTGGTATGCTTTTCTGAAATCCTATTATAGCAGAAAGTTGGGTCTCAATGTGGCATTTGATCTCATTTTTATATACTAAGCTAGATCTCAATGTGAATTTTTATCTCAGTTTTATATACTAAGCTAGATCTCAATGTGAATTTTGATCTCATTTTTAGATACTAAGTTAGATCTCAATGTGGAATTTGATCTCATGTTTAGATACTAAGTTGGATCTCAATGTAGATTTTTATTTCATTTTTAGATACTAAGTTAGATCTCAATGTGAAATTTGATTTCATGTATAGATACTAAGTTGGATTTCAATGTGGAAAAATATGGCCACAAAGCTTCCTCCAAAATCATTTTATTCCGTTTCCTTGAACTGACGTAAAAGTTTAAATTGTTTCGATACTGTTTTCATTGTTCCATTACTGGAAAGTTGCTATGTAGCAAAGAGTGTATTGCTTTTCAACGAGGACTGTGAGATCGTAATGCTTTTAACTCTCCTGTCATTTCATCTAATTTATAATTACTGTTATAGGACAATTACAAAACAATATCAATACGACCCAAGAGTGACAAAGCCTACACGTTTGACGCTGTCTGATCTTATGAAAGGTTAATGTCAACCTCGCCTCGATAAATGGTTCCAAGAAATGATATTACACATTTCTTATTGGCGCTGGAACCGCTATACACTTTAAACTCTGCGTTAATTTGGCTAATGGGAACGTGTTTTCATGTCACGATATGACGCTTCTACAGTTCAATAACAGCGCTTGGCCTTCGTAATTACGAGTAAAATCAAATTGCCGAAGCTATCTGGTAATCAATGAACAACTAAAACCTTTGATACGTCTCGATATGTTTGAATTTTACCCTTGTTAATTAATCTTTTAAAGCACCTTGAGTAGGTTCTGTAATTAATTAAACTCGAAGTGAAAAGCCTTCTTTAAGTATATGAAGAATGTCGCGGTTTTGGATATAACATACATGAAGAGTATCGCGGTTCTGAATATAATATACATGAAGAGTATCGCGGTTCTGAATATAATATACATGAAGAGTATCGCGGTTCTGGATATAACATACATGAAGAGTATCGCGGTTCTGGATATAACTTATATGAAGAGTATCGCGGTTCTGGATATAACTTATATGAAGAGTATCGCGGTGCTGGATATAATTTACATGAAGAGTATCGCGGCTCTTGATATAACTTATAAACAACCATGCAGTTATTTATATGCTCTTTTTATTAGCATTATCAGTTAAAGGAAACACCTTTAAAGATAGCAATAAACCATTAATATCGATATAACGTCATTTTACTGAAACATACCGTAATATTGAAAACATAATGCCTATCAAATTAGTAAGAGGAGCTGCAAAATGGATAGAACGTTAAATATTACGATTACAATCACTTTTCTTAAGGAAAAAAAAATCAATGGTTTTGCAATAGTTTTCATATTGTCAGAATTTCAATACGAAAGACGGCGCATTAACATTTCCATAAATTAGTCCTTTTCTTACTTGGGACAAATACGTATATATATATTCACGTATTTGTTATTCGATCTGGCTAATTAATTATGAATTTCATGATGCTCAGATGGGGTATGTTTTTATTTTATTAAATCAGGAAGTTAGTGCTCGAGGTATTGGATGATTCCTAACTGTTGTGGCAATGTCCGTGTAAGACGTTTACTATAATGATTGATAGTTAATACATGTGGCTTTTTTAATCAAAGCTAATCAGTCTTTAGAAATGAGTGGCCTGGTTTGCTGAAACTTAAAATGATTAGGCTAACAAGTCATCTATTATATCATATATTATATTATCTATTCTATCATCTTTGATGAAATTGCCTTCCCGAAAATAGCCTTCCAGTCCGTTATCTTTTGAGGACATTGATGGATTTACAAACAGGCACAGCTGGCTCATGCAAAACAAGAGTGGTCATGTTTTTATCACATGTTTGGTGCAATCAATATCGTGCCGATTCAAGTGGTCATAGCACTTTAACACGTTGCCAAATATCAAATATGTAATAAACGAAAAGTGCAGCATCAACTCTGAATGTATTTAGAAAACCTTTTAAGACACTATTTTCACTTTCATTTTTTTATTTCCTAGAGGCGTGAGAAAGTTGAGCTTTAATTGAAACTTCTGTCTGATTTGTCAACCGTAGCTAGGAGCCTAGGAATAATTACTGATAAATAACTAAATTTGTGGGGTCTATGGAGTGAAAAGGCTTTCTAAGACAAGAGCAGACAACGCAAAGAAATATAGTTGTACTATTACTGACTGCACGTTTATTGCCTTTTCTCGCCTATTCTGTAAAAAATGTGGCATTGTGTGCAGACCATCTCTTCTGCATACATCAATGTACATTTTAGACACGTACCAGTTTATCTCGCGGCTCTAAAGTTACGGCCAGCAGAAGTGTCATTTCAGCAATATGTTCATATTTCCGGTTTAATTCCTGTATTTGACAGGTTGTAAATGCACGTGAAAAAACACAACCCTACCTAATATATCCATTTCCAATTTCTTTAGCATGTTAGATCACAACTTTGAATAGGCCTTTGTGGAGAAACAAAATGGAAATCAAAATGATTGTGGTTTTTCTGAACAAACTGCATGGTGAGGTTATCGGCATGTTCTTATATGAACTGAAGTCAAACTTGATTAGAAAAAAAAAACTTTAGAGATTTTCATTGGTGTACATGATTAATGTATGTCTCGCACAATATCAATATAGTAAATTAGATGCATGAAAATATTTATATTTGTTCGTATTTTGTTGTGGAGGGGGGCTAATGCGCTTGTGTGTCCTTTGCGAGGGCAATATTTGACCTGTTACACAATACCAACATTATGAGCATGTTTTAAAATGTTCCACAATGTTTGCATACTACCTTTGGTAATTTAGGCCTTAAAAGAATATTTTCTTAAAAGGATGCATGTCCCATTTGTTTTATTTTGTATTTTATATTTATGAAGCTAGTTTAGTTACATTTAATTATTTGAACCTAAAAATGTTACATTTAAAGGAGAAAGAACGAATATAAAATGTTATTATTGACACGTTTAACCATTATTGCCTAGCTATAAAGCCCATTCCGAATAATTACATGATCCATGAATATCATTATATATATATATATATATATATATATATATATATATATATATATATATATATATATATATATACAGAGAGAGAGAGAGAGAGAGAGAGAGAGAGAGAGAGAGAGAGAGACTTACAGCAATAACTTTAAAATTACAGGGAGGCTTGCACTGAATGCTGAAACGTTGATATTTGTTTTCACCTTTTGTTATTTATTGTGCACGTTTTTTTCTCGAAAATTCTAGCAAGATATTCGTCAGCCAAAAAACTACAATTATGTCACATTCTCCTTTTGAATTAAAGGTATTCTGAATGCAATATGGTTTCAAAATAATCTTGATATGTCGATCGTGTCATTTAGAGCTATTCTGTGGTCAATGAGTTTGAGTTTAGTCGCTCCACGATATACGCGATAAATATTGATGTTTCTTCGGCTTACTTTTAGCTCAAGGTGTTCAATTTCATTTATGTTAAGTTTTCACTCTGTTCTATGATTTTGAAACTCTAACTCATTTTTGAATATCGTATGTAAAGCACGATGGGTATCACGTGCAAAATCGATAGGAAGAATACTTCTAATGTATGTTTTCTAGAAAGGCCACAGATACTCACCTAAGACTAGCATTTATTTCATTAAATAATATAAATTTAAAATCCATGCATGATTTTATTGTTCTAGAATATCTCGATATTATGTATAATTTAAAATCCTGTTAAGAAAGATAGCTTTTAATCATTTTTCATATCAATATAAAATTATATCTTCACTACATGGCAAAAATATGAGCAAATCAGTGGAATTACTTTTTCTTGCATTAACTTGGAATAGTGTGTACATTATTTGTAATTTTCATTGACGTAACGATGGTTTTCATCAAGAGTCATAGCAATGTGACCAGATCATGTTTTATCTGTATAATAAATACTGCTGAAATACAATTTAAGGTTTTATTTTATTTAAAGTATTTAATACAAAGAAACATATTCGACTTTATAATCCTCTGCAAGTATAAAATCCCAAGAGTTCAGCAAAGTTACATTCTGACATGTTACCATTGTTACATCTACCAAGGCCAAGATCAATCGATTATTCGGAATTGTTGACTTCGCTTCACGATTACACAAGACATGACTCAAATCCTATAGTAATTTTTCTATTTTAAGCAAAAAATTAGGGACAAGACTAAAAACAAGAAGTTACTATTTACATTAGTTTAAATTCCAATTTAAATAAACAACTTGCTGTTGGCTTTAATAACTAGAACTTTAGTATACTCAGCCATGAAATCAGTTTAACTGTCCTTGAGTGTCATCAAAAAGTTCAGGTGGGATATGGGGTAGGCTGATAGACCAACCCCTCACCTGTGATTATATTGATTGGCGGTTTATGGGCTGGTATCATCTATTCATAAAAACATGCAAAAATATGTAGTCAGTTCTGGCTGAACGAATTGTTGTACATTTTATACACTTGTCAGTATTTCTTCCAGCTCTGGAGCTATCGTCGGTTTTTTGATTTTTTTGGTGGTATGTACATTATTTCTCCAGGGCAAATTCTGTTTGGTGACTTGTAAATCCACGTGGAATAGAAAAATCATCTGGCATGTGGAGATTTTGAATTTTGTGCTATATATGGCTGTTACTAATTACCTGGAGACCCCGAGTAGCCGAGTGGTCTATCGCGCTCACTGAATGGGATCACTGCGGACTTACCACTGAGAGGGTTCGAATCTCGTGCTCGGCCAGTGTGGGTAAGTGAGAAAGCTTGCCAGTAGCCTCTGATGAGTCGGCGGTTCTTTCCGGGGTTTACCCTGGTTCTTCCTCCACCACTGAACTGGTCGCTATGTATAGCCTATCTTATGCTGTAAAATGGCGTTAAACCCTACAACAACAACAATTACTAAAGTGTACGCAGCTTTGTTCCGAAAAGATCTGCATTCAGCAAACTTGCACATTTTAACGCACACGTGACGTTAGACCCACAAAGTGTATATCAGTATCAACACAGATTGGGGGTGGGGTGATTTGTTGGACATTGGAGGAATAGCTGAAACAAAATTTATTGTCGGGAATTACAGAGTTGCAAACCATTTTTCTCTTCAAAGGATTTAATATGGATAGGTTCCGATACAGCAATAAAGTAAACCATATACTGCGTGAATCGAACGAATGAGTTTTAAACCAGATGTTTCATAAAAGTAAGTCGTGCTATTTTTTAGTGCAGCCATGCAAATTCATGTGGGATAAATTAAAGACTGCTGCAAAGGCCAAGGAATAAAATCGCATTTCTCTAAACGTGACTGTTTTACACGAACTAGGTAAAGTGGGTTTGACTCAAGATCAGTAAATAATAGCAAAAGTAATTAAATAAATCCAAATTAACGCTGCTGTTTAATCAAATGCGTATTTTCCGACATGGATTTCAGTTTTGCCACTTAGATTAATAGTTCATTGAGAATGAGGATACAAATATCTAATGATCGGTGATATCTTGTAACATGTTGGTTGCAATATTCTGATTGGCTTTTTGTAAATCTTGCATAGTTAGTGAAGGTTAGAATATTTATTTAGCGCATTATTTAAATAAAAAATTTCCTGTTTTGTCATTAGATAAACCATTTTTTCGGTTTAAACTTCTTAAACCAAAATAAACTAACAGCAAATTCTTTATTAAATTTTTGAAGATACTTATTGCAGCATGATGCATTCATTAATTCATTAATTAGTTCATAATACCACTCGCCAACAGTTCATCTTATTATTAAATAATGTTTCCGATCTTTATATACATATATATATATATATATATATATATATATATATATATATATATATATATATATATATATTCATATATTCATATCAGCCTGATTAAGTCGTGTCGTATTGCAAATTTCGAGCATTGTTCTAGTGCTTATAATATAATCAGTGTTTGCATGACCTGATTATCGGTCATTATTGTATGTATTGATCTTGATAGTCATGTTTTGAATGAAAATGGTCATTTCAGTTAATTTATGAAAATGGTCATCTCAGTTAATTTATGATAATGGTCATTGAAGTTAACTTATGAAATGGTTTTTGAAGTTAATTGATGAAAATGCTATTAAAGTTAATATCGATTAAACTGTAGAATATATGTTAATGGTTTTGTTCAGGACACCTACTTTACACAACACTTGCTCTCATACCAATCATTTTATTTTCTAAAGTCACAATAAATGTTTGCCTTTGTTTCGTTTTTGCCAGTTTCGAAAAACAAATAGTTGGAATCAGTCTCCGACATAGAAATGAGTACATTAAAGTCGCAAACACATGCATTATAATCTTGAAAGTTCAATCCTGACAGAATTTTGTCCAAAGTGAATACACGATGGCCATTACATGTCCAATAAACTTACACTATCATTTATCAAGAGAACGACCTTTCGCTGCAACTCTATAATAAGCCTTAACACCGTTCGACATTATAAACAGGCATTCGTTACTTCATTAAATGTCATTTTGCCTCGGGCACTGCTGCTGATAAGAGTGGCGTTAACAATGATGGGAATGGAAAATATAATTTTAACAGCCTTAGGTCTCTTCAACTCTGTTGAAAAAAAAATGTTTTTGCTTTTCGGAGTAGAATTTCTTATACCGCTTTGGAATCATGCTGAAATAAACTCGTCTAAGAAATTTCGACATTATCCATTCCAAGTGGAAATGGAGCTGTCAACAGCACGGATACATAGCACAATAACTGAATTAAAAAAAATGTAATTATTTATCACATGTAGATGCAGCACGAATGATAATGGTGGAAGTGAATGAAAACCTTATTAATCAAGGAAATGGATTTGAGTTAACAGGAAGACACATCTTTTAAAATCCCGTATGAAATGGAAACTCACATGAGATGTTTTTGGATGATTGTTATGAATAATATAAATATGCATGTTGTTCTCATATCTAATAATATAAATATACATGTTGTTCTCATATCTTCACAATACTAACGTATATTAGTTTGTTCTACTTTGTGAGCTTTGCGATATATCAAAACGGTTTTAACTGTCTTTTTGTCATTTGCAGGTTACTTTAATTGATACTTAAATGTTTTTAGACAGGACATCTATATAAAATAAATTTGCCTTAAGTCAAAATGTTATTCAGTGCAAACAATTTTCCAAATGTATGCATTTGTTTCAGTTAATAAAAGACGTTACTTTGATAAATTTAGTTTCTTTAACTCTTGCAACTGCTGCGGTTGAGTCAACGAATTTCAGAGAAAAGTCATATATCCCGAAGTGATTACTAGATCGGAATGTTTTAGTTTTTGGTTTGTACCCAATAATATATTTTACATCCTATCTACACATGAATATTAATCACAATGCAATGATTTTTTGCCGTTATTAATTGATTCTTCTTACAATCGTGCCAGAAGGTTTAGTTACATTTTCTTGTGGTTCTGGCAAAAATGAAAATGATCGATAATGAAACTTGTTATTAAAAATTATGTCCATGATTCGGAAAGGATCGATAATGAAACTTGTTATTAAGAATTATGTCCATGATTCGGAAAGGATCGATAATGAAACTTGTTATTAAGAATTATGTCCATGATTCGGAAAGGATCGATAATGAAACTTGTTATTCAGAATTATGTCCATGATTCGGAAAGGATCGATAATAAAACTTGTTATTAAAAATTATGTCCATGATTCGGAAAGGATCGATAATGAAACTTGTTATTAAAAATTATGTCTATGATTCGGAAATGATATTGTCTTTTCTTGCACACGACATTTCAGTCGATTTGATTTATCATTTTGAATTATTTTTATCATTTCTTAGAGTCACCCTTATTCTTAAATATTTATTATCACTTGAATGACATAGCCAGAGCGGATTATAAAAACGAATTCCCAAGGAAACGATCAAATGTGATATTGAAGCACATTTTGGGATTCTTACTTTCTTCTATAACTGTCAAATAGTTGCTGGGACTTGCGGATGTTTGTCACATATAAAAGAAAACAAATATGAGAGTTTAGGGTGAAGCCTGTTCAACTCGGCTGATGACCCTCGTGAGCGAATTAAAATCGGAAAAGTAGGAATATCATTCGAGGGAGAAAAAAATTATATGTCTTATTGTAATCATTCTTTATGGAAAACTGTATGAATACTTGACGTGTCTGTTGGTTGTAAATAAATAATATTTTAGTACTTATTTTTTATTATAAACACTATGATTAATGTTTTTCGCTTCAGATGAGAAATGGCTTTTCTTTGGTAAGGGACTTGTTGATATTTGCAATTATTATTAGAATCCACCAAAAACTGATGCTATTTTTAAAAAAAAAACGAAAAGATTAAAATCTGAGCCTTTTTAGTTCCAATATCCAAATGACACCACACGACAAATAAAATAAATGAGATTGGATTTTTATATTTTGTTTCATGTGCACGTAATTTAATGACAGACCTCAAAACACTGAAACGACATAACAGCATTGGTTGAATTTAATAAGATCACGAAACGCGTACGTATTCATGTATACATATTGAATATCTGATCTCCTATTCTTGCAGATAAGTTTCTTCTCTACCAGTACCGTCCTGTCAAGTCGTGACCGCTACCCATATTTTCTCAGAACCATTCCCTCAGACGTAAATCAGGCTCAAGCCATGGTGGAACTTGTACGATTGTTCAACTGGACATACGTATCTGTCATTTACGAAGAGTCTAGCTACGGCATGCAGGTATAACAACTCTCTCTCTCTCTCTCTCTCTCTCTCTCTCTCTCTCTCTCTCTCTCTCTCTCTCTCTCTCTCTCTCTCTCTCTCTCTCTCTCTCATCTATGCTAGATATAGGCAATAATTCATGAAAATACGAGCTTTGGGGAAATTCGCTTGTGTCATACGACGAAGTTTTTGGTGCGATGAAATATTATAAAGTTTAGTTAGACCGTTCCAAAAGAGAGAGAGAGAGAGAGAGAGAGAGAGAGAGAGAGAGAGAGAGAGAGAGAGAGAGAGAGAGAGAGAGAGAGATTGTGTTGTGTTTTAGTTTTGAAGCGACAATGTGAATGCACATTACAGACACCACACACCCGGGAACATCTGGCGACATGTTTTTTAAAAATCATCCTGGGACACTAGCGACAAGGGGAATCGAACATGGGGAAATATTGGGACTGTATAACGACAAAGGAAAGTGGAGTGGTTGTATAGGAGCAATAGAAATGGAACAGGTGATGTGACGTCACGGTACTGAAGATTGGTAACAATGTTGCAACAATGGTAATAGCAGGTGTGCACCGGGTTAACGTCGGTGGATAGTAGAGAATAGTTCCCAATATAGAGTGATAGAACATATACATACATGCATGCATGCATGCATGCATGCATGCATACATACATACATACATACATACATACATACATACATACATACATACATACATACATACATACATACATACATACATACATACATACATAATGACAAACATTTCACATTATATTAGTTGGTGGGTTGAAGCAAGGAAAGCAAATCTTGTGGAGACCTATTAGTGGCCCTGACAAGTGCCGTTGAGTTTTATGATGACATCATTCCGTTAACATAGAGGGCATTGCACGGGTCGTCTTCTATTCCTTAAACTTCGTCTAATTTCTGGAAGGTAGATAAGAACACACTTCAAACAGCCTTGCATCTCCACATAGATCCTTCTTTTCCAAAGGGTTATATCAGTCATTCGAGTGATTGTCCATGATGATCTGACATACCTGGAATAATCAAGTGGACATCGAACGTTACTTCATCGCTATGCCTAGGTAATGGCTCACAATTTCTAGGGGATAGAATGGGCAATTTCTTCTCAGATACTATACGGAACAAAGTACCTAAAACGTTTGGAATGCCAGAAATGGTCAAAGGATATTTTGCGCATTTTGTCAATACCGAAGCCAATCAAACGTGCCGTTCTACCCCATTTGCTTGAGAGAACCTAGACCATATTTTTAACTCGTGCCCTAGGTACAGAGCCAAGAGAAGCAGCTTTAGATACCAACAGGAAGTATAGGCTCCACGGTCCCCTAACCAGGATTCCTCGTGGACAACATCCACAACATGGGCACCACATTTAAAAACATCATCGAGTACCTGACTGACATAAGGAAAAGAAAGGGTATATACAAGAAGACCACCAATACTGACTCTGGCAGTCAACTAAATATAGAATAAAAAAAAGAATACAAACAATTTTTTTTTCATAAATAAAAAAAAGAATTAACAAAAAATGAATAAAAAATGTTCTTTTCTATTTTATAAGTATAAGTTTATGTAAAAACAATAATCTCTAACTCAATCTAATATTATAATTTTTGTCACCCAATTACAAAATTTAGAAAAAAATTAAACTATTAAATTGTAAACAAAACATTTCAGATACTAACATATCTTGTACTACGAAGGGGAACGCGGGACTAGCTGTACATGCACCAACTTTAACCTAGGACCTCAAACTTTATACTCTGTGAGGTGGTCCTAATCCAACATCATCAGACCCCATTTGCACAATGCGCAAACATATAAATAATTAAGACACAATATGTTAAACCCACAAATAGCTCTTATAAGGTGATCTATACCCCAAGGATCATTAGGCCCGTCCGCACAAGGCGGCAACTAAACACTTAAAAACACAATCTATTAGGAACCCACCCAAAAATTATAACCTATAAGGTGATCTTCACCCAGGACCATCAGGCTCCGCTGCACAAAGCTGCAAGATAAATTAATTAAATTACTCCCCCCACCCACAGCAAAAAACTAGCTACTATAATGGGGTCTAAAACCCCAAGACCATCAGGCCTCCTCCGCTGCACAATGAGTCGTAACAACTCCCTCCTCGAGTAGGATTCTAAACAACGAATCGTCCCCCAAAAAACTGGCCAAAATATACAATAAAAACTCACACATTCAGCTAGTCAGTGAGCAGTATCCTTAGTAGACCTTACTTTACCATCAAGCAGCACAGTGTACGCTTATTCCTCCAATAAATAAAAAAGATGGTGCCCTATTACTTTCGGCAAAGGGAATCAAAGTTATCCTTACCATGGATTTAATAAACAAGAGCTTTCCAGGACATACCGCCTGCTTCCAGGATCCCTTACTTTGCTGGAGCCAGACAACAATTAATAACATAAATTAATAACCCAACCGCATGAGGGGGGATCCATAAATATATTAAGTGGTAAGTGCTCGCTCGATCGAGCATTTCGCCACGGATAACTAAAAAACAACAAGCCACCGCAGTCACCTCAACATCGTGAAAGCACACTGGGCTTAACCCCACTCACCACCTTAAAGTATATGTGTGGTTTGTTTTCCCTCCCTTCTGTGTTGATGGTATATCATATGTAAAATGAGTGTATGGGAATATTTTCATTCGCGTCCATATAAACTCAAGCATCCGTCAATCGATCGCGCCATTTCTATGGAATAAGCAAAACGAAGATGGACATTAAGTTATTCAACGAACTGAGACACAGTTGGGTTTGGTTAATGGACGTGGCTTATGTGGTGGAAAAGATTGAAAAATTGAAATATCCATTTCAAAAGTTTCCAAAGTGGCAAGATATATACTTCAAAAGTATGTTCTAGAGAAAGTAGAAAGATGAGAGGTTGTATCCATCCTCAATATGTGAGAGTTGGAAGTTTAGAGGAAGCTTTTGATGGTGTCATGAAAGTACGGTGCTTTTTAGGAGATGTGGTTTTTGTGGACAGAATGGTCATTTGTAAAGTTGGGAGTTCACCAGACACATGCAGAAAGCTGGAGACAAGATGAAAAAAGGTGTTGGAAGTAAAGAAAATTAAAGAAAACTATGAATAAGAAAGAAAGAAAAAAAAGAGAATAAAACGAAGGAAGAGGACTTGAGAAACTTAATATGAGTTGTATAAAGGTTGAGGAAAGTTTTAGAGCAATGGGACATCCTGACTGGATTTCCGAAGATGAAAAGAAGACGTGGAGATCATAATAATTGGAAAAATCAGGAGGTGGTGGAAGAACAAGAGAAAATAGAAAAGAAGAAGAAGAAGAAGAAGAAGAAGAACCCAAAGGCCACTCATAGGTCTCGAAAAAATTTGCTTTCTTTGCCTCAGTTCACAAACTATTATAATGCGAAATGTTTGTCCCTGTATGTATGTATGTATGTATGTATGTATGTATGTATGTATGTATGTATGTATGTATGTATGTATGTATGTATGTATGTATGTATGTATGTATGTATGTGTTCTATCACTCTTTCTTTATTGGGGAGTATGTCTCTACTCCCCACTTAGGTTAACCGGTGCAAACCTGTTATTGCCATTGTTGTAACATTGTTACGAATCTTCAGTACCGTGACGTCACCTCATTCCTTCCATTCCTATACAACCACTCCACTTTCTTTTGTCGCTATACAGTCCAAATATTCCACATGTTCAATTCTTTTTGTCGCTAGAGTGTCCCAGAGTGATTTTTTAAACCTTGTCGCAAGACGTTACCGGTGTGTGTGTGTGTGTGTGTGTGTGTGTGTGTGTGTGTGTGTGTGTAAATGTATGTTTCCATTGTCGTTAGGCTATCCCACTATACTACTAATATGGTATATAATATATTATTACACGTGGACTGGCTCCATTCAATATTGTAGTTAATATATCATTACATGTGGACTGGTTCCATTCTGATTCATAATGAAGTTTTTTGCATATTTCATCGCAGGGTTTCAACGAGCTGGAGAAACTTCTGAAGCACTTCGGCATTTGTATTGCGGCTACAGAGAAACTGTTGAAAGATTCAGGTGTTCCCAGCGAAGAGTTCTACGACAGGATCGTTCTTAGTCTCAAGTCCAAATACCACGCCAGAGGTAAAACAAAAGAAAGATAGTTTTTAAAAGGTTGTTTATCGGTAAAAGTTTAATCGTAAAAAATACCTTTTAGAAGACTCACAAATAGTGTTCCTCAAATAGGAAAATGTTTTGACTTAATATTTTAATAAACCTAGGATATGTGATGTGTGGTCCTTGGAGTTAAAGTGGATTAATCGGCCTCAAGACTAATTCATTTGGGTGTCTGATGTGGTCGGTAAAACGACCCACCCCATAGTGAATATGATTTCATTCAAGACTTTCAGAAACAAAACAAAATAATTATGAAATCATAAGGACATCCACAATTTAGAACTAGTAGTAGTGGTGGTTGACTCGTTGTTCTTATTTCAAGAAATATTAACCAAACCCAACTGTGTCTCAGTTCGTTGAATAACTTAATGTCCATCTTCGTTTTGCTTATTCCATAGAAATGGCGCGATCGATTGACGGATGCTTGAGTTTATATGGACGCGAATGAAAATATTCCCATACACTCATTTTACATGTGATATACCATCAACACAGAAGGGAGGGAAAACAAACCACACATATACTTTAAGGTGGTGAGTGGGGTTAAGCCCAGTGTGCTTTCACGATGTTGAGGTGACTGCGGTGGCTTGTTGTTTTTTAGTTATCCGTGGCGAAATGCTCGATCGAGCGAGCACTTACCACTTAATATATTTATGGATCCCCCCTCATGCGGTTGGGTTATTATTTATGTTATTAATTGTTGTCTGGCTCCAGCAAAGTAAGGGATCCTGGAAGCAGGCGGTATGTCCTGGAAAGCTCTTGTTTATTAAATCCATGGTAAGGATAACTTTGATTTCCTTTGCCGAAAGTAATAGGGCACCATCTTTTTTATTTATTGGAGGAATAAGCGTACACTGTGCTGCTTGATGGTAAAGTAAGGTCTACTAAGGATACTGCTCACTGACTAGCTGAATGTGTGAGTTTTATTGTATATTTTGGCCAGTTTTTTGGGGGACGATTCGTTGTTTAGAATCCTACTCGAGGAGGGAGTTGTTACGACTCATTGTGCAGCGGAGGAGGCCTGATGGTCTTGGGGTTTTAGACCCCATTATAGTAGCTAGTTTTTTGCTGTGGGGGGGGGGGGAGTAATTTAATTAATTTATCTTGCAGCTTTGTGCAGCGGAGCCTGATGGTCCTGGGTGAAGATCACCTTATAGGTTATAATTTTTGGGTGGGTCCTAATAGATTGTGTTTTTAAGTGTTTAGTTGCCGCCTTGTGCGGACGGGCCTAATGATCCTTGGGGTATAGATCACCTTATAAGAGCTATTTGTGGGTTTAACATATTGTGTCTTAATTATTTATATGTTTGCGCAATGTGCAATGGGGTCTGATGATGTTGGATTAGGACCACCTCACAGAGTATAAAGTTTGAGGTCCTAGGTTAAAGTTGGTGCATGTACAGCTAGTCCGCGTTCCCCTTCGTAGTACAAGATATGTTAGTATCTGAAATGTTTTGGTTTACAATTTAATAGTTTAATTTTTTTTCTAAATTTTGTAATTGGGTGACAAAAATTATAATATTAGATTGAGTTAGAGATTATTGTTTTTACATAAACTTATACTTATAAAATAGAAAAGAACATTTTTTATTCATTTTTTGTTAATTCTTTTTTTTATTTATGAAAAAAAAATTGTTTGTATTCTTTTTTTTATTCTATATTTAGTTGACTGCCAGAGTCAGTATTGGTGGTCTTCTTGTATATACCCTTTCTTTTCCTTATGTCATCTCGCGCACACGCAGATACCCTCCACAGACCCAACACCCGACCCTTGTAGGGAGGCGTTCTGAAATTTTCTACCGAGGTCATGCCTTATCTGTATAGGGATATGGGAGTAATACTAATAACCGGATATTGTTGATATGAAAACATAATCTTTTTATCACAAAAACTATCCACACTTTAGCATGGTTCTTTGTTATGTAGTCAATCACTTTTAGAAGTGTTTTTATTAGGTATTCAATCCAAAATATAGAAGGTTTTTTTTTCCCGTGGTGTAGCCCTTTCTGATGTCATATGTTCTTTAGGGTATCTTTTTCTGTCATATTGGCATTACAATGAATAATTACAAATTTTGTGAAATCCGCTTGTGTACACAAAGGGCATTACACAAAGGGCATTAGAGTAAGTATTTTCCTAATCATGCAAATCACACATTGTACATGTACTTCATATATATATATATATATATATATATATATATATATATATACTGTTGTTTTATTTTTGGATTTGATCCCTGCCTGTACCCTCCGAATGTATTTCTGATTGACCCATGTGTTCCTCCGTTCAAATTTAATGGTGTTTTTTTTTTGTTGTTGGGTGAAATCGTTCCTAATTGAATAATATATCTCTTTATCATCTCTTCTCTCCCATAGATTTTTTATCCCTATATTTTAATAGTAATTTGCTTTGTGTAACTGTACCTTCTTGGTACTTCTACTATATATTTTTGCCATTTGGGTTCCAAAATACTAAGTGGCGTGAGTTCCCATACTGATGTTCTCTTCTATCCTTTTCTCCATGTTCTTGTTGCTTTCTACTGCTGCATTTGTGTTTGGTATAAAATCTGAAGGCTTTAACCGACTTCTCAATTAAATGTGGGGAAAGCCCTTTGTGATTTCCACGCCAGTTTCCTATTACGATTTCCGTTTTGTTGTGATTAATATTAGACCCTGAGGCTTTCCCAGTATATTCAATTCTTCTATAGCTATTATGTATAACATCATGGACAGTGGGAAAGCCATGCCTCACTCGCTCTATACCGAATTATTCCGTTTTCGCTACATTTACCCTGTTCTCTCGAAAAAATATTTGTATACATGATTTTAGCCCATTTTCGGAAATTGTATCCAAAACCATTTTTTCTCATACTGTGTCTATGTAATCATGTTCAAATCTGTCAAAAGTTTTTTTGCTCGATCGAAAAATATCATATCACCTTTATGGTCTTGTATGTTTAAGTAGTCGATTGAAGTCTATATTGTTAGTATGTTGATTTGAATATCCCTCCCTTTTAAACAACTTTGATTTATATTTATTGTTTTGGACTGTTTTAGACAGAATTCACGAAGGATGTTATAATATGCATTTAGATTTATGATAATTTGCATTGATATAAACGATTGGTAAAAGTAGGCATTACGCCCAGTCAAAAGACATCCGGTTAAGTTCCGATTTGTTATTCTCGCCGGACGGAGTATTTAGCATTCCATAAAATCTTTTAGGTGCGAGTTTGAAAGAACACATCAGGCAAAGAAACATTGACGGTGGTCCACTCATGCATATTAATATTGATGTTTTGCTAAATCTATCGACACATGAAACGCACATGCGCCACTTCTACTGTATGCTAACAAAATGTCTGCCTAACTTTGTTTACTACATGACTACAGTATTTTTCCGATTCAAACACAAATGAAATTGCGTCCCATAATGTACTATACTGTAACACCACATGACGTACCAAAATACATCTTTACGTCATGTATAGGAATGCAAAATGTCAAATAAATCAGAAGGAATTTCTATTAATCTTTTTGTTTATTTCTCTGGAAAGTAATGATGGATCATTATCGACGAGTGTGCAAATTACATTACAATCCCTTAAAAATCTTTATATATATATATATGGTGTGTGTTTTAGACCAATTAAGACTGTATGTTTTAAACTATGTAGCAGAACATGAAAGGAAACCAACTAGTTTATTAAAATTAATTTATAAAAGTTATTTGTTTATCTAAGATCCAAAGTGAAAATGTAAGAAACACTTAAAGAATTGCTAATTAACTAACCTAAATGTCCAAAAGTATAGAATGTACCGAATGCGTTCCAATAGTATTGAATGTCTTTATGAAACAATAGTCCTGAATTTTCTGATGTATCTTTAAGCGTGAATGTGTTCCCAATATTCGAACAGCAGCATTACATTGCAAACTACCAAAACAAATGAAACAAGAAATCGTTCTTGTAAAAGGAAATCCAGTAGGTTTGTTCCTCACAGAATTCAGGTCAAATATAACTAATTGAAATACAAATTGTTCATATAATCCTAATTATGGTGAGTCGTCAAGTTCTTTTCTTCCACAAAGCATCTGTTTACTTCGTTCTTATTAAATATGATTTCAGTGGTTTAGTTATATGGATTTGTTCTTTCCAAAGGTCAGTTCTCCAGTATGCTTAAAGTGTATCCAGCATTGATTCAATGTGTTATCTCAACTTACGTTTGGGATATAATTTACCAGACTGATTTTACTCCTTCGTTTTGGTCTGCTATTTTGGGTCTTTGCAATTTACTAGTTGGTCTACCTTTTTAAGGTGGAAACGTGTCTAGTGTGCTTGCGAGAGGTTTATAAGCAATTAACATTAATACACTATGACCTCAGTACAGACAAAGCCTCCTGTGTGTGTCGAAGCTAGAGATGTTCTAGTCAGGTCCCAATAAATTCCCAATGCGAACTATCTAAGCATTTTGTGCAAAAATATTAATGTATTCTTGCAAAAACACTCATCTTATGGCAGTTAAATAAATCGGCTATGATTGTAGTACACAAATGAATTCTTCTGTCGAATACTCGGCGAGACTACAATTCAGTTGCAGTCAAATTATATTAGAAGAAATTCATGTAGCTGTCAAACAGAATACATATTGCTGCCGTCTAACATCTGCGCTGTCTTCTCGAATAATGGCTCTAAAATAACTAACGGTTGATATTTTACAGCACGTCTTCACGCCGTCCTTTCCTATTTATCTTCCAGGTGTTATTATTTTTGGCTCGGACCAAGAAGTCGGGGAGCTTATGAAGGCAGTTAGGAGACAGAATGCTACCGTGATGTTCACCTGGATAGGGAGTGACGGCTGGGGAGGCAGAGGGCTGGCGTACGAAGGAAAAGAGCCCGAGGTGACAAGGCCTGCTAAATTTGCTAGTCTGTTTTTATTAATATATTGCCAAGTTTACAAGTTTACACTTCTGGTTCTCAGTCTGGTTTAAGCGAAGAAACATCGTTCTTGGGAAAAGACTAAATTAAATATTGATCTCTTACATTTTTCTTTAAATTTTTCTTCATTTGTTCTTTTCTTTAATTCATTCTTCCTATGCATCTTTGTTACAATATATAACCATACTTGATAAAATAAATAAGCGTTCGACAATGATAGAAACAAAATTGATAAAATATGTTAAAATTAAAATATTTTGTAAAAATTGACAAAGTTCAGGACATTTTCACATTTGATGTCGCGTTTTCGTGAGAGTAATTATTAAATGAAAGAATAAAATATATTTCAATTAATCCAAATATCTAAGTGAATGCAGTACACGGTTATGGTAGGCTTCAGCGAATAATATTAAAGAAGACATGTTTAAATATTAAATGAAAAATGGTGTTATTCCTATGTTGTATAATGATATCACCTCTCTCTCTCTCTCTCTCTCTCTCTCTCTCTCTCTCTCTCTCTCTCTCTCATGTTCAACTTTGTTTCACTGAATTGCAAACATTAAATGATATTTTATGTAACCTAATACATATTGCCTATTGATACTGAATATACGTGTATAATAATTGGATGAGAAAGTAACACACACACACACACACACACACACACACACACACACACACACCATTAATGTTGATATAACTTGTAGTCAAATCACTTTTCGTATATTGCAAAAGATTTTAACGCATAATTTTATCCGAACCCGTTTGGTTACAAATCAGGTAGCGGTGCACATAACGCATTTCCGTACGAAACTACCCTGCAATTAGAACTGCTGGAATTATTGATAATTTATACTGATTTAGGAACAAACTTATTATACACTAGATCAGCCAGTACAGTTATCTTCTAATCAAGAGTAAATATTGGTCCAGTCTTTACTTTTAATCACATGTCCAAACCGTTGTCTTTAGATAGGATGAAAATTTCGTATCTCGAGTCTAATATTATGGTTGTTTACATCCGATCTAAAGTGGTCAATATTTTTAATGATATATTTTATAAACTATCAGCCGTATAGTAAACTTCATTAGTACAGCATCAAAGGAACCTACAATACTATTTGAATATACCATTTTATAATTATATATTGAAGATTTTGGAACTTTGTATCGGTATACAAATAAACGCAAATGATCAATATATCGATGTACAGACAATCATAAGATAAACTATTACGGATATGAACTATAGCACTGAATGGTAAAATACACACCTGAACCTAAATAATATGCATGCCAAACTCAATAAGGATGTCTTAAACGATATGGTAATTTGCTCTGGTACGAAAGTATGACAGATTATTGATAGGACGGATTTAATTTATATTCCACCCACCCACATCTCCATAACCTCAATATGTTGAGCGAGGAATAAAAGGAATAAATATGTGAAGTTTGCGAATGTTAAAGTAAAACATTAAAGGTGTAAGGGCAAAGTCCATCGCTATCCGTAGTAACCTTGAATCAATATTATTACATCAACAATGACTAAAATTGCGGCCCTTGTATAACATATACGTGTATATTTCAAATAATATTATTAATACAAAAAAAATCCGATTGATTTTATTAACAAATATATTAAAATGCACAGTATACAAGTACACAAAAATGGGAGTTAATGATAACTTGCATGATTATTTGATATTTAATGTCGGTAATATGAATATATTAACAAATATACTGACATATGTGATATAGATTTGTTTAATAAAAAAACATTTCAACTATTTACGTTTTGATCTTTTCAAACTTAAAAGAAGGATAGACCTCGCATAAGATTGACAAGATTTAATTATTTAACAATAAATGGTTGTCTAGTACCGTATCAATATCAAACACGCCTTAGTCGTCCTTCAAAGTTTAGAAAATTTAATGGCGCCAACTAACATGATATTGAATGTTTAGAATTTTTACATGAACTCTAGTTATCTATACATATCATCGGTTGTCATGTGGTAAAAATATCCGCATCTTTTTCGAAAATTCATTTTTGGTTTATATTGTAGGTAGAGGGAGCGGTGACTGTACAACCGTTGGCTTACGAAGTACGAGGGTTTAAGGATTACTTCCTGAGTCTGCGCCCCGATATCAACTTGCGAAATCCTTGGTTTGTGGAATATTGGGAGCAACAATTTCATTGCAAATATCCCGGGGCCAGATGGACCCCGTTTAATCAGGATTACAAAACGGATTGTACTGGATTAGAGACAATCGAACCAGAATCTTTTCACTTGGAAGCCCAGCTACAGTTTGTCAGTGATGCTTTGTTGGCGTTTGCGCACGCGCTTCATGTAAGTTATTTTTTCATCGTGAGAAGACGTAAATCATTATTTTACAGAATATATTTTAAACCATCCTTTCTCTAAATTCTTATATTTCTAACAGCTCTGGATTGTCCAATATATGTTCTTATCCTTGAAGCTGCATTATTATTCTGACGTAATGTTATGAATTATATTGATATGCAGCAAGATTGCTTGTACAATATCTGAGAAGTAACATTGATATGAAACATAAGCAAATACAATATCTCAGACGTAGTATTGATCTGTAACATACCTTTATACAATATCCGAAGTGTAACATTGATATGTAACATATTTTGTACAATATCTGAGACGTTTTATTGATATGTATTATAGAGTTTTTACATTATCTGAGACGCTGCATTGATATGTAACAAAGAGCTCGGATGATATCTTAGACGTAACATTCGGAATAATAATCAGCACACAGTGCCTCTAGAATTAAAATTGGACATTTTTACGCGATGCTAATAGTTTTTTTTTAATGTATTCGTCCCATTCAATATACTAATTTACATGTTTCCTTCATATTCCACATGTATGGTTGATATATTTTCCATGTTTATCGCGTTTTTCCTTCTTTAAGAAAAATGTGCCATATTTTTGGTTTCGAGTTTTGTTACGATATAATGTTGTTTTCAGAATATGATCAATGATATTTGTGGTCAATCAGGAAGACTTTGTCCTGAAATGGATCCCATAGACGGAGAGGTTCTAAAGAATTATCTTTTACATGTGAACTTTACGGGTACGTAACCTTTTATTCTCGTCTTTTATGATCCCTGTTCATTTTTAATTATGAATCAGACTGTGTTTTCAACATTTGAAGGAGTTCATGTGATATACTTTTGCATGTTTTAATTATCAATAATTTAACTAACTTGATACCTGGAAGAGGCACATTTACAGTCAGTAATCAGCTATTTATAGGTCTTGTTATTTAAGTGTATACACAATAAAAATGTATTGGGATGATGGACAAAATGGAATATGAATTGAAAAATGTTAATTTGCACAATACCCATGTACAGCAAGATGGACCAACCAACAGGTAAACTGTACATAAGACGACGGTCCGGCATACCAATAAATACTAGAGAAGTAATCTACACAAATTGTCTTAAATACTATGACATGTTTCGTATAAAGCAATGTGAATGTTTAGATCTTGGACAGCTTGCCTCGCCCTGAGGTGCGTGAAATTGCATGAGGTAATAAAGCGGAGAAGCAAGCAGCATGTATGATACAGAAACACTACTATGACTGAATGACAGAAATGTCAAGATCAAATAACTTACATGCACAATCATAAGTATGGCTAAACTTGTCATGGCAAAATTATCGATATTTTTATGCTAATAAGATTTAATTTCCCGCAATTAGCATTACAAAAACAAACGATGTTCTTTGGATGATTTCATTTCGCAGTTTTTCCTCCTCGACCGTCTTCTCTTGACGTTAACACTGAGGATTTCTCATAATTCATCAGTTAATAATGTGATCACGACATCTAATTGCTCGGCAATCTCTTTTCTTTTAGCTGCAGCACGCATATACACATCTAACGATTTTTTTTTCTTACTGTTACTACTGTCATACAATCATAGAAAACATATATTTGGGGACGCATTAAGCCTATGCCGATTATTCGTTATTGTGGCCTGCCACTACAGTTAAACAGAATCATATTATTCTCGTCTTCGTCCAAACATTGTCGCATGGAAAGTGTACACCCTTGTTAAATTACAAGATTGTTCTGTTTGGTTGAGATCGAATATATATATATATATATATATATATATATATATATATATATATATATATATATATATATATATATATATATATATATATATATATATATATATATATATATATATATATATATATATATCTATATATATATGAAATATGCTTCATCCACAAATCAACAGTTCATGGATTAACACGCTTTCAAAGGCTTGCTACACAAAGAACACAATTATGTAGATATAAATATTATTATTGATTCTTTGCATAATATATGTAACTTTACGTGACATGCAATACATTCAACGTGCCTTTCTAAAATTGTCATACATGGGATATTAAAAAGCAATGCCAAATTCACCTTCAATATCTTCACATAAAGGTACAATCTTTCAAGGGCTTTATATTTCAACCTGCCTATAATTGTTATTGGATGTAAGGTTCAATGTAACCACCGTACATAGTACTGATAGTTTCTATATATATATATATATATATATATATATATATATATATATATATATATATATATATATATATATATATATATATATATATATATATATATATATAATGAGGACTTTATATAATAATAATAATGAGGACTTTGCATAGCGCCTAATCGTTAGAAGCTCTTAGCACTTTACAACATTAAAATGTATGACTACAAAAAAAAAAAAAAAAAAAAAAAAAAAACAAACGCCAGAATGTTAGAAAACGTAAATACATAACATATTTAAGGTAGGAAACATTATTAGGTTTTTTAAGTTTGTTCTTGCAGTAGGAAAAGGTGCGTTTTAAGAGCAGGCTTGAAAGAGATCACTGTGTCTTTGTGTCTAAGTTCAATGGGCAATTCATTCCACACTGCTGGACCCTGGTATGCAAAAGAACGTTGACCATATGACTTTGTTTTCACAGTGAGCATTATAAATATAAGATTGTCAGAAGAGGAGCATAAGTATCTTGCTGGTGTGTAGACATGGGTGAGATCAGAAAGGTATGCTGTCTAGAGTAACACCTAGCTTTCGTACTGACGGTGTAAATTTAATGTCGGTGTTGCTGATATTTATTGTTTGGTGGGATAAAGGATGTAAATGAGAAACTCTTTGTGTTGTGATGAGAATGGCCTCAGTTTTATCCTCATTCATCTGCAGCTTGTTATATGGCATCCATTATTTTACATCCGAAATGCACCTACCCGCTCCTTGGATGGTAGCGTCAACTTCAGTTGGATGGCAAGACTTGTATAGTTGGGTGTCATCAAGATTCAACTGGTGAGACAATGGGTGATGATCTATTATATTTGAGAGCGGCTGAGTGTATCAGATAATGAGAACAGGTACAACAACATACCCTTGTGTGTGTGTGTGTGTGTGTGTATATATATATATATATATATATATATATATATATATATATATATATATATATAGTTTGGGCCGGTGGCCAATATTACAAGAAAATATTATTATTATTATTATTATTATTATTATTATTATTATTATTATTATTATTATTATTATTATTAGGTTTATCAGACCAGCCATTTTCTTTTCTTCCGAACGGAGACGGGCCTCCGCGTTATCGGATTCTCAACTTCCGTCAAAAATCACGAGGGGTTTACAGCTGGGATACCGTGGGATTCTTCAATAATGGACATCTTATTAATGTAAGATTTGCTAATAGATATTGAAGTCATGTTAATCCATGAAACATTATCACGATCATTTTTTTAAAAATGAATTGGTTAAGGCAAACTCAATTCAAGATTAATTTCTTAATTTCAGCTTTGATAATGTGACAGACAAAATGTTTCAGCTTTTACCAGTACTATAGAAAAACACAAAAGAGTGATAAGCTGAGGTCTTAGTTTTGGTGACCATATACAGCTGTATAAGCAAAATCTAAATTTTGATATATCTTTATATGACAGCATGGGTATTAAATCGGTGAATTGTTATAGCACTACAACTGTATAACCTCTTGCATCAAGTGTTCCGTAATTTATTATAAATCTAATCAATTGGCGTGTACGTAAATATGAATTAAGCTACTTAGCAATATTAAGCAACTATTTGTCTGGCTTCAATTTCTAAATGTATAAAGTAAACTTTGTCCTTCTCAACTACATTTCAACTTAATGTTAACTTGTTTCTTTTTCTTTTGTTATAGATGTCTGATCTTCAGTTTCGTTTGGACGAACCTTCTCACCCGCCATCTGTTTGCAGTCTACCATGCGGTCCCGGTGAGGTCAAGAATTTCCTTCCGGGTACAAACTGTTGTTGGACTTGCTATAAATGCCACAAGTACCAGTATCTACCCACCGAATTTGAGTGTGAAGACTGCCCCATGGGCTCCTTACCTTCAAATGACAAGCACTATTGCGTAGAAATCCCTATCACATACTTAAGATATGACGATGGCATGGCAATAGGAGGCATTGTTTTCGCTGTAATAGGAATAACGATGACTGCATATGTTTCCATCGTTTTCGTTCGGTATCGAGAGACACCAGTAGTAAAGGCATCTGGGCGTGAGCTGAGCTTCGTTCTTCTTGCGGGGATATTTCTATGCTATACGATGACGTTTGCTCTTGTAATGAAACCGAATATGATTGCATGCGGTGTGCAGAAATTCGGGATAGGGTTGTCATTCTCTATTTGTTACTCGGCAATATTAACGAAAACAAACAGGATTGCGAGAATATTTAGATCTGGCAAGCGGACTACACAACGACCAAAATTTATAAGCCCTAAATCACAGCTGGTTATTTGTGGAGTGATTGTTTCTGTTCAAAACGTAATCGGAATAATATGGCTAATAATGCGCCCTCCGAAGGCTGTTCCGTACTTCGCCGACAGAGATGATCACCAACTGGTTTGCGCAGACGCAGTAGGCGTGTATTACATGGTTGGATTTAGCTATCCTATACTTCTTGTCATCGTTTGTACTATTTATGCAATACTCACCAGAAAAATTCCAGAGGCATTTAATGAGTCAAAGTACATTGGATTCACAATGTATACTACGTGCATCATATGGCTAGCCTTTGTGCCAATTTATTTCAGCACAGCTAATAATCTGCAGTTACGTATAGCTACAATGAGCTTTTCTGTCAGCCTTAGTGCAACCGTGGCTCTAATATGCATGTTCACTCCAAAACTTTATATTATACTCCTACATCCGGATAAAAATATCCGCCAGTCAATTATGGCTTCAAAGAATGCAAGTCACGTGACTTATCCACATACTCCGAACAATGTGCCTTGTAATTATTCGTCGATAGCGGCAAGCTATAGCCATAAAGTAAATGGTACGTACTAAGAATGCTAAATACAAATTATTTGGTTACGTTTCAAAATATTGTCTAAGTTTACATATATATTTGTTTAGTACATAAGGGTTACGTCAAAGTATATCAGTGACGAAAATTTTCGGTCATACATAAATTTAAATATTTATGAATCCTGCTTAAGTATGCTACTCATTTAAAGTTTCTTTGTTTGTTCTAAAATTTAGCGTGTCCATAAGCTAAACAGATGTAATAATATGGCTTCATATGCGTTCAACGCCGCAGGTAACAAGAACAACAAGACTAATAATAATAATAATAATAATAATAATAATAATAATAATAATAATAATAATAATATACGTCTCATCTCCAAGACGGAGAACTAAAACAAAATCTGTGCTTATAGCAAATGAAAAGAAAATATAATAGTTACAAGTTTCCCGAAAACATAATGAAACAATTGGTATATTTTAATTATTTTCTTTCTCGTTTCAGAAGTTGAACTGGCACACGGTCAGACTCCGGAATCATACAGTAGCGGCCTCAGTAAATGCACAATACTCTCGGCACAGACGAACGGACAGAGCATTAGCTCGCAGACTTTAAATAGTGTTGATACTCTTGCAGACAACAGAGACATTGCATTGTAGACTTTGACAAGTGTTGTAGACATCCTTGCAGTATCAGGAGCACATATCCGTGTTCACAGACATTCAATTACTATTAATTGAAACGAGTAGGTTTCAGTTCTTAATATTGACCAACCACAAAATATTTTCATAGAGAAAGTTTAAGATAAAATGCCCAATATTTCTTGCTATGTTAAATATGCATGTCACACACATTTCTCGATATTAACCAAGACTGTATGTGCATACATTCTTTTTAATATTAATAACAACTGTTCATTTGTATCATTTAAATTTTTGATCCATCGTCTACTTATTGATTCCAATCTTTTTTAGTTTATCCACATGTTACTATTAGAATTTATTCTTCACACTTAATATATGATTAAGTTTGAAAACAATTATCAAAAAATAGATGCATCAACGCTTTGGGCGTACGAAATTTGGAACATTTTTGTGACATTGATTAAATGTATTGATTGACAAATGACACTTGGTCAGATTTTCTATAACATGTCCAAAATGTCCAATAGGATGCATACAGATCTGTTCAGGTTAGGACACACATTCGAAGAGAGGACAAACTTTTTCATTCAAACCCTGAACTTAAATCAAGACAGTAATCTGTAACACTTCATTATGTTTGTTGGATATTGTGTTGCGTTTACTTTTACTAATTTTTGAGCATCTTGTCATTTGTAATTATTACCTTGCATTACATATCAAACTGTACTATGCGGACGATAAACTGAAGCCACGAGAGGGACAGAAAAAAGTGACAAGTCTATGATCGAAGATAGAAGAAAACATTTGGGAATATTTTGTTTTCTGTACACGACAAAATTGTCAGAACAATTTAACTTTTTATGCTATACAAGCATCTGAGTAGATCTTCGAAAACAGAGAGAATATTATAATGATCTGTATTATATTGTACATGTTCTTCCGATGTGGAAAGTTAGCGGAGAACCAGTCAGTAACGGTACATTGCGTGTCAAACTCAACTAATAAGTTTTAATAAATCCAAATAATGTGATATTGGTTAGAATTCATGAAATATATTTTGTTGATGATGCCTAAATTAAGCTGAATATAATGGGTTTCAGATGTTACGTAGTGACAAGATCTGAAATCTGATTGGCAACATAAGTGTTAAAATGCCCAGGTTTGCATTCTTTATTATGGAATTAATCAAATTAGGCAATGCACTAAATCAAATAGGTTTTATATTGATTTTGACTCCTTTCAAAAGGGAACTCTGCATTAAGCTAGTAAGTCGACATACCCGTTTTTATAATCCACACATAATTCACAATTACAAAAAATATGAAATGATAGCAAAGAGTATGATATATACATTCTTTTCTAAAAATAAAAAATATTGATTCAGTAAAAAATATTGATTTAGTACATTTAATACTCATCTGGTTGTCAGGGTGTATGGTTCAATGAGCTCTTTCATCTTGTAAATCCATGTACCTACGGATTTTATATATATATATATATATATATATATATATATATATATATATATATATATATATATATATATATATATATATATATATATATATATATATATATGTATATATATATATATATATATATATATATATATATATATATAACTTGTAAATTAACCTGTACAAAAGTATGAGAAGCAAAATCATTACTTTTATTATCATGTTTTACTCCTACTGCTCAATATTATTTCAACAATGTGCTTAAATGGCAATATGTAATAAAATCATAAGGTGATCTATAAAGCGCAATTCGAATTTTTCTGGTTTTATGTCCTCATTTCGTTCAATACTCATGAATACACTCATGAATACTAGGGCATAACCGATTAGCATTTTTCTACCGATTTCCGATTCCGGATTTTGGGCATGAAATTTTTCCGATTCCGGATACGATTCGATTAATCGGAAATGCTAAATCCGTATTTTTTTTCTAAAAAATTTCATCTTCCGTTTCCGGGTTTCTGGTATCTGGTTTTGCCGTGTCTAGCATGTTACTTAGTACTTTACCATATCCGGCTTCATTTCCGGTTTTCACCCGTCGGTTCAAATAGATTGTCTCACAGCGTGGTTGTGTTGACCATATTGGACTTTTCTGACTTCTTATTTAACTTTATTAACGCACTATCGAATGACACGCAGTGTTAGACACGGTGCTATAGAAATTCAACTTTATTATTTTTATTATCCGAATCGGTCGTTCCTGTCTTGTCCGACTCCGATTAATCGGAAGTTCATACTATCCGGTGGAATCCAATTTCCGGATCAAAAGTCGGTTATGCCCTAATGAATACTACTCATAAACAATACTCATGAACAATACTCATTAATATTACTCATTAACAATACTCATGAATAATACTCACGTACAATACTCATTAATAATAATCATGACTAATACTCATGACTAATACTCACGTACAATACCCATGAATAATACTCACGTACTATACTCATGACTAATACTCATGAATAATACTCACGTACAATACTCATAACTAATACTCGCGTACAATACTCATGACTAGTACTCGCATAAATACTCATGACTAATAGTCATTAATAATAATCATGAATAATGCTCATTAATAATACTCATTAATAATACTCATGACTAATACTCACGTACAATGCTCATGAATAATTCTGACGTGCAATACTAATGAAAAATACTCACCCACAATACTCGTTAATAATACTCACGTACAATACTCATGAATAATACTCACGTACAATACTTATGACTAATACTCACGTACAATACTCATGAATAATACTCACGTACAATACTCATGACTAAAACTTATGAATAATACTCATTAATGATACTCATGAACAATACTTATGAATAATTGTCACGTACAATATTCATGAATAATACCTACAATACTCATGAATAATTCTCACGTACATTACTCATGAATAATACTCACCTACAATACTCATAACTAATACTCATTAATAATACTCGTGAATAATACTCATGTACAATACTCATGACTAATATTCATGAATAATACTCATAAATAATATTCCTCATTCTGAGCATAGTCCATCTGACTAATTTGCATCAAGGCTTGGAGTAACTTAATTTAAGAAGGTATTTCAGCCATTTTGATGCAACTCTGCACGAATCCACTTGAGACAAACTCTCATTCTGCTGCAATACAAACGTCTTGTTGTCGTAGCCGGGGCATGCTACTCTTTCTTACAACAGGTTCATTGGGTAAGAAGAATCAACCGCAGACCGGTGCAAAATAATAGTGTTGCATGTGTAGTTTTTATTACACTATGTACGGTACGTTAATTAAACTAGGGTGCATATGTAGAAGTCAATATGCCGTCAGTCTATAAGAGGCAAGGGATGCACAGCCTTCTCGGCCAAGGGCCCGATTGCATTTTCTAATACTATTTGAGGGCAGCAAACACTAGTTTATTTAATACAATTACTGTTAACGGGCCAGATTTGTGTGTGTTTTTTAAATTTGACCCGGGGTCCGAAGTGAATACGTTCGCGGTCCGTACCATTCATAATTGGTTATTTATAAAATGGATAGTACAGTTTCAAGACTAAAAGTAGTTTAAGTATTGTGATCAAAAGTCCTCATAGTAATTATCCATGTCTGACATTTCAACAACACAATCACATATCAACATACATGAAGATATGAATATAGTCATAACCTGAGGATTAAATAACCGTGTACAAGTACGGGCATATATATATATATATATATATATATATATATATATATATATATATATATATATATATATATATATATATATATATATATATATATATATATATATTCTTTCATACTTTCATACAGCGTGAAACTTCAATCTATCTTCAAAAAAACAATCTTCAACGTTATGATACACAAAATGTCTTTCACACGGTGACAACTGTCACGGATTTTGAAGTCACACTTATCGGAACAGAACTAGTCTGTGGTTATTATGCCGCATTCGTAAACACAATGCCGTGTTGACAACTGATACAGTATTCCTATTGTCTATCGTTGGCATTTGACAATATACCTGTACATTATTCCGATTGTATATTTTTTTGTGTTAGATTTGGGGGATACATTACTCTTATGTTCCGTCCTTGTGGTGTGAGATTTGATAACATACATTATTCCTGATGTATATCGTTGTGGTGTGAGATTTGGCAAGATATATTATTCTTATTGTCTATCTAGGTGATGTGAGATTTGCCAAGGTATATTATTCTTATTGTATATCGTTGTGGTGTGAGATTTAGCAAGATACATTATTCATAGCGTTTATCGTTGTGGTGTGAGATTTGGCAAGATACAATACTTCAATTTTAATTCGTTGTGGTGTGAGATTTGGCAGATATATTACTTATTCTCAATTGCTATTACACTGCATAACCTTTTATGTGTTGATGTGGCGTTATACAAATTAATCGATATAAATTCTTTAATACGGAAGAATACCAGTCTAGTGGAACAGTGGCAATCAAATTTATCAGCAATCATATTTTCAATCAGCTTATTAAAGTCATTTGCGGACGACGGCATTTTATTTTTGCTTTGATAAAAAATGTATTTCAGGACAAAGACCTTGTTTGCATCTGCTATCAGAAAAATGTATATCATACGATTTACACAACGTACAACACCGTTTGATTGGCCAGTAACGTGTGCAGCTTTTCCGTATTAGGAATCTTAAATTGTGCAGTTTCACAGATCATAGTATCAAATATACAATTGATGGCCATTATTTTGAATTGGGTCTAGACATTTGAGAACTCTGAACATTGAACTAACGCATCGCCAGATCTTCCTAAACTGAGCAAATTGTAGGTGTAATGGCATTGCAAGAT
Source organism: Unio pictorum (assembly GCA_030141615.1). NCBI lineage: Eukaryota > Metazoa > Mollusca > Bivalvia > Unionida > Unionidae > Unio > Unio pictorum. Next base: position 664,525 of record JARLTB010000256.1, on the reverse strand, counting down.
GGAATGTAAAATTATCACTATCGTGATATGATGTCGAAAGGCGGTAGATATCACTTTTAATGACCATGTTAAGTTTTCTGCTACGTCATACTAAATGCTTTCTTTGAGGGACAAAACGAGGTGTCTATAATTTTAAAAAATCGTATCGTTCTATACATGTACCCTGCCCACAATGACATAAAATCGTGACGTAAAAGAAATTGTATTTATTCAAAGGTGTTGACATTATGTTTGCAAAGATGTCAGTGAAATAGTCAGTAAAAGTCCAGTGCTTACTGGATTATACTCACAACTGTACATTCATTTAAAGAGAATTGATTGTTTAGAATTGGATCGTCTAGAATTGGAGTTTCGTCACAAAATTATCATATTATTCAACTTGTCTCACTTTGGTAAAATAAGTAATGAAAATTATTACTATTTTTGAAATTAATTTACTTTAAAGAAATTTTAAATTAGTTTTTACTCCTCGTGTTTCTTACTATGGTGTACATGTGTTTCATATCAGTTCGAAGTTTAATAGGTTTGAGAAAGGTTTTGCTTGTTTTTTTTTTCTTGGGTCTTTCTTTTCACGTATTCATCTGGTCATTCATCGATAAACAAATAAATCGAGTCTCCGACACTGTAGAGCTTTATTTTCAAAGAGTGCTTAACAAATTTAGCTGAAGAGCACTAAATTCCTAACTATCCGATTACGTAGAAGACAGAAAAAAATCGTGAATGGAAACGAAAGAGACGTTTGACAATATGTGTCTTGGGAAGTCTGGTTTTCTTATTATCATGCTGGTACATCCCACTCCATCAAAGAACCGTGTTGAAGATTAAAGTTTACAGAGAGGGGCACTTCATATCTGTGGCATAATGCCTCAGTGCTAGACATCACTATAAATTGCCACACTGCAGACATCGATGATATATGACTGAAAACCTGTTGAAGTTAAGTTAAAATTCCAAATCAGACACACAGACACTATATGTGTGTGTGTGTGTGTGTGTGTGTGTGTGTGTGTGTGTGTGCGTGTGCTTGTGTTTGCGTGTGTGTGTGTCCATATATACTAGAAAAGGAAAAACAGTTTTCATATACACTGTTCTAATCGTTGGCTGTCAAAACCAATATTTAAAGAATCTACTTAGATTGCCGCAAAACGACGTTTTGTCTCTAACTGAGCACCATATTAGTACATAAAGCTGACTACATAAATGCAGTTCATAAACATTACACGACATGATTTAAAACAAATACAACATTATCGTTGCTACGTAAACGTTTGAAACAATCCAAGTTATCACAATCACATTAACGAGAGCTGCTCTTGTGCGAAGTACATATATTTCAAGCCTCTTTATACAGTGGTATCAACGCATTAGCAAATGTTCAAACGAGTCACCATGTACACGGAACCCTGATTAGAGACGCAGGTAGGAAACATACATATTTGCTTCAAACAAGATGCATTGCAAGAGAACTACACTTAAGCCATGTTTCCTATTTTGGATATAACCAGCAATATTTTGAAATGCAGTTAGTAACCAAGCGAGGTAAAGAGAAACGTAATATCTGGACGAGTAATGAACAGTGGCAAACATTGAATTAAGGCTTTAGGTTCAAGACATTTTTTTCAAATTCCGCTCTAACTGATTATACATTCACATCAAATATAATCCCCACAACCATTGTATTAAATGGATACAGCGAATTTTGAATACATGATGCAGTGTATTTATTTTGTCAGATAGTGTAGTAGTCAATATTTAAGGACGAGAAAGGCCGTACATATTGTTTCAATTATTATGCAGACTGAACATTATATTAAAAAAATTACACAATTCGATATATTAAGTTACATAAATATATTAAATTCTGCTTTGTCAATCTGGCAAAAATGCTGAGGACATTTATTAAATTTGCTCTCTTTTCGTATGTTATCTTTTTGATGTATAATATGAGCTTTAGTTTAAAATGTTACGGTATTTAATCTTCAGTGGAGCGCAGAGTTTGTTTTATCACACTGATATTTATAATAAACAAAGCATCGTTTGGACCGTAAGAGGAAATGTTGAATCTGACAAATCACAGAAAATAAAGGTCGTTTATCTCGTCCTTCACACTGATGTTATGAGATTGGCGCATGTATGTACTTTACAACGAATTTTATCATTATATATTGCCACAATACACGTGAGAATGTCTGCTTTACTGGTACATTAGGATTATAATTAATATCGAATGCATGGTTTACTTTATCTTCAGCGATGTCTAATAAGTCTCTGATTAAATTACGTAACCAACTTCAGACAAATTTTTATTCGTTTGATTTAGGTGCAGGTCGTCTGCAAGTCTGGTTTCCTAGACGACCTACCTAGAGGGCCGGATATATATCATTAATTATACTTCTGTTTCATTAAATAGAGCCTCATTATTTAAGCAAAGACGAATCCTTATAAGGACGCTGGAAGAAATCGGACTGATTAATTACATCATTTTAGTTTTCCTCATCTATTGAATCGTTGGTTTAACTTTTTGTTTTACGACACATGAACATAAGTCAGCTACTAATGTCGAGGTATGAATTAAGTATCCTGCCCTTGAACGCATAACGGTACCGGACCTGCTCTGATCTGGGTTTAGGATTAGAAACCACCAAACTTCCGGAAGTCAGTCCAAAATGTTAATCTCTGAATAACCACAGTCGCTGCCTTCATTAATCGCCTCCAACAAAATGCACGCGAGAGCATCTAGCCTAATATATACGAATTAGTTTGCCCGCATGATTGTACTTTGTTGAACGGTGAACGATGTGAAATAAAATGATGCCAACATTGTGTTTCTTTTGCATGTAACCTAACAAAAGACAGATTTTAAACTTTAAATGACTTACCGACCATCTGATATATATATATATATATATATATATATATATATATATATATATATATATATATATATATATATATATATATATATATGGTCTCAAATGCTTGAACATAGGTCTGTTATCTGGACGAGTAACGAACAGCGATTAAAATAATTGAATTAAAGATATATATATATATATATATATATATATATATATATATATATTATATAATTATATATTAATTATAATTATATAATAAATAATTGAATTAAAGTTTAAGTCTTAAAGTTTATTTTGATAAAGAAGTTAACAATTAAGATAAAAAAATGTTGAACAATGTTCTGACTTTTATTCCTGAAATTATTTTTCAGCTTAAATAAGTCAAACTTTTATATCATATTAAAGTCTGATACAAAAAAAAAATGACTAACTTCATCCAATGATGAAAATAATAGGACATAATTATAAAATTAAAATATAAAGATTTAAATTTTCACTAAATTATATTTGTTTTTTTAAAATATTCTTTCATTAAATTATATTGAAAGTAATTTTCCACTAAAGTATAATAGATTTATCTTTGTACTACATCTGTATACTATTTTTTGTTTAAAAAAAGATCGCGCTTTTAAGGGCAAGTGCAAAACCTCTTGTACTAAATATTGGTCATTCCAATGCAATATTATATAAAATTTTAAACATGTTTACCCCTAGAATATTCTAAACTGAAAAGCTGTCAGAATGTTCTTTTTTTACAATTATTCATCATCTTAAACTAAATCTACAATCATGGAAACACACTATAAATATACATAATTATGTACTTTTCGAATCTCATTATTTCCGTTCTTTCTTCTCTTTATTTTACTTATGGTGTATATTTATCAGATCTTACGATCGAAATCTCAGCAGTTTAGCCAAGAGTTTTGATAAAGAGCAGGGCCGGCGCTTCCGCTAGACAAACTAGGCAATCGCCTAGGGCGCTGGGCTAAGGGGGAGAGGGCGCCAGAAAAAATTGCAAATTGGGTTTTATTTCATGATGAGCGGGTGAAGGAGGGCGTGAGTGGGAAGGGGGGCGCCAGATATCTGATCTCGCCTAGGGCGCCAACATTCCTTAAACCGGTGCTGATAAAGAGTATTACATAAATTACATATGCCATGCTTTATTTGTATAACAAATTATTTGTGGAATAATATCACAATTTACATAAAGGATGCGACTCTGCACGCAAAACACTAGTGAAGAATACATAAAGCGTTCTCACTTCTTTGAATCACTTATTTTTAGTCTTTAAAATATTGTCTAGAATCCGCTTATTTTATCATACAAAATGCTGCGTAGCTGGTTGTTAAATTTGTATCCCATTTTTTTAATTAGCCATATCGATTCCAATTTGACGTAATCTAGTACATGTATAATGTGTGTTGTTAATGAAATAGGCCTAACGCTTTTAAATGAATAATCAAAACAGTTGATTAAATACCTCAAATTCCAAACCAGTCAATCATCATTAACCATTTTATAGTGTTCTGATAACTATATTTAGTAATACAAAACTACTAATGCAAATGACCTGATTGTGAGATCGAAATATATATATATATATATATATATATATATATATATATATATATATATATATATATATATATATATATATATATAAATATATATATATATATCGAAATATATATATATATATATATATATATATATATATATATATATATATATATATATATATATATATATGTGTGTGTGTGTGTGTATATATATATATATATATATATATATATATATATATATATATATATATATATATATATATATATATCTCACAATGGCTTAAAGAGACAGGTCACCGACAGAGATAAACTAGGATCAAACCGTATACATAAAAGCTAGATTGCACACCCTAGGTTGAAACATTTGGCTTTGTACATCGATGCAGTAACGGTGATAATACGGACAATTTCTCAATGAAAAGACATGCAAACGACCATTTTGGCTTTGAATTAATAGAGTTATGCAGAAAGGTTAATGTTTGTATTATTAAACGAATGTGTTGATATAACCGGTCAGTTCACATAATGGATGCACTGTAGCTGATTATGTTATTTTTAAATATTCATTTAGCTTGGGGCGCCTGATGAATCTGCACATTTTCGTATATATTGTTCACTTGGATTAAATCAATACGTGATATATGAAGGTAGCACTTCCCAAACCACAAATGCGTTGAATGTTGATGATCATAAAACATATCGAGATGAAGAGAACACTAATAATTATACTTGTACCCTTATTAAATGAAAATAGTTTGTTAAAGACAATATACGATCATTTGTAAGAATGTTTTGTGCAATTTATGAAGATGTAAGGAATGATCTTTTCAGATATCTTGAACGTGATATAGACTTCTCCCTCAGAAAATGAACTATCCTAAATCACAACATAGGTTAGATATTTCCAACAAGAGACAATGGGCCGAATGTATATGACAGATTATCTTAACTGACGGGATAAAGAATGTTATACGGCAAAATGTAGTAAAACTATCATCTCTCCAATACTGAAGCTAATCTTGTGGACCCGAGTGGCCGAGTGGTCTAAAGCGCTGTCCGTTACGGACCACTGCCATCTCACCTCTGTCTGCACATTCTGTTCGAGTCTAAGATTCGGCAAATGTAGTTATGTGAGAAAGCTTGCCAGTAGCTTCTCGTGGGTCGATGGTTCTTTCCGGGCTTTGTCCGGGTTCTTCCTCCACCATTAATACTGGCCGCCATGTATAGCCTATATTGTGCTGAAAAATGGCGTTAAACCATAAAATAAAAAATAAAATGAAGCTAATCTTTACTTATATATAGGGTATAAAACAGTGTTTAATTCAGTCATTTCACTTAAGAAAACATACAATAGAGAGTCCCAAATGAACGCAAGCTATTTCATTTGTTTGTTTGTTTAGGATTTTTAACGTAGCTTTAACAATTTTTCAGTCATATCGCTACGATGTCTGCAGTGAGGCAGTTTTATAGTGATGTCTAGCACTGGGGCATCATGCCGCAGACATGTATCATTATGTCCCACCCAGTCACATTATCCTGACACCAGGCCGACCAGTCCTAACACTAACATCTTAACGCTGAGCGCCAACCGAGGCAGCTGTGAGTACATTTTTTAAAGTCTTTGGTATGACTCGACCGGGGATCGAACCCACGACCTACCGCTTCCGCGGCGGACGCTCTAAACACTAGGCCACCTGAGCGGTTCAAGCTATTTAATAAATTTGGTCCTCCTTTGAAACATGAAGTGCATCATTCTAAGCAAAAGTGAAATGTGCCTCCCCAAAACTGGTATGAATAATTCGAATCTTTATTGAAGAAGCCTGTTTCAAAATCAGATGACTGTGAAGAAACTACCTCACTGACAGGTTGATGACATAACCATTCTTAGTACGAATTATAAAATTAAGAATAAATTCTAATTTATGAGAAGTTTACTTAATTACAAATATAAAATCCTCAGAGTTAATATGACAATTACTCTTTTTTAACAGTGCACGACTGAAATATTCTTAATATGGATTAACAAAATCGTTGAATCTGGTCTATACAGTGAGAAAGGAGCATAATCTACCTCACATATACGTACGATAGCAAGAGCGGACCAAACACTTATAGAAGCATCTCCATTATTTATACTCTTGCAAGATTTTGACCAACGTATTGATTACTCGTATAGAATACGTCTGCAATAAAGACAGCCGTATGATTAAGAAGGTACACAAATTGAAGAGGTACAACCATGTCTTTGATAAAATACAGTAGAGGTCTGTTATATCCGAATATATACGTTTTGTGATAAAAAACTGGGATGATTGTTATTGTCAATTAACTGAAAGCAATGTTTTTAGAAATGTGGTTGCAAAACCAGGTTTCTTTTACAAGAAAGACGTACTAAAAATATATTGACGTATTTGTCATACCGAAATTGAGTTGTTTTTTTTAACAATAATATAATCAAAATATGTTCTTGTGTAAATTCGATAAATTTCCGAATTAATGTTTCTGTACAAATATAGTCTTTATAAACACATTGTATTTCCTGTAAATAATGATTTGAATAAGTGCTTCAAACCAAATAATTCAAATTAAAAATAAAATCTGAACAATAACACTGACTCTGCATCTAGTACCAAAAACTTAGACTCAGGACCCGTGACTGTCGAAGTAGGTTTTTCTTTACATTCATAAGATGTTCATGTATTGCATCTTTTGCTAAATAATGATGTAGCAGTTAAATCATTAGTAATCGACAATCCTTGCTTGGATCATAAAGTTGAGAGTGAAATTCATGATTTACGTTGTCATACCGAATTTGAGTTGTTTATTTAACAATAATATAATCAAAATATATTCCAAAATATACCAAAGTTCTCGTGCAAAGAATGATGTTGATCAGAAATGTAATCCTTGAGAGAACACATGTATTAGTTAGTCTTTTGATGAGGTCACTCTTTCTCTTATCGCACGTTCTTGGATCATATGTATTGGCCAAAACTTTAAGGTAATGTTTGTAAATACAGTACTGTAGATCTTATCAAACTTGTCAAAAGCTAGGAACCCCAATTAAAAAATCTAAGCCTTGTCTGCAACCTATTCCTGTATTGGACGTACCATGTAGCAGAATCAACTGTGTTGATCCTTTACCTACGACCTACTTGTCCAAAGGATTTCCAGTATTACGACTGTTTGGTCTTAAATTAAGTAATAAAATGGGCGAAACTAACACTTTTTGTAAAATTCAACAAATATTTTTTTTCTCCAGAATACAAAGTGAACATTTTAGAAATACCTCCAGTAATGAGATTTAATTCCCGAAATATTTTAAAAGGTTCTACCGCCAGTCCTAATGATTAACGTAATAATTAAATTCTAGTGTGCAATGGTGCAAAATTTGTAGAGAAAATTTCTCATTACATTATGTCATGGTCAGCGTGACACTTTGCCTATAAAATAAATTGATGTATGTAATAATTTCGTAATTAACTGCTGACATGCTCTGTTATGCGCAATAAGTGAATTTTAATTAGAGTCTGTTCGATAACGGTCAGACATATGAAAGGTGCCTATGTTTACGAAAGGTCAATAGCGGCAAATGACAACGATGATACATTATTGGTATTGTGAAAGTCATGTAATCAATGTTTTACTTTATTAACTCAAATTTGTTGTACAGTTTCAACTAATTTCTAGATAGGCGAACAAATTATAACACGTAAACTAATACTCTAGTTTTCAGAAATTATTCATAATTTGCTGATGTCTCGCAAATCAGAGCGTCTCTGCAGCACAATTATGAGGAGACAGTAAATTTAATCGTGTAAAATAGGTGGTGTATGCAAACGTACAATCTTTGCAGCGTATCATCAAGCTTCCCAAATTTCTGCCAGTTAAAATGTACTTAACTGGTAATCTTAAACTTTGGCACACAGTCAAGTTCCCTTTACCTCGTTCCGCTACTTATGAAAGTCTGTGTTGACAGGTGCCATACACAATAATCTACTAATTGAAAAAGATCAATACGTTTATTGGACAATAAATCAACACATGCGTCAAAGATCAATTCAGACAGTCTCCTAATTGAACTATATTGAGAGGACATTTCAATTAATTTCCGCGATCCCATATAATTTATCATTCTACCTGACCCGAATATCCAAATGAAGTGCCGAGCTTGCTTCTGATGGCCAAGGGACATTCTATATCTTTAAGGAATATTGTTTAGAACATATATTCAGTTTTATTTACACGGCTCTATATATAATTGAATATGCATTAAAATTCAATTATATTTTAAAAATTAAGTTGGAATCTCAATTGGTTACAAACGGACCGCCGGCCTATCGATTAGACCATACATATCAAGCGCATAGGCCCCAGTAGTCTAATTTGTTAAATATTATGTATACCTCTGTGGGGATTGCCAAATGTGTGGAGAAAACGCTAAAATTATTTTAAATATCTACACGGTAGCAATGAAGTAAGCACAAGAACAAAAACACTAAATAAAACCCCGTGCAAAAGGTTAATTAACACAATTATCTGTGTCGGTGGAGATACTTTCTCAAGTATCCGAGGCGTTATGTATGTCACCTGCACTCGGTATTGGTATTTAATTTTGGAATCTTAGTTTAATATATTCTTATTGTAACAAACAAATTAAGACTAACAATACATGTGTCAGAGAAACTTCGAGATGGATATCATTAACATATATCCATTATAAAATGATTGATATCTTCTATGCTCATTTGGACGAAACTGAATTGTTTCAGACGGTATCAGAGTAATATTATTTACACCGAAAATGTTTGAGTTTTACATACAGTCAAACAGATTGCAGAACGAACTAAAACACATCATCGAGGTTTTGCTAGACATCATACATTGTTAGTATAGTATCAAGGTCTACATTGAACAAAGCATAGATAAAGTATGAAAATATATGTCCAGTTATTTCTTCAGCAAGCATTACGCCACCTACGATTAAATAATTGAACGTGATATTTGACCAAACTATTGGCAAAAACGTCTAGTAGTGATATTGGCTGAACCATTTCTGAGAACCTCTTTAATGAGTATTTTAAACGGCATACCTATCAAGTAATTGAATAATGTTTACTGTAGCAAACTAGAATTAACAATTAACCGTGTACATTATATTTTCTGTAATTGATGCCGAATTATATTCTTTCCTTTATGATATTTTGGTGTCAATTCAAAATTGGCAAAAGGTGGACAGTATACTGCCAATATAACGTTTCCTTTTTTTATATATACATACAAAATTGGACGGATGTAATTATTATTACATATTGTATGTTCAAACGTTATATATTAACATGCTTGCACTTTTAATATGTGTTGAAGACATCTGATTATCATCAGCCTCTGCATTTTACTCTGTAATATGTTCTCAAAACACCTAATTACCACTATTCCTTCTAGTGTGCCCTATATATATTGAAAGCACCTAATAGCCATTAGCCTGTGTATTGTACCCTATATGTACTGGAAGCACATGATTACCATTAGCCCTTCTATTGTACCCTATGTGTACTGAAAGCACCTGATTCCCATTAGCCTTTCTAGTGTACCCTATATGTACTGAAAGCACATGAGTACCATTAGCCCTTGCATTTTACTTTGTAGATGCTGAAAGAACCCGGTTAACATTATGTGCTGACGACACCTGATTAGCATTAGCCCTTTAATTGTTCACTATATGTTGTGCTGAATGTATCTGACTATGATTAGCCCTAACAGTTTACATTATGTGTTCAAAGCTTTGATTACCATTAGCCCTTGTAATTACCTTTATATGTGCTGACATCACCTGATATTACCATAAGCCCTTGCATTTTACTCTATATGTGCTGAAGGCATCCGATTACCACTTCTGATATGTAATGCCTCTGACGTTATAGTAAGTTTGTATATGTTTTGGCAATGTCACAAGTTTGTAAATGGATTAGAAGACGTTAATTAATAACAGGCAAATTATTTTGTTCAATCAGCCAAATATTGTTTTCCTTAAAAAGTTATTGGACATATTCTTAATCATTTTCATGAAACAGAATCACTCTGTTTTTAAATTGACATCAACCCTTCTCTAGTTTATTGAATACAATGTCTATTTTCTCGTTGAATGTTTCATTCGTTTGAAATAAATTTGAGCCCTCTCAATATTTTATTGCTTTGTTAGATTTTAGTGATTATTTATATGAGAAGTTGATAATATGGAGATGTTTCCCAATCAAATAAATTGGGTAGTTTCGAGGAGTAGATTTTATATAATACAGTATTCATAAGACTTTATGACAGTATTAATTAGTTAAAATGGACTCTCCATAACGTATTAGTGGAGTAAATTAATTAGATTAGGTATACCTAACTGGTTATTCTAGACTGGAAAAATACTTTGTATTAGGTGCTTGGGTTGGCTTTGGTAATGCATGTCGTGAAGTACTAATATTCGGCTCGACAAGGCATGCTCGTAAATCATATAACTGTGAAAAAAGAAAAACTGTGCAAGTATGAAATTAGACATTCGTTTCTGGTAATCATTTGGTGAAAAGAGAATGAGAAATATAGTATTTGCCTGTTTAAAAACATTCACAAAAACCTCTTACATGGTGCGTTAGATTCTACACGCTGCTTGAAGAGTGAAAGTAAAAAGATCAGAATTCTTCATTTCAGACTGCGTGGTCTCAGAACTACGTAACCTTTCATGTGTTGAGGTGCATTTGTATATCAAGCAAACATCAAAGTTAAATACCGCATGCCTTCACTGCATTAAGGTTAGTCGCGTTAACTGATATGATCACATACAATTTGCAGATATTTCTGAAAAATGATTTTGGGTAATAAATAGCAAAACTCTTAGATTTTTTTCATAAGATTTCTTGATTTGTTAAAAATTCACCGTTGACACCATTGTCATATAGCTTTCAAAAAATCTGTTTCGGTCGCATCAAAGTCTTATCAGTAAATATGGATGATTGATATATTTGACGTTAGGTGAGTGCATCATTTGACACGATTGTCTATATTCTTACGCCCTGACCGGATTGAGTTATCCCCATACAATATACTAGGCCAAATATGTTCAAATGTAAGAGCAATTGTGGAAGGATAATGGGTAACTTAAAGCCGCTTTGCTCCAGCCTTAACCAAAAAGGGGATGGAGATTTCGGCTCTATCTTTTAGTTTTGTTTTTGTTTTCAATTCTAACTTGTATGGACACAAAAATGGAGTAAGGACAACAGCACAACAAGAAAATGAAACTAAGAATACGAATACAATATTAAGAATTCAAATTATGAAGAGACAATTAAAGAGTTTCAACTACGTATGTACTAACCTTTCCCATATATGATGTAACACGATATTTGTTTTATTACAAGTATCATTTTTCCGTTCCAGCATGTCATGCTAACAACACTAATAAATTATTACCGCAAAATGTTAGGGTTCTTATTCTTCGTGGTTTCTTCATTATTCCAGACAAGGATTGTCAAGGAGCTATTATTACTGGAATCATGGAACATTGCAACTAGAAGTTACCAACACTTTTTATTAAGACGAAGTTATTTCGATGTCAAAAACAATCCAACAGTACCTTGACAATGTTCAGCATTATTAACCGACGTTTAATAAAGTCTTTCGTCGTAGAATAGTTTTATGATAAAAATACCATATTCACCGACGCAATAAATAATTGATTTCGATCCATTAACAGTTTATTTAAAAATGTGAATCACAGTAATTAGACTGATCTATTCCTTTTTGTCCTTTCAAGATTTTTATTACGCCAATACATGCAATTGGTTCTTTCCATGTTGGTCTTATTCACGCATGGCAGTTGATGCTCAGTATTTGTTTACTTATATCAGCAAACCCAGGTTTATCTGGGGTACCACACCCACCCACCCTCAGAACAATTATAAATGATACTACATGTTTACAGTGATGTTGACACATTCACGTTTTGAAGGTTTTTGATTGCTTTGTTTTCTATTTCTTATTATATATATATATATATATATATATATATATATATATATATATATATATATATATATATATATATATATATATATACCAAACATGTATATCAGATTTTCATAATTTAAAACAATTATCAAAGCTAGATATTACCGTTGTTTTTTGAACTATTGATGCATAGAATACTAACTGAAAAAAATGCCAACAGATGTATATTACGTATGTTTGTTTCAGATATAAAGTGATTCTCCCTTTTCAGATTACAAATCTTAAATAGTGATTTTAGGCATTACTTTCATGTTGAGTACAAATTTGTCAAAATGTGTGAAGGGGATCTTCAATTATCTGGGAAAGCAGCATTATATCAGGTGTATTGTTAATTTATATGAACAGATTTTATCAGTCTGCCATTGGGCACTGTAGCAGATTTTATCAATATGCCATTGGGCACTGTAGCAGATTTTATCAATCTGCCATTGGGCACTGTAAGTGTATAGTGGAGAACTTTCAATTAAAAAACAACGTATACAATCATGCAACACTTGTCGGAGAAATTAATTTCTTGTTAAATAGCTGGTAAAATAAACGTTGGCTGACGTTACAAACAATAGATTATATATTCAAAGCGTAAATTAGATGCTTGCAGAAACAACGTTTGCAGTTATAAAACACTTGTCAGAAAAATGATTTCTTTAAAAATATACTGTGTTTGTGTGTTTTGGTCATTTAACGTAGCTTTAACAATTCTTCAGTCATATTGCTATGATGTCTGCAGTGTGTACTTTATAGTGATGTCTAGCACTAAGCATCATGCCACAGGCGTGTAGCACGATGTCCATTCTAGTCACATTATCCTGACACCAGGCTGATAAGTTCCAACACGAACATCTTAATACTGAGCGCCTAGCGAAACAGCTGCTGATACCATTTTTATAAGTCTTTGGTATGACTGAGCCTGCGACTTCCCGCATCCAATGCAGACGTTCTAACAACTAGGCCACCTGAGCAGTCCATCCATACATATTTTGTATCGGTTTGAATAATTGTAGAAAATCATGTTTATATTCAAAATCAGCAGTATAGTAATTCGTGTATAAAAAACAAGACAAGTAGAAAACAAAATATACAGAGTTTCCTTTCTGGGAAAATCGTTTCTTTTTATTTGCTCTTATTGTCCCTTTCAAATATAGAAGAAGATGTACATACATTGTATAAAATCAACAACAACTAACATATAACATAGAAAGTAATACCCACTGTTGACGCGAGATCAGAAGTACCAACTTGAACATTAGGCGCGAGATTCGAAATGGATACAAAAACATAGAAAATGGCTTACGTAGCTGACTAAAAAGAAATAAGTCGGAGAAGTACGTATCTATGCTAAATAACACGAAACTTGCCTGAAAGAGAATATAGGCGTTAAGGATTATCAAGATACTAAACTTTCTTCCTAAGGCATGCCGAGTCTTTGAAAACTCATGCCATCAAAAACCTTTGGCAATTTTGTTATACTTGATTTAAGTGTATCAACCTGTATCGTGGAAATAGCTTTTAGCACTTATTTTCTCGGAACTCGACATTATTAGTCTCAAAATTAAGTCGATTCTCAGGACAGAGTAAAATCGGTCCAACATTATATTATTATTATTATTATTATTATTATTATTATTATTATTATTATTATTATTATTATTAATGTTATTTTTCTTCTTCTTCTACTTCTTCTTCCTCTTCTTCTTGTTTTTATTATTATTATTATTATTATTATTATTATTATTATTATTATTATTATTATTATTCAACACCATCATCATCATTTTCATCATCATCATATGTTACTGTTTATAAAGTTTAAAATGAAAAGACATTGGGAGAGTTTTCTAAGAAATTAAATTAAGAACATGATTGAAATAAGGCATCCGATTTTTCTCCTGAGGCTTGACAAACGCAATTAAAGATCAGCTCTGTCTGATCTTGACTTGTCATAAATCTTATACAATGTTCCTCATTAGTCGTTGTCAGAAACCCACAGTAAGCCTTCATTATCCGACAAAATGTAGTGTCGGTACCCATTTACTCTCACCCACAGGAAACCCTCATTATCCGACAAAATGTAGTGTCGGTACCCATTTACCCATACCTATAGTAAACCCTCATTATCCGACAAAATTTAGTGTCGGTACCCATTTACTCTCATCCACAGGAAACCTCATTATCCGACAAAATGTAGTGTAGGTACCCATTTACTCTCACCCACAGGAAACCCTCATTATCGAGCAAGATTTCGTATTAGTACCCATTGACCCTCATCCTAAAAAGTTGATTTTTTTTTCTTCTTGTTTTTGAGTTTTGTTTGTTTGTTGTGGTGGTATATTTAGTTTTGTTTTCTTGGTTTTTTAAGTGGGTTTTTTGGGGTTTTTCTTGTTGGCTGTATTTTCCTTTGCTTTATGGCAGATTTTTCTTTAGGTTTTGATATGGCTTTATCGTATTATTGATGTAGGCTTTCTGGTTTCTGATTTTTGTTAAGAAACACATTTCTCTTACAAATAGCTGGGAACAACGCAGAAAAGCAATTAGTTTACACGAATGCTTCCCGTTGCACTGTAATACTATTAGGCAAAGTGGAGGTGAATAATTTTGAAAATACAGTCTATTTTTAGCAACATCAGCATCAGTTGCTGACAGCAAATTAAACGATTTGCAGTTGTATGATCAATCATGTGTTCCTTTTGCATCTCGTACAGCTTTCGCTGGCTTGATACCATACCCTGGTATTTATGCCATTACTGTAGTCAAATAAATATTTATGAAAGCAATGCATACGCATTTGCCTTTGGTTCTTTGGCAAACAGACAATGTTGTTCAAATGAATTCACAAAATGTATTTCATCAGAATCATTTCTTTGTGCAATAAGGAACTTTTGTGATGACATGTGAACACACAAATGTAGCTTGTATTTCATTTGAAATGCGACCATCAAGCCGTACTATATAGATAGATGACTCTGGTTTGGAGGAGAGCTTAGTGCTCTGATATACCCATGTATCGTTCTATAACTATTTAACTTTCTCAGTTTTGACTGATAGACATCTAATCAATCCTTATCCGATCTTTTAACAATCCAATTAAGAATTTTTCCTGTGCACAATTACTTTCAATAATATTTCTTTAAGAACAACAATGGGTGGATAAAAGTACTTAAGCATATAAATGTATTCCCTAGAAATTTTAATGTCACTGAAATATCTTTGTAATTTTGTTTTCACTCGTAATATTATGATCATAGTTAAGAAATGACTTACAAAATCGACATCGATACTGATAATCATATATTGTGAGTTGGAACATTCAGGTTTTTTTTCTGTCTCTTTAAATTATCAGAACCATGACTTCGCTTAAGAACTCAAAGTTTCGTGTTTTTCTTATCTCAGTAACTAACGTAAAATAAAATAAATCACAATTGGGGTTGGGAACCCAGAGACGGCCGTGTGGTAAAAGTTAGAGTGCCACGATCAGAGTACACTTCCATGCTGCTCGGTACCCTACACTGGCTATCCATTCGGTCCAGAATAACACAAAATCTGTTCTCTGTGCTACGTTTCACTGACGGACTGCAGTCTAACATACCTATCTGGCCTCAAACATGTGTACACACCAGCAAGATACTTACGCTCCTCTTCTGACAATCGTATACTCATTATTCCTACAATGAAAACGAAGTCATATGGACAACGTCGTTTTGCATACCAGGGCCCAGCAACATAGAATAAATTGCCCATTGAAATGAGACACAAAAACACAGTGATCCCTTTCAAAGGTGCTCTTAAAACACACCTTTTTCGACTGCAATATCATACGTAAAGACCTAATAATGATTCCTTTATTAATATTTTCAGCAATTTTTATGTTTTCGAATGTCACGGTAGGTTTTTGTTGTTGTTGTAGTTATTATCATTATAGATGATGTAAAGCGCTTAGAGCTTCTATAGATTAGGCGCTATACGAAGACCTCATTATTATTACTACTGATCCTAAATAGTAAGAAGACAAAATGGCTGTGTGACTGGGGTGAGGTGGCGTTCGTCTTCATGATGGAAAAGATAGGTTAGAAAAATTCTCCATATGAAATCGTACTAATCCACTTACCACTCTGTATGGTTATAATTCTTTTCAACAAATGTAGTTGATTTCTCTTCTTCTTCTTCTTCTTCTTCTTCTTCTTCTTCTTCTTCTTCTTCTTCTTCTTCTTCTTGCTATTTGTGTTTGTATTTAAACCATTGGTATTTTCTTATAATGTACGCAGTCAATATGTACACGCACAAACGAATCAGTTTCTTCATTACAAATTACACAACATAATTTTAAACAAACAGCAGTTTTGTTTTTACTTACTTGAAATTAAAATTAAATTCAGGCATAAACATTCGTATTAGATCTTGCTAGATATTTTGTCAAAAATACGGGTTGTAGTACATTTGCTTAAAATGCGAATTGATATTGTGTTTTTTATTTAATTTGAATTCAAATGTTTTGTGACAGACTATAAAATGTTTTTCATTTAAAATTGCAATTCTGGTGAAGTTTGTCTTGAGAACGGAATGACCATATTCCACCGTTCCCACATCAATTTCTATTTTAAGCTTAGCTAAGACAATTCATTGTTTCAAAAAACATCAGTTTATCATCCAAATGAATCGGTATGTCGCTTACTGTGAAAGAACAATACAATGATTTATTAATTTAATCGTGAATGAAACTAAAATGTTTATTCTTTATAGTACAGTCATCACTCGCTTTTATGTCCAGTCAAACTGCAACCTGCACAGATCCAGATCGGCCGTCACATAATGCACCATACGTATAGGGTCTATGCAGTTAGATATTTAATAATTGGTAGAAGAAACAATATTGACCCTGATTTGCATCCTTTATACGCGACAGCAGACAAAGGTCTTTGTTTTCTACAGTTGTGTTCTACGTATAAAATCGAGTATATACGGTTTGTATCGTGCTTCTGTGCATTATACAGTTTGTTTCTTCACTCAGGAGACGAATATATATCGTTATCTCATTTGTCATTATTTCTTTAAGAAATTGCTGAAATTTATTTTTATCTCAATTCCAGACTTCTTGAAGGAAACGAAATTATAAATTATCTTGGAATATATTTATATGTATTTGTGCGCCAGATAGATGTTGAGTAGTTTTGCAGCGCGACGATAACATCACCTTGCAATGAGAATGCCAACCGGTCAATATTACGAAAAGAACTAGATCTAAAAAAAAAAGATGTTTATCATGTTTAGATATTTAAATTAGGTATTACCAGACTTAATATGTTTCCAAATATTGAATTCAGCTTGATATCACAAATCTTAGCTAAATTTACTCAATTTACAAAGCCATTTTCTTTTTAGTACATACTATGTACGGAACTTGATATAATAAATCGTCTTCGTGACCGGACATCGTATATTCCATCTTCAAATTTACTTTCCAAAATCTTGAAAGTTCATAGACAAAAATCTTAACAAGATTAATCTTAACCGTGCAATAGAGACGTCAATAAATTGCAAAACTCACATAAAAACGTGTGAGACTATACCCACGGATATTGGGAGCTCTTTAATTCAGTATGTTAAAGAAGACGACGTCTCGTCTGACGCTTTTGATAAACGTGTGTATTTCTATGTAAATCACTGATCTCGTTTAATTTACAAACATGGTATGTCGAAAATAGCGGAAGATAAGCATTAGGAAAGGATTATTGCGCTCTCCTGTCACCTGAATTTTCTCGAAGATTAACCGAGAGCCGTCTGTAAGCTGTCTCAATTACAAGCATGACAGAAAACAAATATTTAACCTGTAAGACTTAATGGAACAATGACATTTATAATTAGACATAGTTATTTGACATGATGTGACAGTTTTACTAAGAAATATTTAAGACAAATAAAACGTTATCGGTGTATTAATTAGTACGTCTGCATCCGTTAGTCATATTTTACACCCGCTTTGAAAATGGGACGGTATATAAGAACTTTTTATCTGTCCGTCCATTGGTTTGTCTGTCCGTTGGTCCATCTTCCTTGATACGGCTATAGCTCATATAACACTTCTTCTGTAATCATCGAACTTCAAATGTGGATGCGTCTTGTGATGACCCTGTGTTGAGCAATAGAATTGTCTTTTGTGACCTATTTCCCATGATGTATTATAATTTGCACACTGAGTCTATCTGAACCCATTCTCCATATTTTAATTCAAACTATCATATTAATTATGTTAGGGTTATACTGTAATATTATACCTATTGACAACACACGTACTTGCTGTATTTTTCTTGTAATGATCGTATACAGCGTACTCAAATGAGACCCTGTGGCCAGCTTTCCAAGAATGATAAGTGGTTACAACTATTGTCAGGGCTCTAATTCCAATATTTTCAACCTATTGCAATAAAAGCAGCTTTGGATGGACGTGTGCGTCGCACCAAAAAGGCATCGTCTATTCGTCTCACAGTGTGACCAATATTCAATGACTTTTTTAAAAAAAAACACACAACTTAAGCTTGTGCTCCTTAACAGGGCTGCAACGGCTTCACCTTAGCTCCTATTGACATCAATTTACACTTCGTTTGCATCTAGGGATGATCGTAAATCGTTCTTTAAAAAACGTATTGTAGGTGCCTTTGGAAATTAGACACAACAACTTTGTGATTACAACCCACATTCTACGACAAACTCACCAAACTTAAACGTTCTGATTCATGCAACATAGTCGGAGGTGGGGCAAGGGAGGGACATGAAAGTTACTGCTCCTCTACACTGTCTTTTACTCTAATAGAATAGGTTAATCATGATAAATAATGTGTAAGTAAAAAGGAAATCACATGCAATCTGCATATAAAATTCAAATTCTATCGTAATAGTCCCGATAGTATCTAAGCTCCGTAATTACATTCACATATGCATAATTCTACAATTTTCATAGAGCTTTTATTATTGTTTATGACTCATCTAAAAATTATATTGACGCAAAATATTTACAAAATTTAAATCGTTTTGTTTTATTTAATTTTTAAGAATTAGTTAATAAATTACGTGATAATGTTTGTTTCTCATCTTATGTTAGTATATCTTGTATAGTTAGTGAAATATGACATTTTTCATACAGCTTTGCTTTTTGTTTGTTTGTTTGTTGGAGCTGTTGATTTTTACTTTAAAGAAAATTGTAGTCAAAACTGGTGCTAGATTAATTATATATTGCTTACCAAGAATTAGTGAAAATGTAAACTCGGTCTGTATTCAAACAAACACCACCACCACCACCCCACAAAAAATAATTTTAAAAAAAATAATTTAAACAAATACGTTCATGGAAATTTCTGTAGAATATTCTCTGCAAAAATCATACAAGATCCCCAAAAACACCAGCATCTTTTCGGTATCGGCTTTAGTTTGTACGCTTTGTTTTATATCGTTATTGAAGGGTCAAACCAGGATAAAATTATACCAGGTCAGTACCCATCTAAGTACTACATATCTAAAATTAGAGTTTAATGGGGTTTTCCAGTTTGTGCCTTTTACTGTGAATTATTCATGACAGAGGCTGGATTGTGCTGTGGAATCATTTGAAAGGAGTCATTCCTTTTTCAAATGCATTTTATTTGTTCTTGTTGTAACAGTTTTGTGGTAGAATTGTACATGTAAATTAGGTGTGAAATATGGTCATAAACTATGCTTTGCCTGACCCGCAAATGGAACCATAACCCCAGTAGATTTGGATCAGCTGTTATTCGTAACTAATTTGGGCAACAGCTGACAAGTCGTGATGTATGTAATGCATCATACTTATCTTTCTGTAACTGTCGTTCATTAACAGGAAATATACAAAATGTAAGAGCTTTATGTGACATTTCCGATATTTGTTTCCTACAATAATTGTGGCTTCTAGACAGTGAGTTAGACTGTCTCTCATCCGTACACGACGAGTTCTTTGGATCAGGGAAATCGCCAATTAAATCTTCTAGCGATATTCATACCGGTAGACCTTATGGAGATGTCGGGGTACTTTATCGTAGTTCTCTCGCAAGTATTATCGAAGTACAACATTTCGATGATCCCAGATTAATAGGTATTACTATCCATACGAGGGATTCCTGCTTGCTTTTTATAAATACATATTTAGTTTGCGATCTTGCGGAAAATTTTGGAGAATTTGTAGATTATTTGGCCAAAATTAATTCTATTGTAGAAAATGCTAATACGCTAAATACTTATGTAGTAGGAGATTGGAATGCTAATACGCTCAAATCCACTTCCGTTGGAGATAAGCTTCGCCTATTTTGTGACGAATATGGTTATATCATATCGGACTTAAAATTAATTGTAGACCACACAACTAATTTTACTTACGTCAGTGATTCACACAACACAGTGTCTTGGTTGGATCATTGTGTCTCTACACAGTCTAATCACATTATCTGAGATCCAACGTGCTATAGCAAGACAAAAAGGAGGAAAATGTCCAGGTTCAGATTTTTTATATGTGGAACATTTAAAATTTTCAGATACTAGACTTCATGTGTTCTTGATGATTTTATTGCATAACTTTGTACCAGATGATTTCACAAAAGTTACCATTATACCGCTACTAAAAAGCAAAATTGGTAACATAGCGAACAAAAATAACTACAGACCTATAGCTCTTATGACTAGTATTTCAAAAATATTTGAATGCATCATTCTGCATAGATGTGAAGTTACAATCTCTGATAATCAGTTTGGCTTTAAAAAGCAGCATTCAACCGATTTATGCATATATGTTTTAAGGAAGCAGTCAGCTATTATGTAGAACATGGTAGCCTAGTGGCTGCATGTTTTTTAGACGCTAGCAAGGCATTTGATAGGGTCAATCACTGGACACTCTTTAAAAAGTTGATTGATATTAAAATACCTGTCTACCTGTCTACATAGTTTATACTTTAGTTAACTAGTATGGGAAACAGTTGTATTGTATGCGATGGGGGAGTGTAATATCCAGCGCTTTCAATGTAACCAATGGGGTGGGGCAGGGGGGAATTCTGTTCCCCTTGTTATTATATATATATATATATATATATATATATATATATATATATATATATATATATATATATATATATATATATATATATAGACGATTTAAATCGTAAGCTCAGTCAGTGTAACGTAGGGTTACGTCTGCCACCAAATGTGTTTTTTCTTAACAATTTCAGTTTTGTTGATGATATGTCATTGATAAATCCTTCTATAGCAGGTTTAAGGAAATTATTAAAGATATATGAACAATACGCATTTGATAATGATATAATGTATAATACAAATAAAATCATTATGCATGGTCTTTCAGACAGCTTCTTTCAAGTTACCATCTCCTCCCTTTGTATATCTTAACGGCAATGCTCTTATCTATGTCAACACTTATACGTATTTGGGTCGTATTTTGAAATCCAATCGGTCGGATAATGAAGATATGATGAGACATTACCGATCTCTGTGTACTCGAACAAACATGCTTCTGCGTAAATTCAAGAATTGTTCATTGCATATAAAAATTAGATTATTCAAATCTTATTGCTGCACCATGTATTGCGCTCCTCTGTGGACAAACTTTAGTGAATGTACGAAAAGAAAACTAGTTATTGGTCATAATAATAGTCTTCGTTTTCTATTAGGTCTTCCAAGGTGGAACAGTGCCTCCAACATGTTTGTTAACTATAATGTATTCAGTTTTGATGAAATGATGAGAAAGTATGTATTCTCAATGTTGACAAGATAATCTAATACTAAGAACTGTATTTTGAAATCTCTTTGGAACTATGACATTCATGTAAATTCTCATATTATTAGTAGATGGAATAAATTACTCTTTAAATGTGTCATTTAATTTTTATTATTAATTAATGCATGACTCAGTTAATAGTTGTAGATGTTGCTGTATATATATATATATATATATATATATATATATATATATATATATATATATATATATATATATATATATATATATATATGTTTGTATGTATGTAGGTATGTAGGTAGGTAGGTAGGTAGGTAGGTACTTTTTATTATAAAACTTTTTTTAATTTTTTTAATTTAAAGGTATGGACTTTGTTGTCTGAAATAAAGAATTCTTATCTTATCTTATATTATCATTATCACCCCAAGGAATCCTAATTGAAATGTTGGTGAGCAGCGGAGAGGGCGAACCGACCTTTATGCTGAAATGTCATTTTCTTAAAAAATAAAGCTTCCTACGAAAATAAAACATATGAGGCCAATAACGCCAAACCAAAGCCTCTATCTGACCGAGAGATTCTCTAATTAGGTTAGTTTATATTGCTACTTTATCTTTTGTGGTTAATGTTGTTGTTTTATTTTTTTTAATTTGCATGTATGTTTTGTTTACCCACCGGACGTTTCATTGAGGTCATGCCCTATCTGCTGCTGTTATTAAATCATTTTAATCGAAAAATTTATCAAGACCAATAAGAGATCTTGATCTAGGATCTTGTAAATTTATCGCTGTAAATCTGTGTAGGGTTACTTGATCACTTGAGAAGAAGTTTTTAACCTTAATCATATCCCTATCACCTGAACACCAAGTCTGATGAATATTTCTAAGGTTATATGTATGACTCCATTAAATACAGCTAAAATACAGTTATCTCTGATCACGTTAAGAATTTGTGTATATCTCTGAGTAACATAAATTATATCAGTATTTGTATGTCTGCCTTGAGAAGATATCCGAGCTGGACTTGATTGTTTGGCCAGCATGATATCATCGTAGAAAACTAAATTATTAATAAATCCATCAAGTTCATGAACACTCGGTGCTTCATTAATATCAGTGATAAAATTAATATCACCGTCTTCATTCAAAAATTTTGTATTCTCATTAAAATCTTTAAGTATATCGTAACATCTCTGATCATCTGCAGATAGTGCCACTAATATAACCCATCCCATTTGAGCCATCTTGTTATTAAATTAAATAATAATTGTATCTTTCCACATCCAGACGAACCTATTACTCTCATTCTGATAGAATTCGGTAGCGTAGGATGATGTTTAACTGGTTCTTTATTTCGCGTCGCCGAGATATAAATTACATCCATATTATAAATATATGGATTTGTTTACGTTGCAGAGTTTTAAAAACATCCAACCACTAATTTAGCCACAGCTACAACCAAACATTGAAAAATAGCATATGGTGGACAATGTGCAATATGTAATATACATTTGTTTGTTTTTACCTTAAATTCAATAGAAAGATGGCATTGATATTGATACATTAATGTCAAAATGTCCAGGAACTCCATGGGCTAAATATCCAGGAGAAAAACCTCTTTCTATATATAATTGTTTTGGTCCTGGAAAACGACTTGATATTTGACTGGACGAACGAGATCCGCCAAGACCTGGAGAGTATCCAAAACAAATGCTACTGATCAAGCATGTGACGTTCAAGATGTAGCGTATAAAACGACATATGTATTGCAGCTGTGCAGTTGATTCACTCGTTCAACTCAATATAAAATAAATCTTTCAAAGAATCATTAGCTCACTGGTTGGTAATTAGCATTAGAGGCCGGTAATTATTCCACCGATTATTATTTTAAGGGAATCAATTTATAGAACAAGATGATATTGGAGGGGTATAGCAGTGATTAGCAAACTTGCAGATGCAGCAAATGTTACACGGTCTGTTGCTGAAAACTGGCTAGTACGACAGGCAATATGGCAAATTTATCTACCAATGCCTTAAAAAAATGCGTTACGCACATTTTGATGCCAGTGTGCCTAATGAAGTTTATCAGGCGGATATTTTGTTTTGCCACACGATACTATTAAAACCGGTAGCCGTCAATAACATACGTGCAAATGAGCGTTGACTGTCGTTGACATTGCAAGTAGATATTAGAAAGCAGAGACTTTGTTGACTGAAACGGCTACTGAAGTTTTATTAGCTTTTGAAAGATTAATGGGCATTTGTAAATCAGCTATCCAGGAGGTACTTGAGGTGTAAATGTATATAAAATACATCCTTGCTGAAAGATGCTATCAACTATATCATATACAAGACTGACTGCAATCATTGATGTTATATTTACAATTCCTGGTGAAATATGACTGCATCCTCCATATAGATCATTCTTATATTTAATAAAAGCTGCTGGCGAGACGATTTTCTTCATGACTTTAGGAAAATTGTCATCCATATTGTTTTAGTTTTTCTTTGTTAAATGTTGGTACTACAAATGCGAAATCGCCCGGTCCTTCGCATTCTTTTTCTGCTATGGTGTAAATATTGTATAATAATTGAGAAAGGGTTTTCTATCTCGGCTTAAAGAAACTGTGTGTTTAGTAGTTCTTCAATAAAGCATTTTATTAACATGTATTATTTCATTCATTTGTTGCATTACATCATCATAATAATATTGTGATAACGACGAAGACAACGTTTGCATTTTGTTGTTGGATTATTTGATTTCAGAATTTATGGATCAGAATACATTTCATAAAACTCCATGTATCTTCAATCGCCACTATAAGTACAATATACATTGTGAGTTACATTCCACGGATAAATATTTCAATATTCTGGAATATTTATCAATCTTATCTGTGGAGAATTCATCTCGTTGTGATTCTGGTTGTCCGTGATATTTTGGTGGAACCTCGGGCCATCCTAACACTGATCTGATCGATGATTGATAAATATATATCTACAACGTAATCTCAAGAGTGTATTTCTATCGCAGCTGATAATGTTGGTTAGTGAACTGTTACAGCTATTTTGATTCTTTTACTGTAATAGATTTAATTATGCGCTGAAATTCGTTGTTGATTTATTCGATTTGATAACTGTCCGTTGGAATAGAAACAAATACCAAACTATTATTTGTCTGCAAGCCACCGAATGATTTTGATCTAAATATTTGGCCAACTATGATATACTTGTAATTGTGCGAGCGCAATTTCTTTTACTGGAATTTCAACTGGAAAGTTGACGCTAAATTCAGGTATGTTCGAGCTTGCTGACATCATCGTTGTTTTGACGGACTTTTATTAATGACGATCTGTTGCAGTAATTATTGCGATCGCAAAATTTTTATTATTATTATTATTATTATTATTATTATTATTATTATTATTATTATTATTATTTTCTAAAACAGACGTAGTCATTGCCTCGTCGACAATCTTAATCATTTCTGTAAACTCAACATCTGATATTATTCCGTCCCTAAGACCTGATGATATCAATGAAGATAACTTAGAGTATGCTAGAGTCTCTGTATGCAATTTTTATATACTCATGAAATTTGTCTTCGCTTTATGTAGATATTTTGGCAATTATATTAGGAATACCAGGATTTGTTGTTGCAGCTGAAACACAAATTGTTTCAATAATGTCATTGTTATTATTGATAGCATTATGCCGGTTTCAGTGATAACAGCATACGCCGAATATACAATGATGTCAACGAAAACTACACGTTTGAGATATTTTTTTACTTTTGATGTATACTCATCAATTTTTTAGTATATTTTACCATTTAGGCACCTGACTGTATCTGTACTGTTGCACGTTGGTTGGTCAACTTATTATATTATGAAGGTGGTAGTTTAGTTACTAATTCAAGACACCAATAGTAAATTAAGCTTAGTCTTTTTTTTCAGGTTCCACTTCAAATGTTACTACGTCCTTTCGATCTAGTAATAGTAGCATAGATCCCGAAAATTCTGTTAGTGGATAACGTCGTGGAATTGTTGTAGATATTGTAAATGCTATAACACTTTGTACTCACAAACAGTATATACCGGTAGCGTCAGAGCAGAGTATAATAAAAACTATTAGGCGGTGACCACAATACTAATCCAGATGCTACCGCATATACTACGTTGTTGGTGATCTTTTTTAATGTCAACTAGTTTAATGTCGATAATTACAGGACTTCCGAAAAACTCGTTAATGTTTCTGTTTAAGTTTCTACGAAAATTCAAGAGCTTGTTTATGTGGGCAGTATAATCATATCTAAGACTGATTATGTCACTACTGATTGTCGTTAACGAGTTCATTATAGGGAAGTATCAACGACGTATTTCAACGTTGCAGCGTCATCGCTTGATTCAGTTTATCCAAGACCAGTAATTTTATTATTAGTGATATGGAGAGAACAAGTCATTGTATCACCAGATTTTTATATTTGTGCCTAATTGTTCTATTACTGTCAAACACAGCTATGCTGTTTTCAGTTACTCCAGTAATTCTGACGATAATTACTTGTAATTAAATATTACTCGTTTTCATTCTTCCTTGTTTATCATCAAATACAACCATTTCGTTTGGATCCACATTTTGCTAGATTAAACAATTCGGATATTTCATCACTAATAATTTTATTTACAATTTCGTGTGATATTCTGTCAGTTGTTCTTTTTTGTTTAGATGAAGATCTTCCGTAAATATCAACTATTATATCTGAATATCTGTTTTAAGCGATAACGGTTAATTGTCGTGCACGACTGTATGAGGTAGGTTGGTTCCTTTTGATTCAGCGTTAAGTACAGCAATTGCGTCACGGCCACATATTGGTGGATCAGTTATTGTCTATGTTGGTAATGCTGAATACCAGATAGGAGCCTGATGTCTGCCGACATATTTTAACGATTATTTTGGTGGTTCCAGTCTATACGAATCAAAGTAAACAATTCCACGTGGATCAGCGCAAGGTGACCCAATGCGTACCTGAACCAGAACTATTGTCAAGATTAATGATACCGGTTTCACAATTAATTTGGGGTATTTTGGTAATTGATCATGTATAAAAACACCAAAAAAGGTTTTATTTTTAATTTTTCAGCACCATGCCATAAATCAAAATTAGACATTGGACGTATCTACGAGATATTTTGGAAAGTATGAGCCTTTTTTCATATCGACGATTTCCTGGTAATCTTAGTCCTCTTCCTCTTTTTAAAAATCCTTTTCTGTTATTGTATCAACAGGCATACTACCAACCTTTCCGGCAGTATCGCTTGAAACACAAAGTGCAGCTGTATTTAGCATGGTTGGGCTGCTGCAGTTATTAACGCTTTTAAAGTAGAAATATTGCAGCTGTTTTAATTGAATATATAATGGAACTCGGAGCAAGGTGAAGTTGAACTTCGGTCTTTGAGTCTAAAGCTTTTTTAAATTGTTTGAGCTGAGTTTTAGTAAATTATAACTTGTTTGACCACCACTAGCAATTTGATCATTTTTTAACATTATTTTCTCCGCATTTACTTGCAAAGTTTATTATAATTTTGCTACCTGACCAGGAATTAAGGTGACCTTAACATGATTATATGTCCTAATGATATCATGAGTGATTGAATTACATGTTCGCTATTGGGGCATCAATGATTCTCATTCGTTCCCCAACGCCTTCAAGCAACATTGAACATATCAACGACAGATTGTCTAATTACATCCAAGTGTTCCAGCGAAAAGTAATAAATCTAGTCGTGATATTAGCAAACCAGTATCTGTATTTTGATAACGTCCCATAAATGGTAACAGGTAATACATAATTAAGATCAAAATTCAATAATACATCTTCAGATGATTCTTGATGAGCGTTTATTCTTAAAGAAACTTCAGAAATAACGAGTTTGTCAAATATCATTATACTACGTGTTTGCTCATATAATCTATTAATAATTTTTAAAGCAACAAAAATATGCCGTGGGGCAGAAATACCATGCAGTGGTGCTGTAAATAAAGTATTAATTGCACTTTGAACACTATCCGTGGTTACTGTTAATTATGCTAATAATGATTTACCGTCTTGATCCATAAAATAAGTAAGTTTCGTTAATATTAATTTACCAGCTGCAATATCAGCAGGTCTCCAGATAGAATCATCATCTTTCTTCACGTTTATTAATAAATACAACTGTATGCTTGGCTCAAAAATAACCTTTCTGACAGTTCTGCAAACCATGAAGATGTGAGATAGAGGAATTGAACATGACACTCTTCTACTATCACCTTTTAGCATTAGTTGACATTATATAAAACCCAAGATAAAATTTTCATTAATCCTAAACAAGTCAAAATTATCGGCTGATCTATTACTATACTCAAAGGGTTCTGGATAAACCGAGGCAGCTCGTGTTACAAGTATTGAAAGATATTGTCTGCCATCGAGATGGTTAATATTATCCTTGACAACATCATTGTCGGACCAGCCGATCTTGTATAATCATCAGAATATCTTGCTAGACCTAATATCGTTGTGGCATTGTCAATATTATCTTGAATTGATTCAATCTCTTTTCCATATATCATGTGTATAGAACTTAATATCGTTATTAAAACCAACATTATCATTAGCTCCGTGTGGTGTATCTGTGACGATGTCTGTTACGATTTCACCTCCTACTTCAATAAACGCTTCAGCTAGTAAGAAATATATGCTTGTATCTTGAACTTGTAATTCGATTCTACCACACCGATTCGGTTCTCGTGCTTCATAAGAATAAAATTGATAATCACGTATCGATTCATCTTTGAGAATCGGTGCGTCCATGTCAAACGCTGTATCAGATTTACGTTTAAACATTTTATTATAATTCTTGTCGTCTAACACGAAGACCACTTTCTTCTCTGAGATTTGTATTTATATAACGTTCTGTTTCATCAGCCACTT
The DNA here is from genome assembly GCA_030141615.1 of Unio pictorum. Lineage (NCBI taxonomy): Eukaryota > Metazoa > Mollusca > Bivalvia > Unionida > Unionidae > Unio > Unio pictorum. Next base: position 635,340 of record JARLTB010000256.1, on the reverse strand, counting down.
CTGCTAGTTTTTTCTTGTTCTAGCGTTTATCCAGCCAATTATGTTAGTTTTCGATTTGCAGCCTGATTTGCTGTTTTACTGACATTTGCAGGCATAAATAACTTCAGTGTTGGATAATTTTACTGGCTGTGGGTTTCGTCGTATTAATCCAGCTAGTATATACTTAATTGCTGAAAATGCTTTACTGGCAACATTACGAATAGCACTAAGAGATTTATCAGGAAGAAAATCAATAGCTTTCATTCCCAATAGTTTTGCAATTGGTATCGCTTTTCGAGCTGTTCTTCTAAACAAAACCTTGAACAACATCACCGAGTCTAACACTGTATATCGCTTTCAATGCTAATAATCGCGAATTTATCACTCCGACCATAATCGGTCCACGATGAGCCTTATGTATGATCATCTTATTTGCTATTATTTTATCTAATCACTGTTATATTCATCAGCAATTTCATCTATGAGAGATCGATAAAAAGATTTTTGTCCATGACACCGCGTGTAAATAATCGTTGACATGTATTTGCTGCTTCATTAAAAACTTCTGGAGGATTATTTCGAACACATTTTCCGTAAACGCTCAACATCAGAAAGGACGTTGTTATGATATGGAGTAATACAACCACTTACTTGAATTGCAATACCACATCTAGTTGATAATGTGTTATCTTATTTGTTGAAAAATATAATTCCCTCTATCGCCTAATTTCTTCAAATTCTATATCTTCTTTTTGTGTCCCTGCTCGTTCAACATCTTTAAATTTCGACTTCATTTTTTTCTCATTCTTTTCGTCTCCGTAATTATTTGAATTTGTCAAGATGAAACTTTACTTCCTTTTATTTTCCTTTATTGTCCTTTGTTTTCAATATACTCATCTACTGCTGGCTAAAATTATTAAAATTATTAATATGTTTCATAAGATTTGAGTACCAGCAGCTATGCGATATATATCCCTGACCCAATCGACATTTTGTTAAATTTAAACATATTCGGGCTTTACATACTTATCTCGTTTATGATATCCAAACGAAGCAATATCAAGTATTTGTTCTCGGTATTTGATAGCGGCCATACCTTCATGCGTGAATTTATCCATTGTCATGGTTTTGATTCTTGGCAGAATTTTAGTTTGAACTTCAGGTTGTAATTGAGGAGGTTACTAGGGTGGTAGCTGAGCTGATTGCAGATGGCCAACAAAAATCAATAGGCAATGTCTCAAGAGCTTGTTGTGTTGCCTCAGTTGCTGTAACACTTTTCTTTGTTGGTTCGACAATTGGTTTAAATAATTGTTTTGAACCCTCTGCAAAATCCATCTTAGACTCATGATGATCTGGTAATTCTTGTCTGCTAGAATCACGGACGGGAAGATATTTCTTAATTGCCTCTAGTCGCTCTTGCTCTAATCTAGCTGTATTATATTCCATATCTGGTGCCATTATTGATATATAATACTGATTTAATTACAACATCAGAGAGGGCGCGACCTCAATGAAACGTCTGGTGGGTAAACAAAACATACATACAAAATTGTTTTTAAAATACATTAACGACAAAAGATAAAAGAACAAAATAAACTGACCTAATTAGAGAAACGTCCGGTTATGAGGCTACGGTTTTGCGTCATTGACCTTATAGTTTTCATTTTCGTAGGAAGTTTTTATAAGAACATGACGTTTCAAGAAAAGGTCTGTTCGCCTCTCTGCTGCTTGGTGTGAGTTTATCTGGAAAAATGATGTGTCTGGAAAAAATTATCCGCTCAGACCTCAATTATTATATTAATTAATTTCATATTTTTATTTTGCATTTGATCCTGGCAATAACACCGTGATCGAACATCCGATAACGATAATCACAACACCGTGACAAATACATACATACATATATACATACATATATACTTACACACACACACACACACACACACACACACACACACACACACACACACACACACACATACATACATACATACATACATACATACATACATACATACATACATACATACATACATACATACATACATACATACATACATACATACATTCCGAATGAAAATTAATTAAAATTTGTCGAATAATTTAATTATTTTGCTCGCTAGAGTTTTGTAATGAGCATCGTTCAAATCCTTTCAAAAAGTTCATGGAAACAGACAGTTCTCTTTGTCGTTATATACTTATATGACTGCATTTGTCCCAAACCACTCATGGTTAATCTACTACGGTTAAGGAGATACTTAGATGATAATCAATTTCTTCGATCAAGATATGTTCGCATTTTGCTTAATGCAACAAGAGAATGTGTTTCAATCAATTGATGCGTCTGCTTCATTACAAATTTGGCATAGATCACAAGACTGGAATGCAAAACAACCCCACTAACATTTGATATATATCTGAATTAATAGACCATCTAACCCCATTTGGTGAACTATTATTTAAGAAATCGTCTGTAAATGCCTGTATCCCTTTTGCTATGTCGATTAATTATATTAGCAAAAGAGATTAAATGCGAATGTAATAAACAGTGCAATTTGTAAGCATCTATGTCACATAGGAGCGACGAAAGTGAATTACAGTCTACGAAGACCCATTTCCATTTTTCCGCTGGGGAACAATTTTTTGTTAGAGCTTTGCAATTTGATTCTATTTTGGTTAATAAGTTATTTAAATATAGAGAAGCGTAAACTGGTATGAAGAAAAGAAAATGAAATGTTCGACATTAAAGAAAATTGCATTTAAATAATTGTCACTCGAAAGAGTACTAATGATATATTTCAAGTAGTAATCAAAATTACAGAAATGACACCAGTTCTGAATACATGTCACGCAATAGATACACAAGGGGCTGAAGACAAACAGTACTGCATTGAATAAAAGCATGTGTATACAGAGTTCGCTTTTGATCCGACTAAATCATCCCTTAAGTAATATTTATGCACGGTTAGAAGAAATTGGAACTTAAGCAAGCTATTTACAAATTGTTATATATTTTTTTTTTATATTATGTGGCTGACCATTGTCCGTGAGTGTGGGTAAGTTATTGGCGAATGTCTTGTTTTGCTTTCATGAATATTGTCATGGATATAAATGGTAAGCAAGAATGTTTTGATAAAATTAACGTTGAAGGTCAAAACTTGTTTACGAATTTGATGAAATTCTTCGTTGGAAATGACCCACATCTTGGGCATTCATTTGTTACTTAGGTCAAGTGATTTGAGTGTATTTGTTTTGCAAAGAAAGTCTTCATTTATATTTTGATCGCCATGTATATTCTATCTAGCGCTGATATATGGCGTTAAACCCCTAACAACACTGTTGTTTCAGTTAGTCTTTGTAGTCATTTATTGTAATGTTCAGATATCATTTGAGACTAATCGTTATTTAAATTGTTCATTTGAATAACAAGTTCTCATTGACCTGTTGGACTAAACACTACTCTAGGGTTATTGTGGATTCATTTAACGACATTCTGAATTATATCATTGTGATACATAAAGGCATACGGTAAATCATCACATTCAAGAATACTGAAATTCATCCAGAACACACTATACGTTTAACCTTGTGAGATAATATTTAGAATTGTTTGCGAGAACTTATAGACAACCATGCAGATTTTAAACTACTTTACTTTGGTATCAGGACTGCACTGTAATGTATATATATCAAAACCTATTTGGATTGGAAATTTAAACCTTTTTCAATTGAAAATATATATCGTGAAATCGATAACAACCGGTCAGTTATCAATTTTAGATTAATCGGAAAAGATTTTTCTTTGAATTCGGAGGATATGGTTGAACTGAACTATTTGACAAAGCAGAAAAAAGTAAAGAAATTACTTGGCCGGTGGAGTAGAAGAAATATGTCCCTTTTTTAAATAAAATCATTAATTTTTCCAAACTTTCTTCATCATTTTGCTGCTCTACCAAGTTCTCCATCCCACAATGAAAATAAACTGAGTAGATTATTTTCAAGTTTATTTGGGGTGGAATGGATCCAAACCTATGACCCAAATTTTAAAAGTACACGAAATCTTGCTTCCAACAAAAGTAATATACTAATCACGTTGTGCATCAAAAATAAAAAATCTCACCTGTTTTAACATTTGCGTTTTATCTTACGAACTGCTGTATAAATATGTTGCCACAGGGGATACAAAAACTGATGAGTTTACGAAAAAGTGGACCCTTTTGTCAACTTTTGGTTTCACTTAGTTTTCTTTCTTTTTGCATGAAACAAACAAACTCTCAATGCCAGACACCTTCGGGTTTTTATACGAGCGGTTCTGAAATACACTATTTTCATAAGGTGTGTGTGTGTGTGTGTGTGTGTGTGTGTGTGTGTGTGAAGGAACATGAGTAAAGCTCAGGATGGAAAATAATCTTAAGGTAATGCCCCACATACCTGGTCAGGTGGTGATGTGGGGGTAAATATACATTTCTGATAACTTACGTTCAATTAACAAACGAAAACCTTAATGAGTGGTAGATATCACATATTTAAACCACCTCCCGACAACATGGTACCAAATAAACTTGCTCAAGAATAAAAAGTTTATAAATACAGGAGCAAATATGAGACAATCAATGTCCCGCTACTTTTGATATATATATATATATATATATATATATATATATATATATATATATATATATATATATATATATACATATATATATACATATATATATACATATATATATATACATATATATATATATATATATATATATATATATATATATATATATATATATATATATATATATATATATATATATATATATATATATATATATATATATATATATATATATATATGCTAACGTAGACGTATACGTACGTTTAATTACATAAAGTATAAACTGAATGAATAAAATGCTATAATGTAAGTGTCTTTTAAATTTTCACTCTGTATTCTCGGGAAGAAATTTTTCGCTTTTCTTACTTTCTGTTATATTGATTAAATAACAGAAATTGATGGCCATTCTAGGATCTGAATTTCTTTTAAAGACTTCAGAGATGATTGTTGGAACTGGATTTAAAAAGACTTCAGCTTCATAAAGAAATGATGAAAATGTAAATTCATAAAGTAGAATAGGGTGGGTAGATGAACATGAAGAGGGAGAAAGAATTTGTGGACAAAAATAATTTTGTTAATACAAGTTATTTCTTTACTCACTGCTGAAAAGTTCACGATATTTAACTGAAAGAAATGGGACGTCAACATAAATTTTAGCCATTTAAAGTGCATCATCTCCCACCCGCCTGTAGTAAACTGTGAATTACCAATAGCCTAAAATGCATTATGCATCTAGGATAATCTCGATTTCTTGCATTTGTAGTACCATGTAACCTTTTATTGCTACCATACAGAGAGTATTTTTCGCGGAAGCAGAATTTTCTGATATGGTTTTAGAATAGGGCTACCTCAATTTAAACTTTAGCAGTTATGGATTTAAACATATTCTAATAGGTAACATACGTAAATTTTTATCGGATGTATTTTTGTGATCTCATTGCTAATGCATCTCAACCGGTTAAATTTCTAACTTAGGTATGCTAATAAGACGCGTCCGGGCTGTCGCTATATACCAATTTTTCTCCATCTTGGAAATCGTTTTATTTTCGCCTATATTACCCTCAATTTCCAAAAGAGCTGATGGTATACAGAAATAGATAACATTTGCCAACGTATTTTATGGCAGGTGTTGACAACGTTTAACCCTCCATAGAAGAAGCAAAATGTTAAATCTGGACCAAATCCTCTTAATTTCTTGACAGCTATCGCTCTAATCCAGATTAACATTTGGAGGTGGCTTAAGCCAAGATGTGCCGAATGACGTCACAGTTCTGCAAAATAATAGAGAATGAGGGATCAATCAACCCGATATATTATATAATGATGGAGAAGCCGCTGGCCGTTGTCATTAAAATAAGATTGCTTGAACGGTGCGATATACGCTCTCGCCCGATTAACTTGTAATCATTCTTGAAATTTCTCATAACGAAAAGAACTTAATAGTCCTTAATATGTCATGTGGTGAGATTTGTGGTGATACGAGAGAAAACAATGACCTGGATCGATTCAATCCTGTAATAAATTATCCTGCTGCGTGGCCTCTTTGTGGTATTGATATGGTCTTATCACATTTTGCAAGCACTTAATAATCAAAACGATCCAATATTTTGCAAATTCCTTAAGAAAAAAAGACGGAATAGGAATTCAAAACAAAAAAATCGGATCATCAAAGAGGCAACATTTGAATCCCCAAAAAATGTTATCAGCCGGTTCCGGTGTTGGAACTATGGATGAAAAATGTAAATGTAGACAACTTATTCCATGTAAATTAGATCCACGTGTAAATTGTATCCACAGTATCAGGGTGTATTTTTTTCTACAATATTCATCCATATCAAGACAAGAAGACAAATCTAAAATGTTACATATACATATTTTCACATTTTGGGTACCCCTGCTTGTTTTTTTTTAAAAACATAATACACCTCTAAAACTAGGAATTTGACTCGAGGTTTCATCATTTTGAAAAGATCGTGCTTTGTCACGACTTTGCACCAGCGTTGTTCCAGTTCCTCCTTTAATACAAGGTGTCCATTATAACTGTGAGAGGAAGAACCCGAGAAAACCCGGTAAGAACCAGAGACACCGATGCTACTGGCAAGTTTTCTCACATACCCAGATTGGCAGAGCCCGAGACTCAAACCCACGAGGACTTGATATTGTGATAATCGGTAAAGGCAAACGCTTTAGACTAATTGGTCACCCTGGCTTCCGGCAGAATAGGAGTACTCCATAACCTTACATGACCTCTAAGAATGCAAGACATTTTTATAATTCTTTGCTTTAAAGGTACACCTAGTCGTAATGTCAAGCCAGGATGGATGAAAACTTAACAGCTTCTTGCTTCCAAGCACCTAAAGTTACATTTTCCTGGATTGTATTCAATCTCTTTATGTTGTATCTGCCTACAATAGATACATTCTTTTACCAGTAAGCAAGCAAATATAAGCAAAACTTTCGAAAGATAATGAAACACTTCTTTGCATAATCATTCAAAGCTTATCATTAATATAGAAAAGCCCAACAACATTCGTGATTTCTTCAAGAAATTTCAAATAATCTTAGTAAGTCAAAATGAATAACTTTGTTGACTTCTGCGAACGTTTCTTAAATAATGCGATTCAATACTTTATCTATTTGTCTTCCTACACGTTGTAAAGAGACACTTATGATGGCACATCTCGAGGAACCTTTGAGATTAAATCTGATTCTTAAACCTATTAAGGTAACATAAACGATTATTTTCCAAACAAATGATTCGAAACCAGTCTGAAAAATCCAGAAAACTTAAAATAAACAGGTCAAATATCACAAATATTTATTTTCAGCTTGTCCATAAAATAAAAAAGGAGCAGAAGTACGATAAGGAAAAGTAGAAACCTATGGCTTGTTGAGACACATTGCCTCACTTGCGCATCGCACTAAAATAATTCTTATTACCTTATATTCTTCCTGTATGCAAAATTATAATGAACAATGGACATCATAACAAGAATTTTATCGGTTACATTGTATATTCTTTGTCCATGCAAAACGAAAAATTTTGATCTCATAATTGAACGGTGTATAGTTGTGCTCTTTAAAAAACATCACTCAAATTTACCATATTTCCCCTGCTAAGATTTCACTCAATGAAAACATGGACTGATGTAATGAATACAGTATAGCTTCATTTGGACAAGTTCTTCGTTGCGCCTTGCTTTAAAGAAACCATCCGAATGGTCAACTTCAAATGTTTTAATCGTTCGGTTTATAGACTACATAGAATTGTGAGTGCTAAATATTGTTAATTTCCACATAAACATTATATGTTCATTGACTCTTATTTTATTCATCCTCGGTTTATTAGACACATATGTATTTCCAGTTGCTTATTGCTAACGAACAGCATTACCTGAATTGTCAATTATAACGTGCTAATTGAATACTGTTAAGAATATATGATCTCAAACTATGTAATAAAAAAGAATAAAAACCAACAAGTTTTGTAAAATTCAACAAATAATTTATGTCTGCACAATACAAATTATAAACTTAAAATCCTTGAGTAGTCATAAATGTTCTATCACACGTCCACAAGTACCGAGTATTCCAAATGAGTTCAAGTGGTGTTCGGAATGATGTCTAATCTATTGTGCTGATGTGCCAATAGTCTGGAACTAACAGCTGCCTTGCTAGGCACTCACCATTAAGAGGTTAGTTTTAGGACTGGTCGGCCTGGTGTCAGGATAATGTGACTGGCTTGGACATGATGTTAAATGTCTGCGGAATGACGCCTCAGTCCTAGACATCACCATTAAATGCTACAGACATGGAAAAAAAATTGTGTAATTTAACATTTTTTATTTTTCCATCGATTCAAGTGTTTTGTTTTAAAAAACTGTTGTCAGCTAGCAAGAAAACTAGCAGGAATCTCATTTCATAATCTGCCATTATGAATTTCGGTCACATCTTGTTTTGTGTAAAGATTGATGGTAGCGCCAAAAAATGAAAATGAAAAAAGATACAGCAATATGTATTAACATGCTGAAAAATAAACATTATTCTTTTAGACTATTTTCAATACAACTGGTCATCTTTCATTCTGTCATTTCTATATAAAGGTTTTATTGACATCAAAACCATTAATTCATACATGTTATACATAAATGTTTGTAAAATATTTCAGCCAAAAGACAAAACTGAATATAGTTCTGGCCAAAAAAAATTGTCACTTTAAAATGAAAGAAAGTTCAGAAACGAGAGAGAAATATATAGAACAGTAAAAGAAATACCGTTTTCATGCATATTTTGAAGATAACACATCATTATTAATGGCAAAATTAGTATTTCGACCGAAAACGGGTATGAGTATACAAATATTGGAATATTCATTAACACAAACATATTTACACGTGTGCACATTCACATAGATACGCCTCCCGTTTATATGCACAAATAAATGTATGCATGTTTCCGAAAACATAGATTGTTACTGCAATGATTGTTTCTGCCTTTACTTTTCCCATGTATAATTTCTTTATTTTTCTACTTTGAATCTAACTGAGGCAAACTTTGTCTCCATTAAATCTACTTTTTAAATATATTGTTTATAGTTATATTGTTTAATATAAAGAGAGTTCTAAGATTAATTATATCATCAAAATGAGTTATGTCTATAATTCCACGGATGCTATTTAAGTTTGTGAATTATATTTATTTTGTACGACTGCTTTAACTTTATTTCCATAGCAAAATATCATTTATAAAAATCTTAATTATTCGTCCATCTCATAAGATAGGAGAGATTGTCTCTGCATGTAACACACAAAAAATAACAGAGCACGTTTTCGATTCTGATTCTTTTTCCAAAATGTATTCAGAGTCAAAATTATGTGTATCATTTTCTATCAGAAATGGCGCTAAACCCGAAATCAATAACAATGTAATATTTTGAGTTGCAACTTAAGGTATCCTGGCTTCAATCCGCCAATTTGAACTGACCTCGATCGTGACCTTGCACTCAATTCTGTATCCGGCCGTCTCGACGTTGTCGTGCTGCTGCACCCAGATGGTTTTGGGCGAGAGAATGAGGTCGACGAACTGAGCAACTCTTCCTCACCTCAAACAAAGTCACAGCGCAAGTCATTCTTGTCATCTACCCATTCCATTTCATAACCCACTAAAGTCATGTTGCGACAGGCAAGCGACGAAGCAGCAGGTTTGGGTACACTGGCAGCCACAGCCGCAAACCTGCACACAGGCGACGAAGGCCATAAGGGTCGTTCACCATTGACATGGAGCAGCAATGGAGTCCAGCAGCCCCATGAGGGACTGAGCAGCCCTCTTAATGTACTGCTCACATCACTGGCACGAGGAAGAGGCTAGAAAAGATGCCATAAACATTGCCAGCTCTAAACTTCCCTAGCCAGCATATCGCGGCTGGCGGTGACCCTACTCATTCAAAATAAATGCACCAACCACGACCAACCCCGCAGAAGTGAAGGTCAAGTTCTATGAGTATCTTTACTCCATCATTACTAACGTTCCAATGGTAGATAAACTCGTCATTCTTGGCGATTTCAATTCAAGAGTAGGTTGTGATCACGTTGCCTGGGACGGAGTGCTAGGAAAGTATGGAGTGTGTCACTGTAACAGCAACGGTCTCCTTTTGCTCCAGACTTGCGCCGAACATGAACTGCTTATCACCAATAGTCTTCTGACTCCCTACCAGTCACCGAACGTCATGGATGTACCCATGCTCCAAGTACTGGCACCTCATCGACTACGTCACTATCAAGAAGAGGGAGAGGCAAGATGTGCGTATGACCAAGTCCTTGTGTGGCGGTGACTGCTGCACAGACCATCATCACCATGCTCAACATTCGCATTCAACCCAAAAGACTCCCATATGTAAAGACGACTCCTCAACGACTGAACATCACCAAGCTGAAATGTACCAGTACCAAACAGTCTCTCGTGGATGTCTTGGAAGAACGTCTGATATCCACCACTCTAGACAATCATAGTGTAGAGACCTACTGGGTGGCATTCAGAGAGCTGGTCTACGTCACAGCTTCGATTATCATAGGACCCTCAACCAGAAAGCATCAAGACTGGTTTGGTGAGAAATGCGAAGCGATCATGCAGTTGCTGTATAAGAAACAACGCCTCATTCAAGCCTACCTCAACAACCCCAAGTCCACCTCTAGGAAAGATGCATACAACAACATACGCAGAACTCTTTAGCAGAAGCTCCGCTAGATGCGATACACATGGATGAGCAACAAAGCTAACGAGATCCAATGTTACGCAGACCAGCATGACATGAAGAACTTCTTCTACAATGCCCTGAAAGAAGTGTATAGACCAACATCCTCATGATCGCCACCTCTCCTCCGCCCCTTCTCAGCGCAGACAGGAACTCGCTAATTACTGACAAAGAGAGGATTTTTCACCGATGGGTTGAACAATTTGACAGCGTTCTGAATGGCCCTTCATCCATCAATGATGAAGCCATCGGTCATCTCCTCCAATTACCCATCAACGAAACACTGGATGACCGCCAAAATTTGCTGAAGCACAGAAACCGATATGTCTGCACTCCAGTGGCAAAGCACCTGGTTCAGACTCCATCCAAGCTGAAGTATACAAGGAATGGGGCACTACCCTGATATAAAGGCTCCACCAGCTGGTTATTTTTTTTACTAATGTGACAGCAACAGACAATCCCCCAGGAATTCAAAGACGCTTTAATAATCTGCCTGTATAAGCGCAAAGGGAACCACCAGGCCTGCAACATCAACCAGCGGTTTATATCCTTACTCTCAACTGCAGTAAGATACTCGTCAGAATCCTCCTGAACCGTTTTACTACACACCTTTACCAGTTACTACTGCCAGAAAGCCAGTGTGGATTCGAAAAAGAAAATGGGACCATCGATATGGTGTTTGCTGTGATGCAGCTACAAGAGAAATGTCAAGAGCAAAACACCGACCTTGTCCACATTTACGTCGACTTGACAAAAGCCTTGGATAATATCAGCAGAGAAGGCCTGTGGAATGTAATGGCCAATACGGATGCCCAAGAAAAGGTATAACCATGGTGCAACATTTCAATGATGCTATGTAGGCACGAGTCCGAGACAATGGAGAGACATCTGTGCCATTCCCAGTAACCAATGGCGTCAAGCAGGGTTGTGTTCTGGCACCGACACAGTTCAATCTATTGTTTTCCGCCATGCTAACTAATGCTTTCAGAGACTGAGAGGCTGGAGTCAGCATCAGGTACCGTACAGAGGGAAAACTATTCGATCTCAAGCGACTTCACGTGAAAACCAAGGTCATGGCAGACACCATCGGGGATTTCGTATTTGATGACGACTGCGTCCTCAGTGCTGGATTAGAAGCCGACCTGCAATGTCCTACATCAGCCGGCCCTGGAAAGCCCTATGTTGAGCCCAACATCTCCGTCAACGGCCAAAACTCAACGTAGTGAACCGCGTCACTACCTTGGCAGCACACTGTCACAGAACGTGACTATTGACGACGAAGTGAACTTTCGTATTGCCAGAGCTAGCGAACCTGTCGGCAGATTGTATGCCAACGTCTAGAATAGAATGGGCATTATCATCCATATCAAACAAAAGATCCAGAGGGCAGTAGTGCTCCTCAAACTACTTTACGCATGCGAAACGTGGATGGTGTACCAACAACACACCAGGAAGCTGAACTAGTTTCACACCACAAGTCTCAGGAAAATCTTCAACGTGAATTGGCAGGACAAGGTTCCAGACAGTGAGGTACTCGCCCAAGCAAGTCTCCCCAGCATCCACACCATCCTGATGTAGTGTCAGCTACGTTGGGTGGGACATGTTATACGCATGCCAGACTACTGGCTGCCTATTAAACTCTTCTATGGTGAGCTACAGCACGGACAGCGATCCCACGAAGGTCAGAAGAAACGCTTCAAAGACAATCTGACAGCTGCATTGAAAGCATTCAACATGAACCCTGATTCGTGGGAGCAAACAGTAAGTGATCGAGTTATTTGGCGTTCCTCTGTGTACAAAGGCTCCAAGTTGTGCGAATCTAGCAGGATAGCAGCTGCAGAGCTGAAGAGGCAAGCCAGAAAAACACGTGTTATCAACCCTTCTAGAAATATCCCACTCATCCCCTGTCCCTTATGCAAACGAATATTTCGTGTAATGGTTGGCTTCATCACCCACCTGTGCACACAGAAACCAGAACCAGTCCATTAAACCCTCTGATGACTAGAGACGTCCTCGTCTAATCGACGGACGAACAACAGGGATTTTACTCTTCTATAAATGCTCTAGGACAGGGGCAAGCCCGGCCCTGGGATGTACAGGGCCCAAGACAGCAAGCGATAAAAGCTGTGCCTCAAACCTCGTTCGCCTTACTCTGGGGCATGGCCTGGGTACGGGTGCACAACCTTTCTCGGCCAAGGACCAGATTGAATTTTCTAAGACCACTCGAGGGCCATAGACACTAATTTCTTTAATATAATTACTGTTCACGGGCTATATTTCTATGTTGTTTTAATTTGCCCAAAGGGCTGGACAGAACACGTTCGCTATCAGGCATGCGGTCCTGTGATTGTGCACCCCTGCTCTAGGATATTATTACAGCTGATAAACCCATTTATAGATGACTAGCAAGAGACGTCATTTCCGCCCTTACAATAACCATCCTTTTAATTTCATTTGCTTCCTTAGCTTTCACATAAGAACCAAAGCATAAAAGCTATAATCAATCGAAATTATTGAATGAGACGTGAAGTTGCTTGAAGAACATGGGCAGATTTTGAAGTTTAAACTGCTCGTTGTTTATCCGGAATTTATAGAACTTTGTTTGGTCCAGTGAGGAGTTTTATAAACGAGTGAGTTGTCGTTCTTGTAGACTTCTTTACAAAGGAGTTAGTATGTAAACATAACTTGAAGTTTCAGCATGTTGTGAAATGGGTATAACTATAAACCTGTTAAAACATTTTTCATCCATATCATTGTGTCCGGGTTTTCTTCAGTATATCAATAATATCACCAGCTTGATTTAATATCCAACTGCCATTTGTGTCACTTGAACTCGTATCGGTGAGTGTAGATAGTACAACAACGGGCTCGTATCGTTGCTTACAATCGATCGGTCATACTAATATTATATAGTACATGTATGACCGGTCGATTGTAAGCAACGATAAATCCCCTGTGAGTACAACATGGGTTTTATTTTAATTTTAGTCCTACAGTGTAAGATTATATTTATGTTTTTGGAAAAACGTCGTACTATCTAAATAACAGCATTGTGTAGCGTGTTGCCCATTTGAATGACAGGGGAACGAGAACCAAATATTCAGGAAGATCTCACTGTGTCAACCTCAAATCAAAGTTGTTATGCAGATTAGTCATTACTGTAATCGGAATTAATCTTTGACCTGCCATAGTTCATGCCCATAATGTGAATTGTTGCGTTTTTTATGATAATATTGCGTGAAACTATTAATCGCCTTAGAAATCTCAAAAGTGTATCTGTGCCCATAATGTGAATTGTAACGTTTTTTTATGAAAATATTGCGTGAAACTATTAAAATCGGCAAGAAATCTCAAAAGTGTATCTGCTTAATTTATTCATAGCGTAAGAATGTTTATATACTCTTTGGATAACAATCCAATGTAAAATGTCTCATGTTCATGTATATGGTATTTTTGTGAAAGTCAAAGCATCATAAATCACAAATTAGCAAAAAAAATATCATCTTTTTCATGGGCTTTGCTCATAGCAAGTGCAGATAAAAAAAAATTATTGCCAGCAAAAAAATTCTCCAAATTCAAATCCAGTCATCGAGCGTTTTTAGGGTTTATTCTTGAAACAGTCACTAGTGAATATATTGATACTGTTTTTTATGTATAATTTACAAATCATGTATGTAGTGAAACATGCCAATGGATACCCAGGTACCCACCCATAAATAATAGCTCTGGTCAGAAAATGAACAACTGGTACCCATTAAAAAAAAAAAATATTCTAAGTTCAGATCAAGGCACAAAATAGCAATATTATTACAGTTTGAGGCTTGTAATTATTCATGTTTTATTCATATGAAGGTGACAAACAAAGGGATTGGTTACATCCACCTTTTTTACTTTTCGAATAACTCGGGACAGTGTAAAAGGACATTCAAGGTACTTGTTTTTTATAAATGCCTACTTGTATGAAAATTGTTTTAGACTAATTCATTTAAAAATAGTTTGTTTGGATGTAAAGGTTTATATAAAATATTTTTTTTCTCTAATGTTTCCTATGAAAAGTTTAATACAATATTCTGTCTACTTTTTTAAAATTTGTATTTATTTATTGCATAGTTGTATTGTGCTGATATGTTTTGTCATAACAATATTAACTAATTTTGTAAACAGGGTAAAATAATGATAAAATCACAGATAAATAAAGATGTCTATGCAGGAAGTGGTGGGGTGGATGCTATAAGTATAATAACTTGAGCCGTGCAAAGCCTTAAAAACTTTAAAAAGTTTTTTTGTTTTTTTTAAAACAGGAGGGGGTGGATGGGTCCTATTCTTCTAACAGAATACAATCACATCTTATCGGTAGATGATGCAAGTAAAATTTTGTGTTAGTCTTATTTACTACTACATTAATTTCATATCCAGATGTATCAAGCAAGTTTGATACTGTATTGTAGCAGTAATAATAAAAACATCTGAGCTTGTTACTTGTAGCAGTGGCAACAATATTTATTTTCAGTGAGTATATAGGTGCTACCAAAGGAGTCTGATGTTTTATCATTAAAGTA
The DNA here is from genome assembly GCA_030141615.1 of Unio pictorum. NCBI lineage: Eukaryota > Metazoa > Mollusca > Bivalvia > Unionida > Unionidae > Unio > Unio pictorum. The sequence goes on along the minus strand of JARLTB010000256.1, from coordinate 619,943 downwards.
CCTTACAATAAATCATACTGTATTATACAGCTATGTATATTTATTGTACAGATAAGGTCATGTCATGTTTTCACAGATTTTGTTGTACTTTATTGATAAAACATCAGACTATATAGGTGCTACCTCTGCCAGCTACTCAAGGGAGATAACTGACATGTATTTTCAGTTAAAGATAACACGGGTTGGGTGGGGTAGTGTATGTTATAATACAGCTCTATTACCATGAAACAAAGTCTATTACCATGAAACAAAGATGAGTATAAAAAAAGTTCTCAACACATTCCATATTTAAATACATAGATAAAACCTCTCCTGTATCAAATTCTCCCTTACCAACACATTTTCAGGATTTTTCAGGAAATTTATCTCTGAGCTGTATCAAATTATTCCCAATAATGTATAGGTTTAAAAAAAAACAAATGGTTTCCTTTGTACTGGTTATACATGTATTGTAAAATTTTCCCACTATTCATGAAATTATCCAATTGGTGTTTAAAGATTGTGAGCCCCATAAAGATGGTACACTCTGTTCAAAATAATAAGATGGTGGTACTAAGTCCGACTCAGGTGCCCCCTTGTGACATTGTTATCACTATATACACTCCAAATTCTTTACCACCTAAATTCTTTTCCAATTGTGTCAAAATTATCAATTTCTAGAAAGTACATTTACATTTTGTTTCCATGAAGTATATAACCATGTGATGTTAGATTGGAATGTCACAATTAGGCCAGTATGTATGATCAATTGTTTATGATGTCCCTAGATTGTTAATATTGGTATCTGTGATCTATTTAATTTCATATAAACAAATATTAACTGCCATAAAACACTTTCGAATAGTAATTATAAAAATATCAAAGAAAAAAATATGCATTTTTCAATATTGTTCCCTTTCTGCAGTTCAGTTTTATCACTGCATCACTCCACATGCAATATTTTACTAAATTCCCTAAAAATAAATTTGTATTAAATTTTCCTCAGATTATCTTAATTTATTTACTTATTAAAATAATACATGATTTATCAATATATCCTGCACAGAATTAAGTTGATAAATTGTGGACTATTGCATTGATGTCAGCCACAGAATTAAGACTGGATGAAATGTATTTAGAATCATGTCTCTTGTTTCACCATTGGTAGTTATTTTTGCAACAGTTTGATATACAAGTACATTGCACTGAAATGTCAGCTGATATGGTCATGATTGCAACAGTTTGATATACAAGTACATTGCACTGAAATGTCAGCTGATATGGTCATGATTGCAGCAGTTTGATATACAAGTACATTGCACTGAAATGTCAGCTGATATGGTCATGATTGCAGCAGTTTGATATACAAGTACATTGCACTGAAATGTCAGCTGATATGGTCATGATTGCAGCAGTTTGATATACAAGTACATTGCACTGAAATGTCAGCTGATATGGTCATGATTGCAGCAGTTTGATATACAAGTACATTGCATTGAAATGTCAGCTGATATGGTCATGATTGCAGCAGTTTGATATATAAGTACATTGCACTGAAATGTCAGCTGATAGGTCATCATTGCAGCAGTTTGATATACAAGTACATTGAAATGTCAGCTGATATGGTCATGATTGCAGCAGTTTGATATACAAGTACATAGCACTGAAATGTCAGCTGATATGGTCATGATTGCAGCAGTTTGATATATAAGTACATTGCACTGAAATGTCAGCTGATATGGTCATGATTGCAGCAGTTTGATATACAAGTACATTGAAATGTCAGCTGATATGGTCATGATTGCAGCAGTTTGATATACACGTACATTGCACTGAAATGTCAGCTGAAAATCAGGTTATCAGCTGGTTCAGTACATCATTTTCTGTTGATCATTGAAAGAGCTGTATTCTGGTCAGCTTGTTGTGCTTGCCTATTAATATGGCATGCTAATGACCATGTTGACTGTTAGTGAGTCTAATTCTACTGTAATTTATAATTTCAGGGTATTCCATTAGAAAGTAAGTAACAGGCAGCAGGTAGATAGGGGTTCATCCTCAACAGGGGTACAGGAGAGAGCAACAAATTTTCCAGTTCCATATAGGCAGAGTTAGGAGACACCAAAAATTTGGTAATTGCTTAGGCAGAATTAGGAGAGTAAATTTCCTGCTACTTGCATTAAAAAATGCAGTGCTATTTTCAAAAATATTAAAATGAAGAGATTGTAAACTCTGACTGCCAGGTATCACCCTTTTAATTTTGTTACATAAATGAGCCTTCTGATGTTGTTCATATGTTGATACAAGGCACATGATTGGAGTTTACCTAGGTGTGTACAAACGTTAGTTAATTACATGGTGTTATGTGTTTAGGCTTTTACAAAATGAAACAGAATAGAGGGAAGACCATAAGCTTTGTATAATTTAACAAATAATTCCTAGAAAAATAAGGTAAAAGTTATGAAAAAGAACTTTAGATTTTATAAATCAAATTCAAACGTAATCCAAGAATAAAAATCAGAAGTCCAATAATTAAGAAGTCCTATATGAATCTGAGTTTGAATCCCGATGAAATCCAAAATAGAAGGTGATGGCGTATGCTGCAACCTTCTAAGTGCTGTTGTGTCAACAGTTCCTTGTTGAATCACAGAAAAAATTAATCCAGTTTTGAATTCCAAATGAATTTCAATGAAAGTATTATGTCTTTGTCCAAGAAGTCTGTATGAGCACATATATTTCCAGGTCAAGAATCACTTGTATTCCATAAAATATAATTTCAACTCAAACTGGTCACAACAAAACACCTTTAAGTGTCAATGGTTTAGCACCCGGATGCTATCCAGAAAACTGTTAAACACTAAAATAAGATGCAAAACAGATTCCTGTACGAGGGTCACATGTACACCATTCCAGAACAAAACAGAAGCTTTTTACATGCCTAACATCACATGCTTCAGTATGGCCTTAACTGAAATCAATGGTTCTTACTCTGGTAAAGAATATAATTAAAATATTGTAAAAAGTTGTTTACCAGAACCCTTACTGGTTCTGAATCAAGCTCAGCATAGATATAGTGTTCCTATAATACAGTCAGGTTAAACAGAACTGAACTGAATTTCTGAAGAAACAAAAAGTCAAATCCAGTAGACAAAGTTACTTTAATGGAATAATAAAGAAAGTAAACTAAGAAACAAATAATTAAATTACATATACATAATGGAATTTTGTAAACTTGGCGTCTCTTATCATTGTAAACATGACAACTGGATCACCCATGTGTCATACTACTGAGATAAACATGCATGTCCGATATTTTGAGCATAAGTGTCTTAATTGTTAGCAGATGATTCAACATGCACAGGTGTTTCTTGCATTGTTTTGTGGTGTTTAAAAAATATCCTTTTGATTTTAGAAAAATTCAGTTCTAAATCAGAGCAAAAAACCCACAATTGACAAAAAAGATTATCAAGTGTTTAGATGTATTACATTGTATTCCATGAATCTATTTTGGGTAAGAGTAGTGTTATTATTCATGCCATGTAAAACTATACAAATTAGAAAGTTATTAACTTACAATATTTCTTATATTCCTACTTGTTTCAGATATGGCAGAGACTCCACTATATGGTTCGGCATTGTCTGCAGTGCTGCCACCTGGAGCTAAAGATGTTAGGTAACTTAAAACAATTTCCAGTAGATCAGATGTTCTGATGAAAATTCATGAAGATATTAAACTGGGAACTGCATGGTATTTAAAGTGCTCCTTCACTATATGACCAGTCTGAGTGATTATAACATGCTTCCTGTTATGAGGCATATGTGGTCATGGACCCTATTCAGTTATGTAGCATAATGTCTGTAGCACAGCATGTCAAATGAAAACAAAAATATTTGTGATGTTTCTTTATTCATATGATCATGTTTCCAAAAACACTTTTCAGTAATCTTAAGAAAACCTAAAGGAAGAGAGAGATTGAGACATTTCTTGACCACTGCAGTATATGCCTGTAGTATGTATAACAGTCTTGAATAGAGCTCATCTAAAACTATCCTCAGGGAAGATGTTCTTGTTTTGGGGGTTTTATGCCATTTTTCAGCACACTATAGGCTGTTCATGGTGGCCAGATTAAATGGTGGAGGAAGAACCCAGGAAAAGAAAGAACCACCAGCCCACAAGAAGCTACTGCCTCAGGGCAGTTTATACACTTTAATTTTGATAGATGTGATTAATAGGTTATGAGGTGGTTAGAGATAAACAATCACTGTTTCACAAATTACTTATTGACTATAATTAGCAAATGTTGCATCTTGTTTGTACACTGCAGTAGAACCTGTTAGATGCATTTTCAGAGATAAAGTATAGAGAGTGGAACAACCCAATTCTTTTGAAGTCAGTTATGTAAATGATATGTGTTGAAGAGTTAAGGTTTTCCAGAAAAGGTTATTGTGACATAGGTAAAGTTGGAATGTATACAAGATTCTTTATATCAAAATTATTCTTTTCAATCTTAACATCATTTAGAGTGGAAGGTTTTATTTGTTTCAGAAGAATTTTTTAAATGATTAATTGGAATTACTAACATATTTTCTTGACTGGATTAATACTATTTTGGATTTATTGTGAATTCATTCCAAGACATTCTGGATTTTATTATTGCAATGCGTCATGAATGTTAGAACATCTGCACATTTAAGGTTATAAGTACATCAGCACATTTGTGTTTGGAATTCATTTGGAACACTCAATACCTTTAGATTTGTGATAGACCTTTTAGGACCATTTGGAATCGAATTCACATTTCAGTAAGTTACTCTTAAATTTTTGTTTTATAAACTTAGAATTAAAATATTTGACGTTCATTATACAAAACTTGTTGGTTTTGCTATTTCTGTTACTTAGTTTAAGACCATAGAGTCATAACAAAACCTACATGCAGAGAATGCCAGGGACTAGTACCAACATGATATAAGTTATGGCAGGTATCAATACTACTGTGAAATGAGTTTAAGTTTATATACTGGTATGTTTCAGTTTGTTACGTCAGATACCCGACAACCAGGAGGTGTACTGTCATCCCTTCACAGATCAGAGTATTATCATTGACCTACTGCAGTATGTAGAAGAATCGGATGATTGTGCTATCAGGTACTCTGTAAATGACCATTCTTCTGTCCTGTTTGTATGTAGCTCACCTGGCCATAAGGTCATGAGGTTACAGTTATGGCCACACCTCCAATGTGCATACTTTGTTATTTTTTTTATTTTTTCAGACCATCAGTAATTGATTGTTACCACTCTGGAAGCCTTACTTTTGATCTGATTTGGGTAAAACTTGGAATATATTCTTGCATTATCAGCTCAGTTATGAAGTGACATTGCATACGATTGTTTGAGATTTTTAATCCTTTGGAAGCCATTTTTGTGACTTGATCATGATCAGACTTGAAATTTGGGGCATACATCATCTGTGTCTTGGGTAGATTTGATAATGCCTGAAATTCATGTGTACGATTTGGATGAAATTGCAACTGTTTGGCTGAGCTTGTTATCACTATAAGGCCATATTTCTGATCAAAATTAGAATATATAATTATTCTTAATATCAGTAAACTGAATTAAATTTTGATCAAACTTTGAATGTTGGTTATATCATCAAGATCTTGGATTGGTTTGGCACTAAGATTCATGCATACTAATGAATCAAGTGTAATCTTGCATCTGATTGAAGACATTGTCATCATTCAGATGATCAAACTTTTAAAATATTAACCGATCTAGTAATGAGTGAGATCAATGCATATTTATGAGATAAGAGATCAGTGCATTTGTATGAGGTGTGAGATCAATGCGTGTTTATGAGATAAGAGATCAATGCATTTTATGATGTGAGAGATCAATGCATATTTATGAGGTGAGAGATCGATGCATGTCAATGGCTGAGGTCTGGAAGCCATAAATCTCATCTGATTTTTATCACAATTGTAACATGCACTTATATCATCAAGAGTTTGGAATTAAAATTAGCATGTAACATGCATATTAATGAGGTGATCTTGCATTTGATTGGATGACTTCAGTTATGAGCAAGATATTAATTAATATGTAAATCAGGTGAGTGATATCAGACCTACATGAGCATCTTGTTTGTAATCAGGTATTCTACACGTCCTGTATGTTTTAACTTTACTAATCATACCCAAAAGAGCTTATGGTATGACATGTCTGTCATCTGATCATAGGTACCAAGTTGATATTGCTATGCTAAACTAATTGAAGTATTGCTATGCTAAACTAATTGAAGTATTGCTATGCTAAACTAATTGAAGTATTGCTGTGCTAAACTAATTGAAGTATTGCTATGCTAAACTCATTGAAGTATTGCTCTGCTAAACTAATTGAAGTATTGCTATGCTAAACTAATTGAAGTATTGCTATGAAACTTCAAAGACAATCATCATGACTCTTGAATGGCAGTAATATCAGATACTCCTATGATTCCTGCTAGATAAAATGATTTCAATGTCATATCTGACATGGTCACCACAGAAGCCAATTTAAAATCATATTACTATTAGTTTCTTACCAAAAGACTACTTGAGTTATCTAGCCGATCTTAACTGTTGTTGTAGGGTTTAATGTCATTTTTCAGCACACGATAGGCTATATATGGAGGCCAGTATTACTGGTGGAGGAAGAACCCCGGAAAACCACTGGAAAGAACCACTGACCCACGAGAAGATACTGGCAAGCTTTCTCTCATAACCATATTAGCCGAATCTGAGACTTGAACCCACGCAGAGGTGAGATGGCAGTGATCCATAATGGAGAGCGCTTTAGACCACTCAGCCACTCGATCTTAACTGAAAATGATTTTGCTTCAATTTTGCTGTCACAGTGACCACATGTTGTGATCACTATTTGTTCTGATTTGAGGGTCAAATCAATGTGGAGTTTTTACAGAAAGACTTCTTATTATGTCTAGTTGGTCCTATATAAACATGGTACCTTTATTGCTAATCCTAAGGTTTCTAATAAGACTTCATACAACAACTCCATGGCCCTAAATGAAAATGAATGTATCTGAGAGTCTGCATGCCACCAGGGCAGCAATCTGGAAACTCTTGTAATAGCTGCTTCTGAATAGAATGTTGTATCAACATGGGGTTTTCTTTGGAAGGCATTTCATGGTGTCAGGTTTGTCTTGAATAGAATTTATGTTGATCTGACACTCAGTATGGACACTATTATGGCCATCCTGAAAATTTTGTAATTGGAACTCCTAGATATCGACATGAGGTTCTCACTAGAAGACTATAATTTATCTTGTTGGTTATGAATGAAAATGGTGCTGATCTTTTCTAAAAGATGGCTGCCATAGAGTATGCTAATGAAAAATGATATTTTCATCTTAAGTTTCTTATGGTGTCTAGTTAGTCCTAAATGAAAATGGTGCTGATTTTACAGAAATATGGCTACACGAATAGCTATATCTGAAAATTGGATCACTCAAGAATATCACAGATTGTTTTGACATGTTCTTATTCTGATGTTCTGGAGATCCTTTCAGACAGTAGAGCATCAAGGACTTTTGAAAGGACTTTTGCTAATAATTTTGATTCTCTGATAATTTTATTCTCTACCTTAAGCCTTTACCATTCAGAAACTGAAGCTACAACTTGTCTCTTTGAAAGAGTTTGATAGTGGAAGGATACAACCAAAAGCATCTGAAAAAAGTAGAAAAACCCTGAAATACAGAGTCTTGTCTAACAATGGCTGAACTATAGTGAAAGTTTTCAGAATCAAACACTATTGTAGTACAAGTCACACAGGTCATGTAGGCATTCAACACCAACTATTAAAGTAATGGCTGTCATTTTTCAGAATTTGATTCTACATACCTTTATGTGGCAAGTATTCACTTCATTTGGATTCATATTCATCCATATTCCAACCATTCTGGTTACCTAAGGGTTCAAGCATCCACATCGGATGTGGGAGGTCATGGGTTCAATCCCTGGCAGAGTCATACAAAAGATTATAAAAATGGTACTAACAGCTGCCTTGTTTGACTCTGCATTAAGAGGTTGGTGTTAGGACTGGTAATCCTGGTGTCAGCTTAATGTGACTGGGTGGGACATGGCACTACATGCCTGCGGCATCATGCCCCAGTGCTAGACATCACTATAAACTGCCACACTGCAGACATCATAACAATATGACTGAAAAATTGTTAAAGCTACGTTACAAATCAAAATCACAAACAAAGATCCATATTCCTGTGGAAGGTCATTATTTAAACACCCCTTAAAAGTGCCTCTTGCTATTATATGGCTTGAGTAATTTAGCTCATGCTGCTATTCTATTGCTATAATTTTGTCAAAAGTGCTATCATGTAACATACAAGTATCCTAGTTAGTTTCATGACTGCAGTGTTGGTTTCATAATTGATACATTAGTTATTTACCTCAGAATGAAACCAAAATTATGTGTTGTAGAGATCAGTGAGATTTGCACCATGACTACTTGTAATTCAAATGTTTTTTTGTAAATAAAACTTGCGTTGATTTTATATAATATATAGTATACAGTTATGTAGATATGGTATGTTTCTTTTGTTTGCAGTGTTCATTTTGAGGATTTATCTGAGAGTAATGGTGTTGCCCCAGGAGAGGCTAGAATCCTTCAGGTGGAGCAGATTCCTGTGGACAGTCTTTCCATGGAGTAAGTGTGTAGTAAGCATACACAGACATGCAGTAGTACAGTCATCACCTTATCCATACCTGTCTGTCCATTTGCACATTTTTGAACCAGAATAACATTGCAAACCTTAAACATAATTGGATGTCATTTTATTGGTGGAGTTTCTATTATATGCATACTTGCCACTTAAAGGTTTTATCTTTCCAAATTGAATTGTAACAATACCATATTTACTGTATGTTTTCGGACAGGTTATGTTTTCGGACATTGTTTTTTTTGGGGGGGGGGGTTAATGTAATATTTGTAAGCTTTTGGACATTGCTATGCTATAATTTTTTTTTACAATTTATGTTTTCGGACACAATCTAGAAAGATCTGCTGTGTTATTTTAAAGTAAAGTTCATAGCGTGTTTGCCATTAATTTAACTGATACATTCTTTTTTTTTTACCCATTCACGAGATCGTTTATCCTGAATAAATTCCTTCGCGTATTGATATCCAAATAACCGTTCAGCAAGTGTGCGATTAAATCGTTCAACAATTGCCTGATCGCGATGTAGTGCAGGATCTCCTCGTCTGATGGTGATATTATGATGCTTCATTGTTGCTAACACTGCACCCTGAAATTCCTTGCCAGGATCAACTTGTAATAGATTTGGCCATTGCAGAGGACCTCGTTGATAAATCCTTTCAAACGCAGAAGCCACCTCAATTTATGACTTTGTTTTTAATGGCTCTGCTTGTTTGTATCTACTCGCAACATCAACTACAGTTAGCACATACTTGTAAACACCATCATGCGGCAGAAATAATATATCAGCTTTATGAACTTCATTAGGGACGCTGACATCAAAATGCGAGAAATTAATTTGATTAGGTGGTGTTAGATAAATTTGCCATATCGCTTGTTTGGATAACCAATCCGCTTCTGTAGTATTTTTCACCTTTGCAGCACTAGCGAGTTTATTGATTGCTGATTTACCCCTCCAGTATCCTCTTGGGGAATAATAAATAGATTCCATGATGTTATTAATTACCAGCACCCAACATCAATTTTCTTTTCATCGCTGATTTCATCAACCCTGAAGCCAATTTTTCTTTGAAGGATTTATCAGTACTGTGATAGAATTCAACGCATAAATCAATTTCACATCTGCAATATGTCTGTGTTGCAGATTGCTGCTTTTATAAGCAACATCATGAGCATGACACACCTTATCAATAGCATTTATTGGGTTTTCACTGGGTCATGGTTGGTTTTGATAATCGAGTCGGATATCGAGTCTGGTCCCGGGTCCACAATAACTATATCCTGGAAGGTGTTTTTCTCCTGGATATTTTGCCCATGGTGTTCCTGGGACTTTTACTAATTTGGCTGCAATATCACTTCCTCATTTTCTTTTAAAACTTCTCCAGATTTCATAGAAACAAATCTAAATTTTTTGTTCCACATTGTACACACTTACCAGCAAGTGCTGATCTGTTATTTTTAGTTGTAATCGTCGTCAAGTCGTTTGTGAATTACATTTTTTTCTTACATTTCACACAATATAGATCATTAATTTATTTATAATAACATGAATTTAATTGATTTTTTTGGCGACAAAAACACGAGAGCCAGTTAAGCATCATGCAGCACTATACTAAATTCTATTCGATGATTATAATTGGACCATCTGAAAGTGGCAAGACACAGTTGCTACTTAATTTGATAACAAGATCAATGGAATGGGACAAGTTGTATTTAGTAGCCCCCAGTGTGGACAATCAGTGATGTTACGAGGTGTTAAAGGATTTTAACGAGAAAGCAAAATCGGAAATCGATGAGAATATTATTGAGTTTATAACCAATATCAAGGAAGCACTGAGCATTGATGATATTGATGGAAGTATTAACAATTTAGTCGTATATGAAGATGTCATGTTAGACAATGAAAAGAATCTCGCTAGGATATTTTCCAGAGGTAGGCATAAAAATACCAATGTGATATATGTCACTCAACGATACACTCAAATCCCAAAAGTGATCAGAGAAAACTGCAATATTCGTGCTGTATTTAATGGAGTAGACACACATACGCTACAAAATATTCACCATACTTGGTGCAGTGGAGATATGGATTATAATCTCTTTAGAAATTTCTTTAGTCACGCTCAGTCAATCCCACATGGATTTGTAACGATAAATTTGCATGATCCTATATCATGATATCGTGTCGGACTTGATCAAATATTCGGTTAAAACAATTTGTCTCCAAAACGCAATCAGTGCCAGGTCTGTCTGGAGACATAGTCTCAATAGTTTGACAAACTGAAACCATTTATCTTTTTTTTTGTCTGCCTGAATTGGTTTCGGTTTGAAATCTTTTAGGACTTTGCTGAAATAGTTTTTGTTTGTTTGAAATAGTTTCGGTTTGTCTGAAATAGTTTCGGTCTGTTCGCCTCCTCTGCTGCTAATGGCCATATTTGATGTGTCAATGGTACATATACCATTTTATTTAGGACAAACTAGAAAAGAAGTCTTCTGGTTAAAATCTCATGTCAGTATGTCTATCCTTTCAGACGATTTTCAAAATGCTACCATGATAGTGGATAGGCACCATTTTCAGATTTAGACCCAACTTGACCATGGGATGAATGTGTGTGTGTAAAGTTTCATTGATGTCCTTCATGTTGTTTAGTAGTGATAACATATCTGCAAACGGATGGACAAACTAAAGACCATCCTGTAACTCTTCTGGTCTACAACCAGTTGTGCTAAACAAAAATCAGTTAATTTTTTTAACAATGGAGGTATTTAATAAAGAGGCAGAGCTTGACAATTTTCACATATTTGGTTGATCTTCAAAAAGTTTTATTTTTAGAAATTAAAATCAACTGCATAATAGTATATCATGACTGTTCCATTTATACATACATGGTACCCAGGGTAGGCAGTTATTTAAAAAAGATGTCCAGGATACTTTGATTTCAGAGTTCACACTAAAATGACAAGAAAATTATATTTTGCATCAATAGGTGAGTACCCCACTTTAAAAGTACCTTCCCTGGGTCAAATGTATGTCTTAATTGAACAGCTCTCAATAAATAAACTTCCTTTTAAAAAAGCGCCATAATAAAGCTGCCATGTACATATTTTCAAATAAAAATCCATTAAAATCTAGCAAGTATATACTAAAAGTTTTATAATTTTTTCTTTGCATTAAAATTTTCTTTCAGATGCCAAAGTGCCTGTTACATACTTGGGGAGCAAAACATAGCCAAATTTAATGAGACAGCGAAAAATACAGTTCAGATTCACATGGGTCTATTCCGTCTTCCTGATGTAACAACTGACATCCTTGTTACACTCAATGATCCTATAAATATTGAGTAAGTTGTTAAACCACAAACTTAGACTAAATTCCAGTTATCCTCCAATTATCTATTCTCCAGAAATCTACTGCCACCACTTGAATGTATTAATAAAATTTCACTGTGTGTGGTAAAGTGGATTATAATACCATTTGTCAGAGAGATAGTTGGGGGCATCTTTTAATTCCAGAGATAAGCAAATTTCATAATTCAAATTGCTGTGATTACTGTTGCATCATATCCTAGCAATGAAGGCTCTAAAATGGGTTTTACTTTATCAGTGAAATCAAAAGTTAATAAAACCAATGTGGATCTAAGTGAAATGAGAGTGTAAAATACAGAATGTTGAATGATAAACTAAAACACAAATGTATTTCATGAATGGATCAGACAATCTATGACAGTTTTTAACCAGACATGATATTGTTCTTGCCAAGGCAGACATAAAACTGCTACCGATTGGATCATATCCGCAACAGTTTTATTTTACGGAAATGAAATAATAATCTTTGCTGAGCAGACCTTTATTTTTACATTTTGATGCAGATATATTTTGTTTTACTGTAAATTCAAAGCAGTCTTTTGCATTTATGCATTTTTATTTATTAAAGCACTTTAATAAACCAAGATATGAAAGCATTAGTTCTTATATTTTAACACTTTCAAAAATGTAAAAGGCAAATTTTGTAATTGCAAATGAACAACAGCAAGATGATAAATGTGAAAGGAAAGCAAACAGAATTATAATCTGAATGCATTTCAAATATACCGGTAGATGAAATGTAAATGAAATGCAATTGAATGAAATACAAATGAAATTAAGATTGGCAAAATAATTTATTGCAGTGTATGTAGCTGATGTCTTCATCTACATCTAAACAGTAAATGTCATGATCATAATATTCTCATATACACATTATCATCTGCTAGGCCAATAATTACCAATTACAAGACATTAGGCCAAGTATCATGTAATAATCGGTAATATATATTTCTGCAAGTTTTTAACTTCTAATGGGGCCCCGAGTGGTCTGAAGCGCTTTCCATTATGGATCACTGCCATCTCACCTCTGTCTGTGTGGGCTGTCAATAGTTTTTCATGGGTCGTGGTTCTTTCCAGGGGTTTTCCCAGGTTCTTCCTCTACCAATAATACTGGCTGCCATGTATAGCCTATCATGTGTTGAAAAATGGCGTTAAACTCTACAACAACAACAACATTTAACTTCTAAGTGAATGCTTATGAAAAAGCATGAATATATCCATGTATCCATGTTGCAAAAGATATGCCATTTCATGATGCAGCTGTCTGTCTATTATTTAGACATCTAACAAGTAACTTACTCAGTGTTTATATTTCTAATTCAGATATGTTCCCCAATCATATTAATGTTGGGGCATACTAGCCTGTTACTTCATGAATCCAGCCCTACTAAAATATGATAACTATCTTTGATCTATCTTGTATAGACAAAGAGCAGCCACTCTTGCCCATTACCTCCTCTAGCCCATTGCCTCCTCTTTCCCATTGCCTCCTCTTATCCATTACCTCCTCATGCCCATTACCTCCTCTTGCCACCACCAAGTTTTTTTAGCTTCACAACTGTACTGACAACATATACATTTTGCTGGGTACAGTCCAAACCATCCTAGTGTTCAAATTGGACCATCCAACTTTATGTTTGGATTTATTGTTTGACAAGCATTTTTCAACAGGTTGTATGAATTATTTTTACAAAATTTGCCCAATCTGTTTGATTTTGTCACTTTCTGGACTTCATCTATCTAAGACCATGTTATGCCATGCTATTGTTGACCTCATGTTATGCCATGCTATTGTTGACCTCATGTTGTGATGTACAAGATAGTGCAACACAATTTGTGTTTACTTTGGTAATAATGGTGATATTATTAGCGAGTTAGTAAAGTGCTGAATTTGCTTTTCCTTTTTGGTGTAGTTTCACAAGAAATGTCAATGAAACGCACATGTTCAAAGCACAGTCTTGAAGGAGTCTAAATGCAACACTATTTTCGCTTACCTCATTTGTAATGGGGATGACATTAACGAGTTAGTAACTAACTGAATTGCTAATTTATGCTGTTTTTCTCTTTTTATGTCATTTCAGGAGAAATGTCAACTAAATGTTTGAAATGCAAAACGTTCGAGGCAGACAGAGACAACTATGACTCATATCATATGTACTAAGTGTGCATCTTCCAAACCATGCATAATGTGTAAACTTTAACAATTTGGACAGAAAAAGTCAGGGCTTTAGTACTTCAGAAAGGAAGGACGAAGCAATAAGTCCAGGAAGGATAACTGATATCTTGAGTGTACCTGGCAAGTCTTGTTGGAGACATTGGGTCCCCCATCCCACCCAATTTAATCACTCGCAACTATCAGCCACAGGGAAGGAAGATCCCATTTAGATATTACAGCCATCTACCTTTGAACAAATGCATTGTCTGGTCCAGGAAATGACAAAGAAATTATTGACATTAGGACAGATATTACCTCATTCTAACCCATTGGGGAGGGGTATTTCAGCCCCCCACCAGTTTTAGTCTGCCCAGTTGACTTATGTCCCACACTCACCCACCTTCCTTGACTGAGCATGGCCTTTGTACCTTTAAATCGGGACACATTGAGTTTGTACTGGATTGATTGGATCCATTTCATAACATGGCCTTGCCATCAGTGATCCCAAATTCTCCAGCCACCTAAGAATTACGAGGATAGATCCACCCATTTAGCCATACAATTGGTGATAAATACTTAAAATAACAGTGATTTCAGTGAGAAATCTGTTCATCCAGCCAGGTCCTTAAAGCAGCCAGTACTAGAGATAGCCAGACAATCTTCTATACTGCTAATGTACAAGCCCACCATATGCTAGGCAAACCAGTTGGCTGTTCGAGTAGTGTTAGACTTCCATGTTCACTGGCAGAGTTAGTGACATTTTTAAAGAGGATGAAATTGTCATCAATGCCACCTGGTATGACTCATCTAGTGGAATCAGATCAAGACTCAGCACAACGTGAGTGCGACTAAGCTCCTTGAAATCATCAAGCATCTTTGTTCATATATTGCTCAGCTAAAGCCTAGAAACACCTGGCTGTGGCAAGTCTCAGGCTAGAAACACCTGGCTGAGGCAAGTCTCAGGCTAGAAACACCTGGCTGAGGCAAGTCTCAGACTAGAAACACCTGGCTGTGGCAAGTCTCAGTCTAGAAACACCTGGCTGTGGCAAGTCTCAGGCTAGAAACACCTGGCTGTGGCAAGTCTCAGACTAGAAACACCTGGCTGTGGCAAGTCTCAGGCTAGAAACACCTGGCTGTGGCAAGTCTCAGGCTAGAAACACCTGGCTGTGGCAAGTCTCAGTCTAGAAACACCTGGCTGTGGCAAGTCTCAGGCTAGAAACACCTGGCTGTGGCAAGTCTCAGTCTAGAAACACCTGGCTGTGGCAAGTCTCAGTCTAGAAACACCTGGCTGTGGCAAGTCTCAGGCTAGAAACACCTGGCTGTGGCAAGTCTCAGGCTAGAAACACCTGGCTGTGGCAAGTCTCAGTCTAGAAACACCTGGCTGTGGCAAGTCTCAGGCTAGAAACACCTGGCTGTGGCAAGTCTCAGTCTAGAAACACTTGGCTGTGGCAAATCTCAGGCTCAGCCAGTATGGATATGTGAGAAAGCTTGCCAGTAGCTTATCGTGGGTTGGTAGTTCTTCCTCCACCATGAATACTGGCCACCATGTATAGCCTATCTTGTACTGAAAAAGGGCATTAAAACCTATAACAACAACAACAATAACAGCCCGGCTGTGGCAAAGGGAGGTAATTGGCAAAATTTATGACACTTTGTCTACATGAGATAGATAAGAAAAGACAAGTTTTGACTTTTAGTGTGGCTTGATTCACAAGGTAGCAGGCTAATATCCCTTAACATTAATGTGATGGGGTAAGTATTCTTGGAGATGACAGTTTACTTAAAAATTTGCTATCTATATGTATTCATCTATTTTCCAGTCCCAGTAGCAGCAGTCACCAGGCAGTCCCAGTTTCTGCAGATAGATGGACTGCTGAGGACTTCAAGCAAACTCTCTGCTCCCTAAAAGTCCTGGACAGCGGCATATTTGGATAAGCTGTATCGTTATGTTGGTGTGACAGAACAAGACCACATCTCAAAACAGGAAATGCTGCTTCATGACTTCTAAAGAGGGGTGGTCCAATGACTTTGGCTTGAGAGCTTAAACACAGTGGAGACTTTGTTTAGTGTGACAAAGTTTTAAATGTGAGAGAAAAATAGCCATACTTTTATATGTCCATTTCAAAAGAACTTGGTGGTTTTAAGGATTAATTGTTTACATCAAGAACATGATTGTAATAAATTTGTCCAAGGTCAATGACATAATCTTCTGCTAGAATACAATATTTTTACACGGACTTGCACATGTAAATTGAGTATCTGTGGCATTTTGTCACCTTACCTGCATATTACTGATTAGCTGAGAGATTGTGGAAAACGCTTATTGACGATACAAATGAATTTGTATGAATGGATACTTCTGCCAGAAGAATATTACATGTAATTTTTTTCAAGAATCATTTTTTTTAATACTTTACTTTCATTACAATACATAAAAGATTCCTGATGTCATATTCTCAAAACATTTTGACAACAAACTCAAAATCCTAACATTTAGAGTTGATAACTTAAATTAGAATAAAGCTTAAATCACAGTACAATTGTATTTTTCCTACAGATCCTGAATGCATTATGAACACAATCGAACTGGAGAAGTGTGATTTGGATTCGTAATATAGCCTTAACAATTTTCAGTCATATTGATAGTGTCTGCAGTGTGGCACTTTATAGGGATTTCCAGCATCGAGGCATCATGCTGCAGATATGTGGCATCATGTCACACCCAATCACGTTATCCTGACACCTGGCTGACTAGTCCTAACACTAGCCTCTTAATGCTGAGAGCCAAGTGAGGTGGCTGCTGTACAATTTGTATTTAAGTCTTTGGTATGACTTATTGGGGTTTAAATCCCCAACCTACCACAGTGACATAAATGGTAGCATCTTCAACCACTTAGGCCATTGGAGTAGTCATCATAATGTAGCATGAACTCAAATGAAATGTCATATACTGTTTTATTTCGCCTCTGCGAAGAGGAGGGGTATTGTAATACAATTTGTATTGGTGTCCACAAAGATACAATTATAAACATCCATAATATCACTGAATCTCAGCCATTCTATCTTCCCAGGTAAGTAGGTAGCAGCAATCCTCAAAGGGAGGGGCCGAGATTGCTAACCTTATACAATTAATGCTATACATTCTTGGTTACCTTAAGCATTTTTCTTGGGGTCTTGTTGCATACTGCATAAATACTGTTATACATGAGAGTCATGTATCTAAACAAGTACTAAACCTTCATCACAGTATCTGTGACCTATATTTTAAATGTTACCGGCCGATTTCTTTTCTTTGAGCTGATGACTACAGTTTGTTTTTTTGTGTGCTATATTCATTACATACCATGCTACAGTTTGTTTTTTTGTGTGCTATATTCATTACATACCATGCTAACTAGAATCAATACATTTGGGGAGGAGATGTCCTTGATGAGTACTACTTTATTTCAATAGTAGGTCATTATGACCCATATTTTACACTTCATTGGACTTGGGTTAGATTGGTCATTTCTCATGTAACTAGGTATGACTAACAGCTTTTATAGGCAAGGTATTACTTTAAATACACTCTGGTCAAGAACATGTAGTGCAAATGCAAAATGTAGAATGAAGAGCAGTAGATAAGTAGTTAAAATGAAATGTGAATGCATTTAAATGAAATGTGAATGCATTTCTTAACTTGATCTGAAAATCAGACTGCAGCTGAATTTCCATTGTCAAAAGCCCTTTTGCATGATGATCCAGGATCAGGTACTTTACACTGATCTAGCCATATGGCCAGGTGAGTTTTTAGTATAGCCAGGTGTTTGTCTTGTACTGTCTACAATTGCTTGTTACCATATTCCTTATCCAATTTTGGTCAAACTTGGAATATAGGTTTATATTATCATGATATAAAAAAGTTCAGTAATTGTCAAGATCTGTGCATGCTAGTAAGATCTGTGCATGTTAAAAAGATCTGTGCATGTTAATAAGATCTGTGCAGCCATGTTAATATGGTGATTTGCCGTAGATGAGCTTGTTGCCACTCTATCGAACACATTTTTGGTCTGATTGAGATCAGACTTGGAGTTTGGACTTTTTATCCAGCATTCCCACTAATATTTTTCGTGTGCACGCCGAACTTTGAAACTGCTGCAAGGTATTTTCTAATGAGCTGCTAATGAGCTGTGCAGCCGCCCACCTTAGTGGGAACATTGCTTCTATCATGATCTCTACTTAGCACTCTAGCATCGATTAGATTTGGATAAAAAAAATTAAAAATATCAGTAAATAGTTGACCAAGTCTGATTTAGGAAATTTGTTTTACACATTTACTGCATATTTTTTTCTGGTTTGAGAGACTGAAATTAAAGATGGATTATGCTCAAACTTGGTAAAAAGGTATACAGTAAAACCTGTCTTGAGAGATCTCTACTATAAGAGACCACCTGTTTTGAAAGACAATGATCTCCATGCACAGATTTACTGATTATATACTCTTATTACCTGTTATTAGAGACCACCTGTTTTGAGAGGCCAATACTTTTTGGCAGAAGGGGCAGCCTTTCAAGACAGGTTCAACAGGTGAAATCTGACCTTATTAGGAAGGTAATCTTGCAATGAATTGGCTTGATGCACATTCTCAAGACATTGTTTCTCATCACATTCATATAGAACTTGGTAAATAGTTTAATATATCATAAAATCTTTAAGTCGCAAATGGAAGCCAGTCTTGACCACTTGACCATGGAAATTATTGTTCTGATATTTGCTATTGCTCACAAATTAACTTGCAAAGTTACAGAATGCTGATTTTAAAAAACCCATCAATATCTTTTTGAAGTGTCAGTTGGACCAACCATTTAAATTTTAGAGAAAGGGCTATATATATATTTTTGCTTTATCTGTAAAAACAAAATAACTTATTAAATTCCCATAACAATTATGTTAGTTGGAAATAAAATTGTAATGGTTTAAAAGAAAGTGCCAACCTCCCCTGCAATGAAATGTGGGGGGGGGGGAGAATAATTTTTAGCACCCTCCCCACAAAAAAAGAACTATATTTATTAAATTAGTTTAAATAACAATAAGAGGTTAAAGGAAAAGGAATTACAATTAATTTTGTTGTAAAGAAAACCCTTCCTGAAAAACGAATGATTGGGCTCTAATAAGTGCAAAATTAATAATGAAGGGACTAATCATTTATTAAAGAGGTGAAATTTCCACAATTAGCTTAAAAAAGCAACAAATAAAATAAGAAAAAAAGAAATTCTATCCTTCATATTAGAGGACACAATAATTAGCTCAAAAGAACATAAACTTAAAATACAGGTGTATGGTGACTAAAAAAAAATCCCGACCCCAGCTCTCCATCCAAGATTAACAGGTTGGTCACAATAGCACTTGAATAGTCTATAAATCTTCAACTTAAGGACTGAATACAGCCAATTCTGCATTTAGTTCAAGCTATATTCCACTACCTAGTGGATTTTAATGACAGAAACATTTTTTTTATATGTAATATCTGTGATAATGTGTGTGTGTGTGTGTGTGTGTGTGTGTGTGTGTGTGTGTGTGATATACATGACAGTGCTAAATGTAGCAACTATTGTTTTGTTTGAAAGTATTAAATACTTTAAGTTTTATTATCTTTTATTCAAAACTGAATTTTCAAAAAATAATATTTGGATATTCTCCAATGTGCAGTTACTGTATTACATGTTAGGGTCTTTCATTCTGTCTCCTCATGGGACACCAAACATACTAATGGAATCTTGACACGTACAGTATATAAGTTAGGGCAAGCTAGATCCGTTCTTCCATTAATGCATCAGGAGTGAAGGCCATTGAAAAAATGTCCCCCAGTATCATCTTTTTGACTGTCATATCAGGCTTCACCAAGTACATCACTAGGTCCAAGCCAAACTGCAGTGTAGAAACCATTATTAGAACATGTAGCATAAGCCATCTAACTACAAATTGATAGGCAAAGATTAGAAACTTTATTTTAAAGATTTCATTGTTATAACTTATGAGCAACAGGGTCCTTAAAGATTAACTAAACATTACACAAATAAGGGTGACTCAAACAGTTTTGAAGATGGGGGCACTTGACTAATTTCAACTTCTCAAGTACAATCACATTTGCATCACACATTCACACACAAACACACACACACACATATAATGCATTTTAATAGCAGATCTAAAATAAGTAAAATGAAATTATTAGCTTGATAACATATGTGTAATATAAATCAAGCTGACATGCAGTGCTCACAAATTCAGGGATCATTTGAGTCACAGTTGCCTCCCTTTTAGTATTAAAATAATGTATCCAAATGTAAGCAAATACAAATAAATAAAAGATTTAAACTGACAAATTAAGCCATGAAAATAAACAACTTATCTATATATCTGCACTGTCTGATTAATTCTTCAAGACAATGACTATAAATATTACCATACAATGAGTCCATAACACAAAGCAGAGACGTCAGTAAAACTCCATGCAGTTAGCATTAGCAAACATAGTTGGCACACAATAGTTACACAACAATCCCAGAACAAAAGGTACTGATAAACAAATATAAAACATAAGGAATTACAAAAAATATGTAAATTGTACTCGAATTTGCTTAAAATTTACAAACATATCATTGAAATAGAATTCAGATTTGCCAACGAGAATAAAATCAAGAGTTTTAAAATTGGTTACAAAAATATGCTTGTGGCTGTCGGTGATACTAACAGTTCCATAAAATGTCCACATCTCTGCTTAAGACGTCTGTTCTGTAAGATTTTTCCATATTTATTTTTTTTAAGTACATTTTTCACACTGAGTATGGAGGGGTGAGGAAAGGTGGAAGTTGACAAGACTTTGGAAGCAAACATTACACAGGACTGATTTACAGATAATGCTAACATAAGTATCTTTCAACTACATTTTTTTAAGCATTTAAAACCCATATTTGTTAATAGAGCCATTGATTAGTTTTAACAAAACATGTTTCAAGTTCGAAAGACATGCATACATGTAGTTTCTTAATCAATGTAGACTCCACAAATAAACATATGTACATTTTGACACAACAAACCTACATTTGAAGCAAACAAGTAGAAGCTGGAAACCATCACAATAATCCTAGATATGTTTTTATTGAAAAAATCAGGGATATTCTACAAAGATGTGCCTTACAAACCTTGATTTATTAACAGGTAGAAGACTTGCAGCAAATAAATCAAACTGAATGAGGCACTGTTTGCGTATTGTAATTTGCATTCAGCTGTTTAATAAGTCTAACAGGTAGACAAGGGTCAAGGTAAGTTCTATTTTTTCAATTAAATGGCATGGTTTGGGTCACTATAACCCACATACACATTTAGAAAGCTTGGTAAATCTTGCAACCTTATCGATTCGTAAGCACTCAAGTTTTCCTTAAAGCATTCACAGGCATCGTTGTGACAGGCAATTTACTCTTTTTTTCCCATTTCAATATATAGGTGGCTGACAAGCTTAATATTGAAATAAAATTAGTATCCAAAAATAAAATAAATAAATAACTAAAAGGCAAAAGATCCTTACATTACCCACTGGATGTTGTCTATCATACCATAAAAGTGAGACAGAGTTAGAAAGTTTGAAAAACTCCATTCCATAACTGACCATCGATCTCTGGCTGCTATTCCATGAAAAACTCTTGACCATAATCTATGGCTCGTTATACTTACTATATATTATTCTATTTATAAAGTTACCACAAAACACATGAATTGGACAAATTTTGCATTGTCTAACAAAGTTGTACTACAAAGATATGTGATTCTACAACACATTCCATCATCATTTATGTACAGACGCAGATGCTAAAGATAAGTTCCTACTTATCAATCACTCAAATCAACTACTGAATCACATTCTATAGAAGAATTATGTTTTCTGCAAAAGTCCAGTAACTTGCAATTCTAGGTCAACAGAGCGATGCATTGGGTAAAAATTACAATCCATAAGATTTACCTCAAAACTGTTCCACAAAATTAAGTCGAAATTGTTGACTTCTTCACTGAAGAGCTCCTTTCCAGCATACATGAAGGCAGCAAAAGCTAGTCTGCTCAAAATGTAATACTCGAACAAAAATGACTGCAATCCATACCATTTTGATTTTTTATAAAAAGGTAATTATGAGTCTACCAAACATTTTATTTAATTGCTGAAAAATGACTGCCACTGATGAGAAAACAAAGGTAAATATATCAAGTTTGATTGTTTGCATTTTTATAAGAACATAATGAGATCCACACCTGCCTCAGTTATACGTAGGTTATCGTAGAATGCTAAAATAAGGGAGTGATATATGCCTATTTTAGAAGCTTTATATTTGTTTCAAAAAGGGTCATAAGGATGTTCTGGAGAATTACCTGAATCTTTTTAGGGTTTCAAAAATGATCAAATGTGAAAATGGGGTCGCGAGGCTCAAAAAATTTAATTTAAGAGTCACAGCCAAAAACAGGTTAGAAACCACTGATCTACACTAATCCTACATATTTACTGTTTTATTTGAAGCTTATATCCTAAAATTTAAAATACTAATAATAGTAATACTACTACTAATAATAATAGCAATAATACTAATAATAATAATAATACTAATAATAATAGTAATAATAATAATACCGTATTTTCCCGCATATATCTCGCGAGTTATACCAGATTTTACAAACCCCGCGGGGGGGGGGGGGGGGCGGGCTATATAAGGGTGCGGGCTATATCACAAATTTTTTACACATTATAATATTTCAATATATTGTTTGAAAAACATAACTACATAATTTATATATTATACTTCGTCCATATTAATAATGGCAGAATGGGGAAGGTCAAGCTCCTGAATTTCCTTGGCGACGAATTCACAAAAACCATCCATCTTCTTCTCCCAATGCTCGGGTAGACGTTGGCCGACGGTCGTTCGTGTTCTGACTGACAATTGGTTCCTCTTCATAAATTTATATACCCAATGCACTCCTCCTTTGAAATCATCAATGTGCTTCTCTACCGCCATGAGTTTGGCCTTAAGTTTGATGGCAACTGTCGAGACTGGTCGGTTGTTGTCCCACTGGGCCACGATCCACTGCTTCAGGTCAGCTTCACGGTGAGGCCATTTTGCTTTTGGTCCGCGACGAGCACGTTTTCGCGGATTCATCTTCTCTAACGTTCCTTTTTCTTTTCTCCAACCTTGGATTACACTCTCATCAATATCAAATTTTCTGCCTGTGGCTCTATTGTAATGAACTTCAACATACGCGATGGCAGTTAGCTTGAGGTCGGCTGTGTAAGACTTTCGTTTCGGCATTTTTTTAAATTAACAGAAAGAAATAATATAAACTCGAATCTACACTTCACAAGAATACAAGATTATTTAGACATGTCCGTGTTTATGTAGCCTGTAATTGGGGCATAGCTCCTATAGACAGCCTACCCGGACAAGCACTGTGTACCGAGGATGAATAGTTAATTGACGTCATGCGAGCTACTTTCGAAATTGACAATTGTGGCATTCAGCCTCAGGACCTCACACCACTGCATATCCAGCTCACAAGTACCTGGCTTCAAAATTCAAATCTGCCGGCTGCCAGCCGGAATATAGTGGAGGCAGGGTGACTAACTTGAACTGATGCAGAGGGATGAATATGGACCGGAGCCGACTGACTTGATAGCGTAAATACAAATTTGCATGTTGGGCGGGTGAGTGAAAATGTAGTAGTTGTAGTATCGTTAGTCATCCACGTGTGAGCATTGACGAATTCGGTCCTTCTAAAAACAGTAATGGTAGACAATGTGAACATACTCAAAAAAGTTCATCAATCTATGGTTGCGGGTTATACAAAGGTGCGGGTTATGCCAACAATTTTTTTTTTTACACAAAACCCCCAAACCCACGGGCTATATGAGGGTGCGGATTATCTGCGTCTGCGGCATATATGCGGGAAAATATGCTAATGAGGACTTTGTATAGTGCCTAATCTTTAGAAGCTCTAAGCACCTTACAACATAAATAACGATATTACTACAAAAAACAAACACCATGAAATTTGAAAACATCAAGAATGCTGAAAATATTTAAGTTAGCAAACATTATTAGGTCTTTAAGTTTGTTCTTGCAGTTGGAAAAGGTTGAGTTTTAAGAGCACTCTTGAAAGGGATCACTGTCTTTGTGTCTAATTTCAATGGGCAATTAATTCCACGCTGCTGGGTCTTGGTATGCAAAAGAACGATGTCTATATGACTTAATTTTCAAAGTGAGAACGTGAGTATAGGATTGTCAGAAGAAGAGTGCAAGTATCTTTCTGGTGTGTACACATGGGTGAGGCCAGATAGGTATGTTGGATTGGAGTACGCCAGTGAAACATAGCACTGAGAACAAATTTTTTTTTTTAAATTCTGGATTGAATGGATAGCCAGTTTAGGATATAGAGCAGCAGTGAGGTGTGTTCTGATCGTGGTACTCTAGGGATGATCTGAGCAGCTGTGTTTTGAAAGTTTCTAGAGTAAATAAAAATCACTTGGCTTCTTTCCAATGAGACACCCTAAACCCCAATTACCCACATGCAACCCTTCAAATTTATATCAGTAGTTTTGGGGTTGGTTGAAATGCCACTTCTAACATACTGAAGAAATGGAAGCTATGTGCTAAGCAAAGTTGGCCCAGACTGGAGTAAGTAGATTTTTAACACACAACTCTTGGATTTGGAGTCTGATACTGTACCAGCTTAACTACAACAGCTACTGCTGATATTAGCAAATTATATAAAGATTAGTGTATCCCCAAGGGGTGCAGGGCTAAGAGTAAAAAATCTCCTTGGTGTCAAAACTGAGGGTCAGACTTAGTACAAATAAAATATTGGTATCAAAACGGGGGTTCAAATTAAAAATCTGGGGGTCTCTTAAGCGCAAATGAGGATTACAGTTAACACTGATAAAAGATTTATATAAGCAGAATAGAATAACATCTTCTAATAAGCAAATGGCATGCAAATATAAGGATAGACTCCCATGTTCTAATAAACAGAAGGCATGCAAAATAAAGAACGACTATCATGATCTAATAAACAGAAGACATACAAAAACATAAGACATTATTCTTTTGCTACTTTAAAAGACCATCATCTGGTGTTTGTCTAATTGACACGTACTTCTGAGTAAACCTGTCGACAGGCTCCACAAGATGCCATGAAGCTGCCTTTAATATCGCTGTAGAAGAGATAGTGGCAAGATACAGTTTTAGATACTGACCACTAAATCATACCTATTTTTTATAGCCGGGATGATGTCACAGTAATGGAGTAAAAATGTCCGTACTTGTATTTTGAAGCCAACAGCATCTTTCTTTTAAATCTGACAGAACAAATATCTGACAAGTTTAGTCCTGTTTTATCATTACCTTTTCAAACAGAATTACCCCATATAAAATATTTTTCCAAACTATAATTAGCATCACATGTTAAAGGGAATTTTTTTTGTTACCTTAAACAGGTGTTTTAGCATAAATATTTGCAACAGCTTTAGTTTGTAAATGTAGCAAAGATTTCAACTGCCTCAATATAATCAAATGATCAAGACAAGCTGTATGGAGAACTACACAATACTAATATCTGTAAACAGGATAATGTGCAAAGTAACTAGTATAAACATTCAAATAAATTAAATAAAAATTGTGCGTTTATATTCTTCTGAGAAAATTAAAGAAATTGATTTTGACAAATTGAAATAACAAATCATTGTATTTTTTTCTGACAATAATTCTTTGAACACATTAGAAATAAAGCTGGAAACCTCAAAATCTACCAAGAACATTAGCACTACAGCAATTTCACTGCAGCTTGTTACCAATGAATTTAAAACTATAGTAAATGATTATAGGATTGGGGGTGGTGGTGGTGAAAGACTAATAATTGCGCAGAGGCACAGACCAACAAGAAAATACCTGTTCCTGGTAGTTACAATGCAGTTGTGAGTGTGAGGTAGATCCTGCACCTTGTCGTAACTGTCAGTGCTGATGTTTTGCATTGTTTTGACTACGGGAACCATGACTATAACCTATAATGATAGCCTTAACTTCATTTTGTAAGTAGCATCTGTAGGCAGCCAAACTTGTTCATGAACATGAAAAAACTTAAATGAAAATTCCTTATTCACCAATCTAGAAATAATGACAATAACTGGCCAATTCGCAATTAACTCGTTAAAAGCATCAAATCCAAAGTCATTTCAACATCCAACATAAAAACACATCCTTTTCATTAAATACTGAATTTCTACTCCAAACAAATGAAACAAATTAGATAAACTATTAAGATCATGATGTGGAATGTTCAAAAAGTTTGATTAGCTACCATTGGTGGATTTTTTTTTGTTATATTTTGATATAGATATAACTATATTTTAGGATAACCCCATTCTTTACATAGCTACATAACAGAAACCCTCAACAAAGAATTGATCTGCTTAAATAAGGCACTAAAACACAAAATATAGCTTTACAAAAGAAAGAAAAAAGAAAATTTTAAATAATTCCAATCAAAAGAGTTTATTGTTATTTTTTCTGGGTATAAACTGTGAGCAGCTGACTCACACTGCTTACATAAAGCCTTTCAGGTATTTTTGGCTGAGTGAGTTCGCAATTGACAGTTTACCATGATTACCTGAAGAAGAAAAAAACATTAAACTCTTAAACACCATGCCTCTGTTGAAATTGTTATTGCAGCTTTACTTTTTATCTTTCTTTCCTGAGAGCAGCAGAGCTGAGTGGTAAATATGCCAGACTCAAAAATGAAATGGTGTTGGTTTTCTAATCTTTCTTTTATTTTCTTCTTTTTTCAGAACTTTTTCCACATGCACTGTAGTCAGACTTTGACACGAAATTAAACCAAAACTTGCTGTTACACCCTAATCAATCAGGCTTTAGACAGAAACATTCATGTGAAACTGCCTTGATCTCCCTAACTGATAAATGGCTTCAAGCACTTGACCAAGGTAAAAAAATATGATCTGTATTTATAGATTTCAGGAAAGCATTTGACATGGTGGATCATGAAATCCTTTTGAAGAAACTGAAAATCTACCAATGCGATGAAAAAACAGTTAGATGGTTTACTTCATACTTAAGTGAAAGAACACAACATATTTATATAAATAACGTTCTGTCTGAACCTGAAACAATTAGATATGGAGTACCACAAGCTCAATTCTAGGTCCATTACTATTTATTGTATTTATTAACAACCTACCACTTTTACTAAGAGACTCGATATCATCTACAGATCTCTATGCAGATGACACAACATTGTCAGACATCCAAAACACAAAGCATGAACTCGAAATTTCCTTACAGAATGCATTAAACAAGCTGGAAAACTGGTGCACATGCAATAGCATGATAGTAAATTCTGGTAAAACTAAAATATTATTTGTCTCAACAAGGAGAAAAAGGAAAAGTCTTGATAGCAATGAACTATGTCTGACATGGAAGGATACAAATTTGCAAGTGGTCTGTCACGACAGACTACTTGGTGTTTTGGTAGATTATAACTTATCATGGACTGATCATATCAAACATATCAGTAAAATGGTCAATTCAAGTTTATGGCTTCTCAGTAGGATAAGACATTTTCTCCCTTAAAGGCACAGAAAACTATTTTATAACAGTTACATACAACCCTATTTAGACTACTGTAATACAGTATGGGGTAATTCAAATGATAAAAACATAGCAAAGCTGGAAAAGCTTTAAAAAAAGCATTTAAGCTCATATCAAACCAGAAAGAAAGCAAGGAAAATTTAGCTGGTAAGTTAAAAATATTACCTATTAAAGACCGAATCTGTTTAAGAAAAGCCAAATTAATGTACAGGATATCCAATAATAGTGCTCCTGAATATTTACAATCCCTATTCCCGTACATGCTACCTGGTAATACACCCCACCTGCAATCAATGTCTACAAAACAGTATAAAATTCCCAAACCAAATAAGGAATTATTTTAAAAAAAGTTTCCAATACTCTGGAACTTTGCTCTGGAATAGTATTCCAGTTGAGATTAGAAATGCCCACTCTATTTCCATCTTCCAACCCAATATATCCAGTGACTTCTGAGATGCTGCTCAAATAAATAAATTCCTTTGTATGAGGGCCTCAAGGTAGATTAGTTCTTAGCTAATTGTCTTACCCTCCTAAAATAAAGTCATTATTATTATTATTATTATTATTATTATTATTATTATTATTATTATTATTATTGTTGTTATTAATAGGAGACAAACTTCACTCCCTTGAGCAGATCTTTTCATTCTGAACTTGGACCTTTCTGGACTGTTAGAGTATCAGCAAATAAAAACATCTTTTTCACGAAAAACAAGAACCAATGTTTCCATAACCTGTCTACCTTAATGAGATGTAATTTGGTGTGATTTCACTGATCTGACAGAAACTTTAATATTTTCTTGGTATTAACAGCACTTTTAACTCCTCAATGGCTACATCATGCCAAAGTGATGTTTTCTGATTTTAACGGCACTTTTAACTCCCCATTGGCTACATCATGCCAAAGTAATGTTTCCTGATTTTAACGGCACTTTTAACTCCTCATTGGCTACCAAAGTAATGTAAAATAATAAATAATACAGTAGATCAGAAACTAGCGTCGCTGGCAACTTTGTTGACAGCAGGTGACCAGGATAATATAACCGCAAATATGATAGCGGGAAGCGGCTTAAAAAAACCACGACGACGTCGACGACGACGATGACGATGGTTTAGATCAACGAATATAATATAATAAAATGTTCAAACGGTCACCTGATACAGCGTTTGATATGGACGCCCCAGTGCTCAAGAATGATTCGGTACGTGATTATCAATTTTATTCTTATCACGCAACACAACCAGATCTGTGATCAAGAATTGAACTTCAAGTTCATGATACCAGTAAATACTTTTTGCCTTGTGAAGCGTTTATCGAAGTGGAAGGAGAACTTGTAACAAACGATGCTGTTCATAATGATCCACCATATGACAATAACCCAACTATCCGAGTTGGTATTGTTAATAATGGTATCATGGCGTTATTCGAAAGCGCTAGATATCTCATTGATGGAAAAGAAGTTGAATCTATAGAGCGTGATGTTGATGTTGCCACAACAATAATAGGGTTAGCAAGATATTCTGATGATTATACAAGATCGGCGGGTCCATCTATAATGTTCGCAAAAGATCTCACTGATCACCCTGAACACGTCCAGTATTCCAGAGTAAAGGCAGCACAAGCAACTGCAGTTGATCCAGCACCAGCCGGATATGTAAGACCACCTGCTGATTTTGATGTCATAAATACTATTACTAATTACAACCTATGGTTTGCTACACGTGTTGCAACGTTACAAGGACAGCGTCAACAATTTTCATGCGCGATTCCACTGCATCATATATTTGGATTCTGTAGAAACGTCCGAAAAGTTATCTATGGAGCGAAGCATACAGTAGCACTATTGCGAAAGGGTACTGATGCTGATGCAATCTGGCGCGGTGCTGGTGTCCCCGAGGGTAAAGTTATCTTAACAAAACTATCATTATGGATGCCAGTGTTAACTCCATCAATCACCGCAGAGGAGCGATTACTATCATTTATGAACCAAGGAGGAAAGTCGTTGCTGAGTTGGTTATCAGTGACTACGGATATTAAACAGGATAATATTGATGGTACATTTACATGGCACCTGGCATCAAAACAACGTGTTTTAGCTCCACGTCATATATTTATTGCGTTACAGAATAATGCGCGAGTTGGTAATCAAGAACGAAGTCATATGATATTTGATCAGATGGGTGTTAATGAAGTCTCGCTGAGAATAAACGGACAGCAGGAACCATCCGAGGATATACTACTTGATTACAACACTAACCATATCGCCCGCGTGTATCATCGTCTGTTGACATGTATGGCGCGCGATCAAAATGTTGATACTGGTTTGCAAATATCACAATTGGATTTCAAAAGTTTATATCCGATTTATTACTTTTCGCTGGAACATCTTGATTTAACAAGACAATCCGTCGTTGATATACATTTTAGAGCTCGTGTAGCCCGTCCGACAGGTCCACCTGTTATCCATATCCCGAATTATAGAGCGGTTGCTGTCATTCTCAGTGATAAATCAATGCTACTCGAAGGTGTTGGCGGAAGAATGAGAGTGATAGATGCGCCAGTGGAAAACATGTAACAATTAGATCAATCTGTTATTGTATAATGCCATATTATGTTATTAGTGTTGCGTTAACTCCTAATCAAATAAAGAAACTACAATCATCAGCAACTGAAAAATGCGGAACTACAATCACGTTGAAACCCAATCAGATGATAGGCGGGGCGAATAAATTATCATTGAAACCTAATCAAACAAAACGTTGCAATGACGCGTTTGAGAATAAAAAAGGAATTCGAATTAAACTCTCTGCGGCTGCAATTGCCAATATGAAAAAAACTGGCGGTATATTTCCATTGTTAGCTGCGATTCCGTTTTTGATTGCGGAAGCGGCCCCATCGGTGGCTAATGCGGCGGCGTTAGGAGCCGTTGATACCGCGGCAGGAATGGCACTAAAGAAAGCAACTGGGAAGGGATTTAAAAAACAGAAGAGAAAGGGTCTAAGACTACCAGGAACACCGTGTTCATGGTACAGCGGAAAAGGCCTGAGAATCCCAGGAACAGTTTACTAGTTGAGGAATCTTTGACTCCAATGTCAAATTTTGATTTACTCGATGCTGCTAAAAAATTGGCCATAAAAAACTTCAGAGGTGTCTTTATGAAAGATCAGTTACCGGCACAACCAAACAGCGTTGAAACCGGTATTATTAATCTCGATAACAGCACCGGACCTGGAACTCACTGGGTTGCATACGCGATTGATCCACGTGCAATCGTTTATTTCGATTCATATGGATTAGCGCCGCTGAAAGGAATTTATGCGTTATATAGACCGCTTAAAAACTTTTCATGAAATGAAGACTTGGTATTCTACGCTACCAACACAACAAATGAATGACCCACCAATATGTGGTAACGAAGTATTAAATGTCCTTGACGCTATTTCAACATCTGGAAAACCACCACACGTTGTCGTAAATGAATATACTAGCAGTCACTGGTAACGACGAAGTCGTCAACGAAGTGATTTTAGAGAGAGATTATATAGAATAACATGATTGATATTTGGGGGAGATCTTTATCAGCGCTGAAGAAACCCGAACCTGATGGCGTTGCAACCGGTGATATAAAAAAAATAATTAAAGATGTAATAGCTGAGACGTTGAACTTAGCAAGTGTTGATCCTAATGAAATAGTTGTATTTCAAGATCGTCAGGGTAAATTGAAAACCAGTAATATTTCTCTGGATGATATTTTAGTTAAACAAAGCGGCGTAACCGAGAACACCGTTGCGTTATTTTCCGATCAGGGTAAACTCAAACCATGCATACTCGTTTCGACGATTAAAGATAAATTAAAAACTCTCAACGATGAGTTGAAATTCATACTAAGTTTTTTTTGGTGATCCAGCGACAACATCACCGAATTTATCATTAATAAAAATTTCTATGGACAATGTAAAAACTGTCAATGACGAATTAAAATCAATTATGGCTTTCTTCGGCGAACCAGCGGTAATATCACCGAAGCTCACAGAGATAAAAAATTCTATGTTGGAACTAGCAACACTTCAATCTAGAATTGAAGAATACGTAAAACAGTTTTCAGTGTTTCGTAAAAATATCATAGATAAATTTATTGGAACCACGTTGGATAAAATTGGCATAAAACTCCCGGATATTAAAAAATTTATCGATGGGACGAAAAACGTCATCGAGGCAATCAAAATTGATTTTCCAAGGATGATAACAATCATTGAAAAAGCAAAAATTCCTCATGAGAAAACCAACAACGTAGTATACACGATCCAACACGGATCATTTGCGTGGACTCCTACAGACAATATACTAAGTATCACTGCAACCGTCAAAGGCATTTATCGATTAACACTAGTAACACCGACTCAATTTAATATATCGTTGAGTTCATCTGGGGTCAATAATACGATATCAACGATCATCGACAAGGATACAACTGAAAAGTTCACGATAGCATCCACTGATAAAAAGTTGATTAGGGTTTCAGTATCATGGTATATGGAATTTGTAGCGGATTTAAGTAAATAATTAAATCGCTAACTGTTCCAATTGAAATATGTTATAATAAATAAAATGTCATCACTGTTGACTTCGTCATCAACGGTACCTTCGGTATCTCAATATCGCTATGATCAAGTCAGATTGTTTCAAACTAAACTCAAAACACTCACTGAGGAGTATCAAACAAAAATAAAAAAAATACCGACGAAGAATCACCGCAGTTGATGTTACCGTGTACTCTGTGAGTGGTGTAATCGCCGGAGCTGGTATAATACTATCCTCAGTGACAATAATTGCTCCGATAGCTGTTCCAATTTGTATATCAGCGGCGACAACAATCGCGGGAATAATTTCGATAATAACAAAAAAAATATCATCATGCAGCCAGAGTAAACTGCAAGACTACATAATTAAATTTCATGTTGTATCAACCGCGTACTCGCAATTGTCCTCGTTGATATCGTCGTCGCTCGATGATACATTTATATCAGATAGTGAGTTCTCGGCGATGGTAAGTATTTATGATTCCGCGATGTCAAAATTAGAAATACAACATGAATATAATAATAATGACAACACCGCAGGAATTACTTCAACAAATAGTGCAGAACACAAACTCAGTACAAACCAGCATGATCTCAATAACATCAACCAATCCTGAATTCAGTGTGAATTTCCCTATTCCGATTCCCGTGAAGGAGATCGCGTTAGCAAAACTACGAGTGTATTACAGTTGGCCTAATATTAGGTCGGTAGCATTTGGCGGTCAACAACCGAATAATTCCTTGGTGTTTGCGAATAAGAATAAACCCGATGGTACTCCAGACTGGAACGTTGTTTCGCTGCCATCTGGGTCATACCAAATCGAACAAATCAATGCTGAATTACAACGCAGAATAAAATCTATTACTGGAGCAGAATCGAAAATCGCTATAACGGTCCACGAGCCGACATTATCATCTGCCTTTGAGATAAACTCGCCTAGTCATGTTGTAGATATATATCAGAGTTCTATAAGAACAATACTGGGGTGGCCTGAAATCCCACCTCAACAAGTTAACATATCACCTGAACCACAAAAATCTGATTATGTCACCGACAGGATAAAACCCGATAATCCAGTAAAAAGCTATAGCGGTTACAATAGATTGAATTTTTTCACTGGAATGATAGACGACCGCAACCGAAGATACTTCACTGAAAACTTCACAGCGTTCAATAACGCTATTTTGCTGTTGTTAATATCTCTTAAATCCAGTACTCTCACCCGAGATGAATTTATCAGCGTCGTACAAACATGTAAAAAAATCATCAATTACATGGAAACATTTCATTCACAAATTATTCAAGAGATATTAGATGACATTAATTATAAAACTAAAACGGAGTTTGCGACAGAATATAATATACGCGTAGAAGATATTCCTACATTCAAACTACACGGATATAATATATCAGAACTACAAAAATCTCTTAATGATGCCATTGATGAAGGTTTCAAAAAATCCACGACGCATGAAAAAAAAAAAAAAAACAGCACCACAACCACAAACTTCTATCCTGACATATAATAATGACCCAGACGGCGGTGGTAGGCATATCGCTCCTCAAAACGTAAATATATCCTCGGTGATAGCATTGAATTTAGTATGTGATGTTATCGAAGGAAGCTATCAAATAAATCTCGAGCGATCAAATCAAGCTCAGCAGGGATATTTTTTATATTCATTTGCACCAACAGCTCCACCCGGATTTTTAATAATTGAGTCTCCAATTAATTCGGTCTATATGCGATGTCATAATGATTCGTTAACGAGAATTAATTTCAGACTCACTGATCAGTCCAATAATTTAATTGATTTACAAGGCGAAGTCTTACAAATTAGTCTGTTTGTGAAATCCTAAAGGACTTTCATCGTAAAGAATTATTAACCCATAGCAGCAGAGAGGGTGAATTCCAACGACAATGGCGTCTTTTTTTTTGTCAAATGGACCCCTACGAGGAAGCCTTAGTTTGACGAATCGACCCTTCTATTATATATTTACTAGGAAGCCTCAATTTGTCAAATAGACCTTTCTATTAAATATTAACGAGAAGGAAGCCTCGTTGACGCCTACAAAGTTGGTCTGTTCACCCTCTCTGCTGCTTTAGTCCCTTACAAACGATGGATGGAATACCATCGTTGGCAAGAACAACGTACCCCCCATTTACCACCCAATCCTGATTTGACCGAGATGTCCCAATTACAACACGAATTGCAATCCTTGATGCATCGCCACGATTTGTCCTAAACCGAAATATCGCAAAAGTACGGTCAACTCTTGCAACGACTACAACTCTTTCATCGAAAAGCTGTGGAACAAACAGCTCTACACACTCTGACCGATTTGAAGGCTCTGATGAATTGTCCGTCGCTCTCACAATCTACAGTAACCAAAACAGACGTCACCCACCATTACCCAAGGAAGAAGAGCCCCATGATATATTTCACACACCCACTGCCACTCCCATTCGGAATAAGGTCCCCCACTCCCCAACGAGAAGAATTCAAAACTTGGGTTCAAAAGATGATGGCCACTCCTCCTTCGACCGATGTGAAAAAGAAAGAAAGGAAACCAGAAGTGAGAAAAGAAAAGACGACCAAATCTATCTCATTACCACCTACACCACTGCCACCAGTACCCTCGAAGTCAACTCCTGTGTCACATCGGACATGTAAAACCGTTTCCAAACAACCCCAATTTCGTCCCACCCAAAGCATTATCATCGAAGAGTGGGTACCTTATTAATAAAACCATGGAGAAGGTATTAGCCAGCATTTACTACGATCCAACTCACCCTGCAGGTTACGGAGGCATTCAGAAATTGTATCGTGCTGCAAAAACTCGCCTAAAAAAGCTCCGTTTACCTGAAGTACAACGATTGTAACAAGAACAAGCTACGTACACTTTACACAAACCCATTCGACGAAAATTTCACAGAAGTCGCACTCAAGTGGAAGGCATCGATCATCAATAGCAAGCCGATTTAGCCGATGTCTCTCATTTAGCCACCTACAATCGTGGCTACAAATATTTGTTTTGTGTCATCGATGTCTTTTCTAAATTTGTTTGGGTCGTACCATTGACATCCAAATCGAGCGGAGAGTTAGTACGAGCTTTGCAACTGGTGTTGAAACAAAGTGGTTGTCACCCTCTTCGAGGGCAAACTGACAAAGGCACCGAATTTCTGAACCAAGCTTTCCAACGAGAATTAAAAAAAACGTGACATTCATTTTTTCACCACCGAAAATCCTGAAACCAAAGCCAGTATCGTTGAACGTTTTCAACGTACCTTGAAAGAACGCATGTGGAAATATTTTACGCATCAACACACTCTCAAGTACATTGACGTCTTACTGCACTTAGTCCAAGCCTACAATCAATATTACCATAGAAGCATTGGACGTACCCCACAAGATGTGACACCTGACAACGAAGTGACAGTTTTTGAGCGTCTGTTTGGTACATCCCGGACGATGGCTGTCCCCAAGAAAGGTGAAGGAGTGCTAACCCCTGGAGATTGGGTACGCACTGGCAAAACCAAATGCACTTTTGACAAAGGTTACTTACCCAACTGGACCACCGAATTGTTTCGTGTTACTGGACGAGTGCGTGATCGTCATCCTACCGTCTATAAATTGGAAGACATAAACGGAGAAGTATTAAAAGGAACGAGTTGCCTGAGTTACAACGTGTCACCAAAAAAGAAGTGTACGACATTGAAAGCATTCTCGAACGAAGAACCCGTAAAGTAGGAAAACGTCGTGTCAAAGAAGTCAAAGTATGTTGGAAAGGATATCCTCCTTGTAATGATTCTTGGATTGACACTTCGCAAGTTATCGACTATAAAAAGAAGTGACCATCATGCCCTTTAATACAGCTTCAGCGACCACAGCGACTACTCCTTCACCCATTTCTTCTCTGCAAGATTTAGAAAAGCAACCCTTGTGGGTGTGGTGTGGAGAACGTGTCCCTAAAACGCAAATTGTCTTTTTCTGTCAAATCTTTGTGGTATATTGTGTCATCGGTGCAGCCATTGCTAATTTAAATTTGCAACAAGGAGACAAATAATAGTGGACCATTTTACTCAGCAGTTGCATCGGTTATCTTCTTTCCAATCCTTCCCTGAAATACTCTTACAACGGGAACAACAGTAACAATATTGGGAGTCTTGCATCCAACGTTAGTCATTCTCCTAACAGTTACCCTTCCAATCACAATCCTCTTTTAGACACTCCTTTAACCTCGAGTGACTCCTCTTTCAGAAGAACGTTGGAATTATGAACAACACTATTAACCAATTTTACTTAACGTTACCCAGTGACAGTTCCATGGAGGTGTTTACTAACAACACGTTGTGCTGTTACACGGCTAAATTACCTCAAACCATTCATTTGAATCAAGATGCTCATTGGGAAGTGGCTTTAGTGGAAATGATACACCCGACACAAATCAAAAACATCGTCGAAAATCAAAACACTTTTACAGTAGAAGTGTATGACAAGCAATTGCAACAAGCCTTAGACGAACGAGTCATCACTAGCATTGACACAAAGAAATCAGATGAGCCCATATCTAAACAACTGTCCACTCATGTGTTCACCATTCCTGCTGGTTATTATTTTAGTGGTCAACATTTGGTGAC
The DNA here is from genome assembly GCA_030141615.1 of Unio pictorum. NCBI lineage: Eukaryota > Metazoa > Mollusca > Bivalvia > Unionida > Unionidae > Unio > Unio pictorum. Next base: position 582,814 of record JARLTB010000256.1, on the reverse strand, counting down.
TACACTTGCTACCAGGCTCAATACTTTGTTTTGTAAAGCCATGGACAAAGCCAAAAAAACTTACTTTTGAGCACCATAAAGTGGCTCGAAGACTAATGATCAAATTTTCAGAGGATAAAATAATGGCCATTACTTTTTGTCCTGAACTGTACGATATTTTAGGTGGAGACCTCAAGATGGTCAGGATTAAAACTCAAATACCAACCATAACCACTAACTCGGATTATGCGAAATATTTTTGATTCCCTGTACAAATGAACCAAGGACTCAACTTGATGTTTGTGTACTCCGATGTGGTGGAGTACAACGTGGTAGAACTCACCTCTGTACCATTACTACGTGTCATTCCTTTCAAAGTGGATTCTGCCGCCGCCGCTGACGACGAAGATGGAAATACCTATCACTTTCACCGCGAATTTGTACATTCTCATTATTTGCCCGTCAGTAAGTTGTATTTCGACAGTGTCAACATTATTATAAAAGGAGAACTGGGACAAAATATTCCATTTACCAAAGGGAAAGTCACAGTGAAACTCCATTTTCAAAAACGATTCTCGAACAGCTGAAAAAGTGATGTATCCTGTGTACCAAGGAGTCACTTGACAACGAGGACATGGTTTAGGAGATATGTTTAAATCAGCCTTTCTTTCCGTGGTCCCTGTTTTGAAACCGATGGTGATACGAGGATTCCACGCCTTAAAAGATGCCGCATTGACTCACGGCAAAGATTTTCTTCACAATGTCTTCATTGACCAACAAAATCCCAAAGAAGCTTTTTTGAGAGCAGGCAAAAATGTCTTGCTTCAAACGGCAAAGAGATTTTTGGGCGACGAGAAAGTCCTATAAATGCCCTGAACAGTACCGAGTCTGGCATTCCTACTTCCCTGAGGACACGGCAAGGACAAGGCAGAAAGCGTCGATGAACGCGACCTTCCAAAAGTCTCCGTACCTCTAAAGCTAGAAAGACGAAGAAAAAAGAACCACTCGAGACTTAGACATTTTTGATTATTAAAAGTAAAAACATAGAGACTGAGAAAGAAATGATGCACCAAGAATCTTGTGCCTGTTCCAAGTCGGAACTGGATCTCTTTGCCATGCCACCAACGATGATGACCATGCAAGAAGCCCAATGGGTTGAATTTCATCCCGTCTCCTCTTTGACGGATTCAGCTCCCATCAAGTTTGAAATCAAAGGGCAACCCGAAGTTTACATCGATCTAAACAGCAGTTACTTGTATTTGACAGTAAAAGTGATTAAAACGGACAACTGCCCTCCAGGAGGCGATGCCCGAGTAGCTCCCGTCAACAATTTCATGCATTCCTTGTTCAGCGATGTGGATTTGTACATGAATAACAAACTGGTCAGAAATAGCATGGATACTTACCCTTACCGAGCGTACCTCGAAAATCTCTTGACGTACGGAAAAGAAGCCAAGAACACTCATTTAGGTGCTTGCGTGGTATGGAAACCTGACACAGCAAGTGATACTAAGTTTAACGACACCGCCTTGACCGCAGATGACGATCTTCACAATGTGGGTTTTAACAAGCGTCGAAAGAAAATTCTGCAAGTACGTAGTTTAGAACTGTTCGATCGTTTGCATTTGGACATGTGGTTTCAAGAGAAGTATTTTCTGAACGGAGTGGATATTCACTTGAGACTGAATCGTAGCAGTGATGCTTTCCATTTGATGGCTCATGGCAACGAATACAAAACCATTATCTAAGAAGCCAGGTTATACGTGCGTCGTGTGGAAGTGTTACCTAAAGTGGGATATAATATCAGTCACACTTTGAGCAGTACGACAGCCAAGTATCCGATACGACGCGTGGAAGTCAAAACATTCACCATTGCCACTGGACTCCGATCTAAGATGGAAGATCATCTGTTCCAATTACAGTTACCCAAACGTTTATTCATTGGTATCGTCAGCAATGCAGCCCTGAAAGGTGCCCACGATCAAAATCCTTTCCAGTTTAAGCACTGCGGAGTATCCAAATTCGAAGTCAGTCGTGATGACAAAACTTGATTTCACTCCAGACCGAGGCAGCGACGAGGGACATTTCCACCCTATAAAATCTGGGCAACTGCGTATGGAACTTCAGTTTGCAGGAGCTCTTACCAAAACGGTGAATGTTATTTTATATGCCGAATTCGATAATACCATAGAAATCAACAGTTTGAGAGAAGTCATTCTAGATTATTAAACGCTATGGAAAACTCTTGTCCCTCTTTGAATAGTGGAGAATCAATGGAAATGGAATGGGTGGTTACAGAGAAAGCAGACCCCCAAGACCAAAAAGAAGAAGTAGTGATCATGCAGTCCAGATGGTCAGAACAGGAACAACAGTTAGTCACCTGTTTTGGCAAACACTTGGAAGATAAAATGAGGGACATGATTAAAATAAGATTGTTATGGATGTCAAATCGATCATCCCAGTCAAATTTCAACACGATAAATGTATGATGATGAGTCAAGAAGAAAAATTGGACGAAGCTTGGAGTCTCATCTCAGAAGAAGCCGTATTACTTCAGTGGAATAAAGACTTGTGTGATCATTCCTCTCCTTCATTGTTTGCTCGAGAAATTGATCGCATCGAAGCTCTCTTGGCCAAGAGTAAGGAGACAAAGCAAACAAACAGTTACTTAACAGACCTTTTCAAGCAAAAATTCTGGATCGAACTGATGACTTATCATCACCTGTGAGGAAAGGAAAAAAGAAGGCTACCAAAACAATGGATACCTGGGAACTTTATTATCTTTTGAACCGTAGTTCGTACACTGCTTCTTGGAATCATGTCGTGTGTGCTAAAGATGAACTACCTCATCGCAAACCTCAAGAGAATCAAGCTTATGTCATCAACACAGATTACAGTCATCTTCCAGGAACTCACTGGGTAGCTGTCTACTTTCCTCAAGAGGGTTGTGTGGAGTATTTTGATTCGTATGGATTACCCCCTTTGGAAGATGATATCATTGACTTTATGAGAAGAAATGCCCAGACGACACGCTTCAATAATGAGATATTATAAGACACAGATTCTATGGCGTGTGGACAATATTGTGTTTATTATCTGCATCATCGCAGTCTTGGATATTCTTTGGAACATTTAGTGACTTATTTTAATCGTCATTCATCTCGAAACGATGACAAAGCAGATCGATGGTTTTGTGACCATTATGTCTATCTGTTGACTTTAGCTAGGAAACGTAGTGTACATCAATGGACCAATGACTTCCAACAGTGGAAATCTCAATTTAATTCACAACGTTGACAACCATGTCAAAAATAATGTATTGGTGTTATTGAAGAAAAAAATATTTGTTATTTCAAAAAATGTTTGTTATTTGAAAATCTGTTTGTTATTTGAAAAATTGTTTGTTATTTGAAGAAAAAAATATTGGTGAATTAAAAAATGTTTGTTAGTTGATAAAAATTGTGTTTTGTGAGTTATTTGTTATTTGAATAAAAATGTGTTTTGAAACCAATGCGTCTGTCGTTTGTTTTATATTTTTATTAATATAGATGCTCTTTGACTTCTTTCTATCCCTCACATCAAACTATTCAAACGTTGCCAATCCTAAACCGTTGAGGGGTGTTTTCTATCGCGTCCGCGCTTGAACCATATAAAGCAGGGGTAGTCTCCAGTCTGGCCAATAGCTAAATTAAACCACTATGGTATCAATGGAAATATGTTCAATTGGATCAAAAGCTTCCTTACTAACAGACACATTCGAGCCAGGATAGTAGACCAATTATCAGAAGAATACACACTAGAAAACGGAACACCCCAAGGAAGTGTTTTAAGCCCCACCCTTTTTAACATTATGATAAATGACCTTGGAAATCTAACTACCAAAACAACAATAGACATATCCCATAGACATCCGATACAACCACCACTGCTATACATACAAGGAGAACTAATCAAATTTGAAAAGACAGCGAGATTCCTTGGTATGTACTATGATCAACACCTTACATGGAATCTTCACATCAACGAATTAATACTAAAATCTAACAGAGATCTAAACCTTTTGAAAAATCTCAAAGGTTTTCATTGGGGAGCTAACCAAAACACCCTGACAACGCTATATAGATCTCTAATTACATCAAAAATGGATTATGGATGCCAAGTATATGCCTCCGCCAAAGCCACACTGCTAAAACGCTTGGATAAAGTACAAACCCAAGCGCTCCGCATCTGCACAGGCACCCTAAAAATACATCAAAGGAAGAATTACTAATACTTACCGGAGAAATGCCATTAGCACTAAGAAGAGAATAATTATTGTTCCGATATGCAGCCAGAATCTCCCTCACAATACAGAACATCCTACACGAGCAATTATAAACAAATGTGATAAAATATTCAGCAAGAAATTAGTACCCAACCCACCATCCGGAAAATTGATCCACATACTATGTGAAGAATTACAGATAGGAAAGTTACAAGCAGAACAAATTAGTTATCCCGATTCCACCCCTTGGAAAATTAAACAACCCAACGTCAATACCATAGTTACATCATTCGGATCCAAAGAAGTCAACCCCCTCGAAATTAGATCCCGGATATTGACGTTATTAGATACTACATACAAAGACTATGTCAAAATATACACAGATGGATAAAAAATAAAAAACCCAGATAGAACAGCAGCAGCCCTAACCATCCCGAAATCCCAAATTCAATTAGGAAATAGACTACCAAATAATTGCTCAATTTATACAGCCGAATTCTAGGCAATCTATGAAGCATTAAAGTAAACAAAGAATCAACAATACAAAATTACACTGATAATAAGCGACTCGCTCAGTGTACTAAGGACATTAGAATCACAACATTCAAACGGACGTGAAAACCTCCTTAAAGATGTGCTTAAATTAATTACCAATATGACCAACCTACTTCAAAAGATCGTATTTTTATGGATTCCATCACATATCAACATTCCAGGAAACGACCAAGCAGATCTAGCAGCAAAAAATAAACTCACAGATCAAGAAATTATACACATCGATTACAGCGTCCCCGAACTATACAGCATTATATCCAAGCAGATAACCAACAAATGGCAAAATATATGGGATATCTGCCCTAGGGGTCGCACGCTATACTCAATCCAAAAAACTGTGAGTCGTAAAACAAAAGGACCCGATATTAACAACAAACATCACCAACGAATTATTAATCGAATCAGAACTGGAAAAACACTGCTAGCAAGCAGAATGGGAAAATATATAACAGCCATGAAGATCAACGGACCGAAGTGCCCATACTGCATATGTCATGAGAATCTCCAACATGTATTTAATATATGCCATAAATACAAGGAACAACGTAATAAATTAAAACGTTCCCTCAAGAACATTGGATCACCCACTACATACCCACAATTTTTATTAGAAACCAACCCAATCCCAAATTTAACAAACGAATTAATTTTACTATATCTTAACGAAATCAACAAACTAGGAAAAATCTAAGAAATATTTAATAGCATTATGGAGTAGAGGGGGACAGCATGATGGAACCGCACGGTAACATCATTGTGGAAACTCTCACTCCATTATTTTTTTAAACATCATGATTATTTATTATTATTTTTTTTTGGGGGGGGGCATTGTGGGGGGGGGGGGACAGCATGATGGAACTGCTTAATACACTGGATAGCCAACTGGCTAGTTGTAAGACACCAGTTGTGAACCATTACATCATTGTGGAAACTCCCACTTCCATTAGTGTCCTTAAATTATGATGATGGATAACAAATAAATAACCTTACTAAATATAAACATTGTGGGGGGGGGGGACAGCATGATGGATCCGCTTTAACACACTGGATAAAAAATTGGCTCGTCACCAGTTGTGAATTGTACCATCATTGTGGAAACTCCCACTTTCATTAATGTTTTTGAATAATTATTCACATTATTAGAAACATAAACAAATAATACACTCACCTACTTTAAATTCAAAGTCATTGTGGGGGTGGGGGGACAGCATGATGGCTTCTCATAACACACTGGATGCTGGAAAACCAACTCATTCGTCACAAGACAACAGTTGTGGAATGTACCATCATTGAGGAAACTCTCACTTCCATTAGTGACTTTAAAAGATTTATTACAAATTCTAGAAACATCAATAAAAAATACACACACCTACCTTAGGAAATTTAAGAAACATTTAAACAAAATAAGAATACTTTAAGATAAGTTCAAAACCACTGTGGGGGTGGGGGGACAGCATGATGGAACCGCTTAACACACTGGATACACAATTATCTAGACGTATGACACCAGTTGTGAATTGCTACATCATTGTGGAAACTCCCACCTCCATTAGTGCTATTGAATAACTACCCTCAAATTATATAAACATCCTTAGATAATACACTCACCTATTTTTGAACTTTAGGAAATCAATATACACGTAATATAAATCCAAAACAGAAATATTAAAATATTAAACATATAAGCATTATGGGGGTGAGGGGGACAGCATGATGGAGAGACAAATTACACTGGATAGCAAATTAGTCCGTTATAAGCCACCAGCTGTGAACTGTGACATCATTGTGGAAACTCTCACTTCCAATAGTGTTTTTTAAGTAAATAAGCACATCCTTAATTAATATAACCACCAATATAGCAAAAATTAAGAACAAATTAGAAACATTGTGGGGGTGGGGGGACAGCATGATGAATCCGCTTAATACACTGGACAACCGTTTGGCCTGCTGTAGGCCTCCAGTTGTAGACTGCAACATCATTGTGGAAACTCCCACTTCCATTAGTGTTTCTTAAGTAATCAAGCACATCCTTAATTAATATAACCACTAATATAAAAATTAAAAAATTAAAAAAATAAAATAATAAAAACCTTAAGATCTAATTAGAAACATTGTGGGGGTGGGGGGACAGCAAGATGAACCCGCATAATGCACTGGACAACCGATTGGCCTGCTGTAAGCCACCAGTTGTAGACTGCAACATCATAACATCATTGTGAAAACTCTCACTTCCATTAGTGTTTCTGATAAAATTGCACTTAAAACACAATAAAAAAACAACACATAATACAAAAACAAACAATAAGAAATATATAAATAACGTCAATCAATCTACCATAATTCTCCCGACTTTCTTTCCTCCTTATTTTTCTACTTTCCTTTCTTTTTCTTCATCTTAATGGCATAGTATAAATTATAATTAGTTCTAATTTATCTTAAACCTACGGGCCTATAATGGTTTAATCAGCACTTATTTCGGTAAACAGGCTCTAGGAATCATACTAGAGATACCTGGGCTGAGTCCACACAAATAAACAGCCCGGTTTATGACTGTGTGACTCTCAATCAAAAGAAATAACCTGCTGATTAACCAATTTTTCTCGCACTAGAGCGGAGTAAAATTTAATTAAGAATTACATAGATCCCCAAATTAGATTTATAAGGTGGCTTAATCCCAGAGCTATCAGGACCAACTGCACAATGCGGTAATTAAATAGTTATAATAATAGGTTTAAGATAGATCCCATAAATTAGATCTATAAGGTGGCTTAACTCCAGAGCTATCAGGTCCAATCGCACAATGCGGTAACTCAAAACTAGAATAATAGGAATTATATATGACCCCAAATTAATTGTATAAGGTGGCTTAATTCCCATAGCCATCAGGGTCAACCGCACAAGGCGGTAACTAGATAGTTAAGAAAAATAGGAAACCAAAACATTAATGAGGTGGCTTACTCCCAGCCATCAGGGCCTTTTTAAAAAAGCTAAAGTAACTATGCCATCTCTATCTTCTTCTAACTAAGCAGCACAAATGATTACATGATAATATCAAAATTCAATTTAAATACGTCAGACGATGGATACTGTGACGCTGGCGCCTTCTTTTCCGGACCACCCGAACCACCTTTGCCTCTTCCAACATATACCACCACTACCAACGAATGCGTGTAACTAATCCCATTCGTTTAGAACATTAATTATATCTCGTGAGGCAGAAATGTCTCGAAATCAGATAAATCGAATATCACCAAATGGTGCATTAATGCGTAGGGAGGTGTGGCACCTTACCATCTCCCTCGAAAAACTCAATTAGCTTCAAACGGAGCAGTAAATAGTCGTACATGCCTGAATGGGCGAACACGACTTAAATTGAAAGGGATAGGATAGGATAGCCAGTCTGGCCATTGTTAACCCATCAGACATAGAATCTAATGATATTGACATATATTATGACAATCTAATTAAGATCATAACTTATGCCGCCACCAACACTATACCTAAAACCAGCTGTCAACAGAGAAAACTTAGTGTACCATGGTGGAATAATGAAATTAAAAAAACTCGACAAGCCAAAATTAGAGCTTTAAATAAATTTAAAAGAACTAATATTACTACTCACTTCTTAGATTACAAAAATCATGACAATAAGCTCAAATATCTAATTAAGCAGTCTAAAGAACAAACTTGGCAAAATACTGCAGTACAATTAATTTTAGAACAAACTCCAAATAAGTAGGGGACAAAATAAGAACCATTAGGGGGAATCACACTAACAGCACCCCAAAAATAAACAAGACCAGTAATCATAAAGAACAAGCTGACTCACTAGCATTACATTTCAGAAACATGAGCAACAATAACAACCATACCACAGAATTTCAAAAACACAGGACTCAAACTGAAATTAAATTTAGTCATATGTTTCAAGATTTAGGACCCAAAACTTCCCACTTAAATAAAGAAATCACCATCCATGATTGGGACCAAGCACTAAAAACCAAACGTGAAACTTTACCTGGGGAAGATCAAATAGGTTATGTAATATATAAAAACTTACCTCTAACCTTAGTTAAATTGATCATAAAAATGCTAAACATAATCTAGGACACAGGAAGGCTACCTAAAAAATGGGAAACAGTGATAGGAATCCCCATTTTAAAACCAAATAAAGATCGAAATAACATTCAGTCATATAGACCCATATCACTTACTAATAACATCTGCAAAATTATTGAAACTATTATCACCAATAGACTTAAACACCACTTGGAGAGCAATAACTTGATATCTCCAAATCAATGTGGGTTTAGAAATAACAGATCCACTACGGATCAATTAATAAAATTAGAGTCCGCCATTAAACTAGCTTTCAACAACAACAAAAGAGCGGATAGAAACTTAATTGCGGTATTTCTTGATCTGGAAAAAGCTTTGGACCTTGTATGGAGCAAAGGCCTTATAGCCAAATTAAATCATTATGGCATTACAGGTCGAATATTCAATTTTATACAAAACTTCTTAACGGACCGCAAAATTATAACCAGGGTAGGGGCAACTTACTCTGAAGAGCACACCCTTGAAAATGGTACTCCACAAGGAAGTGTTCTCAGCCCCACCCTATTTAACCTTATGATAAATGACCTTGATTCAAATATGGCAACGTCCCAAATTGGATTATCTCAATTTGCTGATGATAGTGGACTATGGAGAGCAGGCAACCTCTCCAACCACCAACACATGACTGAAATACAAAACAGCCTTAACAATATCGGAAAATGGGCTGACAAATGGGGATTCAAATTGTCGCACCAAAAAACGGTAGCTGTACTGTTCACCCCTCACAGGAAATTCAAAGTTTATCCCAAACTCAAAATACAAAATCAAAATATTACATTCGTAAAAGTAGCCAAATTTCTGGGTATGTACTTTGATGAACATCTAACATGGGCTTATCATATTGACGACTTAGTTAAAAGATGTAATCAAGACCTAAATATGTTAAGAAGCCTCAAAAGGAACTCAGTGGGGTGCTAATCAAAAAAACAATTTTGACTTTATACAGGGCATTAATAAGATCAAAACTAGACTATGGATGCCAAGTTTATACCACGGCTTCCATCAGTCAACTCAACAAATTAAATAAAATACAGAGGAAAGCCCTACTCATAGCTACTGGTGCACTACCATTCACGTCCACAGCCGAGTTGCAGGTCTTGACTGGGGAACGGCCATTACACTTAAGGAGGCAGGAACTCATATTGAGATATGCAACTCGACTGTCGACTCATGATAAAATGCACCCCACCCTGGTGGCTATTAATAAATGTAACACCCCCTTTCTGAAAACCTTAAAAAACAATACATCTTTTGGAAAAATAGTACATGAATTAAAATATCAAATTCCAGTAGATATATTCCAAGTAGAAACTAACCAAATAATTGAAAAGGAACCTTGGAGTAATGTACCAATAAAAGTAAATACCTCCCTTGCAGGAAAAGGTAACAAAGGAAATCAACAACAGTACCTAAAAATACTAGCAATGGAAACTATTAACAACCAGTACCAAAACTATACACAAATTTACACGGATGGTTCCAAAATTACAAATCCTTTTAAAACAGCTGCAGCCTGAGTCATACCAGAACATAATATCCAAATGGGCAGTCGCCTTCTCGACCACTGTTCCATTTATACAGCTGAATTTTGGGCCATCCTTGAATATCTAAAATGGATACAAGATAACAAAGCAAACAAGACTTTTATTATTAGTGACTCGCTTAGCGTCCTTACCTCCATTAAAAATAATAACACCAAATCCAGGAAAAATTTCCTTAAACAAATTAATCAAACCCTTAAATTACTCAACTCTCAAAATATAACAGTCGAGTTTTTGTGGATTCCATCCCACATAGACATAAAAGGAAATGAATTAGCAGATCAACTGGCTAAAAATAAACTCACCGAACCAAATTACATGCCGCTCAAGTATAGTCAGACTGAAATCTATAGTCTGATCTATTCAATGATTAATCGAAAATGGCAAACGGATTAGGAACAAAATAATCAAGGGAGAATTTTACACATCATCATTAAGGAAGTCGATAGGAACATCTAAACGCCTAGGTGCAGCAGTTTTGAACAAACTAAAATAAACAGAATAATTATAGGAAAAACAAAGCTGGCTAACAGCTTTGGTAAATATATAGGACCTTTTCCACACAGCATTAATTGCTTCAGTTGTAACTTAACTGAAGACGTACATCACATATTCAATAACTGTAAAAACAAAAAAACAAAAGGAAAGGAACATATTTAGATCTAAACAACTAAACATCTCTGCACCAAGTACATACCCGGAAGTAATTCAGTTAACCAACAGTAACCCTCAAAAAACAATTCAAAATATAATAGAATTATTCAGAACAACAGGGCTCATTACATCAAGACCAAATAACTCACTAATCCTGGATTTTAACCTTATATTTTAAAATAATCACATCCTCACGGAATGGGAATGTGTAGTATCAGAAGGGCCTCCGTTACCCCTCAAGGGGAGCCCACCTACATACGCTGGGTATAACGTACCGTTGATGATACCTGTGCAACCAAACCTAACAGGATGCTGTAACATTAATGCAATCACCAGGAAAAACAAAATAAACATTGAAATATGCTTAAAATAACAACATATAGAACAACATAAAATTAACAAACAAGTGTCTAGGAGACCACCTCTCTTCTGTCTGCTCCTACAACTCTCCTTATATACAGCCTCATTGACAGCATTAGTATACACCTAAACTATGATTACATGCTCAGATTAGAACCCCAACAATCCGGGATATCGTCATGGTATAAAAGTGACCATTAAAATCGTAACCCGTTTTATGGCCTCAAATAGATATTATGAGGTAGTCTCAAAGTCCAAAGACTATCAGGCCCAGCGACACAATGTTGCAATATAAAGCTATTTACTCTAAGTCAGATCCCCAAATTAATATTACTATAAGGTAGACAAAGACCAGACTATCAGGCCCCGCAGCACAAGGCTGCATTATAAACTAAACTATAAGAACTAAGGCCTATAACATGATTTAGATGGTCAATACCTGACCATCTAGCAAGACAGCACACACTGCAATAAATGTTTACACAATAACCTTAATTTCTTTAAAATTTTTACGTTGAATAACTACCAACGCGAGAATAGGCTGTCATATGAGGTTATATACTCTACTTTAATAACAGCACAAAGTATTCCAAATTGCTAAGGGAGAACACAAAATGGATACGACGGGAGGAGGCAACATCAAGATGGAGGAACAACAAAAACAAGACACCCAAGAAGGACACAGGGATTCAACGGACGGAATGAGGGAACTTCGGTTGCACCCTGTAACACTCCATCAAAAAGCCCTTTTAAGGGCTCTGTATACTTACAGAGTTTCCTTTTGGCTCAGAAACTCTATTCGACAATCTCGTTCTTCAAAAATCAAACTTGATCAATTTTGGCTCTCCACCATCAAAATTAGCAACCCACTTAACCTGACATTGACCAACCTCCACATGTCACTTGACATACCTAGTTTACAAAATTGATAGGGAAAACACCAAATGTACACTCTGTACTAGATAAAAGCAAATGACTAGAAGTGGAAACCATTTTTCACTAGTCATCATTTGGTGCCATTGCACCTCTAGCTCTGCCACTTCCGATTGGTTGATAGGGTTGAGTACGTGGCTGTTCTATTCCCACTCACCTAGGTCTTCCATTCATGTCGATAGCCCCTTATAGGAGTGCGGCATGACGACCAAATTAAACAGCATACTATGTATGCATAAACGCCCGTGGGGATGTGGCACCATTCCTTCCTCACGGGAAAATCTAAATCACTACCATATTAATTGGTAGTATAAAATAGTGAACAAATGACCCTTGATGGCCGGTTTCACTTAAAACCATAATTTATTCATTCAACATCAGTCTTAGACAAGTATGGAAATTATTCATTGGAATTAGATATTGCTCGGACTTTAGGATTTAATAGATGTTTTGTATATATTGCGATTTCATTTAAGGACTATTGGCACTTCAGCACAACAGACTGAACATCATTGGGAATACAACTTAAACTCATTTGAAAAACTCTGTCATTTTCTAATTGCACACAGAGATTTAGGACTAGTTAGGATTTCATTCAAAATTCTGTGAGTTATTTGTAATTTGTATTTTAGAAAAATAAATTATATTTTGAATTTTACAAAACGTGTCTGTCTATGTTCTTTTCTCGTACTTAGTTTAAGACCAGAGAGTAGTAACAATACATAATAGTAAACTATATTCTACATATTTCTAGGCTTTAAAAATATATTCAGGTAACACAAAATACAAAGTTAATGGAAGAAAGTATTTAAACTATAAGAATTAGAGGGCAATTATCTAAAATATGCAGACCTGAAAGATTTTAGACTGACCATTAATGGACATGGATGTAAGGAGTTAAGTAGTGTTGGTTGTCTGCTGGGTCGGGTTGGGATCCACTCGTGAATTTTGATACTGATGTACTGTTTTATAGTACCCTTGCTGTCTTTATTGAACTGTAATAGTTGACACACTAAGAAAACAAATGAGACACCCCAGTACAATCAACAACACCAATGCAAGTGTCAATTTCATAAATGTACCTGCATATACCTTATCAATGGTCAAGCTTAGGTATACATGAAATGTGTGCAATGTAGAAAACAAATCAAAGAGCTAAATTTACATTTTTGGCTAACTTGTGCAAAACTTAATGTTTTTTAAAATTAAAATTATATTTTATCATAACCTTTGTGAAATGACTGCCTACATAAGACAAATGCCTAGCTATGTCTCTACACGCACCTGCAAGTATATCCACGTGTAACAATGTATGATCTCTTCTGCATCAGGAGATACTTTGAAGCATTTTGTTTTCAAAAAATTAAATTTCATTCAACTTTCCATTACATGTCCAAAATAACTTTTAACAAATTATTAAAAGCAGCAAAGAAATTTAAAAAAACTTCACCTGAAAACAAAACAACATTCATAGATGATACCTATCATTTACTGCATTTGTCTTTTAGATAATATTTGCAACAAGATTTTATCAGGTAAATTATTTACCAGTCTAGACAGAATGTAAGACAGAGACAGATTTTATCAGGTAAATAATTTACCAGTCTAGATTGAATGTAAGACAGCGACCTTTCAAAGCCACATGCATCAACTACAATAAATGTAAACCTAACAATTATGGCCAATAGAGATTATAAATGATCAATTATATTAGAAATAAAGATGTACTGAGATGTAAAAAATGTAAATCATTACTCTTTATAAAACTTCATTGTGGAAGAATAATATTAGTTTCTGATAAATGATTCTGGACTCAGCAATGCAATGAGGATAAGCTTTGATAATTTTGACGAACATTTGTCTCTACTGATATATATATATATATATATATATATATATATATATATATATATATATATATATATATATATATATATATATATATATATATATATAAGCATTTGAAATTGATGATAATTTTCTGCATTAATGCATATAGTCAAAGATAGCATAAGTATTCTTCAGCTGGATAAAGCTATAAACTTGTTTAACAATACTATACAATCGGTTTTCTTTATTTTAAAATAATGCATCTTCCATATCTTTGTATTCAGTCTGTAACGAAACTTGACATCTGGGACTGTAAATAGTCTGCTTTCAGTTTTCAGAAATGGGGGGGGGGAGAGAGAGAGAGAGAGACAGACAGACAGAGAGACAGACAGACAGAGAGACAGACATACAGACAGACAGACAGAGAAAATATATTGAATATTATATTTAAAGGAATTACAAAAATTACATATGATGTGTTTGGTTTATATACACATCCTCAAATAATATTTATACAATGTATCAAGTAAGAGAGAACTACATCAATCAATGCTCAACAAAGCAAGTTCACAAATATCTGCAACTTATGTAAAATAACTGCAGTAACACTTTATAATATTGTGTGATTATTTAAGAGTGTAATGTTGTGTTTCCTGAGTTTATCGTGGTATAAATTGTCAGTTCCTGAATTACACAGTGAATAATACCCTAAGAAACAGTCTTGTGCGAGTCTTCACCTGACAGTTTATATCATGATAAACTCAGAAAAAACTCATAAAACTCTTATAATTGCAATTCTTTATAATTTTATTTATTTATTTTGGTATTTAAAGATATTTCACATCTATTGTAGAGCCTTGTGAATTCTTGTTGAGAGCATTTGCTACATAGCTATTTATATAAGAGGGATTCTCCATCTCTAACGTAATATTTGCATCAGCATCGAACAAATTCTACCAATGGTAGGCGATCTAAGGTTTTGAACATTCCACAGCATGATCATAATATCTGATCTAAATAGGCATATGTGATATGTGTGAAAGTTCAATATTCAAACCAAAGGATGTGGTGTTTTTTTTGACAAATAAAGGACGCTTGGATCTGATGATTTCATGAGTTAATTGTGACTTGGACGAATCAATATTGTTCAGAGATGTAACCAATTATCATTTCTTTAAATCTTTATTCATGATTTTTAACAGTTTAAGCTACCTACAGGGGTTACTTACTAATGAAATTAAGAATATTGGCAAATGGTTATAGTGATGGGGGTTCAATAGTTAAATTGTGCAAGACATTCTCCCTGATAGTTGTGATAGGGAGTAGCAGATCTATCTCCCATCCAATCTAACATCGTAACTATCATGGTCAGCATCTCACATTGTAGGACTGTGAGTCTAATTATTATAATTCCAATATTTAAACTCTCTCATCCCAATCCCTAAATTCATTTGCCTAAAGTTTAAAATTCATTTTCAACTAGCCACTTTGACATTTCTGTTGCACCAATCTTCCACGTGACATATTTTTAGTTTCCCTGTGGGGTTAGGGGGTTTGGGGGGATCAAATCTATGCGTATTGTATGAGAATGTTTCTCATAAACTCTTAGTCGTGCTGATTTTCGAATGCCAGAACGAAAGAGAGAAAGAAGATGAAAAGGCTTCTTACAGTAGGTGCCACTACGATGATGAAACACAGCTTAGTCTGGGGAATTAGGTACTGGAACTGTAATGAAAGAAGCGAGTCTTTCTGGCTTCAGAATGAAAGAACTTTATTTAAATAATTCATATACATATATTATACATTCTAGAAATACATCTATAAAGCTTTATATTTTAAACATATGAAACACACATAAAATTATACTTTATGTTAGAGTTTATCAACTTCATTCATCTGTATAATTTCTGCATTTTAGAATACAATACAAATAGCTAAATCTCAATTAATTTCATGAGAGCTAAAGAGTATAAAATGTAATAGCTGCGATTAATGCACAATCATTTCGAAAAAATGTATTTTACTCATTTAAAATACAATACTGATTTGGAATTTGCTACTAAATATTAATGTCTGTTACTTGAATACTTTATTTCAACATTGAATCTAAGCAATTAGCTGGTAGCAAATTCATCTTTTACAATGAAAATTGCCATAAAAATAAATGAATATAAATTATTTTAAAACAATTAAATATTCCATTACAATATATTATTTTAAAAAAAGAATGCAGTAAAAAAATGTTGCAAACATATGAACTTTACCATTAAAATCTCAAA
The DNA here is from genome assembly GCA_030141615.1 of Unio pictorum. Lineage (NCBI taxonomy): Eukaryota > Metazoa > Mollusca > Bivalvia > Unionida > Unionidae > Unio > Unio pictorum. The sequence goes on along the minus strand of JARLTB010000256.1, from coordinate 566,300 downwards.
CATTAAAAGTGCCTATTCTTTAAAGAAGTTTACGAACACAGACGGTACTTACCTGTAATGAGAGAGGCGAGTCTTTCTGGCTTCATAATGAAAGAACTGATTGGGACGCGATCCGCACCTCTTTTATACGCAATCCAGACGCAACCACGTGACAAATTATGGTCATGTGTCACAATCTGATTATCAATTTACTCTAATCAGAAAGAACCACATGACCAAATATGGTCATGCAACACATGCTGATGTTCAATTCACTCTAGCCAGAAAGAGGCTCTCATCCCTCCTATAGGGTCGTCCGTGTTTATTTACGTCATTCGAAAGAAAGGTTGCTGCATTAGCAGCCCACTTACCTAATTATAACCACTCATCTAATTGGAATTCCAGGAATGCGTAGTCCGCAATCATGCAGCTTAACGAGCATATTATTCTTGCTGACTTGCAATACAAGAGCAATGTACAATGCAAGCGAATTTTACCTTTGGTTGAAAGGGCGCAAATTTATTAAAATAGTATATAGTTGTGAAATAGAAATAAATGAAATTAATCTTAATATATTTTAGTAGAAAATTACTTCAATATATATTAGTAAAAAATTTACTATAATATAATTTAGAGAAACTGTCAGTCTTACTACTTTAACTAAACATTCTGTCCTAATATAAATACAAAACTATTTATATTCAGAAAAAATGCATAAATGTGTTATCTGATTCTGTCAAAATCAATTTATTCACTTTTCTAAATAAAATGTAATACCTGCCGTTTTTATTTCATTTTACAGTGAACAATTCCTCCAGTTCAATGTTTACTTTGGTTACTTTGCACGTGACTCTATTTATAGAACTTATTAAATAGTAGTTCTCTGTACAGTTTATAAAAGAAATAAAAGCAATTATATTTGATCACATGGTAATATTGTGACCATTGTTAATCTTATCTACATTTATCAAGTTATACAACTGTGTTGATGAATAGCTATATTTTATCTATAACATTTGATCCATGAATGTAGATTGCAATGAGCTAAAATATATATTTATATATTACAGTTCTTAATACATTTGCATGACTTTTTAATATAATTAATTATTATTGAAAGCGTTGATGTGTAAAGAATAGCTATAACGCGTTAAACGAAAATTATAATTATGGCTTCTTAGCCAAGGTTCCTATATATTAACCTGTATAGGATAACGTGTCAGAAACTTTGATAACGAAGATGAGACTCTCAATAAATGAATTTCATTCATACTTAATTCTTTACGATGTGACAAAATAGCGTAACTAGAATTGATGTCATGTTTACATGGTGACGTAAAGACTGGTACTCTATCTCGTGTTATGGAGGCTGTTCATTTGCATTTTCCTACAAAATACGTGTCTCTGTCTTGCCATGTTATCATCTTCTTAGTGAAATTGAGACCGAAATATTTGCTATGTCAATCGCTATAAAGAAAAGCAATTTTGAGATTTTGTATGACCTTGAATTTATCTTAAGTAATATGAATCAACAACATTTGATTAAAGTACACAGTCAAAAACAAAGTATATCGTTTGTTCTTTTATTTCTTTGTTGTGGTTCTTTTGAAATAACTGGTACATACAGTTGTGTTTCTTTTTCAATTAAAAATATAAAGTTTTTTATATCATACGGCCATTACATCTTCACAATATTATAGGAGTATCATTTTATATAAATTAATATGATACACAATTCATACAAGCAAACGAAAGTATTTAGTTACATCCACATATTGAACTAACTACTAATATACATAGGAATCTAAATACTAAAATGAATCAATCAATAATTGATTACATTGCGAATATACAAATTAATATTTCCACCCAATTTGTAAAACCATTATGTGCAGACAATCTTCCTACATCACAAACCTTCGATGATCAATGGTCTAAAATAAACCACGTATTAATAATACAACTTTTGACAAACTAATAACGGAACAAATGAGTCACTAGTTACACAATGATCTTGGCAAGATATGTTAGAAAAAAAAATCACTAGTACTTCAAAAATATAAAATTAAAGAAATGTGCTTTGAATACATTCTTAGATGGCAAGCTAAACTAAATTATTTCAATCGCTATTTTACACCATGGATCCATGCCTTGATCAATCAGGTATTGCAAGACGGGGATGTTACCGTCTGAAGCAGCCTTATGAGCTGGTGTTCGTTTACAATTATCATCTTCATTGATCATATCAGGATATTTCTCAACCAAGTACTTGGTAATTTCTAACCTACCGTCAAGGCATGACCGATGGAGCAAGGTTTCTTGTGTAGCTGTTCTACACCATGGATCCAAACCTTTATCAGTCAGGTATTGTAAGACAAAGACTTTACCGCCTGAAGCAGCATAATGAGCTGGTGTTAGTTTACAATTGTCATCTTCATTGATCATATCAGGATATTTCTCAACCAAGTACTTGGTGATTTCTAAACTACCTGGCATGACCGATGGAGCAAGGTTTCTTGTGTAGCTGTTCTGCACCATGGATCCAAACCTTTATCAATCAGGTATTGTAAGACAAAGACGTTACCGCCTGAAGCAGCACAATGAGCTGGTGTTAGTTTACAATTGTCAACTTCATTGATCATATCAGGATATTTCTCAACCAAGTACTTGGTGATTTCTAACCTACTTGCAAGGCATGACCGATGGAGCAAGGTTTCTTGTGTAGCTGTTCTACACCATGGATCCAAACCTTTATCAATCAGGTATTGTAAGACAGAGACGTTACCGCCTGAAGCAGCCTTATGAGCTGGTGTTCGTTTAAAATTGTCATTTTCATTGATCATATCAGGATATTTCTCAACCAAGTACTTGGTGATTTCTAAGCTACCTGCAAGGCATGACCGATGGAGCAAGGTTTCTTGTGTAGCTGTTCTACACCATGGATCCAAACCTTTATCAATTAGGTATTGTAAGACAGAGACGTTACCGCCTGAAGCAGCATAATGAGCTGGTGTTCGTTTACAATTGTCAACTTCATTGATCATATCAAGATATTTCTCAACCAAGTACTTGGTGATTTCTAACCTACTTGCAAGGCATGACCGATGGAGCAAGGTTTCTTGTGTAGAAGTTCTACACCATGGATCGAAACCTTTATCAATTAGGTATTGTAAGACAGAGACGTTACCGCCTGAAGCAGCATTATGAGCTGGTGTTCGTTTACAATTGTCATCTTCATTGATCATATCAGGATATTTCTCAACCAAGTACTTGGTAACTTCTAACATACCTGCAAGGCATGACCGATGGAGCAAGGTTTCTTGTGTAGCTGTTCTACACCATGGATCCAAACCTTTATCAATCAGGTATTGTAAGACAGAGAAGTTACCGCCTGAAGCAGCATTATGAGCTGGTGTTCGTTTACAATTGTCAACTTCATTGATCATATCAGGATATTTCTCAACCAAGTACTTGGTAACTTCTAACATACCTGCAAGGCATGACCGATGGAGCAAAGTTTCTTGTGTAGCTGTTCTACACCATGGATCCAAACCTTTATCAATCAGGTATTGTAAGACAGAGACGTTACCGCCTGAAGCAGCCTTATGAGCTGGTGTTCGTTTACAATTGTCATCTTCATTGATCATATCAGGATATTTCTCAACCAAGAACTTGGTAATTTCTAACCTACCGTCAAGGCATGACCGATGGAGCAAGGTTTCTTGTGTAGCTGTTCTACACCATGGATCCAAACCTGTAACAATCAGGTATTGTAAAACAGAGACGTTACCGCCTGAAGCAGCATTATGAGCTGGTGTTCGTTTACAATTGTCAACTTCATTGATCATATCAGGATATTTCTCAACCAAGTACTTGGTAATTTCTAACATACCTGCAAGGCATGACCGATGGAGCAAGGTTTCTTGTGTAGCTGTTCTACACCATGGATCCAAACCTTTATCAATCAGGTATTGTAAGACAGAGACGTTACCGCCTGAAGCAGCATTATGAGCTGGTGTTCGTTTACAATTGTCATCTTCATTGATCATATCAGGATATTTCTCAACCAAGTACTTGGTAATTTCTAACCTACCGTCATGGCATGACCGATGGAGCAAGGTTTCTTGTGTACCTGTTTTACACCATGGATCCAAACCTTTATCAATCAGGTATTGTAAGACAGAGACGTTACCGCCTGAAGCAGCCTTATGAGCTGGTGTTCGTTTAAAATTGTCATCTTCATTGATCATATCAGGATATTTCTCAACCATGTACTTGGTGATTTCTAACATACCTGCAAGGCATGACCGATGGAGCAAGGTTTCTTGTGTAGCTGTTCTACACCATGGATCCAAACCTTTATCAATCAGGTATTGTAAGACAGAGACGTTACCGCCTGAAGCAGCATTATGAGCTGGTGTTCGTTTACAATTGTCATCTTCATTGATCATATCAGGATATTTCTCAACCAAGTACTTGGTAATTTCTAACCTACCGTCAAGGCATGACCGATGGAGCAAGGTTTCTTGTGTAGCTGTTCTACACCATGGATCCAAACCTTTATCAATCAGGTATTGTAAGACAGAGACGTTACCGCCTGAAGCAGCATTATGAGCTGGTGTTCGTTTACAATTGTCATCTTCATTGATCATATCAGGATATTTCTCAACCAAGTACTTGGTAATTTCTAACCTACCGTCAAGGCATGACCGATGGAGCAAGGTTTCTTGTGTAGCTGTTCTACACCATGGATCAAAACCTTTATCAATCAGGTATTGTAAGACAAACACGTTACCGCCTGAAGCAGCATTATGAGCTGGTGTTAGTTTACAATTGTCATCTTCATTGATCATATCAGGATATTTCTCAACCAAGTACTTGGTAATTTCTAACCTACCTGCAAGGCATGACCGATGGAGCAAGGTTTCTTGTGTAGCTGTTCTACACCATGGATCCAAACCTTTATCAATCAGGTATTGTAAGACAGAGACGTTACCGCCTGAAGCAGCATTATGAGCTGGTGTTCGTTTACAATTGTCATCTTCATTGATCATATCAGGATATTTCTCAACCAAGTACTTGGTAATTTCTAACCTACCGTCATGGCATGACCGATGGAGCAAGGTTTCTTGTGTAGCTGTTCTACACCATGGATCCAAACCTGTATCAATCAGGTATTGTAAGACAGAGACGTTACCGCCTGAAGCAGCATTATGAGCTGGTGTTCGTTTACAATTGTCATCTTCATTGATCATATCAGGATATTTCTCAACCAAGTACTTGGTAACTTCTAACATACCTGCAAGGCATGACCGATGGAGCAAGGTTTCTTGTGTAGCTGTTCTACACCATGGATCCAAACCTTTATCAATCAGGTATTGTAAGACAGAGACGTTACCGCCTGAAGCAGCCTTATGAGCTGGTGTTCGTTTACAATTGTCATCTTCATTGATCATATCAGGATATTTCTCAACCAAGTACTTGGTAATTTCTAACCTACCGTCATGGCATGACCGATGGAGCAAGGTTTCTTGTGTAGCTGTTCTACACCATGGATCCAAACCTTTATCAATCAGGTATTGTAAGACAGAGACGTTACCGCCTGAAGCAGCCTTATGAGCTGGTGTTCGTTTAAAATTGTCATCTTCATTGATCATATCAGGATATTTCTCAACCAAGTACTTGGTGATTTCTAAGCTACCTGCAAGGCATGACCGATGGAGCAACGTTTCTTGTGTAGCTGTTCTACACCATGGATCCAAACCTTTATCAATCAGGTATTGTAAGACAGAGACGTTACCGCCTGAAGCAGCATTATGAGCTGGTGTTCGTTTACAATTGTCATCTTCATTGATCATATCAGGATATTTCTCAACCAAGTACTTGGTAATTTCTAACCTACCGTCAAGGCATGACCGATGGAGCAAGGTTTCTTGTGTAGCTGTTCTACACCATGGATCCAAACCTTTATCAATCAGGTATTGTAAGACAAAGACGTTACCGCCTGAAGCAGCATTATGAGCTGGTGTTCGTTTACAATTGTCATCTTCATTGATCATATCAGGATATTTCTCAACCAAGTACTTGGTAATTTCTAACCTACCGTCAAGGCATGACCGATGGAGCAAGGTTTCTTGTGTAGCTGTTCTACACCATGGATCCAAACCTTTATCAGTCAGGTATTGTAAGACAAAGACTTTACCGCCTGAAGCAGCATAATGAGCTGGTGTTAGTTTACAATTGTCATCTTCATTAATTATATCAGGATATTTCTCAACCAAGTACTTGGTAATTTCTAACCTACCTGTAAGGCATGACCGATGGAGCAAGGTTTCCTTTTTAGCTGTTCTACACCATGGATCCAAACCTTTATCAATCAGGTATTGTAAGACAAAGACGTTACCGCCTGAAGCAGCATAATGAGCTGGTGTTCGTTTACAATTGTCATCTTCATTGATCATATCAGGATATTTCTCAACCAAGAACTTGGTAATTTCTAACCTACCGTCAAGGCATGACCGATGGAGCAAGGTTTCTTGTGTAGCTGTTCTACACCATGGATCCAAACCTTTATCAATCAGGTATTGTAAGACAGAGACGTTACCGCCTGAAGCAGCATAATGAGCTGGTGTTCGTTTACAATTGTCAACTTCTTTGATTTTATCAGGATATTTCTCAACCATGTACTTGGTGATTTCTAAGCTACCTGCATGGCATGACTCATGGAGCAAGGTTTTTTGTGTAGCTGTTCTACGCCATGGATCCCAACCTTCCGGCTGGCTGCTACAATCGGTTCGATTTTCAATATTATTTAATTTAAAAACCCTTTTGAAAATATCAATACTTCCCCCAATTGCAGCACAATGAGGAACATAATTTGTTCCGTTTTCTACATTGTATAACATGTTTGAATAAGTATCCATCAAATGAAAAGCCATCTCTTTCTTGCCTTCCAAACACGCATAACTTAGAAGGTTCATTCCATTGATATCTGTATGCATAGGATCAGCACCTGCTTGAACAAGAAATTTCAGAATTTCAACACTTCCACCTGATGCCGCACAATGGCAAACACTTCGACCTGTGCTGTCACATTGATTGACTAGTAATGGATATTGTGACTGTAACAATTTGACCATATGAAGTCTTGCATGAAGACACGCAGTATGCAGCAGACTTTCTCCATTTTCAGATCGATATTTGATATCTGCTCCGTTTTGTAATAAAAACTTCACTGCCTCTTCAGAGCCCTTTTTAACAGTTAATGAAAGTATGTCATTGCCATTCACATCACCAGTTTTCATAAACTGCTTGAATAGGCAAAGATCTTTGTGAACACTTGATGCTGTTGCGGCTTTTCTGAGAAACGAAACCGCTTGTATTTTATTTTCTGCACACAGTTTCTTCATACCCAGAAGAAGTTCGTTGGCAAGGTCACAGTTGTTTGCATTGGCTGCATGCACCAGAAGCGAATTTTGATCCGTATCAGCCAAAACATGAATTGTTTTGCACTTATCCATGAATAGGTTTCGAAACTGTTCAGAAGACCACACATTGGCTTCTGCAATATTGGCAAAATCAATAGGAACTTTCATCTCCAGAGCCCGAATGAATCGTTCAATCAGAATGCCATGATGTATTGGTATTAAATCTAGCATCAATGCAGGTGCAATAGCATTTGAATCCGGGGATTCATTGTTAATTCTACATAGTTTGCAAACGGATTGTAGAGAACATAATTTAAGTGTCTTTTTTGGGTACAGCTTTCCATACGAAAGAAACACAGCCTCCTCAACTGCATTATGGACGAAGGAATATGAGTCATCACTTTTGCTGAACAAAAGATATGTTCCGCAGAGTGCATTTGCTGCTTGATGAATATCAGCAAGCTTTACGTCAATTCCACTGTAAGAACCACATATCATCTTTATCTCTTCTTCCCTGTCACTGGTGACTGAATCCTCATTTATCGATTCTGATTTCAATGTTCCGCCTGAAAACATTGCCAAGACCAGGCATCCATAGAAAATACTCTTCTCCATACGAAGTTTTTCTAGTTCTCTTAACATAATTTCCAAAGGTCTCGTAAAAAAGTCAAATAACTTTGATTTGTCATCTATTGATTGTGCTGTTCTACACAATAGTGGAAATCCGATTGATGATTCATTTATTCTGCACACTTGTAGAACTTCGTCTTCATGTAAGCCCAACATTTTGAGATACTTAATAGTAAATTCGACCTTATCTTCCTCGTTTAAGTTCATACTGTCACTTTCTAATTTTAGAGTGATGTTCTTACAAAATAGTGGATCAGAAATCTCAGATTCAAGTTGTAAACCTTGTCCTGTTTCTTCGTAAATGTGAGTTCTCATGATGAAAATAACTGTGTGTTTTCTATTGTCTATAAGTGCCGTTATAAACCTAGCATTTTCATTCCATTTTTTTATTTCACCTTGGAGTAAACCATACTTTCCACACATGTCATCAACAACTATAGCCAGCTCAGTAGACGAGTCTGCTAACATCTTCCACTGGTCTGCAGTGGATATTATTAAGGGTTTTACATTATTGTTATCTTCAAGGCATTCTAATAGTAATTGATAAGCCAAGTATGTTTTACCTTGCCCTGCTTTGCCTGTGATTAGAATCTTTCCATGCCGATCAAGGATCATCTTTGCCGCTGTGTATCGTTGGTTACGAACGAAGAACTCATCAGCATGCTGTCGATGTTTATCCAGCACTTCTTTGCTACCATCTGAAATAGAGCGCTAAGTGGGTATCATTATATGAATAATCTAACTAGCATTATATATATATATATATATATATATATATATATATATATATATATATATATATATATATATATCCGTCCACTAATACATCTCTCTTTATCTATTACAGAGTCCTATCTATGTTCAGATATTTCAATCCTTCCATGCATCCATCTGTCAGTTAGCTTAATTAAATACACACCTGTTTGCCTTCATATTAGTCAATGTGTGGTTTTAATCCTGGCATATAATTAACCCACTATCAAATGAAAGGAATTTACATAATTCATGCAATGAATACTTTGGGAAAAAAAACTTAAAAGGCGAATTGATGATAACAAGAAAGAATGACTAAAACATTAGTAACCAAACTATTTGTGAAATTAATACATGTTATTCGAAAGCCCAGTAAGATATCTAAATGGGTCCAAGATCCCTCACCTCACTGACATCTGAATAAAAGCCGAATGCCAGAGCAGTTGCTCGTTATAAGTGTTGGTCAGTAGGATGGTTTTTGCAGACAGTACAGTTTATATATGAAAAGAATTGTTTCAAGGTTTCTCAGTTTATTTTATAGTCTTTCATATTTAGAGCACACCAGAATTGTTTGTCCTACATTAAAAGACCTTTATGCCAGAATAAATGTACCCATATTTCAATTCGTTTTGTGCAGCTAGTTAGGTAAAGTTTAGTTTGTTTTTGGTCCAGTACAATGTAACTATGCTAAGTTGCTTTAGAGAAATATTTGTTTGCAGTTTAATCCGACACTTTATGGTGAATAGACATAAGTTATACAAATCTAAAAGTGACCAAAGCCAGAATAGTTTCTGTCAGCTTTGGTAACATCCGTTGCAGCGATATTTAAAAGATTATGATGAGGGTGTTATATTTTAAAATAGGCAGCCATATTTTATAGCTGATTAATATGCATAATTACAATGGCTTTGTATGAAAGAATGTTCCATGTAAAGTTTGTTAAAATGGTTTAGATATTTCAGTTAAAAATTTAAAATAGCAAATGTTGAACACGACGGACGATGCACGGAGAACTGTGCTATAACATAATTTCCATTTACACCAGAACTGAATATGAATGAACCTTTCAAACAGTTTAATATGGTTTACTACAGATTATTTAAATCAGCAGATCCAGATATAGATATCAGTATCTGACAGTTTATGAAAATCAATAATTTAGAACCTTAATATTTATTTATTAATGTTTCTTTATTGTAACACAAAACAATAAGTGAACAAGTAAATATTACACTGGTTGAACATACTTGAGCATGTAAATTCAAATGTGTATGGATGCTCGTCATAGGAAGAAAACATTGAAAACTTGTTTTTGAAGATTGTTTCTTAAAATTCAGTTAAAACTAGAATCAAGTTAGAAACAACGAGCTTGACCTTTGGAAATAACAATCAGGTTGAAGCGAGTGTTCTAGAACAATCGATAAACAAATCATACGGTCATCCATTTGTAATAATTGACTTGAAAACATGTATCAACTTCAACAGTTCAATATCATGCTTTATCAATATTATATTTGCAGACTTGTATTCTCAAGAATTGTGGAAAATCGCCCAAATTAAAAAAAAATTCTTTATATTTTTAAAATAAGCCTTTTTTAAATCGTTATGTTTTATACAATAAATTACAAAACCCGTAAGAAGCCTTACCAATTTGTCTCCTCATATCATCCATTGCTACCACTTGTTGATTTTCACTACCTGAAGAAAGAAATATATATATATATCTATATATATATATATATATATATATATATATATATATATATATATATATATATATATATATATATATATATATATATATATTGTAGATACAGACACATTAGCGGCTTGAGCATATCTCCTATCAACTTGTACTAATTTTTATTCTTTGCGGAATTACCTATGCTAATATATCGGAATTGAAATTGCTACTTTTATATTTAGCAAGGGAATTTAATAAACATGCAGAGGCATCATAGTATCCGATATAAATAGAAACATTTAAAAGCCTTCTTTGATCTTTATTATAGTATATGATCTATTGTCTAAATAGCCATGGCATCGCATTCATTTGGTGGCATACGTTTTCACCAGGGTATTATATATGGCATGGAGGATCGTTACATCCATTTTTCCATGTAATCAATACATGAACATATTCATATCTGATATATTTTGAAATTTAACAATGCCTTCTGGCATACTATGTAAAGTTTTAGAGTTTAACGACCAATATTCAGTCATCATCATAAAATGTCACACCACTACTTATATTTAGAATTAGGATCGCACAAGAATGTGTTTGCAATTTGACGAGAGTCACTAAAAAGTCACTATGGGGTCGTTGACAAATGACACTTACGCAAAGAGTCCCACTGCCTACTCGTTTCTAACACTCCTGAAATGACAATAAATAGTGTTACAGTCACTATACTATTGAACTAAACTCTTGGTGAACATACAGTTGTTATTTCTCAAATGGATAACTTATGAGGACTCCTGCACAAGCCAGAAACTGTAACATATCTATAGTTTTGTTACAAGTCAGAAACTGTAACATATCTATAGTTTTGTTACAAGCCAGAAACTGTAACATATCTATAGTTTTGTTACAAGTCAGAAACTGTAACATATCTATAGTTTTGTTACAAGCCAGAATCTGTAACATATCTATAGTTTTGTTACAAGCCAGAATCTGTAACATATCTATAGTTTTGTTACAAGCCAGAATCTGTAACATATCTATAGTTTTGTTACAAGCCAGAAACTGTAACATATCTATAGTTTTGTTACAAGCCAGAATCTGTAACATATCTATAGTTTTGTTACAAGCCAGAAACTGTAACATATCTATAGTTTTGTTACAAGCCAGAATCTGTAACATATCTATAGTTTTGTTACAAGCCAGAATCTGTAACATATCTATAGTTTTGTTACAAGCCAGAAACTGTAACATATCTATAGTTTTGTTACAAGTCAGAAACTGTAACATATCTATAGTTTTGTTACAAGCCAGAAACTGTAACATATCTATAGTTTTGTTACAAGCCAGAAACTGTAACATATCTATAGTTTTGTTACAAGCCAGAAACTGTAACATATCTATAGTTTTGTTACAAGTCAGAAACTGTAACATATCTATAGTTTTGTTACAAGCCAGAAACTGTAACATATCTATAGTTTTGTTACTTTCGCCATTATTTAACTGCTTTAATTCTGCACTCTATTGTTAATTTTGAATATACTGTAGCATGAAAAATTCTATTTGTCGAAGCATATATCACCAATATAAAATAACTTTTCTGTTCCAGTGTGGTAAAATGCTACAGCTTGATGACCTCGATGCACAATTTCCTCCGATGCATTATAAATTAAAAAAGTATAAGAAGAGAACCGTCCGGTGAGTTGAAGAAGAAAAATACCTGGACTTCCAAGGATATTACAAAATAAAGACAAGGAAAGATTGTATGACAAAACACGCACTGTATATTTAAAAGAAGGATTTGCGAATGTATAAGTGAAACTCATATTCAGCATAAATTCAACTCTATCACATCGTTGTTACACAGAATATCAATTCCATCAAAAGATATACGATATTTTTGCATATTGTATACGTAATAAAAATTCCCATTAGTTTAGCATTGTTGCGGAATTGACCGAAGAGATATAAAAATAGTCACCGCTTCCTTATTAGGTAATTACGTGCTGGCGTTCGAAGAACTGCTTTTGTCTACATCGAAATAAAAATGAACCCTGACCGCATCCAAAACTTTGACGTTTCCAGTTTATTGCTTCTTCAACCGTTTGAAGAAGAAATAGCGATGGAGGCAAGAGATCTACACATAAATCAAGGTGACCTTGACAATATCAGTAACACTCAGAAATGCAAGGTAGCAAAGAGGCGACGCAACGAGATGTAAAAAATGTTCAGCGATGATTTTGGGATGTAAAGAGAAAGAGTCTCAGACAATGCAAATACAATACTCACACCTATATAATGATTATCTTAGAAGATGTTTTGTTTCTATATGGAACTGTGACGGCTACATATAGCTCTCACCCAAAAGGAAACTTTTTAAAAATATACTGTAACCACGGCCAAAATCCATAGACTAAACACATTTGCACTAGAGAGAGAGAGAGAGAGAGAGAGAGAGAGAGAGAGAGAAACATGTCAACAAGCAGTTTTATGAGCATGTTCTTTTCAACGTAAACGGTGTACGTTTAGTCACTCAGAATATCATTGATTCATCCCATCTAGTGAAACACAGCGACTTCAAAATGAATATCAATCTTTATATTGATCTTTTACCTAAGAATGATAGGACACACTACCTAGGGAACGTTGATGAGAGTTGCTGTTGAAGGTGCGGGACTTCAGAATAGATCTAAGAATAATTCCGTCAGGAAAACAATACATGTATTTACCACACTCTCAAGAGCCGGAGTATTGCCACATAAAATCAAGCAGCACACAGGATACAATATTTTATCAATAACGGCATACAACTCTAAACTGAGTGTAAATTAGCAGAAGGAATATTCTTTAACCCCGATGCACACTAATGTTCAATATCTACCCCTACCCCCAACCCCACATGTACTTCTTCGACTATAACAGCAAAAGACAACCAAGTCACCCTTAAAAACCACATTCGAGGAAATTTTCAGCGCATCTTTTCATACTTGTACCTTCCGTTTCCATTGATCTATAAAGTAATTTCTTCCTCACATAAATATTCGTTTCTCGTATCATTATTTCGCTGTTTTTCGTTGGCTACAAAACATTCCATTCTCTTTTGCAAGCTAAGTTTTGTTCACTACTGACATGCCCGTTCATAGTATTGAAATAGCTACGATGTCGTAGCCTCAACTTGATTTGTTGTGGTTGACGACGTAGGAGTAATGGTACTAATATTAGTACTAAGTATTGAAACAGTGCTTAATAATGCACGATGCTCATGCTTCATTAAAATATTAAGCATCATGTAAAATATGAAACAAAACAAAATATTTTTTATTGTTTAATTGTACTATTTCTTTAAAATAACAGAACGATTAATATCCTTTTTAATTAAGTATATAATAGAAAGGTTATTGACCGAGTATTACAAAATAATAGTCCCTCAATCAAGTTGCATAGGAAGCCCTCGCAAGCTCGGGCATAATTTACCACATGAACTCGGGACCAATATTTTTCAATGATCAGTCAATAACCTTTACATGTACATTTAACCTATCCCAAAAGTTACACACGTCTCTTCATCCCAACCACCGTTACACACCACCGATAGACTCGAACCATACACAGGGTCATACAATCAACTTATTTTCTATTTGCGTGATGTGTGATATTAAAATAAGTATTTACAACAGTATATCCTGACCGTGGGGGTAACACAAAGTTGTTTCAAGCAATTTTTTTTTTATATATTGGAAGACAACACCAGAATTACTTTCTTGTGGCGAACCTGGTTTTAGAATTTCTTGCACCCCCTCTCCAGATATATATATATATATATATATATATATATATATATATATATATATATATATATATATATATATATATATATACCGAACTTGTATGTGCTGTAAAATTGCTGTACGAAAATTTAAAAAAAACCGTAAAGTTTTGCCCATCCCCTAGAAAAATTAAAATGACCTCCCTCTACGCTAGTCGATTTAATAATACACAATTCTATAACCAGTACTATTTCAAAAGTAGAATTTGTGTTAGATGTTATACTTCAGAAAGTAGCTGTTCTCCCAAGTCAATAGTCTTTGACACAGACCATTAATTTACAACACTGGAACTCCGATGGAATCTCTGTACAGCATGTTGCATCGTGCACTCGTGTTATGTTATACACAGTAGGATTAGAATGTTTACAATGTTTCTTACTAAAGTGTGTCAAATCCACTACTAAACACTCCATATGTTGGATATGCATTAAAGGAATCTTTACTGGATGCAGAATCTGAAAATTTAATGTCTTTGTGACCGAATATTATTTTATTTCGAACAGTATTGTAATTATCGTGAAATTTATTTAGAATTAGAATAACATCTCATAATTCGTTGGAGCTATTTTACCAGGGTTAAAATGCCATGGTTGGAGAACTTTCTGTCAGTTAGGAGGCCAGCATATATCCACATTCCTCTCAATAGAGGTGAGTCACTCTTATAAGTTAACATTGAAATCACGCTTGTCATAGGTTGGGGTCCATGTTACAACCCACCCACCCCTCCCCCGGCTCTCTGTTCATCGACCGACACACTTAATTTCATTTGTAAGAAGTTCATGTCGGGTAATTTATCGGTAATCCGACAGACGTTATCAGAAAACAACTTTTGGCATATGTAGTAACGATGAGAAGGAAGCGTTAAAACGTTTAACTATAATTTCTTTCGTTGCTCAACATGGCAAATTTTCATGCTATTTATTAGATGTTCGTTCCTTTTCGATACATTTTAAAGAGTGTTTCTATGTTTAGTAAATGCAGTCATATTTTTATGACGGATCAAAGTAAATGTTACGAATCTGAACAATCCTCAAAATATTTCTACTTCGGTAAAATTCCGGTCAGCGGCATTTGCAGAAGAAGTCATTTATAGTGTTTCAAGTTTTAGTAATGGCGGCGTGTTGTGATGGTGGATTAGTATCATTGTATTAAATAGAAATGCCTTTGTGGCAAGGCGCTTTCTTTCAATGCTGATCAAATTCTGAAGAGCGGTCTCTGAGGATAATTCATTCAAATTTTTCATCAATTATGTTTTGGGTATCTTCCACCATAGTTGAAAGCAAATTATCAAAATTGTGCACTTTTGAAAGCCATTCCTATCTGAATCCTCTCGGATACGCTTAAGTCAAATTCTTTATCAGTTTTTAGGACGAAGACGTTCATAGTATATAACTATAAAGCCTTTATTATAGAATGCTTTCTATAAATTTTGGTTCAATACTGCTTAGATAATGTTTTTAAAATAGAAAACAATGTCCGCGTGAAGTGGTTTTCGTATTGTATTTTAGTAGAGGTAGCCATTATTTACCACGAGGCTCGGCAATTGTTTATACGGTTAATGCCAGGATGTTATATATGATTTCTTATCTAATTCTGTTCAGTGCTTTTTGAAATAATAGCTGAAAACTTTTTATACGTTGTTATCATCGACGGCCATATAGACATCAGTATACCAACAGAAACACCCTTATGTGCCGGTGTTTTCTCTTCATTGTCATAAACTTCTGCTCCACGGATTTTGGGAAGTCATTAAAAAGGGGTTTTATTTTACTGCGATACGTAACGGAGGGTTTGCGTTATCTGTAAACTTTGAAAGGTATTATGACACAAACTACATCTTAAGCATAAATGCATCAGGCTCACGGATGAATCAAGATGTACGATGCCCACAACCAAACAAAAAGGGATATTAAAACGTGCATTGGGTATTCTTATTGATAATTTTAATATCGTCAACTCATGAAAAGCAAACACAGATAAGAAGTTTAAGAAAGACTTCCTGGGGGAACGTGTCACGATTTACCCCGACCCACTTGTAATTTGTACATGTATAAATTGTAATTCTGACTGACCACGTTTGATGTTACCAGTTACCTAAGTTAGCTAATCCCCTTACGTAAGACGGTCTTTGGTTAGCCCGAGAACGGAAACGCGAGTACGTCCTCGCAACATCTCAAGGAGGTGTAAAGTTTATGACCACATCAAAAGGTAGATGGCCGACGCCTAGGTAGACGGTAACAATCTCTAGACCTACAGACAGACAGCTGGATGATTGACAGTTCGAATGACTGACCGAGTCAAGAGCAATCCAATCAGGATGCGATGAGGGTGGGCCCTTGATTTGAACCTGAGATAATAACCTGATGTAGGTATAGTTTTTTCAGTGCGCTAAAATAAGGTTTTGTGTTCAGAGGTTAGCGGCTCCGTATTGCCAGTCGTGAATTGGCGCCAGATTCTGGGAATCTAGTGGGATAGCTTCAATCAGGAAGCTTTGAGTGACAGACGGAAGAAGGGAGGAACAGGAAGTAAGAAAGACAAGAAGGAATATACAGAGGAAAGGAAACGGAAGTAGAGGGACTGTCGAGAGGGATACAGATAAAGTAGGGAAGGAAGGAGAGAAAGACAAGAGGAAGAATAAAGAGAATTAGATGAGTAACTCACAAGGAGAAGGGAAAATCTTACTCACACTGTGGAATCAGATGATGATTTAGGCATTCACTTGGTCAGGAGAGACAGTGATTAATTTAATATCTTTTAAAGTTATCATTTCATTAAATTGTTATTGTTTGAATTTTATCTTTGTATTTCTTTATAATTTAACCGTCGGCATTGCTGACTGGGGGCTCGTAGCTACCAATATATTGTCAATAATTTAACATTCTAAATACGGACCAGGGGAACTTCCTCATAATTCGTTAAAGTCTATAGGAAGAACCCCACCCCTACTAGACGACCCTTTACAGAACGGAAAGAGCAGCTGATAACAAAGAAGAAATATATATATATATATATATATATATATATATATATATATATATATATATATATATATACATTGCTTTTGCAATGTGCTTGGTTTGAAATACTTCTGAAAAGGGATATGGCACCTGTATCATACCACTATATACACCAATCAATGTGGCAAAATCTTGGACTTCATGGATATTAGGTGTAATTTCATATTATATATTACACGATGAAACGGTGGAAGTTAAATATAACAATATTAACGGAATATTAAACATAAATATTGTTTGGCAAAACATGTGTTTTGATAAGCACAAAGCACACATAATAATGAAGATTTTGGGGCAAAACTAAATGTATGTAATGAGATTTGGATATGGATATACACTAGGAACAAATAGTTCTCAGTGCCTGGAACACTTTAATTCATTTTAGTTCAGAATTATCTTCTGTGACAATAATCATAAATGCAGAACACAAATATGCAATGGAGAAAATTGATGAGAATGACAGACCATGCGTATTACACGATACATTCTGTATTAGTATAATTTACAATCTAATCACACAATGGCTTTAATTATACATTACAATGCAGAGCCAAAATACACTTACCTTCTTGGATCTCCTTTATGTTTTCTAACATGCCTTGAAACCTGTCATCCGTTTCTAGGAAGATAAAATTGAAAATTAAATTATGTGTTCCTTATAATGATATCATTTATATATGCATCAGCAAACTCACTAGCCCTCGAAACAACCTCATTTTATCTTAAATATTAGAGAATTACAAAGTGAAGTTCTTTTCCTAATTGTTTCATACGTAGAAAGGAAGGAGGTGTTCAGAAATTTCATCAACAAAACCAAAGGAATGTTAGGGTAATTGCTCACATTGACTAAGGTTTACTGGCCTGCATGGAACGTTTAAGTGTCTTATGGGTTTTCCCTCCATGGCTCTGTTTTGTTTACGTACATACATACACGACTTCAGACCATTATTACATGGAATGTCTTTTTTAGGGGAATGTTTTATAGCTAATTTCGTTTGAATATTACAGTTTCTGCTGATCATACTGAATGTACATCAGAGTTTACACTTCTGCATATATTGTTAAAATGGCATTTTCAAGAAAGAACACGATGTTATGTAAAGTGATATCTAATTGAATGTCATTTATGCTCTTTGGTGTAACTTCTTATTGAGGCAATTTATTTACGTTTTTAATAAGAATAACGAACCTGTTGAACGAAGATGACACGCGTACGATTTTATAATTTAAACTGAGTTATTGTACATACAAAGTAGGAAAGTTCTATCAGATATGGTAATCAACATACTATATACATTATTTAACATTGATACATAAGAAAAAAAATATTTGTAATCTGAAAATTGATCTTAGATGGTCTTGTTTCAAATTACATATGGTATCTACCCTTCTTCATTAGCCTAGAATCGAGTCAAACCAACTTTGTTCCCAGTACGTCTGTATGTTGTTATTTTCATTTATTACTTCACTCTTTCTCTGTAGATTTCCTGTCATTTAAACATGTATATAGATTATTACCTAAAATAGTTCCCAACGGAAGTATTTTATGTGTGTTTTGGCTATTGAATATTATATACAAATACTGTAAACAGAACTATTGCATAATTGTTAGATTGTGTCTGCATCTACTGATATTTTTTAAATCATGCATAATGAATGTCAAATTTGCAAGAAAAGATATTACATGGTGTTCCAGATTGTTCATACCTTGGTTTTTCTTCCGAGTTTCGTCCTGAAAGGCATGTACAGCCTTTTTAAAATCGTCATCTAGCGAAATAGGAATAGCATACTATGAGAATAATAGATCTTACTTCTACTAAGAATTGTATGGAATTATAATAAGATTGAAGTTTACGTCTATTTGATGGTTTTCTTAAATCACATCTTGATCAAACGAGTAATATTCACACAAACATGTCAAAACCTATCTACGCTGTACGTACGTAGACGCGTATGATTATGTTTAGTTGTTTACGTTACTATTGGACACCTTAATTCTTGTTTCTTAGATTAAATATGTTACATATATAACATCATAGTGTATATAAATGGGCAATAAATAGTATGCAGCATTGGATTGTACGCTTTAATAAGAGTCCTAATTTCTTATAAATGATTACAACAAGTATTTACGTTAAATGACGACATGTGTCACATCCAGATAGAATGAATATTTTGCACATATAATATATCGATGCATATCTAAGTTGTTTGTTCCTTGAAATGTATTTCTATTTTCAGTTTATTTATTTTTTGGATGAATAATTTTTGTTTGTTTTGAAAATAATTGCGTCAAGGTTAGCAGAAGAGAACAAGGGTTGTTTCCCTTGCAAACGTTTTCCCATGCATAGACACAGTCCATGAATGAGACAATCGGACCGAGATAAGACTGGTAAGGTTAGTAAATCGGTCAGATTTCTACGTCGCATGGGTGACAATATGAATCACGCGTCAAATTCTATTTTCGAATGCCTGAGAAATATTAACAAACACTTATTGTCCTAGTTTGTGATGGTATATGGCTACAATACTTGTGCTTAAAAATGTTTACATTAACAGGGTGTGTGTGATTTGGATTTTAACTTAGCTTCAACAATATTTCGGTCATATCGCTACGATAGCTACAGTGTGGCAGTTCATAGTAATGTCTGGCATTTGAGCATTATGCCGCAGACATGTGGCATGATGTCCCACCCAGTCACATTATCTTGACATCAGGCCAAATGTTTAGCCCCTAGGTTATGCAGCGCCATTATATTAGTAATACTATAGTCTGCTTCGAGACAGCTTTTTGTTGTAACTGAACAGACAAATTGAGTTTAAATATACACTGCATGTCAATAGATAACGAATTAATTCATGTGCGCACATGCGCAATATATATGCATGTAAAAGTACTTAACCGTGTCATATGTATTACACGGTTTAGTTGTTTTAATTTAGCTGACCGTGTGTGGGGCTTATCTATGCTGCCAGTGTTGTGGTACCGTTTGTGGTGCCATGTGTATAGTGACTGTGTGTGGTGCCGTGTGTGACCGTGTTGTGGTGCCTGTGTATGGTCCTTTGTGTATGCTGCGTTATGTTTATGTATTATATATAATCGGGTGATGTGAAGTCGCAGAACTCTTTTGTTTTCATGTGACGTATACGCTTTCTGGTGACGTTGGTTCGGAAGAGTGTACTGGTGTTCTCGATGCGAGGGACCAAGGCTTCGCGACCATCGGGTCTTGTTGAATGTAAGGGCTCTCAATGGATCCTTCAAACAGACAGAAGGGAGTATGCCATGCGTGGCGACTCCGCAACCATTGACTAGAGCGCGTGGAACTCGAGATACATATTGAACGTCAAATGGACGTCACGATAGTTATAAAATACGTGTTCCATATTATTGCTATTACCATCTGAGCAAATATTTCACATTTATGTATCAACTTCGTTATTTGAAAGATAAATTCATAAATTCATAATTTTATATTTACATCGCAGTCTCGTTATTTGAACGATAAATTCATAAACTCATAATTTTAGCTTTACATTGCTAAACGATTAAATCATAATTTCATGCCTTTACTTTAGTAAGTCGTTATATGAACGGTATAACCAAAATTACAGGCATTTACATCAGTCTCGTTTAGAGCTATATATATATATATATATATATATATATATATATATATATATATATATATATATACTTGTATTTGTTGATCGGGTGATAAGACATTATTCACGTCAGTTTCAAATGCCTTTCGTTGAAATCATCCTTTGAGGTTTTTTTCATTGTGTTACTTATTGTCGATAGTTCCATGTTAGGAACCTTATACTTTTTTCTTATCGTTCGTTTATAATGGTGTCAGACTTGTGTTACATTTCAATTGCGTTTATAAATAAACATCTTATTAACGCAGTTGCTTTCGGTGTCTTCATTAATCCAGTCCCAACCCGGTTTCATCCTGTGACATCAAAATATTTAAAATGATTTGAAAAGTAGACCATGAGCAGAGCATTTCTCGCAAATTTCCTTACTTTCTAAATTGTCAAACAGGGGCTCTTACAAAGTTAGTCATAGCAACACGGAATTCCATAACAGATGTGACTTTTAACGTGATCAAAAAGGCCAATTACAGAAAATAGTTCTGCACAAAACTGTGCAACTAGGTCCAATATAGACGGACTTGCATTCATGACGATTTTAATAATAAGAATGGACATTTTGTGGAATAGCTTTTTTACACATTTAGTATCAAAACTGTATTCCGTGGCCAAAGCTCACAAAACGTTTTAGTGCTATCCAAAATGGATATCGGGTGTCAAGGCAAATTATTTCTTTCCGATACAAGTGAAACTGGAAGAACAAATCTTCTTCCATAATGATATCCAAATATTCACATCATTGTCAAACATATTTTGGTTTGCCTGTCTGTTAAAGAATGAACGAAGAATATAAATTATATATGCCCTTCATATCAGGATATGTTTCTTAACCTTGTACAAATCCTTTACAAACACTTGGAGCAATTTGCTCCATGCTATTCGTTATATAGTCATGGAATAATTGACAGTAATTAAATGTTGTTATGATTATGACGTCACAAGAGCACATTTACGGACATGTACACTTTGGCGGAAATATGGATAATCTGTGGCTATTTATCTACATCCGTCAGCTTAAGTATCTGGCAGTTCTTCGTCATGTTTTCTTGTAACTTGAATAATATGTACACTGGACTAGAGATTGAAGATACATAGCATGATGTTATATAGCGACGAACAGAAGACAACAAATATCGTTTACAAAGTCCCAAAAGGAGGAAGGGGAGTTAGTGGGGGAGAGGTATGATGTGTTGACAGTATAAATCTCTAACCTAAATTCCATTCACCGTAACAAAATGTGATACTATTTGGTATGATTTTTAACAAACGTAAACAACTGGCAAAGAACGTTTTAGAAACTTAGTTTAACTAGCTATTTTACACATAAAGTCTTAAATTAATAGCAAAAAAGCTACGAATTATCGGTTAACATGAAATGAAAACTATTTATTTTAAGTATGTAAATATCTTAGACTGCTTTAAACTTAACGAGTATCAATAAAAATCAACATTTGCCCTTCTTATAAAGAAATATGAGTTCGTTTTGTAAACATAAAATAAAGACCATTTCTGATTTATGTACAATGCAAAATGTCTCATTTTCAATAGGTTTTTCAAGATCTCACCGTTTCTGTATCGCTCCTGCATCTCTTCCTTCAGGAGTTTTACTTCTTTATCCAACCCTATTGGCAGTGGGTAATTTAGCTCCCTATGTATAAGCTCTTGAAGTTCTGTATATGACATTCTTCCTACTGACAATGACTGCACAAGGCGTTGGTAGATAGTTGTTAAATTGCTTACTTCATTGTTGTATGCCACATTACTCATAGAAGCAGAGCTAACGTGCCCAAAGAATTTGTTCCTAATAAGTCTGATTCTGGTAACGTCTGCTTGGTAGGTCTGGTGATTCTGGGGATCGTTCCAAATATAATCATTTGGTTTTGTTTGGGTGTCCAGGTTTCTGAAAAGCAAACACAGCAATGTTATGTCTAAGTCCTCGATAACGGGAGCTCCACCGCTCGAGGGATATAACAAATCGAACTGCTCCTTCCTGAGAGTATTTGGTAGAAGACTAGCTAAATGTTGTTTATAATTAACAAGATAACCCGCAAGAGTACTGTTGCCACTGATGCTAACATACTTATCGAAGAAAACTTCTCTGAGAACCTTTGCGCCAATGTCCTGCAAAAGGCCACAAAATCTGAAAAAGTTTTCCTTCTCCTCCATTATTCTGCACGGCTCTATGTACAACGAATGAATTGACGAAACACTGTCATCAATCGAACCTGAAATCGATAATAAACTGCATATAGAGCAATTAATGAAAGGTAACATCTATTCACATATGCATTAATACATTAATTGGACCTCATAATTAAAAGCTGAAAATCCGAAATCAAATAGCATTTAGTTTATATAGTTTTAACATTTATGTTTGATGTCCATATAAAAAATGCTAATTGCTCCAGAATATTGATATTCCTTCACAATATAACTTAAATTTAACTCTGCATGATTTATTTCTGATTTAGACAAACCATTTAACCTTTAGGTGAAATAAGTAAAAGCCTAAAAACTTACAATTATATGTATGAGGTCGGACCCCCACTAACGGGTACGTGCTAAACACATGTAGCGTCATCCCGTTTCAACATTACTGAGGTCTCATTAACCAGGTACAATGCTTATACTGTAGCCATTCACAAAATCGATAATATTATGTATAGATAAATCTTCGGACTAGTCTAACAATAATATCGGGGTGATTGGTTGTACAGCAAGTATATTGATGTCTTTCGAATGTAATTGTAATGTGCAGATGAAGCGATCCAGCGGCATGAAATTTTTTTGTAGACAGCAGTCTGGTTTGGGTTTTAGACGGCTACCACAATGACATCATTTACAATTAATCAGCTGTTTTACCCATTCTAAGCAAGGTAGTCTTTTGATATCTGGTTTTTGTATTACCAATCATCTAAACGGGATACGGTCACACAAACGGCAATTTGACATGTTATGCTTCTATTCATATGTATGATAGAACCAAAGTATTACGACGGTATTTTCTCATTTCTAACAATAAAAACAAGAAAAGCACACAGACCATTAAGGAAGGTATCATTTTAATATTTTTTACTTTTAAAATTCTTTTCTAACAGTTTTTATCAATGACATCGAATCATTTAATTTCTGATATAATGATATCATCCATATTCTCCTGTCTTCAAAACATTGTCTTTCTAATTTGTTAGATAACAGACTTCACCAATGCAATACACTTGCTGATTTAAATTTTTCATGACAGATGCTATATTTTACAGATTCCATTAGTTTAGTTAAATAGACAGAGATATCTATAAGGCTCTGATGATGAAAGTTACTGTATACTCGCAAAATTTTATAAATAATCTTAATTGCATGCCAGATTTTCTGACTCTTGTAACGCAGAGCAATGATAAAGATTTTACATAAAGCTTTACAAGAAAGAATCATAGGATGAACTCGTAAGGTTGGGGGAGACAAAATAAAACTGAAGAATAATTTCCAGTTAGTTATAAGTCATGCACGAGTATAACCATGTAAACAAACTAGAAACACCGTCAGACTGGAGCAAGAGGAGAAAGCAGTGGGATATAAGGAAGGAGGGGAAAGATTGAAGCAGATGATTTGAAGAAACAACACAAAGAATAGTGACTCTCATAAATTTATAGTGATATTTTGAAATGATGAACCATACTGTTAAATGTAAGTCCTATTAAGCAGAAACTGAATACTTTATGTTGAATATATTTATTAATTTGATCCTTTACATTTCATACAACTTATATACAAGGAATCATTGGTTGTTATATGCATTTACAATGTCGGCTTTGCTGTATGTGAGCCGAAATTACTGAATAGTTAAATGTAGTCCCCAAACTTGCAGCAACACGAATGACCTCTATCTACCACGATCTACTACGATCTAGCACAATCCACCACAACCTGCCACAAT
The DNA here is from genome assembly GCA_030141615.1 of Unio pictorum. NCBI lineage: Eukaryota > Metazoa > Mollusca > Bivalvia > Unionida > Unionidae > Unio > Unio pictorum. The sequence goes on along the minus strand of JARLTB010000256.1, from coordinate 541,395 downwards.
AGACTAAGCAAATGCATCAATAATGCCAGTCTACTACACTCAGAATGAAAATACTACAATCGACCAGTATATAACAAAAAGAACTCTTCGTTTATTTTTAATCAATTATTTAAAAGATTCTAATAAGCTCGTCTAAAGATGCTTAGTCGCTGGGGTTACAAACACCATTTGACCAAACTATCAATTCATCTACATCTGTCCTTTCTTGAATATTTTTATAAATCAGTTCTGTTTGATATGCTTAGTGCACAGCTTTCTTTTGCTGTCAGGGAAATCCAGATAAATAGTATTGACAATTGCCTTCTCATCATCGGTCTCCACAAGTACCTCTACACATTTACGTTATATACCTAGCACACCTCTCGGAAAATCATACCAAAGACCAAAACTATGTTCGCCATTTGTTTCTGCGCATACTTTAGATTCACTTGAACAAAATTTGGATATGATTTTCAAATTGTGATAATTTTAAAATAGATTCAGCTTAAAAATAATTGAGTAGGATGGATAATTGTATAATTTGTTATACTTTTGACACTACCGATTATCTTTCACAAAGCCTCGAAAACTACATTTCCAATCATGTTCCTCTGTTCGTTGTAAGCCAAAATCCCTATTACAGCCTGCAAGGAGAATGTGATGGTCGATCTGATACTTTTCTTCCATGTGACTATTTGGTTAAGTTTGTAAGACTTGTACCTAAATTGATGTATTTTATATTCAGCAGTAAACACTTCATACAATTAATGGAACGACAATAGGTACTAACATGTCCCCTTCGTATGCCAATGATTTCATGAATAGACTCCAGCAAAGGCATCTCAGCTAGTCACTCCAAAACGACCTCAAAGCTGATGCAGATTCATTGACGATATATAATTTGAATGGAGTGAATCGGGTGACAGTATCAAAGTATTGTACGAATCTCAGAATCATCAAACGATTTCATCATCCTGAATACCCAGTCTACCATCCTGGACTATCAACATCATTATCTTCTCTTGACCAGTTACCAACCCAGCTCAAGTTTTTGTTTCTTTCAACATGTCAATAAATTTAACGCCGATGCATATACAAAAAAAAAACTGAGATAAAATGATCTGAAACCGCATGTACACGACACACCCAGAGATAAGGATAGGTACAGGAGAAATCTGCAACAAGGAAAACAATTTTGATTCTGTACTAAGATTAGTCCGTAAAATCGAGGTGTAACTGGGGTAATCTACAACTGATATCAAGACCGACATAGATCAAGTTTATTGATATAATTCTTATTTATATCATAAAATTGAAGATGGTTAATTGTTGCCAAGATGAGAGTGAATCCATGGAAGATTACCAGCATCCTGAAAAAACCGCTGCCTCCGATTGGTGACAGCAAAGTGGTTGTTATGAAAGAGACAAATGAAGAAGGTTTGTGTTTCTGTGTGCGTATTTTGTTGCTGAAATCGGTAAACAATACATTTTATTTAGATTCTCACAAGCAACGAAAAATGATTTTCTTTTAAATAAAGAAAACAATAAAACTTGAGTTGAAGATAAATATTAAATATTATTACATAATGGTCATGAAAGATAAAACTAACACTCGTGATCAAAAAGCATCCGGATTTTCACTCATGGCATTTTTCCACGACATCTGCGAAAACGCCACTGTTTAGCTTTCACATATAATGTATTTATAAATGCACACATATCTAAATAATTCAGATAAAAAAGTTACTAATTACTCCAATAATTTTACATCCTTCTGTTTATAAAGAAATTTTGGTACATGCATTCGTTATTTCGTTTGGAAAGCTTGGTTCAGAAGACGCTACATTTGTCGGTTTGCCACTAGTTTTAGAGACCGCATTAACTCAGTGGTCTATTGTTTTTAAATTCATGAGGAAATAGGCGTCAAAGGTTCGAGTGGCATCGTCGTACTTGGACGTTAGCCAAAGAGTTCCCAACAATTGCTAACACTTGCATTGACGATTTATCTCTAATGCTTTTAATCAAGACCACGTAATGATCATTGCGCGTTATGGTGCGATGTGCAATAAGTTTTTGGGTGATGTAAATGGCACTGGCATTAGGATAACGCCCTTTGTGCGTGAACCACTGTTTAATTTCTTCTTCGTCTTCTCCTAACATGTCGTCGAAGATGACCAGATTGTTTGACTGGGGTCAGACACGATGCCGTCGTCTTCGCCAGGAATACCTTCCACGAACACGATGGAATCTCTTTGAATTTCTCGCAGTAGACTGTACTCCTATTGCCACTCTTTCTAACACCACACGATACAATGAGGTGGACGATCGATCAAATGATCTGTACGTTCTATTAAACACTTGAGAAAAATGGCTTTGTCTGAACTGCTCGGTCCAGCAGTTAACATGTTAAAAGTCCGACTAGTACGATCTAACTTTTTGTCGATGACTTGGAAGTGGAGGAAGAGGTAGGAAAGACAGCAGAAGTAGCCATTGAGCATATGATGCCACTTTTGAAACGAACGCAGACGAAGCAAGAGGTTTTATACTTTTCAGTACACGCTTATTTCAAGCTTTTTAAATTGATTACGAAAAACAAAAATACATAAAATTCAAATGATTAAGTACATCGATAAATTACACATCAAAACGATCAAAGTGGAATAAATACAAGTCACTGTACAAATATATTTGTGACGATGGTATGGTCACTTGGAACAGTGTTACATGTGTGCACCCGGAATGGCTTTACAAGGATATCTATGTGGATGATGGTTCTGTCCCGAATGGGGTGGTTTTCCTTGGTGTTGGGTTCTTTTTCTGACACTGTGACTAACAATGATTTAAACGTTACTTTTTTCATTGAACGTTTGAACTATTAACACACATCTTTGGCAAATTTTGCCACTTATTTTTTCCAAGCCTAGAAAAAAAGACTTTTCCAGTCACGTACCATTTGTCAGTGAAGGTAATTCAAAATAATGCGAAAATAATTCAAACTCACCTAAAAGGTCACCAAACAAGATCAGTTACCGTACTTATAGATAATAACTCTTTTAGAGAAAATAGTTTGTAATATAACACTCACAAGGAGAACGTCGTGATTTTCACACACACATACACACACACACACACACACACACTAAAAGGAAAAAAGTTAATGAAATTTATAAAGTGATGTGATTTGTACCAGAGAATATACAAGAAAGAAAAACGTGTCTCTTAGTTTTGATTTTTATAATCATAAGGACCTACAATCAATCACTCATACATGTACATCGTGGAAAAATGGAATTTGAATTGTATTGATTTTTGCAGTATCTTTTCGAGAGATGTGGGTGAACCTAAAACAGACCGCTGTGTGTTTGTTCTGTTGTTGTTTGGGGGGAGAGGGTTAGTTTTATTTTTTTTAAAACTCAGGAACGGAAGGTAATGCGCTTAAACTGCATTATCCCTTCGGCACGGCCGAGACTTACTTCTGGAGCTGGATCTGCTGATGATTTGGCGGAAATAACTATTATTCGTATCTCAGGTGTAGTAGGCGTTAAACGGGGTTGAAACGTTTGTTCCAATCGTAAATATCTTTAAGTTGATGCCACTAAAACACTTGTATGTTCATTAGTACTTTCAATACTGGACTATTGCAACTCCGTTCTGTCTGGTTCGTCACAATATTTACTCCAGAAACTTTAAAAAGTTCAAAACACAGCTGCACGGATCATCTTTAGAGTACCTCGATCAGAGCTCACCTCGCCACTGCACTGTACCCTTACACTGGCTTTCGATTCGATACAGAATCAAACACAACATTTGTTCTCTGTGCTATGTTTCAATGACAGACTCCAGTCCATCATAACGTTTCAGCCTCACCCATGTGTATACACCAGCTAGATACTTACGCTCTTCTTCTGACAATCGTGTACTCCTTGTTCCCACGGTGAAAACAAAGTCAACGTTTTTTTGCATACCAGTGCCCGGCGACGTGGAACAAATTCACCATTGAAATTAGACACAAAGACACAGTGGCCCCTTTTAAGAGTACTCTTAAAACTCGACTGTTTAGTCTGCTGGGACAAACTTAGAGACCTAATCATGTTTTGTATCTTATATGTTTTCAGCATGTTTTTATGTTTTCCAATTTCATTGCTTTTATGTCATTTGTTGTTCTGTTGTGTAGTCATATCATAATTGATGGTGTAATGCGCTTAGAGCTTCGAAAGATTAGGCGCTATACAAAGTCCTCATTATTATTATTATTATTATTATTATTATTATTATTATTATTATTATTATTATTATTATTGTTGTCACTAAAATCTTATAATTCCTTAAAACAGGGTACTATAACCAAATACGTATACTCCAAATGTATTACAATATATAGCTCCTACCACATAACTATATAGTGCCACAATATACTACTCATGTTATCTACCATGATAAAATCAATCTACACTGACAATGTATGGAAGCCTTTGAGATTTTCTCACACTGGAAACTCGCTTTCCTATCTTGTAATCAAAGATGTTTAAAACATGGATACAATTATTGAAAGTTCTTACAAAACTTGATCAAAAAGGGCGGTTAACACATTACCACTATCATTAATTGTCGTCAAATTCAAGGTGTGTGTGTGTGTGTGTGTGTGTGTGTGTGTGTGTGTGTGTGTGTGTGTGTGTTCGGATTTACTACATTGTGGACACTGATCCAAAGTATAGACCTTCGTTGTGGACACAGTTTACATTGTGGACACTACATCTTGGTGTCCACAAGATACACACCTGTAAATTATCATTTTGGTTCAGGTACATGATTTTAAAACCAAAAGAGCAAACCAACGTTGTGAACCATATCCCGCCATAAGTGTGTATCTTGGCACGCTCCCGCGCAGCATCCAGTTTGTGTGAACCCCACCTCACATACACACATTGCGGTTTGCGCATGTCATCGCCATTCGATATCACGATCTCTCACTTCTTATGGGTATTCTCGCAATATATATAGTCGTCATTTTAATAAATGTTTAATCTCAGTATACTTTGGAAATACTTGCAAACTCTTATATTTACTTACTACGATTTGCCCCTGTCCAGTGAATCATTTCATAGAATGGAAAAACGAACTCCGCATGATTGCACTGTATACAAGAAGTACACACGAAATGATTCGGTAGATACAATGCAAAATTATAATAATAAAATATTCTATTTAAGCAATATTAGACTAGACCCATGTGTATGAGTTTCCTTTTACTGAAAAATGTATACAACGTTTTGCGTACATACTTTATTACTTTAGTAACAGTACGAGTGACCATAAACTCTCTCTCTCTCTCTCTCTCTCTCTCTCTCTCTCTCTCTTAGACTATACAAATTGCAACAATCTCTGTACTTGCAAATTAACCACTAGACAATATATTTGTACTTACTGCATATTTTGACAAGATATATATATATATATATATATATATATATATATATATATATATATATATATATATATATATATATATATATATATATATATATATATATATATATATATATATATATATATATATAATGTAATAAATATGGAGTATATATATATAATGTAATAAATATGGAGTATACGCATTTGATAGCACCCCGTTCTAAGCAAATCTTGGATTTGTGTGATTATTACGATTTGGCGCCATGAAAAAATTCCTAGCCCGAAATAATTAGCCAATTACTAGGAACAAACGTCATGGAATCGAGTGTTAGTGAATTTGAACGATGCCATGGTTCGCTAGTTGTGAATTTAGATCCAATCCGAATGACTGTCGCTTTAGTAACATAGTCTATATTAAAAATCTAGTGGCGTATAATAGTGTTGTGGTTGAGGTGGCAGTATTTACGTTAGGAAACCTGTAAATTACTCAATGGAATCAATAAGTAGGGACTTGGTAGATACCGTTTATGTGTCCATAGTGGAAAATATATGCATTTATATTGGTGTAATGCGCCGGTAAAAATCGTGTATTGACTGGCCTAAGGTGGTGTAGTGAAATAGTTCCCAATGAAAAAGGTGATACATGGCATAACCGGGTAGCGGTACGGAAATCTGATGATTATGAAGAAAAACCAGGCAAATGTACGGTTGATGGACTTATGGCAAGTTGTTTTATCTGTGTTCTTGACTTGATTAGAGTAAAATTTAGCATAAAAAGGCAGACATGTCTGGCTTTCCAATTTCCAACTTAAATTGTACGGAAGTCTTTGGAAGATTGGGGAAAACATATGACTTCCAGCGGGATTCGCACTGGGTTTGAAACCGCTCGGTCAAGTGAGACCCCTGTACGTGTAACAATACGTTCATAAAGCACTACGAAATTATTTATTTCAACACGAATAACGCTTAATTTCATCACATACAAAATTGATTTTTTTTCTTCTTTTCCACTCGCTTGCTCCCTCTCTCCCGACCTTTACCATTCATGTCAAATTGTGTGCTATTCTTCGTAAAAACACTACCTGTAATTGTGATAAAAGTAATCGGTTCATAACAGATGTATAGCTTCGTCGCAAAGCTAACTTTTTCCTAAAGATTTTTTCTTCTCGAAAGATAGCGCTAAGTCAGTGACATGAATGGTCATATATTAAAATAATATTATAATAGACCTATTTTCATCCGACTTGTTGACACATGGTTCACAATTGGTTCCACATTAATAAGAAACACACACACAGCATTATGAACACCGTGTCCATAACTACAATATCGTGTCCACAATGTCGCGACGATGACAATCAATAATGCATTTAGTGTACTGTGTATAAAACATATGTTGGTAAAAACATCACCAATAGAAGATATTTTCACCTTATTTAGCTTGTATGTCTTGTTTAAATGATTATTTAAGGATGTATCCATAACCCGGTCCCTAGTCGGATGGTTCACAAGTATAGCAATCCGCGTATGTGTGTGTGTGTGTGTGTGTGTGTGTGTGTGTGTGTGTGTGTGTGTGTGTGTATAAAAAATCACGACGTTCTTCTTGTAAATGTTATTTTACAAACAATGTCCTCGAAAAGAGTTATTATCTGTAAGTACGGTAACTGATTTTTTTTGGTGACCTTTTAGGTGAGTTTGAATTATTTTCGCATACAAAGGCCAATAGAATTCTAAATAAGACACGGCCTCCTCGGAGATCGGAATAAAAGACTGATTTTTGAATGTAAATAAACACGTGTTCGTTGAATGTATATATCTTGTTAACCCTTTGTGTGTGAAATAACAAAATATACCATAGTCTTCTTTGACGCAAACTTGCAATATATAAAACTAAAAGTGTATGCCGATTTAGTTGGGAATGTGAAAACTGGATAGATACAAAATCTGTGTCACTTATGCAGATCATTCGAAATTTTACAGATAAACAGTCAGCTAAACACTTAACGTAAACATCGAAGGAAAGTTTGAGTTTCATATCGGTTCAATTACGTATTGAATGGTATTGAAATATGCGTAAAATTTGCAGACTTATTATTTGTAACATCTCTTAAGTTCTCTCTAAAGTAATGAACTAAATCGTCTTTTCATGGATTTGTATTAACATTCAAATTTGATACATCATATCTATGCATTTTCTCGATACATGAGCACTAATTAATTAATCATCTTTAAGCTACTCTCTGGAGCAATGATTGTAAGGCAATCAAGTCAATTAACAATTAATACTAAATTTTGCCTAACATATTATGAGGAAGCAACATCAAACCGATCCAAACTGGGTTAAACCACAATTTAGAATGGTAGAATGTCATTACGTTGTGCAAATCCCAACTATATTAATGCGTGCACAATATCAGTGTACTTACTACTAGCAACAGATAAATCGGGGCTTAACCGTTTTGGCGTAAGAGATGTCGTAGTAACGAATGTTTAGAATGTTGTTTTTTTTTTTTAAAGGAAGTTACGAAATTTGTTTAGGTCCGAAAGATGTTTACCCATTGTGGTGTAATTACAAAGATCTGAAAAACAAGATAACATAAATGTTGTGCAAGAAAATATGGATCGTACCGTACACATATATTGATAGTTTTCAAAAATCAACAAATTATACCACAACTATATAAAAGCTTGAAATATTTAAATATTAGCAAACAATCCGCTACTATATCAGGAACAGATACTTTTATAATTATAAAGTTATAATTACCTTTTAATAAATTTTTATTGGTCATAATTACAATTAGCAACTTACAAGGTGACAGCTTGACTACAATAACAGAAATAAAAATGAAGACAAATAAATGACTGTTTACAAAGTTTGTGAAATTAGTTCTACAATATTGTATTCAGTGTGTTATTATGAGCTCTTAGTGCAACGAACATTATTGTGTACAACACATGAATTAACAACGAGAATATTGAGTTGCAACACAATGAACATAGTAATGTAATTGTATTTTAATTACCCGGAAACGCGCACGCATACAAACACAAATGCATATGGCCTTACACTATTCAATTTTAATCAGTAGGTCAAAGGTTCTAAGTCAGTTAGCTCATGAATCCTTTCTTCCAAATCATCGCGCGAATGTTCATTTTGTTCGTGGTTACCTTTAAAAGTTAAATTACTACTTCATTGGATGTGAAATCGTCTGCGACAGTTGTATATGGCGACAATACTCATAACAGCACTAGAATAAATATGTTTCATTATCGCGGCTAGATTGATCCATGTTCATCCATGCATTTAACCTAGATCAGTTGTTAATGCCTTTCTGCTTTAAAGTTAGTATTCAGGTGATCACATGTACTCGCCTCGGTAGTATATTTCACGAAACTGTTGAATGTTATTGCCGGATTCGCTAGGACGACACCTATTCTACATGTTTCAACTCCATGGTTAACAATGAGTGTGCACAATGCTTATAGAATTACCATAGCACTTCTGCGTATTATAAGCACAAAGAATGTCTTACGTATCCGCAATTAGAAGCAAGAAGAAAACGACAAGAAGAAGAAACAGAGAAGAAACAAGGTAAAGGATCAAAAGAGGACGTTGAAAGTCAAACGGTCACGGTACATTTAAACAGTTTGGCAGAGTTAAGTAGTCTGAAACAAATGTAACAGACTCCATTAATACGACACAAGATAAAACAAGCCTTCCCGAGCCAAACATTTCAACCCCGTATGACGCCTACTACGCATGAGCTACGATCACTAGTGATTTCTACCAAATAATCAACAGATGCATGTTTAGTATTAATATTATTTCCCTTACTCCAACGTCGTGGACAAGGTACTAAAATGAGACTATCACCCGGCGCTTGTTTTAGCCTAATATCAACAATTCTGAACATGCTCCTTGAATGTTGTGAATTAAATTAAATAGTCCTTTTATTTACTACCGGAATTATCGCAAATCATTGTAGAAAAAGATGTAAAATCTCGTTTACCTTTCTTATCCGATATCGATCGTCCGCCATATTAGTTCAAATACTTACTACCTCCGTTCTCAGCCTCGTTTATTTGTGCGCTTTATGGTATAACGGTACCAATTGCGCAAGTCCAGGTGGGTGGAGCTTCAGGTGTAGGGTTCGGAAATAAACAACAACACTAGCTATGATTGGTGGATTATGTAAGAGTTGTACTTTCTGTTAGGCTTTTTAAAAAAAAGTTTAGCCTCTTGGCAACATGCTAATTTATGCTCATTCTATATAGATCATATTTTTTATTATTTTATCTTTTTTTTGAAAATGTGATACACATGACTGAACATAAGTTAGTCAGAGTTTCATCTGACCCTTGCCACCCCATTTTTTGATATTTGGACATTCATGCTGGGATGTATACGATGGCCGATAGCGGCCGCCAGAATACAACATCAATGTAACCTGAATTTTGTACATGTTTGTACATGTACACATTTTATACGTGACGGATCAACATATTATAGTAATAGAGATTAGTACATGTACGCATTTTGTTAAAAGTGTACGTGACGAATCAACATATTAAAGTAACAGAGATTTGTACATGTACACATTTTGTTCAAATGTGTGCATGTACAACTCTCTATTATTTCACAAGTATAGCCAATTAACATCCCTTGCGCAGTAATACATTTTAAAGAACAATTCGTCTTTCTGATAACCTCTCGGCTTATTTATTTGTGCGTCTGAACCCAATTACAATGGTCTCTATGTTAGCAAGAAAGTGGGAGAAAATCTATAGCACAGTTATAACAAAGTTGTTCTCGGTTACAAGCAAACATGTGAGTACACCTCTCTCTCTCTCTCTCTCTCTCTGACTGTAATGCATACAAACACATGTACGTACGTAAGTACATACATACATACATACATACATACATACATACATACATACATACATACATACATACTGTGTATTATTTCATTTTATTTTACTGTAATTTTACGATGTTCTGTTTGTTTGTTTTTGTTTTTACATCTTATGTGAGCCCTTGTGATGCTGCAGAATGACGTTATGACCATTTTACTGTTATTAGTTGTGACCAAACACACTACATTACATGCTCCATTCAAGAATACTTTATTCTGAATGGAAGAAAATAGAATAGTTTTATTTTTTGATGACTGAAAAATATGTACTGTACTGGCGCTTTGCAAAATCCGCCCCAATATTGGATCTACATACAGCATGTAATACAATAATTATCATTACCATGAGCAATGGAAAACTATCTGTTCAACAATGCTTGTAATTTTATAAACTTGCATACAGCTTTTGTACTTACAATCGTGATAAACTTAATACCTTTGCATCAATGACTTATGTCTTTTCAGTGCCAGCTTTGAGAAAGAAAAAATAAACTGATATTAAGTTTTGTGAATATTCTTAGGCTTAAGTTTTTATTCTTCTTGCATAAAATAAATTAAAATAAAATGTTTATGGTCTTGAACTAGACGACATGCCAAACGTTTTTGATTTATATGGAGACATTTTGACTTATCGTTATATATATCTCTTTGACTTTTAAGTCATGCACTGTTGATAGTTTCATATTGTTATTATTATTATTATTATTATTATTATTATTATTATTATTATTATTATTATTTAGGCCACATAACAAGAAGAAATTCAGAAGAAACAGACGATACTGCAGTAATATTGTTTCCCAACCCTGATGGAGAACTTTTATTGGATGATTTACGTAAGCAATCTTTCTATGTTAATGTATACATAGCTCTAAAATTATATATATAATTGTGATATAAAAAACTAACAACACAAACGCCAAAAAATTTGCGCAAATATATATATATATATATATATATATATATATATATATATATATATATATATATATATATATATATATATATATATATATATATATACTTTTATGTTTAAAATGTTTTTTATTTTATTTTATAAAACTTTTATTTTACTTTAGAGGTATGGATTTTGTAGTCTGAAATAAAGAATTCTTATCTTATCTTAAATAGTTTCGCATTTAATATATGCTTCTTCAGGCACGAAATGTTTTGAAAGAAGCGGATGACTTAGTTTATTTTAAAACAACAAGTACGTCATAACGTAACGTCATAAATGATATTCATTGTCGTAGCAATTATATATAATAATAAGACTTATCGTTATATATCTCTTTGACTATTAAGTCATGCACTGTTGATAGCTTCATATTGTTATTATTATTATTATTATTATTATTATTATTATTATTATTATTAAGTTTATTATTATTTATTTTGGCCGCACTTACCAAGAATAAATTCAGAAGAAACAGACGACACTGCAGTAATATTGTTTTCCACCCCTGATGTCACCATGCACAATATATATTGGCATGAAAGAAGAAAAATCGAGTAGAGGGTGATGATTGGTGTTAAAGTGTGTTGAAATATTAGAGGAAAACTGAGGATCTCAATAATTTCTTACAACACTAAAAGATCACATATCAATATTTATTTGAACCGTTAGAATGCTAGTCATAAACTGTACTTGCCTAAAATGAACATATGCAAATTTTCCTTTAATGTTCATAACATCAGGACAAAATATTGAGTAACTTTTTTTTAAAACTATGTACATTTGTTTCCAATGCGTCCTTGTACATTTGTATTCAACTCTTAGTTGCCGACCGACTGTCACCCATTATTGACTACATACTCATGAAAGATCACAAGTGAAGCTATTTAATACTCCTTTAGAAATTAAGAATTAGAAAGAAAAACTGAAGAATTCCTGTTAGTAACTTATTTGTTCCACTGAATCATTTTGGCTATATTTTGGTAAACACGGGCTCGTCACAGAATAAACTGGAAGAGAAATACGCAGCATGTTACTTAATGTAAACCAATAAATCTGTAAATGTACGTAATATAATTGTAATCAGATGGTCGTAATGGAGAAATAATAATAATAATAATAATAATAATAATAATAATAATGATAATAACGATTATTATTATTATTATTATTATTATTATTATTGAGTTATTTCCTAAATTGCCAGTATTTTCTGTACTCTTCTATTTTCCCGTAACATTTAGGATAACGTAAAGTACAAAAAGATGGCTTAAAATATTTGTATTAACTCTACTGGCCATAGAGCTAAAAAAAACTTCTGTAGTGGTCTTCTTTCTGCTGAATAAAAACCAAACACAAGTCAAGCTGAAGCGTAGTCTTATTTTTATAGTAAGAACATAATTTACACAATCAACATAATTAGTTATAGTGTAGCACTTGTGTGAACAACCTGATTTCATGACACAATGAAACATATGAGATCCTATAATGCATTCATATCATGCATGCATTTTACCTCTTTAATATGATGTCCAAGTTTCCATATATACTCCTGTGCTAAACTATATAACAATATATACAGTAATCTTAGTACTACATTATATAACAATATATACAGTAATCTTAGTAATACACTATATAACAATATATACAGTAATCGTAGTACTACATTATATAACAATATATACAGTAATCTTAGTAATACACTATATAACAATATATACAGTAATCTTAGTACTACACTATATAACAATATATACAGTAATCTTAGTAATACACTATATAACAATATATACAGTAATCTTAGTACTACACTACATAACAATATATACAGTAATCTTAGTACTACACTATAATCGTACCAAATGTATTCCTTACCATAATTATTATCATTATTGATTAAAAAGCATTTAAACTTATATGACTCACAGTATTATTTCAGTCCCCAAAGTACACCTCTGGCAAGATCATTATTTTAAAAAATTCAGTAACTTTAATTTTATGACTGCGAATGATCACGACTTCATAAGTTTAATCAGATGTTACGACTCTATCGTCTAAAAATATTAAATGAAAGAAATTGAAAGCAACATATATAATAAAATCGACAAGCAATTTATTTCAAAACAATTAAAATTCAAAATCAAAATGCACGAACAGTATTGTGAATTAATTCCCAAACATTTATAATTGTCCTTAGCACAAGTCCCAAAAATCTGATGTCCTGATGTTTCTGTAGTCTTTAACGTCCTGATATGCCGGAATGTTGTAATTTAGAATATCATTGAATATGTTTGCATACATTCCCAAATCATAAATAAATCAAAAATGAGTATGAGAATGATCACTTTACGAATTCAAATGAATATTCAAAACAAATTCTAACATCGGACTAATAAAAGGACTCTTCACCGATTGACCATTAGTACTAGATTAAAATATTGTTTACCAAACTCCCGATATTTGAACTAAGATGATCGATTTTCTTAAAGACAATATCTATGTGTAAAAAAAAAAAAACATGCAAAGAAACAGTCTTATTGCGAATTTTTTTTTTTAAACAAAGACTGGCATTGATCTCGGATTTTGTAAATATGTTATTTACACAAATGACCATAACCTAAGTCCAGTACACTTACATAATAAATATACTCTGTTGAGCACACGTTATGAATTACAGGCAAATGTACAAATACAGTATAGACATATTCGTGATGCGAACTTCTTTTTTGAGAAGAACATATGAAACTGAACATTTTGTTTATCTACAGGATTTTGAGACATGCACGTTGTGATACGACACCAAAGAATCATTTCCTAATTTCAGTAATGAGTTTTACAAACTCACGTCCATAAAAGTGCAGATATTCCATTAGTAAAACGTAGCCTCTGCCCTTCATTTTCACTACAACTAGGATAAGCTTCATTATCATACACTCCTGGTCAGAATAAGGTTGAAGTTGTTTGTCGTGTTCGCTCATCGTCGTAGTGGTTCACATGCTGAATACCGATGTTAAATGTTATTTTATTTAAGACATTGGTGTTTATGTGATTAGAAAATGGTATTTGTTTATTATTCCTTCAAAAATATCAGAGTTTCTTAGATTCAGTCATAGTATTCATTGCTAACTTTAACCGAAATTAATATTGGTTTGTAATAAATAACATATCAAAGTAAAAAAGTCTATGGTTTTACTGTCAGGATGTTATTCCTATATATATTCAAAACATTGAATGAAGTTCTCTGAATACAAGAAATCAGTGAAAGATACCAATTTGGGTTTTTTTGCACGATAAGCCAATAAAATAAAAGCAGGCATATTTATATAACCAGATATATATTGACAATGTTATTTTGAATATATGCAGGTTTCACAGATTATCTTCACCGTGTGATTCAGGACGACATAGACTTCGCATTTTTTTCAATGTCGAGAACCAAGCAGAAGTGGGTCACCCGAATTTGACATGCGTGTTCGTAGTGTGTTTCACAAAATGGGCTGGAGTGATGCACAGTATTGGCAAGAGGCATTGCAAAAGTACTTTAATATCCTGGAAAAGAATCTTTAGCAATATTTCAATGTGAACTTTTAAACGAGGTAAACTGCTTTCCATCCCTCAGTCCATAATTTAGAGTATTATGCAGATCAAATGTATTGTCATATACAATTATCTAATTTAATGTTCTTGAAATACAAAGTCTTAACGAATTACGACTTATAGCCGCTGCTTTCTTCCTTTGACATCGAAAATGTACAGCCTGTTCAATTTGCTGGAATGAGCATTTATACTTACAATGCTTAAATTTCTTGTCGCAAATAAAGAAGCATAATAAAGATTGTTTTGTATATTTTCTTTCTCTTAACGACCAAAGGTAACGTGTAAATCTTCCTGCTACTGTTGCGTGTGTGGTTTATTACTTTAACCATCTGGTCAAGAAGTTTGACACTTTGGTCTTCATTACATATTCCAAAAACTATTGATCCAGTTAATCTCTTGTTTGGAATGTATCATCTTGAGACATTTCCGTAGAAAGGGGTCATACGTTCAAGAGGCATTCTTTACACTTTTTAACTAAAATGCTTGAAAACTTTCAGCTAACAATATATTTCACCAGTTGCATATTTGATAATGTTCAACAAATGTATTCAAGTACTGGAATATCACATGATCATATAATTTCCCTCAGTATCGTTACGTTACTTCGGTTATTCCCATACACGTAACAACTGTGTCATGAATTTACCGCATCTGCAATGTTTATTAAAGGTGCATGTGTCAGCACGAATAAAGTGGTGCTGAAGTAACTATGACTGCATGATGTGTTCCAGTTTACTTCAGTATCTACACTCAGTTTAAGTTCCTATGTATCAATGAAAGACAGCATCTAATTTGTAAGGAGCCTCAGTGGGCCTGATTCGCTAACATTGTTTATGTTGGTCTGCAATATTATATACACATTGTGAGCAGGCAAAAATGTATTCTCTGAGTACCAGGTTAGTGGGTATGTTATAAACTACTGATGTTGCTGGCTGTCCATAAAACAGGAAGCAACAATGCATACAGTTCTTCAGGAATAAAGGAAGGGTATATTTCATTGCAAATTATAAAAAGGCATTACAGATTTTATCATACGCAAACGAAATACAGGACTCATCCTGGATTGAATACGACTAACCCATAACGAATGAACACAAGGTTATACAGGTCTTTCATAGGAAAGCGAAACAGTTATTAAGGGTGTCAGAACACTGTACCGACTAAATATATCCTCAGGCAAAATTCAAATATTTAAACTTTTATAAACTCAATCGAAGAAACCAGTTACATTATATGCACACATTTTTATTACTGCCTGCTGAAGAAGCGGTCGTGCTGCTACGGAGGCCAAGGCAATCTAAACAGTTAACGCACTGCTTCATATAATAGAGTAGCCTGATATAGAAAAATAACAATAAGCCAGATGGTTGCTTCGGTGACCATTAATTCGGTATCAGTGCCATAAACAATACATCAAATAAAATTTAAATATAAATGTGAATCAAATCAGGTAGGATATTTTTTAAGTCTCATGCAGGCATGATTTTACCAAAGAAAGAAAATCGCCAGGTAACACTATCACAGTAAAGTCGTATGCTGATGAACATATTGTAGACTACTAAAGATCCGCATAAAAACACGTAACCTAAGTAAACAATCATTTGCATCACACACATACTTGATGAAAATAACAACGACAAAATACTTAAAATATTTTAAATTTTTTAATAAATGGTAGCTTATTTGGACTGTAAGCGCATTAATAAAGGGTACTTCAACAACAATGTCAAAAGGGCAACTAAAGTTGACATTAGAGTTATAAGAAGACCTTGCATGTATGAATTCATATTATGAGTGATACTGTCCGACAGATTACAACAATATAGTCACTATTTTGTACATGTACAAATTTTGCTAAAATCGTGCCAGTGTACATCTAAAAATTGAAAAACGTATGCACACATTTTACTAAAACGCATACATGATGGGTCTACATGTGGAAAAAATAAAATGCCACAAACTTTTGAATAACCATCACATGCAGTACAATTTGTCTTGTTTATGTTAAATAACAGGAATGAAGTTGCATGAAACCTCCATTTCTGCACTGCAATACTTTAGTTAAACGTGGAGTATCAGTAGCAATCAGGGACATTGATTCTTTATATTCTATTGTCCAGATTATCGAAATTACTTAGAATAAAGTGGAAGTTTTTCAGTTGTTCTGTACAATATTGATGCCACGATCGGCAAATAAATTCCATTTATAGATGTATGTACGTTGTAATAAAAGCACGAAAAATGCACAGATGTACCATACGTACAACTGACATCTCTGTATTCATTGTACATGATGTAATGCATATATTCATGCTGTACTTCTTGAAGCTAGCGCTCTCACTTTCTCTCCATATGTTTTCAACACGTTGGTAAATTTTACTTTTTGACTTGCATAATAAAAGTATAATGTAACGAAAATATGAATATTTTATAGAGGATAGAAAACGCCAGAAGTAATGAAGTAGGACTATAGAATGTATTTCCTGTTTTTCATTATATATATATATATATATATATATATATATATATATATATATATATATATATATATATATATATATGTAACATCCCGAGCTTTATTTAATCACAATGTCAGTTTTGACCAGATGTGAACATGGGCTTTTAATCACGAGACAGAAAGCTATTTAAGTTTAAATGATTTAATAAACGCTAGTAAGGATACATATTAACTGTGCAATATGCACAAACGGATCAACAATAAGATAGTAAAGTTTCAGTCAAAACACTGAAATAGTTTTAAAATGAGTTGATATTTGAAATTCCTTCATCACATAGATATGTGGCTCATTGTAATGTTAAGAAAGTACATAAACAAACAGTCACTGAAAACAGTTAAACTTAATGTTTTTCTCAGTGGTATAATACAACCTCAAACAAATGGGATAATAAATAACACATATTAAAGACGATACCACTCGAATGTGTTTCCCAGTGAATTTAGTATTGCTATGGTCCAGAATGCACTAGTATTTCGGAATTTATATTTAGAACTGTTTTTCCTTCTTTATAGCCAACTATATAACACATTAATGTAATATGGAAATAATGAATACTCCGTGTAGGAATATTATAATTAATGCTCCCTTCTATACATGTTTAGTAATTTACCGTAGCAACGGTACCCATATTTTTTCACATATTTATATGATTGAATCTCCACATATAATTCCTAGGGGAGCATCAGTCTTTAATACTGAATAATATATTGTAGTTTTATTTCATTTCATTTGGAAGATTATATCATCCGTAATGATTTATATTGTTACAATGCGATCTATATAGTAAACGTACATTGGTTATATAAGCTCACCGTTCTCTTCTTGTATACAGTCTCTGCCGGTCAGAATGCGTCTGCAAAACACTACTACTACTTTGTTATTTTATAGTAGCCGCCGGCCACTAAGGGTCATGTGGGCTACTTTTATAGCCACCATATCGGTGGCCATTTGTTTTCCCTTGGGGAGGGGTCGCTACTCCCTCCCCTCGAGCATTTAGGTGCAAACTGGTGCACTTTACAATTTTAGGCGTTCTCCCGAATCACTAATTAAGTGACTATCGGGAGAGATGTAAGCCCCTTGGGTGGGTAGGAATAGTACCAACACACACCCACCCCTATCAACCAATCAGAATGCAGATAGCCCATTGCAAGCGAGAGAAAAATGGTTTCCTCATATCGCATGCAACTCCGCGATGCCAGGAAGCGGAAAAGGTGGAAAGGTCCAGGTCCAGGTATCGCCAGCATACACACAAAGAGAAAGACAGCCAAGCCACGGACGCCGCCCACACCCGAAAAGCAAAGGTCGCACTTACATCAAATTTAGTCCAGTTGTACTAATGGACAGCCTAACATCCAATAATGTGTTAGCCACCAGTGTACTTGTGTCAAATATCAAAGTCGTAGAATTTTTTTTATTTATCATCCTATCATTCGAAATAAACTAGTACTTAGCGTACATGTAATAAGTCCCTAACAAATTTAGAAAATTTAATGTCTAAGCGACATATAATAGTGTAGTCACTGTTAGGTGTGTTTTGGTCGTAAATTTGACGGCGGAGGCACCAATGAGGCCAAATGTTCCTTTTTAGGGCCACGAATAGTTAGTCGAAGAGGGTTACTCGTTATCAAATGAGAACCCTATTATTCAGGCAAATGAAATGGCAATGTGAAAATATCACATCTTGCTCCGCAGGCTTCGTCTTCGGGGTGCAGTAGGTGGAAGTCACAGAGTCCCTCATGTGGCCTCCTGTTATCCCTTCTGCCTGGTTAAATTATATCTTCTACGATGCTGAGAAATTGGTTGTGGAAAAGTTTCTTGCTCCACATGTGTCCCCTTCATTTTCGTCCAAACAGTAGTGACGCCATTTTCAGCCTCGTGCTTGGACGGCCATCTTGGTTTTCCACGTGGCGCCATTTCTTGGTCAGCATTGTAGGGATTTTACAGCGGTCTACCTTCTGGTGGCTGGAATATCAGTGGTGAAGTCTTAATAGTAGTGGAAGTTAACTCAACACTACAGCTCCTTACTACTCTATGGGTGCGTGTTATGCTTAGCACTCCTAAATGGTAGCATTTATCTCACTGTACGCCATGCTTTCACACTGGATAGCCGATGTCCCGGTCCTGCCTTCTCCGTGTTCACCGCCTGAATGATCTGATGAATGATGATGATGAATGTCTGCAAAACACTGCACACGACTGGTATTTATACCCTTGAGACCCATTGGTCTTACGCGGAGACTGATGGGAAGAATATAGGTCGTAAGTGCGTGAGGGAAACACACGAGTGGTTCGAATGATACTTAACAACACGTTAGAAACGCTCAAAAGTATGATGGCGGGTGAATTGTGAATCGCACTTGCACATATAGTTTGGTAGTGGAATTTCTCAGTATTTGTACACTTGATGTGAAGATATTCAAGTCAGAATTAAACTCTTTATCTCAGAAAATGAATATACTACGCAAAATAGTGATAGACGATATAATAGGGAACAAACCACAACGACCAAAAAGACCAGTTTGGACCAACATTGACAACGGAATACAAACCCGTACGAAGTAAGTGCCAATCACAATCACCCAAATTATTAATATATTAATACTCTAAAATATCACGAACGTGATATTAAAACATTCATATACATATTTATTGTGCCTAGCATTGATGCAACCCTACAAGCAGGCCCGGTTTAACCACTAGGCGAACTAGGCGGCCGCCTAGGGCGGCAAATTTCTGGGGGCGGCACAAAGCGCTACGTAAAAATTAAAAATAGTAAAAAATTGCCGCCTTTAGTAATAAATGGATCGAATAATAATACAGTTTTCTCGCTAGATGAAACGAATTGTATACAGGGCCGGCGCTTCCGCTAGGCGAACTAGGCAATCGCCTAGGGCGCCTAAGGGTTTTTTCATGATAGGAGGGTGGGGGAGGGCGTGAGTGGAAGGGGGCGCCAGATATCTGATCTCGACTAGGGCGCCAAAATGTCTTGCACTGGCCCTGCCTACAACTCCTTTATGTCTTCATGTATGTACTGAAATATATCTTACTTTGTTGACCTTTGGTATAGACATGAACCACTAAAAGTTAATATTTAATGCTGAGAAGTGTGAAAATTATGTTTAAACGAGCCACAAATCACTTATATTTTATAACACCAAAATTTATCACAATATAAATATATATATATATATATATATATATGTATGTATGTATGTATGTATGTATGTGTATACAAAACGGATACAGTAGTACGATGACGAGACACAAATAACAACTCTGAACTAACCAAACCATACACCATAATCTCGAATCAGGTTTTATAAATGAATGATACGAGAACAGTCGTAATAAATGTCATGAAGATAAACTACGTGTTATATATATTTATTGCAAGCTTATGTAAGATTGAATACCAGTACTCTTTTCTTCAAACAAAAGGATGCATTTTTTTATCACGTCTAACTTTACATAAAACATTTGGGCCTTTGATATTCTTGTGCAATTGTCAACCATCCACAGATTACGTTAAAAGATAACCAGATATATTGTATGAAATAACCCCCTCCCTCCAATCCTGTTCCATTGTATTGCACAGGACCGGAATAGATGCCAAAGATTCTAAGCCGGTGTATATACAATAGAGATTCCTGTCTTCCAGATCAATCGTACGGATCATATTTTAAATGTATTTAGCTACTTCCATTCTGACCACCTATGTTATTTAGGAAGCAATGATTGACCAAGAAATTCGGACTGCAAGTAACTACTTTATTTATCATACAGACAAAAGAAGTCGTAGATATTATTGAAGTGGTCTGCATAGATTGTTGTTTATTTGTATTTGTCTTCTTTGTTGCTATTTTGCCAACAACTTTCCGCCGGAAAAATTGTACGTATTTCTTCTATAATTTATTGTGCCGTTATACTTACAAGGCATATTCTTGTATCACAGAAGTAACAGAGGACTTACCTATTGATACAATACAGTAGCAAAGTATAACAAATATATAATCCTACTCTTCTACTCAAGCCCAAAGAAGTTGTTCAGAAATGCCATATAAAAAAATTCGTAATCAACAATTTCAACAGGTAGTACTAGCTGATTAATACATGTGCTCGCGTATGGAAACATCACTTCAGCAAATTGGATGGCTGGGTTCATGCTGAATCCAAGAAGTGATTCTCTGGATGCCCCTGTTGCGAATTTCAGCATTTTCTCTATTGTGACCTGCCCTCGTCCTCCAGCTGGAAAGACAGAAATAGGAACGTGAGTAATGATGTTCGCACATGATATGCTTTTGCTATGACGCAATATTTCAAATCTCATTATTAATGTCAATACGTATTTACCAATAAACCTATCATTCGTCGTAAATGTAAAACGAACATAACAATGTTTGAAATTATTGGCATAAACTTGTAGAGAATTTGTAGTTTCAATGCTCTTAACAGATTTATTCATGGTATGTGACTATGAACAGGGTCATATACTTTTACTAATACGGGCTAATATGTATAGTGGTTTTCTTTTGACTTTAAATATTTTACACCATCGAGGTGCTTTTCAAATTAATAACAATATATATTCCAATTAACTTATAAGATTTATTATATACATCTCATTGATCTCATTTATACTGCCATTAGTTTTTGGTTCAGGAATTGTCTTTCAAATGAAGAAAATTATAAATATAAAAAATTAAACAAGGAATGTTCATTTATAACAAGTACCATATATTACTAATTGTGTAGATAATCTCATTTTTGCATTGGGCTGCATGGTGTGTTCGGTATTTCTGAGATTTTAAGCATTATTAATCACTTTTGTAAACCAAATTATGGAATGCACCTCACCAGTGGAGCATCAGACGGTCAGAAAAAATTTACTCCATCCACCTTCAGATTCGAGAAATGCTTTGTTTCGACACAGATTGTGATGTTGTTTGTCTCCATAAGAATCTTTATACCGGATGGAGGTAATAGAAGGAAATGTGCTTCCTAAAATACAAAAATGGCAAGGTACAGGACTGCAAAGCACATAACTAAAAATAATACCATACGACAATATCATATCGTAATATACAACGCAATGCATTAAAAAAATCATAAAATACAATATAATTGCAATGTGAAAATGGTTCATACATCTTAAATGAAATGACAGATGATAACACATATAAAACACTAGATCTAGGAAGCACTTGAGTTGATAAAAACAACAGATAAGAATAAAGAGGAAAGCAAATGGGCGAAGTGCACTTGATCTCATTGACCTGCCCCGAGGTAGTCTTTAAGCCCCTATTATATGGTAATATATGGTCTATTTGACCTAAACGGACGAGACATTCAATTTTTGTATCACGAATGTTTTAAAGAGCTGACAACATGACGCAGCATATGGTCATGTATTTATTGTTGGGGTGGCACTCAAGACGATATTATTTTAAATATATTTTGCTGGTTCTCATGTTACCTAAATATGGCTGCCAATCATCATAGTCACGGAAATTATATACAATTAAAGGGGATTTATAGACGGATGAGAAATGCAAAATGGCTGAAATCTCTAAAATGGGTAAAATAGATCATAAAGGTTCTAGAACACAAAATCAAACATAGAACTTACAAAGGACAATCGACAAAGCACAAATGACGCAAGACCAGAAATTCACTTGCCCATCTCATAGAGAGGTCACATGAAATGGTAACTATATAATATAATCTGAGCACACATCATGTGTAAAGTAGAGACATTGAGCGTGCAGGGCTTAGATTTATATTAAGAGGTACACAGGTGTCAGTTTATATATATATATATATATATATATATATATATATATATATATATATATATATATATATATAATAATAATATAATAATAATAATAATAATAATAGGTGATGTAACAGATGATTTAATTGTGTTAAAATAACCAATATTTTCAGAATGAATAGATTTATTCGACAACCTGTAAAAAGTGTAGCATGCAATATGTTGGACAAACATTTCAACAAGTTTCTAAGAGAAAGAATAATCATCTCCTTCATAATTATTTTTTTTTTATAGAGATCATCAGTTTTCCTCTATTATTTCAACACACTTTTACACCAATAATCACTCCCTACTCGATTTTTCTTTCATGCCAATAGATATTGTGCATGGTGACATAAATCAACTCATATAAGAACCTGATATATATATATATATATATATATATATATATATATATATATATATATATATATATATATATATATATATTTATATATATATATATATATATATATATATATATATATATATATATATATATATATATTGTTACAGGGTAGCGTTGGCCGTAATAAAACACTTCCGGTGACCACTCAATGACTCACTATGTTCGCTATGGTTGATAAACTCTCATTAGAGTAAAGGGCCCAGTTAAACTTTGACCTTAACTCCAAGAGGTCTCTGATTCTCTTATCAAGTGGGGAATCCTTACAATAAAAATGGGACTAGTGATGAAATGCAGACCCAGATTTAAGTTTCAGGTGGTTTATTAAGTCACAGACTTGTGTGGTATTAAAAATATTTAAGACTCAAACATCAGATACATCACTTCAAATAATAACTCATCAAGTTTTACATCACAGTGGTTGTATGCCATTGGACAAACATAGTCATTTAAATAATAGTTTAGGTTAGAAGTTGATATCAACATTTATCAATGTCCAAATTTAAGGTTCAGATGTTGTTATTTAACTTAATGTTTAGTGATGGACTTTTTGGAACATTGGCTAACTTTTCACTAAGTTCATATGGTTAATTTCAAACAGAGCCTTGAGAAACACTCAGTGTAACAAAATAACTAACAGCATATGTACAAAGCCTTGAGAAAACTCAACAGCTTTACAATTTAACAAATAGCTATTAGAGAGCGTTGAGAAACACTCATTTGCTCTATATTCAAACA
Source organism: Unio pictorum (assembly GCA_030141615.1). Lineage (NCBI taxonomy): Eukaryota > Metazoa > Mollusca > Bivalvia > Unionida > Unionidae > Unio > Unio pictorum. The sequence continues at coordinate 517,058 of JARLTB010000256.1, read as the reverse complement.
TGCACTTGTTATTATTATTATTATTTATTATTATTATTATTATTAATTATTATTATTATTATTTGCTAACCTATTCCTATTGAATTGTACTAAACATCATTATTTGAACAAGGTCTGCAAGAAACACTTGACTTGACCTCACAGGATCATGAAATACTGTCTGAGTGCTATTTAACTGATAAGCAGATATGTAAACTGAGTTGCTAATTTAAAATATGACAATGAATGAATGAATGAATGAATGAATGAATGTCTATAAAGGTTTTAATACACAGATGTAGAATTCAAAACTTAGTTTAGATCTGTCCAAAATGTTCTATAAAAGAAACATTATTTTCTTTGCATTTATTTATGTAGATATTGTGAAATAACAATGAATTCTGATTCGCGGAAAATAATAAACAAAAGAGTTACCTTATCTTTGCGCACTTCCTTATGTGGTATTCGTAGTAAAATAATAGTAAAAGATTTTCCCACGCTTGTTCCTAACGTAAGGAGCTCTTACCGTGACCCTCGGAAACCCGAACAGGTCCTGGTGGACTGACTGACATTATGCGTTTAAAGTGATTCGTCCCGAGGGCTCTTGTCACTGTTTTATCCGTCAAGAGACGGTTATTTACTTTATCCTGAGGGTGGGAATGGAGCCGCCACCCTGCAGGCATTTATGTGTTCATGGAACACTATTTACTTGGGCCGTCACATCGGAGTAGCTATTGAGCTACTACTGTGTGATTGTAGGGCCACATATATGAGTGGGAATAGTTCCAGCACACACTCATATTAATTCATTCTGTTTCTGTTGGTTTTTTTAGGACGTGCTAAGCACGTGTAGTTGCTGCGGGAGGTTTTGCGGGCGAGGCGAAGTGCCTGGCAAGGGCTGCTTCTTTGGACGTACCCTATCCCTATTTATATACTCTGTGCTGCTTTTGAGTGTACAACGTTTATGTAACAGTGTTCTATAATGTTGTGTGCTCGATGTGTATTTTTGTGTAGTTGTTTTCCTAATTTTGTTATGTGCAACCTTGTGTTGCCGGGCCTGATGGTCTGGGCTTTGACCACCTTATATGTTCTATTTGGGGTTCTAATTATGCCATATTTCTTAGGTTATTTAGTTAGTTTTGCAGCCTTGTGCTGCTGGCCCTGATAGTCTTGGGTTTTTGACTACCTTATATGTTCTAATTTTACGGGATCTAAATTACGTTCTTCCTTTTTCTATTTGATGTGCGACCTTGTGTCGCCGGACCTGATAGTCTTTGGAGTTTTAGACTACCTTATATGTTCTTGATTTGGGGTCTCTATCATATTTCTCTACCTGGTTAAGTTGCTCCGTTCTCGGTGCATCTGTTGGTTCTAATTAAGCTTTTCGGTGTGGTTGATACTTATGTTTTTAACACTGTACATTTGGTTGTACTCCTAATGAGAAGGTATCTAGGGATAGTGTCTAAAGAGGAAAGAAGAGAGAGTAGAGTGTTAACCTACATCCTTACTGCCTATGGTGTTTGTTTTTGGTGTCATCTTGTTATTTCTTGTGGTGTTATTTATTGGGTAAATTGATTTTGTTTTTATGTCTTGTTTGTGTTATTGCTCCTTATTTCCCTTTTTGTTTTTATTGGGACCCTATTTTCATATTTGTTTTGGCCCCTTGATTTAGTTCAGGTGTGTGGTTCGATTACTAGGTAGTAGCAATGGGTCCCTGCGGGAAATGTCCCGGGCCGGTTAAGCGACACGTCAAGGATTGTCCATTTCTATACCCAGTCACCCCCCCATGACCGGTCCGTGAGGCGCGGCGGCCAGGCAACAACAAGGGACCTCTGCCGGAAGTATCCGGGGCCGTTAAGCGACACGTCAAAGGTATTCCTTGTTGAGCCCAGTTTCCCCACCCCGGTCCTGGCCGTTTCTTGTTTTCCTGTCCTAAAGGGGCTTAGTAATGTTTTATATGTAAGCATTAGGGTCCTGTTATGTTGTTTGTTGGGTTTGAGATTTTAATGGATAATTTATATATTTCCTATTTTTCCTATGTTTTGTAGCAATTCCAACATATTCTTGTGTGTCATTAAAATGTTGGGATTGGTATTTTGTATAATTTCTGGGTATGTATATGGGGCTTTTATATTCTGCTGTTGTGATCTAAATTTGTCCCTTTCTTGTTTGGTTTTACTGCAATTGTTGAAGATATGATGTAGATCTTCCGGGGTATTACAATGGTAGCAGTTTATATTATGAGGAAAGGGTCCTATATATTTTCCCATGCTGTTGGCCAGCTTGGTTTTTCCTAGAGTTATCCTATTGATGATTGTCTGCTCTTTAGGTGAGCCCTTGGGCGGTTTTTTGTGCCTGTTGACTTCCTTAACAGTAGTGTACAACACTCTCCCTTTTGTACTATTGTCCCAATCATGTTGCCATTTTATATCTATTTGGGTGTTTATTATACTGTAGAGTTCGGTTGTGCTATAGTGCAGCGGCTCGAAATTCGGTTCGTGTAGTTTTTCCTTAGCCAGTTTGTCGGCCATTTCGTTACCCTTAATTTCAATGTGGGATGGTATCCACATGAACTCTACAATAGTATTTCCGGTATTTAGTAGTTTTAGTTTGGCGTTTATTTGATTGAGAAAATCTTCCCTGCATTTAGTGGTATTTGTTTGAATTGAAGATAGGACGCTAAGCGAGTCACTAATAATTACTGTCTTATTAGGTTTGAATTCTTCAATCCATTGTAATGATTTGAGGATGGACCAGAATTCAGCTGTGTAAATAGAGCAGTAGTCTGGGAGACGTCTGCCTATTTGTATGTTGAGCTCTGGTATGACCATTGCAGCAGCTGTTCTGTATGGGTTAGTAATTTTAGATCCATCCGTATATATTTTGGTATATTGTTGGTATTGAGTATTTATAATGTTTAAGGCTTCTATTTTGAGAGTTTGTTCTTGATTTTGTTTACTGCCTTTTTCTGTGAGGGAGGTGTTGACTTTAGATTGTACGTTGTTCCAAGGTTCGTGTTCGTACACTACGTTATTGTTTAGAGGAGTTAGTTCTACTGGTATTATTGTCTTTAAGAGATGATATTGTTTTCCCATAGGTAGTTTTTGTTTCAAAGTTTTCCTGATTGGGATGTTGGTTTTATTTATAGCCAGGAGGGTGGGGTGTGTGGCGGGGTGGGTGGACAGCCGTGCTACATATTTTAAAAGGAGCTCTTGCCGTCTCAAGTAAAGGGGCAACTCTCCCGTTAAGACATGTAGCTCGGCTGTCGATGTTGTTTTTAGAGCTCCGGTACACTTTAATAGTGCTGATCTTTGGATTTGATCTAATTTTTTGAGTTGTGTTATGGGTGCCGATGAGTATACTTGGCAGCCATAATCTAGTTTAGATCTTACCAGAGCTCTATATAATTTTAGGGATGTTTCTTGGTCAGCACCCCAATGTGTGCCTTTTAGGCTGGTTATCAGATTTAGATCCCGACTACATCTATTAACTAAGTCCTCTATATGGTATGCCCATGTGAGATGTTGGTCATAGTACATACCCAGAAATTTTGCAACTTTAACAAATTTTATTTCTTGGTCCTGTATTGTTAATTTAGGGTATTTGATGTTTCTTCTATATGGGGTGAACAGTACGGCTACCGTTTTTTGGTGCGATAGTTTAAAGCCCCATTGATTAGCCCAGTTTCCAATATTGTTTAGGCTGGTTTGAAGTTCAGAGATGTTTTTGTGGTTGGAGGGGTTGCCTGCTCTCCATAGGCCACCATCGTCAGCAAATTGTGACAATTCAACTTTGGTAGTCGCCAAATTTTTATCTAAGTCATTTATCATGATGTTAAAGAGGGTGGGGCTGAGTACACTGCCTTGTGGAGTTCCATTTTCAAGTGAGTGTTTCTCAGAGTAAGTTGCCCCTACCCTAGTTGTAATTGTGCGGTTTGCTAGGAAATCTTGAATAAAATTAAACATTCGTCCAGTAATGCCATAGTTATTTAATTTGGCTATAAGGCCCTTGGTCCATACTAGATCGAATGCTTTCTCGAGATCGAGAAAAACCGCAATGAGGTTTCTGCTCTGTTTTTGTTGTGAGTTAAATGCTAGTTTAATAGCAGTTTCAAGTCTTACAAGTTGGTCTGTGGTGGAGCGCTTGTTTCTGAATCCACATTGATTTTCTGAGATGAGGTTATTTTTAGTAAGGTGTGACTTGATTCTGTTGTTGATGATAGTTTCCATGATTTTACAGATGTTATTGGTTAGTGATATGGGCCTATATGAGTTGACATCATGGCTGTCTTTATTAGGTTTTAAGATAGGTATTACTATCGCATGTTTCCATTTTTTTGGTAACTTTCCTGTCTCCCATATGTTATTTAGGAAATTTATAATTATATGTACTATATTTGGTGGTAATTGCTTATATATTATATACCCTATTTTATCTTCCCCAGGTGAAGTTTCTTTTTTTGTTTTAAGTGCTTGGTCCCATTCGTATTTAGTTATTTTGTTGTTTAAAGGGGAGTCCTTGGGTCCCAAGTCTTGGAATATTTGTGAGTTTGCTCTTTCTTCGATGGCTCTATGTAATTGAAATTCTTTAGTATGGTTGCTGCTTTTGCTCATATTAGTAAAGTGTTGAGCTAATAAGTCAGCCTGTTCTTTATCACTGCTTGTGTTGCTTAATTTGGGGGTATTGTTGGTATTTTTACCTCTAATCCTTTTAATCTTATCCCATACTTGTTTAGAGTTTGTTTTGTGGTTGAGTGTACCACAGTAAGCTTGCCAGGTTTCCATTTTGGCTTTTTTAATCAGCTCTTTTAATTTCTGATTGAGATTCTTGAATTCCATAAAGTGCGTGGTTAAATTGGAGCGCTTGAATTTCTGGAGTGCTTTGATTTTAGCCTGTTGTGTTGTTTTAATTTCGTTATTCCACCAGGGCACAGTAAGTTTTGGTGCCTTATAAGTAGTGGTTGGGATGCTGTTAGATGCTGCTTTGTTGATGACATAATTAATGTTTTCATAGTATTGGTCTATGTCATTTGTTTCTATCTGGGTAGTATCTTCATCCTTTAGCATTTGTTTAAATAAGTCCCAGTCTGCTTTTTTATAGTTCCACCTGGGGTTGTTTGTTTGCACCTGCGACTGCACTGTCATCTGCAGGGTGGTGATAACTAGGAAGTGGTCACTGCCCATGGGGTCAGTTTGATCCACCTCCCATCCCGCCACTTGTGCTAGTGTTTTTGTGCATAGGGTGAGGTCAATGGCGGACAAGGCACCGTTTATCGGATTTAGACGCGTTCCGGTGCCATCATTTAATATGGTCAGTGTTGATATATTGGCCCAAGCCTCAATCAACCTGCCCCTAGTGTCCGTCACCTTCCCCCCCCACAGCTTATTATGTGCATTGAAATCTCCGCATATGACAGTGCGCTCACTGGTGATTATGTTATTTAGGGTTAAGAATATTTGTTCATTGCTTAGGGCGGTATCTGTTCCTGGGTCATAAAAATTGATGATTTGTAAATCAGTGTTACCCATTTTGATTTTTATTGATTGTACCTCTACATGTGAGTTTGTTATTTCTTTTGCTGTAATAGGTACTAGTTCTACAGATTTTATGGTGTTTTTTACATAAATGGCTAGTCCTCCCCCCGGTCCTTCTTTTCGTGGTTGGAGGTACCCTGGGGCGTATCCCATTATATTGGGCAATGTTTTGGTTTTATTTTTAAGCCTTGTTTCTTGAATGCAGAGGATATCTGGTTTGTTTTTGGTGTTAATTAGTTTAAGTTTTAATTCATTCATGTTTGTTGATATACCTCTGGCATTCCATTGCCATATAGAAACATTACCAGTAGTTGTGTTAGCCATTTCTACTGGGGTCATTTACTGTAATTAGGGTCTTAATTTGGTCTTTAATTTGTTTTAGTTTTTTAAGTAGTCCAGGTTTATTGCCAGTTTGGTGCAGTATTGATTCCATGATTTGATTGATTTGATTGATTTCTACCCCTAATTTGTCGTTTAAGGTTGGCTTACTTTTAGGGTCTAGTGTTTTCGCTCTATGGAGTTTATGTTCTTTCCTTGCAGTGCGGTAGTTAACCCTGTTACTTTCCATGTATTCAATGATTTCTTTCTCTCGAATTGTAGCCGGGCATAGTGGGGATTTCACTGGGTGGGCCCCTTTACATTGAGCGCATCTGGGATTTGGTTTTGCGCATTCTCCCTTATGTCCCCGTCCACAGTTACTGCATTTGTTTGGTAGTTTGCATTTGGTGGTATAATGGCCCCAGTGCTTACAATTTGAGCAGAACCTAGGTTTATTTGTGTAGGGTTCTACTCTATAGTGGGATCCTTTGGTACCTATTTGGATTAGGGACTGCAATGGGGTTTCTGTTTCGATCACTGTTATTGTGCATTTGGGGCCCCTTTTGCCTATCCTATATGTTTTAGAGATGTTATTGCCACCTTCTCTTAATTTATCGTTTAGAGTGTTTGTGTCCCATTGAGACATTGTCCCTGTTAATTTTAGCACTGCTTTAAATTTAGTGGCTATATGACACATTGTGTTAGATAAGTGTGCATACAGCGAATTTATTCCTCAGTGGTAAAAATTTGCAGTACAAATTATATGTTTTAGCTTTCAAAATTAGTGATGTCGTAAGCGACCCCTAACTATTATGCGAGATAACGACGAGAGTGTTCCAAATGTGCAAAAATTGGAAACGAGACTTAAAACCTAGGAAAGTTATACATGCATTCCTGGCATAATAACATCGTGAAATGAAAGAGTTAAATGAATGATTTATTATCAATTTATCTGGGAATATTAAATATACCCGAGAATCATACCAGTCATCGTTTGGTATCAAATAACAGTATTATTAATGAATAAATTGAGATTGTCCATCAATGTTGACAACACCCACCCACCTAGTTGCGATGTCGTAACCCCGTCTACGAATTAGAGGCACTAGTATTAGTACTACCAATCACGCCGCTTTACCCCCGAAAGCTTTACGACGACTGAAATTGATTTGTATCTGTTTTAAACAAAATTAGCGGCTGGATTTTCTGCTCATTACAATATATATATATATATATATATATATATATATATATATATATATATATATATATATATATATATATATATATATATATATATATATATATATATATATATATATATATATATATATATATCTGTGTGTGTGTTCCCTTGTTGTCGGTCTGCCTCGGTTCCTTTTCCCCTGTGGGGTCCATCTCAGTGCCACCTTTGGTAGTGAGTCAGGGGGTATTCTGCAGACGTGGCCGAGCCATCTCCATCGCCGAGCTGCAATGATCAGAGATGGTGATTGCACCCGCTTTGTGCCGAAGTTCCTCATTTGAGATCATGTTTGGCCAGAAGATCCTCATGATCCGTCGCAGGCACTTGGTTTGGAAGACTTCGAGCTTGTGTTCTATGTTTGCAGCTAGTGGACTTCCAACACTCTGAACCATACAAAAGGACGCTCAACACGTTGGTCTTGAAGATATGGATCTTCGTGTGGACGCTGATGTTTCTTGTCCTCCTGATGGGCTTCAGCACTGCGAAGGTCTGATTGGCCTTGCTGATTCTTGTGACGACTTCCCTTGTGTAATCTCCATCCGTGGTAGACCGCCCCATCAATAGCTGCCGACAGACTGAAATGGTGTTCCCTCACTGTTGGCTCAAGCACCAGACGTTGCAGAGAGGATTGATGCTATATGTATATATATATATATATATATATATATATATATATATATATATATATATATATATATATATATATATATGTGTGTGTGTGTGTGTGTGTGTGTGTGTGTGTACTTTTATATTCAAAATGTTTTTGCTTTTTTTATGATAAAACTTTATATTTTAATTTAGAGGTATTGACTTTGTAGTCTGGAATTAAAAAATTCTTATTCTTATATATAATTGCTACGACAATGAATATCATTTATGACGTTACGTTATGACGTACTTGTTGTTTTAAAATAAAATATGTCATCCGTTTCTTTCAAAACATTTCGTGCCTGAAGAAGTATATACTAAATGCGAAACTATTTAAGATAGCTGAAGTCTACATGGAATGGGGCACTACCCTGATATAAAGGCTGCACCAGCTGGTTATGTTTCTTACTGATGTGACAGCAATATACAATCCCCCAGGAATTCAAAGACGCTTTAATAATCCGCCTGTATAAGCGCAATGGGTACCACCAGGTCTGCAACAACCACCGGTTTATATCCTTACTCTCAACTGCAGTAAGATACTCGCCAGAATCCTCCTGAATCGTCTCACTACACATCTTTACCAGTTACTACTGCCAGAAAGCCAGTGTGGATTCTAAACAAATGGGACCATGGATATGGTGTTTGCTGTGAGGCAGCTACAAGAGATATGTTAAGAGCAAAACATCGACCTTGTCCACATTTACATCGACTTGACAAAGGCCTTTGATACTATCAGCAGAGAAGGCCTGTGGAATGTAATGGCCAATACGGATGCCCAAGAAAAGGTATATCAATGGTGCAACATTTCAATGATGCCATGCAGGCACGAGTCCAAGACAATGGAGAGACATCTGAGCCATTCCCAGTAACCAATGGCGTCAAGCAGGGTTGTGTTCTGGCACCGACACAGTTCAATCTATTGTTTTCCGCCATGCTGACTAATGCTTTCAGAGACGGATAGGTTGGAGTCAGCATCAGGTACTTACAAAGGGAAAACTATTCGATCTCAAGAGGCTTCACGCGAAAAAAAAGGTCATGGCAGACACCATTGGGGATTTCGTATTTGATGACGACTGCTTCCTCAATGCTGGATCAGAAGCTGACCTGCAATGCAGCAATGACAAGTTCTGCAGCTCCTGCACAAGCTTTGGTCTGACCATCAGTACCAAGAAGACTTAAGTCCTACATCAGCCGGCCCTGGAAATCCCTATGTAAAGCCCAACATCTCCGTCAACGGCCAAAACTCAATGTAGTGAACCGCTTCACTGCCGTGGCAGCACACTTTCACAGAGCGTGACTAATAACGACGAGGTGAACTTTAGTATTGCCAGAGCTAGTGCAGCTGTCGGCAGATTTTGTATGCCAACGTCTAGAATAGAATGGGTATTATCATCCATACCAAACAAATGGTCTAGAGGGCAGTAGTGCTCCTCACACTACTTTACGCATGCGACACGTGGATGGTGTACCAACAACACACCAGGAAGCTGAACCAGTTTCACACCACAAGTCTCAGGAAAATCTTCAAGGTTCCAGACAGTGAGGTACTCGCCCAAGCAAGTCTCCCCAGCATCCACACCATCCTGATGTAGTGTCAGCTACGTTCGGTGTGACATGTTATACGCATGCCAGACTACTGGCTGCCTATTAGACTCTTCTATGGCGAGCTACAGCACGGACAGCGATCCCACGAAGGTCAGAAGAAACGCTTCAAAGACAATCTGACAGCTGCATTGAAAGCATTCAACATGAACCCTGATTCGTGGGAGCAAACAGTAAGTGATCGAGTTATTTGGCGTTCCTCTGTGTACAAAGGCTCCAAGTTGTGCGAATCAAGCAGGATAGCAGCTGCAAAGCTGAAAAGGCAAGCCAGAAAAACACGTGTTATCAACCATCCTAGAAATGTCCCACTCATCCCCTGTCCCTTATGCAAACGAACATTTCGTGTAACGGTTGGCTTCATCAGCCACCTGTGCACACAGAAACCAGAACCAGCCCATTAAACCCTCTAATGACTAGAGAGGTCCTCGTCTAATCCACGGACGAACAACAGGGATTTTACTCTTGTATGAATGCTCTAGGACAGGGGCAGGCCCGTCCCTGGGATGTACTGGGCCCAAGACAGCAAGCGATAAAAGCTGGGCCTTAAACCTCGTTCGCCTTACTCTGGGGCATGGCCTGGGTAGGGGTGCACAACCTTTCTCGGCCAAGGACCATATTGCATTTTCTAAGACCATTCGAGGGCCATAGACACTAATTCCTTTAACATAATTACTATTCACGGGCTATATTTCTGTGTTGTTTTAATTTGCCCCAAGGGCTGGACAGAACACGTTTCGCTATCAGGCCCGCAGTCCTGTGATTGTGCACCCCTGCTCTAGGATATTATTACAGCTGAGAAACCCATTTATATATGACTAGCAAGAGACGTCATTTCCGCCCTTACAATAACCATCCTTATAATTTCAATTGCTTCCTAAGCTTTCACATAAGAACCAAAGCATAAAAGCTATAATCAATCGAAATTATTGAATGAGACGTGAAGTTGCTTTAAGAACATGGGCAGATTTTGAAGTTTAAACTGCTCATTGTTTATCCGGAATTTATACAACTTTGTTTGGTCGAGTGATGAGTTTTATAAACGAGTGAGTTGTCTTTCTTGTAGACTTCTTTACAAAGGAGTTAGTATGTAAACATTACTTTAAGTTTCAGCATGTTGTGAAATGGGTATAAATATAAACATATGTTAAAATATTTTTCATCCATATCATTGTGTCCGGGTTTTCTTCAGTATACCAACAATATCACCAGCTTGTTTTAATATCCAACTGCCATTTGTGTCACTTGAACTCGTATCGGTGAGTGCAGATAGTACAACAACGGGCTCGTATCGTTGCTTACAATCGACCGGTCATACTGTTATTAGATAGTACATGTATGACCGGTCGATTGTAAGCAACAATAAATCCCCTGTGTGTAGAACATGGGTTTCATTTTAATTTTAGTCCTACAATGTTAGATTCTGACAATGATATTTATGTTTTTGGAAAAACGTCGTACTACCTAAATAACAGCATTGTGAAGCGTGTTGCCCATTTGAATGACAGGGGAACGAGACGCCAAATATTCAGGAACATCTCACACTGTGTCAACCTCAAATCAAAGTAATATTCAGGAACATCTCACACTGTGTCAACCTCAAATCAAAGTAATATTCAGGAACATCTCACACTGTGTCAACCTCAAATCAAAGTAATGTTCAGGAACATCTCACACTGTGTCAACCTCAAATCAAAGTAATATTCAGGAACATCTCACACTGTCAACCTCAAATCAAAGTAATATTCAGGAACATCTCACACTGTGTCAACCTCAAATCAAAGTAATATTCAGGAACATCTCACACTGTGTCAACCTCAAATCAAAGTAATGTTCAGGAACATCTCACACTGTGTCAACCTCAAATCAAAGTAATATTCAGGAACATCTCACACTGTCAACCTCAAATCAAAGTAATATTCAGGAACATCTCACATTGTCAACCTCAAATCAAAGTAATATTCAGGAACATCTCACACTGTGTCAACCTCAAATCAAAGTAATATTCAGGAACATCTCACACTGTCAACCTCAAATCAAAGTAATATTCAGGAACATCTCACACTGTCAACCTCAAATCAAAGAAATATTCAAGAACATCTCACACTGTGTCAACCTCAAATCAAAGCAATATTCAGGAACATCTCACACTGTGTCGACCTCAAATCAAAGTAATATTCAGGAACATCTCACACTGTGTCGACCCCAAATCAAAGTAATATTCAGGAACATCTCACACTGTGTCGACCTCAAATCAAAGTAATATTCAGGAACATCTCACACTGTGTCGACCTCAAATCAAAGTAATATTCAGGAACATCTCACACTGTGTCGACCTCAAATCGAAGTAATATTCAGGAACATCTCACTGTGTCAACCTCAAATCAAAGTAATATTCAGGAACATCTCAAACTGTGTCAACCTCAAATCAAAGTAATATTCAGGAACATCTCAAACTGTGTCAACCTCAAATCAAAGTAATATTCAGGAACATCTCACACTGTGTCAACCTCAAATCAAAGTAATATTCAGGAACATCTCACACTGTGTCAACCTCAAATCAAAGTAATATTCAGGAACATCTCACACTGTGTCAACCTCAAATCAAAGTAATATTCAGGAACATCTCACACTGTGTCAACCTCAAATCAAAGTAATATTCAGGAACATCTCTCACTGTGTCAACCTCAAATCAAAGTAATATTCAGGAACATCTCACACAATGTCAACCTCAAATCAAAGTTGTTATGCAGATTAGTCATTACTGTAATCGGAATTAATCTTTGAACTGCCATAGTTCTTGTCCATAATGTGAATTTTTACGTTTTTTATGATAATATTAAGTGAAACTACTAATCGCCTTAGAAATCTCAAAAGTGTATCTGTGCCCATAATGTAAATTGTAACGATTTTTATGATAATATTGCGTGAAACTATTAAATTCGGCAAGAAATCTCAAAAGTTTATCTGCTTAATTAATTCATAGCGTAAGAATGTTTATATACTCTTTGGACAACAAGCCCAATGTTAAATGTCTCATGTTCATGCATATGGTATTTTTATGAAGGTCAAAGCATCAGAAATCACAAATTAGCAAATAAAATATCATCTTTTTCATGGGCTTTGCTCATAGCAAGTGCAGATAAGAAAAAATTATTGCCAACTAAAAAAATTCTAAATACAAATTCAGTCATCGAGTTTTTTAGGGTTTATTCTTGAAACAGTCACTAGTGAATATATTGATACTGTTTTTGATGTATAATTTACAAATCATGTATGTAGTGAAACATGCCAATGGATACCCAGGTACCCACCCATAAATAATAACTCTGGTCAGAAAATGAACAACTGGGTAGAAATTTTAAAAAAAAGTATTCCAAGTTCAGATCAAGGCACAAAATAGCAATTACAGTTTGAGGCTTGTAATTACTCATGTTTTATTCATATGAAGGTGACAAACAAAGGAATTGGTTACATCCACCTTTCTTACTTTTCAAATAACTCAGAACAGTGTAAAAGGACATTCATGGTACTTGTTCTTTATAAACGCCTACTTGTATGAAAATTGTTTTAGACTAATTCATTTAAAAATAGTTTGTTTGGATGTAGGTTTATATAAAATATTTCTTTTCTCTAATGTTTCCTATGAAAAGTTTAATACAATATTCTGTATACTTTTTTTAAAAATTATTATTTATTTATTGTATAGTTGTATTGTGCTGATATGTTTTGTCATAACAATATTAACTAACTATAATAACTTGAGCCGTGCAAAGCCTTAAAAACTTTAAAAACTTTTTTTGTTTTTTTAAAACAGGAGGGGTTGGCTGGGTCCTATTCTTCTAACAGAATACAATCACATCTCATCAGTAGATGATACAAGTAAAATTTGTGTTATTATTATTTACTACTACATTAATTTCAGATCCAAATGTATCAAGCAAGTTTGATACTGTATTGTAGCAGTAATAATAAAAACATCTGAGCTTGTTACTTGTAGCAGTAGCAACAATATTTATTTTCAGTGAGTATATAGTTGCTGCCAAAGGAGTCTGATGTTTTATCATTAAAGTATCTTACAATAAATCATACTGTATTATAAAGCTATGTATATTTATTGTATAGATAAGGTGATGTCATGTTTTCACAGATTTTGTTGTACTTTATTGATAAAACATCAGACTATATAGGTGCTACCTCTGCCAGCTGCTCAAGGGAAAGAACTGACATGTATTTCTAGTTAAAGATAACACGGGTTGGGTGGGGTAGTGTATGTTATAATACAGTTCTATTACCATGAAACAAAGATGAGTATTAAAAAGTTCTCAACACATTCCATATTTAAATACATAGATAAAACCTCTCCTGCATGAAATTCTCCCTTACCAACACATTTTCAGGATTTTTCAGGAAATTTATCTCTGAGCTGTATCAAATTATTCCCAATAATGTATAGGTTTAAAAAAAACAACAAATGGTTTCCTTTGTACAGGTTATACATGTATTGTAAAATTTTCCCACTATTCATGAAATTATCCAATTGGAGTTTAAAGATTGTGAGCCCCATAAAGATGGGTACACTAAGTTCAAAATAATAAGATGGTGGTACTCGGTCCGACTCAGGTGACCCCTTGTGACATTGTTATCACTATATACACTCCAAGTTCTTTGCCACCTAAATTATTTTCCAATTGTGTCAAAATTATCTATTTCTAGAAAGTACATTTACATTTTGTTTCCATGAAGTAAATAACCATGTGATGTAAGATTGGAATGTCACAATTAGGCCAGTATGTATGATCAATTGTTTATGATGTCCCTAGATTGTTAATATGCATTTTTCAATATTGTTCCCTTTAGGCACTTCAGTTTTATCACTGCATCACTCCACATACAATATTCTACTAATTTCCCTAAAAATAAATTTGTATTAAATTTTCCTCAGATCATCTTAATTTATTTACTTATTAAAATAATACATGATTTATCAATATATCTTGCACAGAATTAATTTTACAAATTGTGGACTATTGCATTGATGTCAGCCTCAGAATTAAGACTGTATGAAAGGTATACTGTATTTAGAATCATGTCTCTTGTTTCACCATTGGTAGATATTTTTGCTATCTCTTTACAAGTTTTGTTATAAGAAAAGGTATAAGATCATGGGTGTTTACATGTAGATTATGCTACCACATTTCCAGCTGATATGGTCATGATTACAGCAGTTTGATATACAAGTACATTGCACTGAAATGTCAGCTGATATAGTCATGATTGCAGCAGTTTGATATACAAATACATTGCACTGAAATGTCAGCTGAAAATCAGGTTATCAGCTGGTTCAGTACATCATTTTCTGTTGATCATTGAAAGAGCTGTATTCTGTTCAGCTTCTTGTGTTTGCCTATTAATATGGCATGCTCATGACCATGTTGACTGTTAGTGAGTCTAATTCTACTGTAATTTATAATTTCAGGGTATTCCATTAGATAGTAAGTAACAGGCAGCAGGTAGATAGGGGTTCATCCTCAACAGGGGTACAGGAGAGAGCAACAAATTTTCCAGTTCCATATAGGCAGAGTTAGGAGACACCAAAAATTTGGTAATTGCTTAGGCAGAATTAGGAGAGTAAATTTCCTGCTACTTGCATTAAAAAATGCAGTGCTATTTTCAAAAATATTAAAATGAAGAGATTGTAAACTCTGACTGCCAGGTATCACCCTTTTAATTTTGTTACATAAATGAGCCTTCTGATGTTGTTCATATGTTGATACAAGGCACATGATTGGAGTTTACCTAGGTGTGTACAAACGTTAGTTAATTACATGGTGTTATGTGTTTAGGCTTTTACAAAATGAAACAGAATAGAGGGAAGACCATAAGCTTTGTATAATTTAACAAATAATTCCTAGAAAAATAAGGTAAAAGTTATGAAAAAGAACTTTAGATTTTATAAATCAAATTCAAACGTAATCCAAGAATAAAAATCAGAAGTCCAATAATTAAGAAGTCCTATATGAATCTGAGTTTGAATCCCAATGAAATCCAAAATAGAAGGTGATGGCGTATGCTGCAACCTTCTAAGTGCTGTTGTGTCAACAGTTCCTTGTTGAATCACAGAAAAAAATTAATCCAGTTTTGAATTCCAAATGAATTTCAATGAAAGTATTATGTCTTTGTGCAAGAAGTCTGTATGAGCACATATATTTCCAGGTCAAGAATCACTTGTATTCCATAAAATATAATTTCAACTCAAACTGGTCACAACAAAACACCTTTAAGTGTCAATGGTTTAGCACCCGGATGCTATCCAGAAAACAGTTATACACTAAAATAAGATGCAAAACAGATTCCTGTACGAGGGTCACATGTACACCATTCCAGAACAAAACAGAAGCTTTTTACATGCCTAACATCACATGCTTCAGTATGGCCTTAACTGAAATCAATGGTTCTTACTCTGGTAAAGAATATAATTAAAATATTGTAAAAAGTTGTTTACCAGAACCCTTACTGGTTCTGAATCAAGCTCAGCATAGATATAGTGTTCCTATAATACAGTCAGGTTAAACAGAACTGAACTGAATTTCTGAAGAAACAAAAAGTCAAATCCAGTAGACAAAGTTACTTTAATGGAATAATAAAGAAAGTAAACTAAGAAACAAATAATTAAATTACATATACATCATGGAATTTTGTAAACTTGGCGTCTCTTATCATTGCAAACATGACAACTGGATCACCCATGTGTCATACTACTGAGATAAACATGCATGTCCGATATTTTGAGCATAAGTGTCTTAATTGTTAGCAGATGATTCAACATGCACAGGTTTTTCTTGCATTGTTTTGTGGTGTTTAAAAAATATCCTTTTGATTTTAGAAAAATTCAGTTCTAAATTAGAGCAAAAAACCCACAATTAACAAAAAAGATTATCAAGTGTTTAGATGTATTACATTGTATTCCATGAATCTATTTTGGGTAATAGTAGTGTTATTATTCATGCCATGTAAAACTATACAAATTAGAAAGTTATTAACTTACAATATTTCTTATATTCCTACTTGTTTCAGATATGGCAGAGACTCCACTATATGGTTCGGCATTGTCTGCAGTGCTGCCACCTGGAGCTAAAGATGTTAGGTAACTTAAAACAATTTCCAGTAGATCAGATGTTCTGATGAAAATTCATGAAGATATTAAACTGGGAACTGCATGGTATTTAAAGTGCTCCTTCACTATATGACCAGTCTGAGTGATTATAACATGCTTCCTGTTATGAGGCATATGTGGTCATGGACCCTATTCAGTTATGTAGCATAATGTCTGTAGCACAGCATGTCAAATGAAAACAAAAATATTTGTGATGTTTCTTTATTCATATGATCATGTTTCCAAAAACACTTTTCAGTAATCTTAAGAAAACCTAAAGGAAGAGAGAGATTGAGACATTTCTTGACCACTGCAGTATATGCCTGTAGTATGTATAACAGTCTTGAATAGAGCTCATCTAAAACTATCCTCAGGGAAGATGTTCTTGTTTTGGGGGTTTTATGCCATTTTTCAGCACACTATAGGCTGTTCATGGTGGCCAGATTAAATGGTGGAGGAAGAACCCAGGAAAAGAAAGAACCACCAGCCCACAAGAAGCTACTGCCTCAGGGCAGTTTATACACTTTAATTTTGATAGATGTGATTAATAGGTTATGAGGTGGTTAGAGATAAACAATCACTGTTTCACAAATTACTTATTGACTATAATTAGCAAATGTTGCATCTTGTTTGTACACTGCAGTAGAACCTGTTAGATGCATTTTCAGAGATAAAGTATAGAGAGTGGAACAACCCAATTCTTTTGAAGTCAGTTATGTAAATGATATGTGTTGAAGAGTTAAGGTTTTCCAGAAAAGGTTATTGTGACATAGGTAAAGTTGGAATGTATACAAGATTCTTTATATCAAAATTATTCTTTTCAATCTTAACATCATTTAGAGTGGAAGGTTTTATTTGTTTCAGAAGAATTTTTTAAATGATTAATTGGAATTACTAACATATTTTCTTGACTGGATTAATACTATTTTGGATTTATTGTGAATTCATTCCAAGACATTCTGGATTTTATTATTGCAATGCGTCATGAATGTTAGAACATCTGCACATTTAAGGTTATAAGTATATCAGCACATTTGTGATTGGAATTCATTTGGAACACTCAATACCTTTAGATTTGTGATAGACCTTTTAGGACCATTTGGAATCGAATTCACATTTCAGTAAGTTACTCTTAAATTTTTGTTTTATAAACTTAGAATTAAAATATTTGACGTTCATTATACAAAACTTGTTGGTTTTGCTATTTCTGTTACTTAGTTTAAGACCATAGAGTCATAACAAAACCTACATGCAGAGAATGCCAGGGACTAGTACCAACATGATATAAGTTATGGCAGGTATCAATACTACTGTGAAATGAGTTTAAGTTTATATACTGGTATGTTTCAGTTTGTTACGTCAGATACCCGACAACCAGGAGGTGTACTGTCATCCCTTCACAGATCAGAGTATTATCATTGACCTACTGCAGTATGTAGAAGAATCGGATGATTGTGCTATCAGGTACTCTGTAAATGACCATTCTTCTGTCCTGTTTGTATGTAGCTCACCTGGCCATAAGGTCATGAGGTTACAGTTATGGCCACACCTCCAATGTGCATACTTTGTTATTTTTTTTATTTTTTCAGACCATCAGTAATTGATTGTTACCACTCTGGAAGCCTTACTTTTGATCTGATTTGGGTAAAACTTGGAATATATTCTTGCATTATCAGCTCAGTTATGAAGTGACATTGCATACGATTGTTTGAGATTTTTAATCCTTTGGAAGCCATTTTTGTGACTTGATCATGATCAGACTTGAAATTTGGGGCATACATCATCTGTGTCTTGGGTAGATTTGATAATGCCTGAAATTCATGTGTACGATTTGGATGAAATTGCAACTGTTTGGCTGAGCTTGTTATCACTATAAGGCCATATTTCTGATCAAAATTAGAATATATAATTATTCTTAATATCAGTAAACTGAATTAAATTTTGATCAAACTTTGAATGTTGGTTATATCATCAAGATCTTGGATTGGTTTGGCACTAAGATTCATGCATACTAATGAATCAAGTGTAATCTTGCATCTGATTGAAGACATTGTCATCATTCAGATGATCAAACTTTTAAAATATTAACCGATCTAGTAATGAGTGAGATCAATGCATATTTATGAGATAAGAGATCAGTGCATTTGTATGAGGTGTGAGATCAATGCGTGTTTATGAGATAAGAGATCAATGCATTTTATGATGTGAGAGATCAATGCATATTTATGAGGTGAGAGATCGATGCATGTCAATGGCTGAGGTCTGGAAGCCATAAATCTCATCTGATTTTTATCACAATTGTAACATGCACTTATATCATCAAGAGTTTGGAATTAAAATTAGCATGTAACATGCATATTAATGAGGTGATCTTGCATTTGATTGGATGACTTCAGTTATGAGCAAGATATTAATTAATATGTAAATCAGGTGAGTGATATCAGACCTACATGAGCATCTTGTTTGTAATCAGGTATTCTACACGTCCTGTATGTTTTAACTTTACTAATCATACCCAAAAGAGCTTATGGTATGACATGTCTGTCATCTGATCATAGGTACCAAGTTGATATTGCTATGCTAAACTAATTGAAGTATTGCTATGCTAAACTAATTGAAGTATTGCTATGCTAAACTAATTGAAGTATTGCTGTGCTAAACTAATTGAAGTATTGCTATGCTAAACTCATTGAAATATTGCTCTGCTAAACTAATTGAAGTATTGCTATGCTAAACTAATTGAAGTATTGCTATGAAACTTCAAAGACAATCATCATGACTCTTGAATGGCAGTAATATCAGATACTCCTATGATTCCTGCTAGATAAAATGATTTCAATGTCATATCTGACATGGTCACCACAGAAGCCAATTTAAAATCATATTACTATTAGTTTCTTACCAAAAGACTACTTGAGTTATCTAGCCGATCTTAACTGTTGTTGTAGGGTTTAATGTCATTTTTCAGCACACGATAGGCTATATATGGAGGCCAGTATTACTGGTGGAGGAAGAACCCCGGAAAACCACTGGAAAGAACCACTGACCCACGAGAAGATACTGGCAAGCTTTCTCTCATAACCATATTAGCCGAATCTGAGACTTGAACCCACGCAGAGGTGAGATGGCAGTGATCCATAATGGAGAGCGCTTTAGACCACTCAGCCACTCGATCTTAACTGAAAATGATTTTGCTTCAATTTTGCTGTCACAGTGACCACATGTTGTGATCACTATTTGTTCTGATTTGAGGGTCAAATCAATGTGGAGTTTTTACAGAAAGACTTCTTATTATGTCTAGTTGGTCCTATATAAACATGGTACCTTTATTGCTAATCCTAAGGTTTCTAATAAGACTTCATACAACAACTCCATGGCCCTAAATGAAAATGAATGTATCTGAGAGTCTGCATGCCACCAGGGCAGCAATCTGGAAACTCTTGTAATAGCTGCTTCTGAATAGAATGTTGTATCAACATGGGGTTTTCTTTGGAAGGCATTTCATGGTGTCAGGTTTGTCTTGAATAGAATTTATGTTGATCTGACACTCAGTATGGACACTATTATGGCCATCCTGAAAATTTTGTAATTGGAACTCCTAGATATCGACATGAGGTTCTCACTAGAAGACTATAATTTATCTTGTTGGTTATGAATGAAAATGGTGCTGATCTTTTCTAAAAGATGGCTGCCATAGAGTATGCTAATGAAAAATGATATTTTCATCTTAAGTTTCTTATGGTGTCTAGTTAGTCCTAAATGAAAATGGTGCTGATTTTACAGAAATATGGCTACACGAATAGCTATATCTGAAAATTGGATCACTCAAGAATATCACAGATTGTTTTGACATGTTCTTATTCTGATGTTCTGGAGATCCTTTCAGACAGTAGAGCATCAAGGACTTTTGAAAGGACTTTTGCTAATAATTTTGATTCTCTGATAATTTTATTCTCTACCTTAAGCCTTTACCATTCAGAAACTGAAGCTACAACTTGTCTCTTTGAAAGAGTTTGATAGTGGAAGGATACAACCAAAAGCATCTGAAAAAAGTAGAAAAACCCTGAAATACAGAGTCTTGTCTAACAATGGCTGAACTATAGTGAAAGTTTTCAGAATCAAACACTATTGTAGTACAAGTCACACAGGTCATGTAGGCATTCAACACCAACTATTAAAGTAATGGCTGTCATTTTTCAGAATTTGATTCTACATACCTTTATGTGGCAAGTATTCACTTCATTTGGATTCATATTCATCCATATTCCAACCATTCTGGTTACCTAAGGGTTCAAGCATCCACATCGGATGTGGGAGGTCATGGGTTCAATCCCTGGCAGAGTCATACAAAAGATTATAAAAATGGTACTAACAGCTGCCTTGTTTGACTCTGCATTAAGAGGTTGGTGTTAGGACTGGTAATCCTGGTGTCAGCTTAATGTGACTGGGTGGGACATGGCACTACATGCCTGCGGCATCATGCCCCAGTGCTAGACATCACTATAAACTGCCACACTGCAGACATCATAACAATATGACTGAAAAATTGTTAAAGCTACGTTACAAATCAAAATCACAAACAAAGATCCATATTCCTGTGGAAGGTCATTATTTAAACACCCCTTAAAAGTGCCTCTTGCTATTATATGGCTTGAGTAATTTAGCTCATGCTGCTATTCTATTGCTATAATTTTGTCAAAAGTGCTATCATGTAACATACAAGTATCCTAGTTAGTTTCATGACTGCAGTGTTGGTTTCATAATTGATACATTAGTTATTTACCTCAGAATGAAACCAAAATTATGTGTTGTAGAGATCAGTGAGATTTGCACCATGACTACTTGTAATTCAAATGTTTTTTTGTAAATAAAACTTGCGTTGATTTTATATAATATATAGTATACAGTTATGTAGATATGGTATGTTTCTTTTGTTTGCAGTGTTCATTTTGAGGATTTATCTGAGAGTAATGGTGTTGCCCCAGGAGAGGCTAGAATCCTTCAGGTGGAGCAGATTCCTGTGGACAGTCTTTCCATGGAGTAAGTGTGTAGTAAGCATACACAGACATGCAGTAGTACAGTCATCACCTTATCCATACCTGTCTGTCCATTTGCACATTTTTGAACCAGAATAACATTGCAAACCTTAAACATAATTGGATGTCATTTTATTGGTGGAGTTTCTATTATATGCATACTTGCCACTTAAAGGTTTTATCTTTCCAAATTGAATTGTAACAATACCATATTTACTGTATGTTTTCGGACAGGTTATGTTTTCGGACATTGTTTTTTTTGGGGGGGGGGGTTAATGTAATATTTGTAAGCTTTTGGACATTGCTATGCTATAATTTTTTTTTACAATTTATGTTTTCGGACACAATCTAGAAAGATCTGCTGTGTTATTTTAAAGTAAAGTTCATAGCGTGTTTGCCATTAATTTAACTGATACATTCTTTTTTTTTTACCCATTCTCGAGATCGTTTATCCTGAATAAATTCCTTCGCGTATTGATATCCAAATAACCGTTCAGCAAGTGTGCGATTAAATCGTTCAACAATTGCCTGATCGCGATGTAGTGCAGGATCTCCTCGTCTGATGGTGATATTATGATGCTTCATTGTTGCTAACACTGCACCCTGAAATTCCTTGCCAGGATCAACTTGTAATAGATTTGGCCATTGCAGAGGACCTCGTTGATAAATCCTTTCAAACGCAGAAGCCACCTCAATTTATGACTTTGTTTTTAATGGCTCTGCTTGTTTGTATCTACTCGCAACATCAACTACAGTTAGCGCATACTTGTAAACACCATCATGCGGCAGAAATAATATATCAGCTTTATGAACTTCATTAGGGACGCTGACATCAAAATGCGAGAAATTAATTTGATTAGGTGGTGTTAGATAAATTTGCCATATCGCTTGTTTGGATAACCAATCCGCTTCTGTAGTATTTTTCACCTTTGCAGCACTAGCGAGTTTATTGATTGCTGATTTACCCCTCCAGTATCCTCTTGGGGAATAATAAATAGATTCCATGATGTTATTAATTACCAGCACCCAACATCAATTTTCTTTTCATCGCTGATTTCATCAACCCTGAAGCCAATTTTTCTTTGAAGGATTTATCAGTACTGTGATAGAATTCAACGCATAAATCAATTTCACATCTGCAATATGTCTGTGTTGCAGATTGCTGCTTTTATAAGCAACATCATGAGCATGACACACCTTATCAATAGCATTTATTGGGTTTTCACTGGGTCATGGTTGGTTTTGATAATCGAGTCGGATATCGAGTCTGGTCCCGGGTCCACAATAACTATATCCTGGAAGGTGTTTTTCTCCTGGATATTTTGCCCATGGTGTTCCTGGGACTTTTACTAATTTGGCTGCAATATCACTTCCTCATTTTCTTTTAAAACTTCTCCAGATTTCATAGAAACAAATCTATATTTTTTGTTCCACATTGTACACACTTACCAGCAAGTGCTGATCTGTTATTTTTAGTTGTAATCGTCGTCAAGTCGTTTGTGAATTACCTTTTTTTCTTACATTTCACACAATATAGATCATTAATTTATTTATAATAACATGAATTTAATTGATTTTTTTGGCGACAAAAACACGAGAGCCAGTTAAGCATCATGCAGCACTATACTAAATTCTATTCGATGATTATAATTGGACCATCTGAAAGTGGCAAGACACAGTTGCTACTTAATTTGATAACAAGATCAATGGAATGGGACAAGTTGTATTTAGTAGCCCCCAGTGTGGACAATCAGTGATGTTACGAGGTGTTAAAGGATTTTAACGAGAAAGCAAAATCGGAAATCGATGAGAATATTATTGAGTTTATAACCAATATCAAGGAAGCACTGAGCATTGATGATATTGATGGAAGTATTAACAATTTAGTCGTATATGAAGATGTCATGTTAGACAATGAAAAGAATCTCGCTAGGATATTTTCCAGAGGTAGGCATAAAAATACCAATGTGATATATGTCACTCAACGATACACTCAAATCCCAAAAGTGATCAGAGAAAACTGCAATATTCGTGCTGTATTTAATGGAGTAGACACACATACGCTACAAAATATTCACCATACTTGGTGCAGTGGAGATATGGATTATAATCTCTTTAGAAATTTCTTTAGTCACGCTCAGTCAATCCCACATGGATTTGTAACGATAAATTTGCATGATCCTATATCATGATATCGTGTCGGACTTGATCAAATATTCGGTTAAAACAATTTGTCTCCAAAACGCAATCAGTGCCAGGTCTGTCTGGAGACATAGTCTCAATAGTTTGACAAACTGAAACCATTTATCTTTTTTTTTGTCTGCCTGAATTGGTTTCGGTTTGAAATCTTTTAGGACTTTGCTGAAATAGTTTTTGTTTGTTTGAAATAGTTTCGGTTTGTCTGAAATAGTTTCGGTCTGTTCGCCTCCTCTGCTGCTAATGGCCATATTTGATGTGTCAATGGTACATGTACCATTTTATTTAGGACAAACTAGAAAAGAAGTCTTCTGGTTAAAATCTCATGTCAGTATGTCTATCCTTTCAGACGATTTTCAAAATGCTACCATGATAGTGGATAGGCACCATTTTCAGATTTAGACCCAACTTGACCATGGGATGAATGTGTGTGTGTAAAGTTTCATTGATGTCCTTCATGTTGTTTAGTAGTGATAACATATCTGCAAACGGATGGACAAACTAAAGACCATCCTGTAACTCTTCTGGTCTACAACCAGTTGTGCTAAACAAAAATCAGTTAATTTTTTTAACAATGGAGGTATTTAATAAAGAGGCAGAGCTTGACAATTTTCACATATTTGGTTGATCTTCAAAAAGTTTTATTTTTAGAAATTAAAATCAACTGCATAATAGTATATCATGACTGTTCCATTTATACATACATGGTACCCAGGGTAGGCAGTTATTTAAAAAAGATGTCCAGGATACTTTGATTTCAGAGTTCACACTAAAATGACAAGAAAATTATATTTTGCATCAATAGGTGAGTACCCCACTTTAAAAGTACCTTCCCTGGGTCAAATGTATGTCTTAATTGAACAGCTCTCAATAAATAAACTTCCTTTTAAAAAAGCGCCATAATAAAGCTGCCATGTACATATTTTCAAATAAAAATCCATTAAAATCTAGCAAGTATATACTAAAAGTTTTATAATTTTTTCTTTGCATTAAAATTTTCTTTCAGATGCCAAAGTGCCTGTTACATACTTGGGGAGCAAAACATAGCCAAATTTAATGAGACAGCGAAAAATACAGTTCAGATTCACATGGGTCTATTCCGTCTTCCTGATGTAACAACTGACATCCTTGTTACACTCAATGATCCAATAAATATTGAGTAAGTTGTTAAAACACAAACTTAGACTAAATTCCAATTATCTTCCAATTATCTATTCTCCAAAAATCTACTTGAATGTATTAATAAAATTTCACTGTGTGTGGTAAAGTGGATTATAATACCATTTGTCAGAGAGATAGTTGGGGGAATCTTTTAATTTCAGAGATAATCAAATTTCATAATTCAAATTGCTGTGATTACTGTTGCATCATATCCTAGCAATGAAGGCAATAAAATGGGTTTTACTTTATCAGTGAAATCAAAAGTTAATAAAACCAAACCAATGTGGATCCAAATGAAATGACAGTGTAAAATACAGAATGTTGAATGATAAACTAAAACACAAATGTATTTCATGAATGGATCAGACAATCTATGACAGTTTTTAACCAGCCGTGATATTGTTCTTGCCAAGGCAGACATAAAACTGCTACCGATTGGATCATATCCGCAACAGTTTTATTTTACGGAAATGAAATAATAATCTTTGCTGACCAGACCTTTATTTTTACATTTTTATGCAGATATATTTTGTTTTACTGTAAATTCAAAGCAGTCTTTTGCATTTATGCATTTTTATTTATTAAAGCACTTTAATAAACCAAGATATGAAAGCATTAGTTCTTATATTTTAACACTTTCAAAAATGTAAAAGGCAAATTTTGTAATTGCAAAATCAGAATGTATTTCTACAACTGCAAATGAACAACAGCAAGATGATAAATGTGAAAGGAATGCAAACAGAATTATAATCTGAATGCGTTTCAAATATACCGGTAGATGAAATGTAAATGAAATGCAATTGAATGAAATACAAATGAAGTTAAGATTGGCAAAATAATTTATTGCAGTGTATGTAGCTGATGTCTTCATCTACATCTAAACAGTAAATGTCATGAACATAATATTCTCATATACACATTATCACCTGCTAGGCTAATAATTACTAATTAGAAGACATTAGGCCAAGTATCATGTAATAATCGGTAATATATATTTCTGCAAGTTTTTAACTTCTAATGGGGCCCCGAGTTGTCTAGAGCGCTTTCCATTACGGATCACTGCCATCTCACCTCTGTCTGTGTGGGTTGTCAATAGCTTCTTGTGGGTCGTGGTTCTTTCCGGGGGTTTTCCCGGATTCTTCCTCTACCAATAATACTGGCTGCCATGTATAGCCTATCATGTGCTGAAAATGGCTTTAAACTCTACAACAACAACAACATTTAACTTCTAAGTGAAAGCTTATGAAAAAGCATGAATGTATCCATGTATCCATGTTGCAAAAGATATGCCATTTCATGATGCATTTCTGTCTATTATTTAGACATCTAACAAACTTACTCAGTGTTTATATTTCTAATTCAGATATGTTCCCCAATCATATTAATGTTGGGGGATACTAGCCTGTAACTTCATGAATCCAGCCCTACTAAAAAACGAAACTATCATTGATCTATCTTGTATAGACAAAGAGCAGCCACTCTTGCCCATTACCTCCTCTAGCCCATTGCCTCCTCTTTCCCATTGCCTCCTCTTATCCATTACCTTCTCATGCCCATTACCTCCTCTTGCCACCACAAAGTTTTTTTAGCTTCACAACTCTACTGACAACATAATACATTTTGCTGAGTACAGTCCAAACCATCCTAGTGTTCAAATTGGACCATCCAACTTTAAGTTTGGATTTATTGTGTTTGACAAGCATTTTTCAACAGGTTGTATGAATTATTTTTACAAAATTTGCCCAATCTGTATGATTTTGTCACTTTCTGGACTTCATATATCTTAGACCATGTTATGCCATGCTATTGTTGACCTCATGTTGTCATGTGCAAGATAGTGCAACACAATTTTTGTTTACTTTGGTAATAATGGTGATATTATTAACGAGTTAGTAAAGTGCTGAATTTGCTTTTCCTTTTTGGTGTAGTTATACAAGAAATGTCAATGAAATGCACATGTTCAAAGCACAGTCTTGAAGGAATCTAAATGCAACACTATTTTCACTTACCTCATTTGTAATGGGGGTGACATTAGCATGTTAGTAACTAACTGAATTGCTAATTTATGCTGTTTTTCTCTTTTTATGTCATTTCAGGAAAAATGTCGACTAAATGCTTGAAATGCAAAAACGTTCGAGGCAGACAGAGACAACTATGACTCTCGTATCATATGTACTAAGTGTGCATCTTCCAATCCATGCATAATGTGTAAACTTTAACAATTTGGACAGAAAAAGTCAGGGCTTTAGTACTTCAGAAAGGAAGGACAAAGCAATAAGTCCAGGAAGGATAACTCTGACATCTTGAGTGTACCTGGCAAGTCTTGGAGACATTGGGTCCCCCATCCCACCCAATTTAATCACTCAAAACTATCAGCCACAGGGAAGGAAGATCCAGTTTAGATATTACAACCATCTACCTTTGAACAAATGCATTGTCTGGTCCAGGAAATGACAAAGAAATTATTGACATCAGGACAGATATTACCTCATTCTAACCCATTGGGGAGGGGTATTTCAGACCCCCACCAGTTTTAGTCTGCCCAGTTGACTTATGTCCCACACTCACCCACCTTCCGTGACTGAGCATGGCCTTTGTGCCTTTAAATCGGAACACATTGAGTTTGTACTGGATTGATTGGATCCGTTTCATAACATGGCCTTGCCATCAGTGATCCCAAATTCTCCAGCCACCTAAGATTTATGAGGATCTTAGTGATAGATCCACCCATTTAGCCATACAATTGGTGATACTTACTATAACAGTGATTTCACTGAGAAATCTGTTCATCCATCCAGGTCCTTAAAGCAGCCAGTACTAGAGATAGCCAGACAATCTTCTATGCTGCCAATGTACAAGCCTACCATATGCTAGGCAAACCAATTTGCTGTTCGAGTAGTGTTGGTCTTCCATGTTCACTGGCAGAGTTAGTGACATTTTTAAAGAGGATGAAATTGTCATCAATGCCACCTTGTATGACTCATCAAGTGGAACCAGATCAAGACTCAGCACAACGTGAGTGTGACTAAGCTCCTTGAAATCATCAAGCATCTTTGTTCATATATTGCTCTGCTAAAGCCTAGAAACACCTGGCTGAGGCAAGTCTCAGGCTAGAAACACCTGGCTGTGGCAAGTCTCAGGCTAGAAACACCTGGCTGTGGCAAGTCTCAGGCTAGAAACACCTGGCTGTGGCAAGTCTCAGGCTAGAAACACCTGGCTGTGGCAAGTCTCAGGCTAGAAACACCTGGCTGTGGCAAGTCTCAGGCTAGAAACACCTGGCAGTGGCAAGTCTCAGGCTCAGCCAGTTTGGATATGTGAGAAAGCTTGCCAGTAGCTTATCATGGGTTGGTAGTTCTTTCCTGGGTTCTTCCTCCACCATGAATACTGGCCACCATGTATAGCCTATCTTATGCTGGAAAAGGGCATTAAAACCTATAACAACAACCTGGCTGTGGCAAAGGGAGGTAATTGGCAAAATGTATGACACTTTGTCTATATGAGATAGATAAGAAAAGACATGTTTTGACTTTTAGTGTGGCTTGATTCACAAGGTAGCAGACTAATATCCCTTAACATTAATGTGATGGGGTAAGTATTCTTGGAGATGACAATTTACTTAAAAATTTGCTATCTATATGTATTCATCTATTTTCCAGTCCCAGTAGCAGCAGTCACCAGGCAGTCCCAGTTTCTGCAGACAGATGGACTGCCGAGGACTTCAAGCAAACTCTCTGCTCCCTAAAAGTCCTGGACAGCGGCATATTTGGATAAGCTGTATAGTTATGTTGGTGTGACAGAACAAGACAGGACATTCTGCTTCAGGACTTCTAAAGAGGGGTGGTCCAATGACTTTGGCTTGAGAGCTTAAACACAGTGGAAACTTTGTTTAGTGTGACAAAGTTTTAAATGTGAGAGAAAAATAGCCATACTTTTATATGTCCATTTCAAAAGAACTTGGTGGTTTTAAGGATTAATTGTTTACATTAAGAACATGATTGTAATGAATTTGTCCAAGGTCAATGACATAATCTTCTGTTAGAATACAATATTTTTACACGGACTTGCACATGTAAATTGAGTATCTGTGGCATTGTGTCACCTTACCTGCATATTACTGATTAGCTGAGAGATTGGAAAATGCTTATTGACGATACAATTGAATGAATACTTCTGCCAGAAGAATATTACATGTCATTTATTTCAAGAATAATTTTTTTTAATACTTTACTTTCATTACAATAAATAAAAGATTCCTGGTGTCATATTCTCAAAACATTTTGACAACAAACTCACAATCGTAACATTTAGAGTTGATAACTTAAATTAGAATAAAGCTTGAATCACAGTACAATTGTATTATTCCTACAGATCCTGAATGCATTATGAACACAATCGAACTGGAGAAGTGTGATTTGGATTTGTAATGTAGCTTTAACAATTTTTCAGTCATATTGATAGTGTCTGCAGTGTGGCACTTTATAGGGATTTCCAGCATCGAGGCATCATGCTGCAGATATGTGGCATCATGTCACACCCAATCATGTTATCCTGACACCTGGCTGACTAGTCCTAACACTAGCCTCTTAATGCCAAGTGAGGTGGCTGCTGTACAATTTGTATTTAGGTCTTTGGTATGACTTATTGGGGTTTAAATCCCAAACTTACCACAGTGACATAAATGGCAGCAGCTTTAACCACTGAGGAGCAGTCATCATAATGTAGCATGAACTCAAATGAAATGTCATATACTGTTTTATTTCACCTCTGCGAAGTGGAGGGGTATTGTACTTCAATTTGTATTGGTGTCCACAAAGATACAATTATAAACATCCATAATATCACTGAATCTCAGCCATTCTATCTTCCCAGACAAGTAGGTAGCAGCAATCCTCTAGGGAGGGGCTGAGATTGCTAACCTTGTACAATTAATGCTATACATTTTTGGTTACCTTAAGCATTTTTCGTGGGGTCTTGTTGCATACTGCATAAATACTGTTATACATGGAGTCATGAAACATCGTGAAGATATGTATCTAAACAAGTACTAAATCTTCATAACAGTATCTGTGACCTACATTTTAAATGTTACTGGTCAATTTCTTTCCTCTGAGCTGATGACTACAGTTTGTTTTTTGTGTGCTATATTCATTACATACCATGCTAACTAGAATCAATACATTTGGAGAGGAGATGTCCTTGATGAGTACTACTTTATTTCAATAGTAGGTCATTATGACCCATATTTTACACTTCATTGGACTTTGATTAGATTGGTCATTTCTCATGTAACTAGGTATGACTAACAGCTTTTATAGGTAAGGTATTACTTTAAATACACTCTGGTCAAGAACATGTAGTGCAGATGCAAAATGTAGAACGAATAGCAGTAGATAAGAAGCTAAAATGAAATGTGAATGTATTTCTTAACTTGATCTGAAAATCATACTGCAGCTGAATTTCCATTGTCAAAAGCCCTTTTGCATGATGATCCAGGATCAGGAACTTTACACTGATCTAGCCATATGGCCAGGTCAGTTTTTAGTATAGCCAGGTGTTTGTCATGTACTGTCTACAATTGCTTGTTACCATATTCCTTATCCAATTTTGATCAAACTTGGAATATAGGTTTATATTATCATGATATAAAAAGTTCAGTAATTATCAAGATCTGTGCATGTTAATAAGGTGATTTGCCATAGATGAGCTTGTTGCCACTCTATCGAACACATTTCTGGTCTGATTGAGATCAGACTTGGAGGTTGGACTTTTATCCAGCATTCCCACTAATATTTTTTGTGTGTGCACCGAACTTTGAAACTGCTGCAAGGTATTTTCTAATGAGCTGCTAATGAGCTGTGCAGCCGCTCACCTTAGAGGGAACATTGCTTCTATCATGATCTCTAGTTAGCACTCTAGCATCGATTAGATTTGGATCAAAAAATTAAAAATATCATGACAAAGTCTGATTTATGAAGTTTGTTTTACACATTTACAGCATATTTCTTCTGGTTTGAGAGACTGAAATTAACTTAAGGACTGAATACAGCCAATTCTGCATTTAGTTCAAGCTATATTCCACTACCCAGTGGATTTTATATGTAATATCTGTGTGATTATGTGTGTGTGTATGTGTGTGTGTGTGTGTGTGTTACATGACAGTGCTAAATGTTGCAACTATTGTTTTGTTTGAAAGTATTAAATACTTTAAGAAAAACAGTTCTATTATCTTTTATTCAAAACTGAAATTTCAAAAATATTATTTGAATATTCTCCAATGTGCAGTTACTGTATTACATGTTAGGGTCTTTCATTCTGTCTCCTCTTGGGACCACCAAACATACTTGACACGTACAGTATATACGTTAGGACAAGCTAGATCCGTTCTTCCATTAATGCATCAGGAGTGAAGGCCATTGAAAAAACGTCCCCCAGTATCACCTTTTTGACTGTCATATCAGGCTTCACCAAGTACATCTCTAGGTCCAAGCCAAACTGCACAGTGTAGAAACCATTATTAGAACATGTAGTATAAGCCATCTAACTACAAATTGTTGGTGATAGGCAAAGATTAGAAACTTTATTTTAAAGATTTCATTGTTATAACTTATAAGCAACAGGGTCCTTAAAGATTAACTAACCATTACACAAATAAGGGTGACTCCAACAGTTTTGAAGATGGGGGCACCTGACTACTTTCAGAATCTCCAGTACAATCAAATTTGCATCACACACACACACAGACACACACACACACACACACACACACACACACATACATATATAATACATTTTAATATCAGATCTAAAATAAGTAAAATGAAATTATTAGCTTGATAACATTTGTGTAATATAAATCAAGCTGCCATGCAGTGCTCACAAATTCAGGGATCATGTGAGTCACAGTTGCCTCCCTCTTAGTATTAAAATAATGTATCCAAATGTAAGCAAATACAAATAAATAAAAGATTTAAACTGACAAATTAAGCCATGAAAATAAACAACTTACCTATATATCTACACTGTCTGATTAATTCTTCAAGACAATGACTATAAATGTTACCATACAATGAGTCCATAACACAAAGCAGAGACGTCTGTAAAACTCCATGCAGTTAGCATTAACAAACATAGTTGGCACACAATAGTTACACAAAAATCCCAGAACAAAAGGCACTGATAAACAAATATAAAACATACGGAATGACAAAAAATATGTAAATTGTACTAGAATTTGCTTAAAATGT
Organism: Unio pictorum; assembly: GCA_030141615.1. NCBI lineage: Eukaryota > Metazoa > Mollusca > Bivalvia > Unionida > Unionidae > Unio > Unio pictorum. The sequence goes on along the minus strand of JARLTB010000256.1, from coordinate 484,941 downwards.
ACAAACATATTGAAAAAAAATTCAGATTTGCCAATGAGAATAAAATCAAGAGTTTTAAAATTGGTTACAAAAATAGGCTTGTGGCTGTCGGTGATACTAACAGTTCCATAAAATGTCCACATCTCTGCTTAAGACGACTGTTCTGTAAGATTTTTCCATATTTATTTTTTTAAGTACATTTTTCACACTGAGTATGGAGGGGTGAGGAAAAGTGGAAGTTGACAAGACTTTGGAAGCAAACATTACACTGGACTGATTTACAGATAATGCTAACATAAATATCTTTCAACTACATTTTTTAAGCATTTAAAACCCATATTTGTTAATACAGGCATTGATTAGTTTTAAAAAAACGTGTTTCAAGTTCGAAAGACATGCATACATGTAGTTTCTTAATCAATGTAGACTCCACAAATAAACATATGTACATGTTGACACAACACACCTACATTTGAAGCAAACAAGTAGAAGCTGGAAACTATCACAATAATCCTAGATATTTTGTATTGAAAAAAATCAGGGATATTCTACAAAGATGTGCCTTACAAACCTTGACTTATTAACAGGTAGAAGACTTGAAGCAAATAAACCAAACTGAATGAGGCACTGTTTGCGTATTATAATAGCATTCAGCTGTTTAATAAGTCTTAACAGGTAGATAAGGGTCAAGGTGAGTTCTATTGTTTTCAATTAAATGGCATGGTTTGGGTCACTGTAACCCACATACACATTTAGTGGTGAGGTGTGTTCTGATCGTGGTACTCTAAGGATGATCTGAGCAGCTGTGTTTTGAAGTTTCTAGAGTAGATAAAAATCACTTGGCTTCTTTCCAATGAGACACCCTAATCCCCAATAACCCACAAGCAACCCTTCAAATTTATATCAGTAGTTTTGGGGTTGGTTGAAATGCCACTTCTAACATACTGAAGAAATGGGAGCTATGTGTTAAGCAAAGCTGGCCCAGGCTGGAGTAAGTAGATTTTGAACACACAACTCTTAAATTAGAAGTCTGATACTGTACCAGCTTAACTACAACAGCTGCTGCTGATATTAGCAAATTATATAAAGATCAGTGTATCCCCTAGGGTGCAGGACTAAGAGTCAAAAATCTCCTTGGTGTCAAAACTGAGGGTCAGACTTAGTACAAATAAAATATTGGTATCAAAACGGGGGATCAAATTAAAAATCTGGGGGTCTCTTAAGCGCAAATGAGGATTATGGTTAACACTGATAAAGATTCATATAAGCAGAATAGAATAACATGTTCTACTAACCAAATGGCATGAAAATATAAGGATAGACTCCCATGTTCTAATAAACAGAAGGCATGCAAAATAAAGAGAGACTATCATGATCTAATAAACAGAAGACATACAAAAACATAAGACATTGTTGTTTTGCTACTTTAAAAGACCATCATCTGGTGTTTGTCTAATTGACACATACCTCTGAGTAAACCTGTCGACAGGCTCCACAAGATGCCTTGAAGCTGCCTTTAATATCGCTGTGGAAGAGACAGTGGCAAGATACAGTTTTAGATACTGACAACTAAATCATACCTATTTTTGTAAGTACATATATTAGCGGGGATGATGTCACAGTAATGGAGTAAAAATGTCCGTACTTGTTTTTTGGAGGCAACAGCATCTTTCTTTTAAATCTGACAGAAAAAATATTTACAAGTTTAGTCCTGTTTTATCATTACCTTTTCAAACAGAATTACCCCATATAAAATATTTTTTAAAACTATAAATAGCATCGCATGTTAAAGCGAACATTTATTGTTACCTTAAACAGGTGTTTCGGCATAAATATTTGCAACAGCTTTAGTTTGTAAATGTAGCAAAGATTTCAACTGCCTCAATATAATCAAATGATCAAGACAAGCTGTATGGAGAACTACACAATACTAATATCTGTAAACAGGATTATGTGCAAAGTAACTAGTATAAACATTCAAATAAATTAAATAAAAATTGTGCGTTTATATTCTTCTGAGAAAATTAAAGAAATTGATTTTTACAAATTGAAATAACAAATCATTGTATTTTTTCTGAAAATAATTCTTTGGACACATTAGAAAAATGCTGGAAACCTCAAAATCTACCAAGAACATTAGCACTACAGCAATTTCACTGCAGCTTGTTACCAATGAATTTAAAACTATAGTAAACGCAAAGCGCTATCAGAGTTGGAAACGATGTGACGGAATGGTTTCGACAATTGATTGGAGTGCGACAAGGCTGCATTTTATCTCCAGATCTATTTAACATCTACCTGGAACATATTATGCAAGAGGCACTCGATGGCCTAGAAGACGTTGGGACATGCATAAGTGGCAGAACAATTAACATTTTGCGTTTTGCCGACAACATTGGACTACTGGCCGAACTGCTCGGACAAGCTCAAATCCTTCTGGATAAAGTCGATGAGATCAGCGAAAGGTATGGACAAGAAATTAGTGAGACCAAGACAGAATGGATGCTAGTACCAAATACGCGGGAATAGTAAAAAGGAGAATTGAGAAGGGACTATTGCTTAGAGGAAAGAAACTACAGCATGTGGACAGTTTTAAATACCTTGAGACTACCTTGACTTAAGATTGCAGAAACGCGAAGGACATCGAAATACGTACAGCCACGGCCTTGAAAGTGATGAGCGAGTTGGACAACATCTGGAAAAACAAGTATGTCAAGAGTGAGACAAAAATGAGGCTATACCGAGCTCTTATAGTTCCAACTGCCCTGTTCGGGTGCGAAGCTTGGACACTTAGAAGTGCTGAGGAGAGGAAACTACTTGTGTTCGAGATGGCGGCTCTTAGAAAGATTCTAGGAGTTCACATTATGGACAGGATGAGAAATGAAGACATCAGAAAGGCTCTTAATCAGACAGAGACAATCGTGCAAAGAGTGCAAGAGAGACAACACCAATGGCTAGGACACGTGATAAGGATGGATAAGAACAGGATAGCGAATATTGTACTGCACGGTAGAGAAGAAGGAATGGCGAAAGTAGGGCATCCGAGAACGACATGGATGAAATCTGCACTGGCTAGATACTTCCTGGAGAAACAAGTTATGAGGAGGACTGCACAGGAGAGAGAAGAATGGCGTTTGTTGTCAACACATGCAAGAGCCCATGTCGATGATGTGCAGTAGAAATTGTGCAGAGATATGGTGGAGAAGAAGAAGAAGTAAATGATTATAGGATTGGGGGGTGGGGGTGGTGAAAGACTAATAATTGGACCCGCAGAGGCATAGACCAACAATGAAAGACCTGAACCTGATACAGTGGGACCCCGCTATAACACGGTAGTTGGGAGCCACAGAATCCGACCGTGTTATGAACCGAACCATGTTATAAGCAACCATGTACAATGCCAACACATTTTTCGAATTAATTGGGGGGGGGTTACATAAAGACGGGTGCGAAAATGCATGGCACAATTACCATTTTTGATCAATATATATTAAATGAGAAAAACGTTTGCTGTGGTAACATAAAGTGCAGGTATAATATATTACTTTATTCAGAGAACCATGCATTGGTAAATATACGTCTAATTTATATATACATGTATAATCTATTGCATGAAAAGAGTATCAACACCGTGTACTCACCAGCGAATCTTGTAACATACATTGAATCCATAATACAAATATTTCCATCGAAAATATCCACACACGGATGTAAAATACATTCAATAATTTTATCACATCACTATGTGACTGAATTCAATGAAAATAACAAAAATTACGTAATGGGTGTACGTAATGAATGATGAAATAGTACACGTCCGTAGATTAAATAATGGAAGCTAAAGTGTATTCTTATAATGACTACATGTACATCTCAGGATCATTCTGTCTCTGAATTCAGTCATTGTAAATTTCAGCACATTTTCCCACCCAAGCTGCTAATCAAAGTCCTTTGAACTTGCCACCCAGCTATTGCGTCATGTTCTTTTGATGTACTCTAATAAATACAGCAGGCAGAACTGGCTGTATTTTAACCACTGAATTATGTCACTGTAAATATCAGCACAGCTAAAATGATAAAGTAATCAATACTAACTTTGTCTCCCAGCTATTTGCATGCATACGGTGGACTCCTGCATGGAGTGATTTATGTGTCCCAGATCAAATATTTACATTCAAATACGCGTAATTACCTTAAGTGTTTCCGAGACCTCTGTGTCGTATACAGTTTATACCATTACATTTCTCATCTGTCAATACACTGTAGTTATCATTTTTTGAAAAACTCTGATTTTTAGCTGCTTTCTGCTAATGTCACGTTTGCTCTTGGCAAAGTCAATTATAGTTCTCAGTTGCAGAATTCGAATTTACTAGTCAACAGATTGCATAAAACAACACCGCCAAGCCATGCACACATGTTGGCAGCTTTTGTTTCTTTGATGCTGTATAAATCATTTCCCCCTGATTTGAGCAAGTTCAACTCGGCAGTTCACTTTCATGATAAACAATATACTTAAATTAATTGATTTATACATTCTGCTGAGCATCTTTTATCAACCCCCACATTGGCTGTTGCTTAGTTGTTTATGAAATTAAAAGAACATATATCGGAAATTATTACAGCAACGATTGTATTCAGAATGCATTCAAAACAAACACAAAGTAGACACAATGGCTTCATTGCTCAGGGATCAGTAATAATAATATTGACACTTATGAGCTGTCGTTTTTCAACAATAAACAAAGATCAAAGTTCTCAGTAGGCCCAGCAATTGGTTCGTATTTCGATGTTTATTCTGGCACAAAAGTAGAAGAAATTTGTTAATTTTTGAAATTTTAGGAGCCATACAACGATTATTTTATATTCGATTTTGTGTGTGATTTCCTCCCCATAATGATAATATATTTCCTACACGGTTTTTTTTCACACTTTTTAGACGAGTATGAGAATGATAATTAAACTCTTGACGTATTTTATTTTTCATACTTAAAAGATTTTTTTTTTGGTCTTTGAGAAAAATACCTGTAATAAATTACCTGAAATTTCGGGAGCCATGCCACAACCGTGTTATATCCGAATTCGTGTTATAATGGGGCGTGTTATAGCGGGGTCCCACTGTAGTTACAATGCAGTTGTGAGTGAGGTAGATCCTGCACCTCATCATAACTGTCAGTGCTGATGTTTTGCATTGTTTTGACTACAGGACCCATGACTATAACCTATAATGATAGCCTTAACTTCATTTTGTAAGTAGCACCTGTAGGCAGCCTAATTTGTTCATGAACATGAAAAAACTTAAATGAAAATTCCTTATTCACCAATCTAGAAATAATGACAATAACTGGCCAATTCGCAATTAACTCGTTAAAAGCATCAAATCCAAAGAGTCATTTCCACATGCAACATAAAAACACATCCTTTTCATTAAATACTGAACTTCTACTCGAAACAAATGAAACAAATTAGATAAACTATTAAGATCATGAATCAGATGTGGAATGTTCAAAAAGTTTGATTGGCTACCACTGGTGGATTTTTTTTGTTATATTTTGACGTAGATATAATTATATTTTTGGATAACCCCATTCATTACATAGCTACATAACAGAAACCCTCAACAAAGAATTCATCTGCTTAAATAAGGCACTCAAAATATAGCTTTACAAAAGAAAGAAAAAAGAAAATTTTAAATAATTCCAATCAAAAGAGTTTATTGTTATTTTTTCTGGGTATAAACTGTGAGCGGCTGACTCACACGGCTTACATAAAGCCCTTCAGGTATTTTTTGCTGAGTGAGTTTACAATTGACAGTTTACCACGATTACCTGAAGAAGAAAAAAACATTAAACTCTTAAACACCATGCCTCTGTTGAAATTGTTATTGCAGCTTTACTTTTTATATTTCTTTCCTGAGAGCTGCAGAGCTGAGTGGTAAATGTGCCAGACTAAAAAAAGAAATGGTGTTGGTTTTCTAATCTTTCTTTTATTTTCTTACTTTTTTCACAACTTTGTCCACATGCACTGTAGTCGGACTTTGACAAGAAGAAAACCAATAGGAGACAACTTCACTCCCTTGAGCAGATCTTGTCATTCTGAACTTGGACCTTTCTGGACTGTTAGAGTATCAGCAAATAAAAACATCTTTTTCATGAAAAACAAGAACCAATGTTTCCATAACCTGTCTACCTTAATGAGATGTAATTTGGTGTGATTTCACTGATCTGACAGAAACTTTAATATCTTCTTGGTATTAACAGTACTTTTAAGTCCCCATTGTCTACATCATGCAAAAGTAATGTTTTCTGATTTTAACGGCACTTTTAACACCGCATTGTCTACATCATGCCAAAGTAATGTTTTCTGATTTTAACGGCACTTTTAAGTCCCCATTGGCTACATCATGCCAAAAAGTAATGTTTTCTGATTTTAACGGCACATTTAACTCTTCATTGTCTACATCATGCAAAAGTAATGTTTTCTGATTTTAACGGCACTTTTAAGTCCCCATTGGCTACATCATGCCAAAGTAACGTTTTCTGATTTTAACGGCACTTTTAAATCCCCATTGGCTACATCATGCCAAAGTAATGTTTTCTGATTTTAACGGCACTTTTAAGTCCCCATTGGCTACATCATGCCAAAGTAATGTTTTCTGATTTTAACAGCACATTTAACTCCTCATTGTCTACATCATGCAAAAGTAATGTTTTCTGATTTTAACGGCACTTTTAAGTCCCCATTAGCTACATCATGCCAAAGTAATGTTTTCTGATTTTAACGGCACTTTTAAGTCCCCATTGGCTACATCATGCCAAAGAAATGGAAGCATGTGCCTTTCATAAGGACACTTGCAGCTGACATGAGCTGGGTTTTAACTTTAAACCCTTAAGTGATAAGTCTGCTGCATTACCAAATAAACTACCATGGCATTCCATCTCCAATCAAAGAATTTTAACATGCAATGGCCACATTATGACATACACATATATATATATATATATATATATATATATATATATATATATATATATATATATATATATATATATATATATATATTGTGGGTCGGTGGTTCTTTCTAAGGGTTTTCCAGGGTTCTTCCTCCACCAATAATACCGGCCACCATGTATAGCCTATTGTGTGCTGAAAAATTAAACCCTACAACAAAATTGCAACAGTGACTGCAACACTTTAAAGGTTTTCTTTCATTTAAAATAAATGGAGATAAATGTATATCCAACTTTGTTATATATATATATATATATATATATATATATATATATATTATATATATATTATATATATATATATATATATATATATATATATATATATGTATTACCTAAATCTGGTTTACAATCCATAAATTGGGGACCCAAGTGGTGGAGTGGTATAAAGCGCTCTCCGTTATGGATCACTGCCATCTCACCTGTGTCTGCATAGATTCGAGTCTTAGATTCGGCCAATGTGGGTATGTGAGAAAGCTTGCCAGTAGCTTCTCGTGGGTCGGTGGTTCTTTCTGGGGGTTTTCCCGGGTTCTTCCTCCACCATTATTACTGGCCACCATGTATAGCCTATCGTGTGCTGAAAAATTACGTTAAACCCTACAACAAAATTGCAACTGCAACATTTTTAAGGTTTTCTTTCAGTTAAATGGAGATAAATGTATATTGTCCAACTTTGTTAGACCACAAGAGTCCTAGGTTTTGTCAATAAAGGCGAAATCTCTAAAATGGAATCACCTTATTGGTAATATAAATGATCACAAGGAGTGCAAATGTGACCACAATACTCCACTCGATTAGACTTTTCTTATGTGTCTTTTATTGCTTCAGAATTGCAAGACTGAAAAACTACACATATACCTTCAAAAGATGGAAGGGGCCCTGAGTGGCCAAGTGGTCTAAAGGTTCTTCCTCCACCATTAATACTGGCCGCAAAGTATAGCCTATCGTATGCTGAAAAATGGTGTTAAACCCTACAACAACAACAACAACAAAGGACAGTAACGTACCAACACATAACTCTCGGATGACCATCGCATGAATCCAATCTGGTGAATTAACCTTTATTTTCACCATGATTACGGTCGCAAACTCTTACTTCTAGAATCCATCAGATGGAAGTAACCCATTTTAACAGTTTCTACCCAGCAGTAAATATGCGTTATGAACTACCAAACACGGTGCAGAATCTGTGTTATCTTTTAATACTGGGGAAATTTAATAATGCGGTATCAATAAATTAGTTGAATTTGCTCATAATGCATCATGAAAATGTTATTTACAGTTACTGTATTATATTATTGCTATTTTCAAAAGTAGGAAATAAAATGCCCTCACTTGACACATACATGTACATACATGTGTGTATTTGAGAGAGGGGAGGTTGTTCTGAAGATTGAATATTGTAACCTTCCCAGACCATTGATACAAACTCTTCAGGTATTAGCTGAACTATTACAAGTTTGGTACAAATCATTATAACATTGGCATGAGCAAGTTATTGAACAGTGAAACATGCTTCTCTTTTCTCACCTTCTTCACTGTCGTCGTTATTATTAATGATAGTAAATCTATAGTAAACAATACTGTATTCACAAGTGTTTCTTCTTTCTCATCATCATACATGATAAATGTATCATTCACTGTCCTTTTCTTATCCTTTACCACAACGTTTTTCACCTCATCATCAATGGTATAATTATCAGGTAAAATATTTGTATCTCTCTAACGTCAGTATTACCATAAATGCTAAATAAAGTAACTTTCTCATTCGTCATCTGCCTTTGCGTTCTCTCATGATCAGTAAATAATCATTTTGTTCTCTCTCGCATCGTCATTAATGGTAATATATCGTATTACGTATTGATTTTATCCATTACAATTATTTTCTCTCACCCTCTCTGATACATATATACCATCATCATCAATGATTAATCAGTGGTATGAAGTATCAGCTTTCTCCTTTCCTACTGTTTTTTTTCTTTCTATAATTATCATCATATTAAATAGGACATATCTCATACAAGTACCATATTTTCTTTTCTTCATTATTATTTTGTTTTGAAAAAATCTCAGTACAAACAACAGATGATCTTACCAGGTGGCAAACTCTAGAAAGTTGATCAAATACATTTACCAGGTTTAGCATCCCTCTTTAAAATTTAAAGTGTGATGATGTCATCAACTGTTATTTCTACCATCCGAACTTTAACTACATATTGTTGCACGCACAGGGGTATCCACTTGAACGAGCGGTGTCAAAACCCTGGCGCGAGTCACACTGGAAGTCATATGTTTTCCCCAAATTTCCAAAGACTTCCATACAATTTGAGTTGTAAAATGGAAAGACAGACGTGTCTGCTATATTTAATAACCTTTGCTCTAATCAACTGGCGACCCAGATGAGACAACTTGCCCAAAAGTCCATTAACCGCACCTTTGCATGGTTTTTCTTCATTATCATCCGATTTCCGTACCGCCAGCCCGTCATGCCATAGAAATTACACTAGTATTCCCTTACTAACTGGGAAATATTTAACTGCGCGACCCTAGGCCAGTCAATCCACAGAATTTCCGGCGTATCACGCTCATATAAATACGCCCATTTTCCACTATGGACACATAAAAGGTACGTACCAAGTTCCAGCTTATTGATTACATTATATAATTTACTGATTTCCAACCATAAATACTGCCATTTCAACCACAACACTTTTATACACCGCTGAATTTTAATATGGACTATGTTACACAGGGACAGTCATTCGGCTTGTACCAAAATTCACTACAAACGACACCAGCATGGTTCAAATTCACTAGCACTCGGCTCTGTGATGTTTGCTCCTACTAATTGGCTAACTATTTCGAGCTAGTAATATTTCCATGGCACCGAAGACCAAATACTCACACAAATCTAAGAATTGCTTAAAAACGGGGTGCTGTCAAATATGCATACTCCAAATTTATTACAATATTTGTGTTGTGGAAATTTATAAAAAATTATAAAATGATACAATCTGAAATAAAAGGCTAGTTAAACATTTTATCTTGTGGAATTACTTTCAACATGTTATTCAGCCAGTAGTAGATTGGGCTACTTCCGTCTGATTCATTCTAGAAGCAAAGGTTTGTGACATAATGGTGAAAATAAAGGTTAATTCACCGGATTGGGTTTTTATGATGGTCATCCTGATAGTTATGTGTTGGTATGTTACTGTCTTTTGAAGGTAAATGTGTAGCTTTTCAGTCTTCTTGCTATTCTGAAATGATTAAAGACGTGTGAGAAAAGTAAAAAACAATAGTGGAGTGTTGTAGCCATGCTTGCACTCCTTGTGTTAATTTATGTGTTACGTGCTTAGGCTCGAATAAGCAGCAACACAGAAAGAGTGAAAACTAACAAGCTTGTATAACTTTAACAATGATTTTATTAAGTACAATTATTTTCATAAAATAAATAAACTTACGGTTTTAGAGAATCAAATCCAACAAATATAGAATTCACAAAATAATCCACTAATGGAATTACAAGTCCTGATAAATAAATGTTCTAATAGTTCCAGGTTCGAATCTTGACGATGTAATCCAAAATGGCTGACAATGTCACGTGGTACAGTTCTTGTTTTTAAATCATCCAGATGAAATTATGAAACATATGTCCTTTTCCAGATAAATAGAATAATTCTTCTTTTCCAACGAATTGACACAGTCCAGAACAAGATATTAAACTCAAAACAGAAAATACACAACTTCTTTAAAATAAGCCCAATTTATATTCTACTACTAAAGTTAGCTTCTAAAACACAGCTATATATATTGTTTTTCTGAAGTAAACAAGAGGAATCATGTGAGTCTGGAAGGTCATGGAAAGAGCTACCTTCACCAAGTCACATGCTTAAAGAATGAACTAGAAGAATAAATCAGCCACTGATAAAATGTTGTCCTTGAAATTAACCAATAAAATTGAAGACCTGTTGACAATGTCTAAAGCAAGGTCAGGAACTAGACCACTGTAAGCCAATGTCAGCCTGTTTATTAGTAAAGTACAGGTCAACTGAATTTTCTAGAAAAATTTCCCATTTAATGAATAATAAATCCTAAATGACAATTTTGGATTTAATAATTAAAAATAAATAAAATTAAATCCAATAGCCGTAACACCTTCCCCCATAAAATAAAAAGAAAGGTTTATATGATAAAACTTTCTTTTTATCACAAACCAATTTACATCTGAAATTAAAAATTATACAATATAATGAATTATACACGGGAAAGAGTGTTTACAATTATTTTATCAAGAAATAGCCTCAAATTTTTAACTTGTCCATGTCCCACAAAATGTCCTAGGAAAAACACACAAACACAGCAGAACTCACTTTTAGACAAATTAATTGTCAAACATACATTAGTGAGTCTGTTAAAGAATTATCGAATTGTTGCTAGATGTTCTCTCCAGGTGTCGTTGTAAATGATGACGTCACAAATCTCTAGACCAGAGATGAACATTTTTATGAGACGTTGAAATGGACTTTCTTTATATTGGTAGAGTCCTTTTGGAGTCGCAATGTTGAGTTTTCCTTTGCTCTTTCCGTAGTGAAATCTGCCAAAATCCTTTCAGAAGGTCAGAATTTGGTGACGTACTTGGCATTCCATATTTTATCAATAGAATAGTCACTTCTTGTTAATGGGAATGAATCTGTTTTTGTCACTCTGTTCACCTTCCTTTAATCAGTGCACATACGGAAAGTTTTATCTGGTTTTGAAACAAGTATGCATGGTGAACTCCAATCACTTTTACTGGGCTTGATAAAATCATTCTCCAGCAAATATTGAATTGCCTTTTTCAAGTATTCCTGTTTGAGTGGACTCGTCCAGCATGGATGCTGTTGGAAATTTTCAATTTCAACGTCATGAAAATTTTGTTTGTCCTTGTAAGAATATCTGGACATAAGTGCTCATATAATAATAACTTTCAGTTCATTTCTTTCTTGCACTTGTAAATGTGAAAGTTTCTGGTCTAGATTTGTTTATAATTTCTGAATTCCAACAATTCGTCGCTCCAATATCAGTCGAATCCTGATGATATTCCTTCACTAAATAGGACTGGTACAATTAAATTAATTACATATTTAACATGGCTATTTCTTTCAATACACTGGTACTCCTATAATTAATTTAGATCCCAGGAGCACTAATACTATAATTTAACTAATTCATTTTCTTCTTAACTTTGTAAGGGCCGTAATATCTAATTTGAAGTAAAGTAAGAAGAATGAATAAGAGTAACACAACACCATTATCAGACTCAAAAGTTCTCTCCCTTGTATTTCTTTCAAACCTTAGCTTCATTTTTAACTTTAATTGATTACTTGACTTGGTCTTAGATAAGGAATCCACACAATCTACCATAATTCCACTGAATGTTTCATCAAACGTAGGAATAGGTTGCAGATGAGCCTTACGTATCTTCTGATTGGGTTTTCCTACCATTTGACAAGTATGACAAGATCTACAATATTTGACAACATCACGTTTGATGTCTGGCCAATAGAAGTGAGTCAAGATCTTGTGATACATTTTATTAATCCCTAAATGACCAGCCAAAGGAGTTTCATGGGCCAGATTAAGTATTTCCTGTCTGTAAGGTTTTGGAACTACTATTTGATAGTTCACTGACCATTCATCACCAGCAGGTACCTCGGGAGGTCTCCATTTTCTCATAAGAATTCCATTTTTAATGAAATAACAGACAGGAACTTCAGTCTCATTTATGACCCTTTGAAACAAACAGGAGATCTCAGGATCTTTTTCCTGTTCAACGACAAGTGACTGTCGTTTATCACCCTGATTAAGAGAATGAGTTATTAAAAGATGATCACTATGATCAATACCTTCTGATTGATCTAAACCAAGAGTAAACGTGATCTCATCAAAAACCTGACCTATACAAGTGCCAGTTGAAGGAATGCTGCCTTCTGTAACATCACTCTTAAAATCATCACCCTGATTAAAATAAAGAGAATGAGTTGTCAAAAGAGGATCACTATGATCAATACTTTCTGATTGATCTAAACCAAGCGTAAATGTGACCTCATCAAAAACCTGACCTTTGCAAGCGCCAGTTGAAGGTATACTGGCTTTTTCAACATAAGCCTGACCCACGCAGGTATCAGATAAGGGAATGCTGCCCTCAATAACATAAGCCTGACCCATGCATTTGTCAACGAAGGGAATACTGCCCTTTTCAACTTCATTCTCAAGAGCTTTCTTTACCATAGCTCTAGTAACTGTACAAGCTTGAAATATATCAGGGATTTCTTTTTCAATTAGATCAACTTTCTGATCCAAATTAGGCTTGTCAGTTACAAGTGGATTAACCACAACCTTGTCTCCAGCTAAGTCGTTGCCTAGCAATAAATCTATTCCCTCAACAGGTAAAACCGAGACTGTTCCGACTGTCACAGGTCCTGACACTAAGTCTGATGACAAATTTACACAATGGAGAGGAAATTAACAAAGCAGCACTCTAACCCCTGAATAAGAACACTTTCATTAGAAGAAGACTTCTCAGATAAAGGCAAAGTACCTGATAATAAAAGACTCTGAGAGGCTCCTGTGTCCCTTAAAATTTTAATAGGGGTGGGATTGGCTGAATCACCCAAAAGTGATACAGAACCCTTCGATATGAATGGTTCATAATTCTCCATATCAAAATCAGACTGGGATTTATTAGACCCAACAAATGTATTGCTTTCAATACATGACTGTGACCTTGACCTCTTGTAAATAAGAGCATTTGGAACTGGTCTATCTTGATTCTGTTGCCTATTTTTCAACTTGTAGCAATCAGAAATAACGTGTCCTTTTTTCTTGCAAAAGTTACACGTCAAAAGAGACAAGGATCTAGAATCAAACTTCTCTGAAGTCTGATTTTTGAAAGTTGTGTTAGTTTGAGTTTTAGAAGGGCTTGAATTAGGCGGAAACTCTTTTCTGCCAGTAAATTGTTGAGTAGAAGTCTTGTTAACAAAAGGAACTTTATGTGTCAAAGAATATTCGTCAGCAGCTCGAGCAGCATTTTCCAAGGTTTCAATCTTATGCTCCTCAAGATAAGTTTTAACATCACTATGAACACAGTTTTTGAACTCTTCAATTAATATAATTTGTTTGAGATTTTGATAATCTTGCTCGACTTTCTTGGCCAAACACCATCTATCAAACAACTGCTCTTTTTATCTAGCAAATTCGACATGAGTTTGTCCAGCTTCTTTTCTGTAATTTCTAAATTTTTGCCTATAAGCTTCAGGAACTAACTCGTAACCTCTTAAAATGCATTCCTTAACTACGTCATAATCACCACTTTGCTGAACAGACAGTGAAGTGTAAATCTCACTAGCCTTACCAGTAATTACACATTGTAGTAACTGAGTCCAATTATCTCTTGGCCACTTTAAATTTTCTGCAACTTTTTCAAAAAGAATAAAATATTTGTCTACTTCTTTTCTTTGAAAGGGGGCACTAATCTAATATTCCTTGCTAAATCAAAATTCTGATTTGAAGTATGATGGTGATTCTCACTTGCCAGCTCTAATTCTTTCAGTTTACACTGATATTCCCTTTCTTCCTTCTCTCGCTCTCGTTCAATTTGTTTTTCTTGTAACCTTTCCTGTAATTCCAGTTTCTTAAACTCTAATTCAGATTGTAATTGTCTTTCTTTCTCCCTTTCTTGTCTCTCTCTCTCCTCTTTTTCAGATTGTAATTGTCTCTCTTTCTCCCTTTCCTTTCTCTCTCTCTCTCCTCTTTTTCTCTATCAATCAGCATCTGCTCTTTTTGTAATTCAATTTGCTTCTCTTTCTCCTCTCTCTCAATTCGCATTTGCTCTTTTTGTAATTCAATTTGTTTCTCTTTCTCCTCTCTCTCAATTCGCATTTGCTCTTTTTGTAATTCAATTTGTTTCTCTTTCTCCCTTTCCTGAAACTCCAGCTTCTTTAACTCTAATTCCATCTGGAATTTTAATTCTAATTCCTTTAGTTTAATGTCAGAGTCTGATGCAGACTTACTGACTGGAATCAAAGCACTTTGTTTCAAAACATCCTGTTCTACCAAATACTGGACCAAAATCTTTTTGATATCTTGTTTCGTTAAAGAAGCCTTCACTTCGGAAAGATCGTATTTCCTGGCAAGTTGAACCAACTCATCTTTTTTGAAAAGATCTAATTGCTCCTGGGTAGGATTAGAAAGAAATATTTCTACCTTAGATGTCATTTTGATACAAGCGTGTCAGTCTCACTAATGATTTAAAATTTTCCAAAAATAGGGGAAATTCAAATTTAAATTCAAATTTATCTCAAATCTCAATCCCGGACGAGCCCCCAATTCTATGTTACGTGCTTAGGCTCGAATAAGCAGCAACACAGAAAGAGTGAAAACTAACAAGCTTGTATAACTTTAACAATGATTTTATTAAATACAATTATTTTCATAAAATAAATAAACTTACGGTTTTAGAGAATCAAATCCAACAAATATAGAATTCACAAAATAATCCACTAATGGAATTACAAGTCCTGATAAATAAATGTTCTAATAGTTCCAGGTTCGAATCTTGACGATGTAATCCAAAATGGCTGACAATGTCACGTGGTACAGTTCTTGTTTTTAAATCATCCAGATGAAATTATGAAACATATGTCCTTTTCCAGATAAATAGAATAATTCTTCTTTTCCAACGAATTGACACAGTCCAGAACAAGATATTAAACTCAAAACAGAAAATACACAACTTCTTTAAAATAAGCCCAATTTATATTCTACTACTAAAGTTAGCTTCTAAAACACAGCTATATATATTGTTTTTCTGAAGTAAACAAGAGGAATCATGTGAGTCTGGAAGGTCATGGAAAGAGCTACCTTCACCAAGTCACATGCTTAAAGAATGAACTAGAAGAATAAATCAGCCACTGATAAAATGTTGTCCTTGAAATTAACCAATAAAATTGAAGACCTGTTGACAATGTCTAAAGCAAGGTCAGGAACTAGACCACTGTAAGCCAAGGTCAGCCTGTTTATTAGTAAAGTACAGGTCAACTGAATTTTCTAGAAAAATTTCCCATTTAATGAATAATAAATCCTAAATGACAATTTTGGATTTAATAATTAAAAATAAATAAAATTAAATCCAATAGCCGTAACATATGTTACCGATAATGATTCCATTTTGTCAGAGATTTTGCCATACTTTATTGATAAAATGTCAGACTCCAGTGGTTAGACACAATAATACCTGTTTGACACATGCTAACAATCTACATAAAAAAAGGTCTTGAAGAATTGAAGAACTTTCAATATTTATTTGTTGTTACTTTGCTTTCGGTTGTGTTTTGCTGCCTCAATATCTTAACAATGTAATTCTTAAATAGGGATGTTAATAGTACTGAATAACAAAACAAAGTAGAGCTGGATATTGGAACTAAAATATTAGCGGCAAATTAAACCAGTACTTAAGTGGTATTCTTATGAGATGTCATCATGGCAGCTGTGCAATCAACTTTAAAAGTTTTCTTTGTGTGCATGGATTTATTATGTCCAGTACATTGTAAAACTTAATTTGAAAAAATGAAATGTAAGAAATTTTGTTTACCAAACAATGGCTGTGGCCTTAAACTTCTGATGACCTTCTGACACTGCCTTCATGACAGCCACACGTTCTGCACACACACTAAGTCCATAGGAAGCGTTCTCCACATTACAGCCTAAAGAAACATTTTTCAACGGTGTTAATGACCTTTAAAGAATTACTGTTTATCTATGGAAAAAGAAACTAAGTACCTATTCCATGGACACACAGAGGCAGCTTACCCAGGCTGGTCAGGGCAGGTATCGAACTCAAGATCATTAGACCATGAGTTTGATGCTCCTACCATGGCTCCCTACAGTCTACAAAAGATAACAACTGCAATCTATAAATCAAATTAGTAAAAGTAGGTCATGCTGACTTTGGTTGATAAATCAGCCACAAAAGATAACAACTGCAATCTATGAATCAAATTAGTAAAAGTAGGTCATGCTGACTTTGGTTGATAAATCAGCCACAAAAGATAACAACTGCAATCTATGAATCAAATTAGTAAAAGTAGGTCATGCTGACTTTGGTTGATAAATCAGCCACACACCTGTACAGTTTCTGAAATTGAATGTTTTTCCCCTTAATTGCTAAGGTAAATTATGTTACATCTTGAAATCTGAAGTACTGTTGACCCAGACATTTTAGTTTTTTTAGTTATTAAATATTGTACATTGTAAAAACTTGGAAGTGCTATTGGCCCAGGATTTTAAAATTTTAATTATTTTAGAAAATGAGCACTTACCAAGGGAATGAAAAGTAAGTTGATTTTGACAATCAGAACCATAAACAGTTTCAACATTATTTGCGCAGACATAATAAATTTGTGAAGGGAGCAAGTGCAGGTTGCTATCTAGAGCAAAAGGAAGCTCAAAACTGAACTTTACAGATGGTGGAAAAATGCTGTTTGAAGTTAAGTGTTTAGAGATCAAGAGAACAGTTAAATTGTTAACTGCGATTGTCTCCTATATCCAGACACCTCGACTACATGGGGAACAGATTTAAATGCAATATCCAACTTTAGTGAATCAGACCTTTACAAATATTTAATTCTGAAAGTAAGCTGAAATGTTGGCTGTGGTCCATGGTATAGTTAGAAGGCAGGATTGTATAATCTGTTACATACCATCCAATTAAAAAACATTGTTTTTTGTTTTGTGAGGCAGGATGCGACTGTAACATTGGGTAGGATTATTTGTTTGCTTTTTTTTTATTATTTAGTATTATGATACAAAAAAATTTCAGGATTTAGATGAATATAGAAATGTACATAAGAATAGTACATAAGGGCAATTTTGGCACTGCAAAATCCTTATTTACTAATTGCTTTCAAATTGGTGAATTTCATAAAAGTGTATGAAAACAAATAAAACATGTGAGCGTACATGTTTTTTTAAATGCATATATCTTGATGACAATGAGCAGTCTTTAATATCCATGCAAATATTCTTATCCTATCATTCAATACATACTTTTGTATGCAATTCTCAGCTAGAAAATGATGCATGGAAACCTTTTTTTCCCAGTTATTTATCAACCATAATTCTTACAAAGGCAAAAGTATATTTCCTTTGGTGGCATATATTGTTACAGTTACATAATTTGACATAATGACACTATCGCTTAATATGTTATTGTGCTCTTTCGACTTACTTCCAATAAGGAATGCTGAGTTATATCTGCATGTTAAAAGAGTCCCAATTCAGGGGCAGATAACAATACATTCAGTAAAGGTAATATATAGAAGGATTTATGCCAGGATAAAACAAGTCCTTTGAGAGATCAACATTATTTTTGTAAAGAAGTATTAAGTGTCGAAAGTTTTACTGGACTTGGTATGTTTTGTACATCAAGTAAATTTTTGTACAGGTCCCTCTCTTGATAATCTTAATCTTCCTTTTTTCAGTTGAATTTATAAACTTTGCTACATTAAGGTTTTAAAATTAGATCTTGTCAGAACTGGGTAAATATATTCTGCAGAATTGTTATTTAACTTGCCTAACCTATCTGTTATCAACCAAAGTCAGCATGACCTACTTTTTCTAATCAACTACCACTACTCAACAAGATGAATATGTCAATGAAGCTTCATGAGTCAAGTTTCAGGGATACGGAGAAAAATGAATAAAAATGAATCTTAATGAAAATTGGAAAAATAACATCATCATTAAAAAAATACTAAAGTCTCTGCTATAATTTGTTGTAGGTTTCACACCATTTTTGATCACACTATGGGTGTTGTATGGTGGCCAGGATAATGGTGGAAGAAAGAATGCAGGAAAACCACCAGCCCACAGGAGGCTACCGACAAGCTTTCTCACATACCACATTGGCAGAGCCCAAGACTCAAACATATGTGGACAGAGGTGAGATAGCAGTGGTCAATAAAGGTGAGAGCTTTGAGCTTTAGACCACTCTGCCACTTGGCTATAATTTGCTTGCATGATTATGAATTCCCAGTGTTATAACAAGAATTCCAATGGCAGGGGATATCGTGTCTCTCATCCATCAAATTTGGGGGATGTACAACAGTTTTAAGCAGCAAAGGAAGAACGTACATAGTATTTAATGCCCTAGTATAGCTAAGATGTGAGATAATCTTGTTTACTTTGGTAGATAAAGTGAATAAAGGTAGATAAAGTGATTAAAGGCTGATAAAAGGGATTAAAGGTAGATAAAGATTAAAACAGCATTTTGTCTTACTTGTTTCTATAAAGGAAATAAGTACCTATCCCTAATCTTGTTTGCTTTGGCAGTTTTGCCACAACTTTGTTGATAGCACTGTACCATCATCTTTTACTTTGACGCATACACTTTGCTTTGTAATAAAGATTTTATTAAGTGCTCAATAACTTGTGACAACATTTATATTTTAATATCTGCTTTATATGAAATGCTCTAAAGCATGCATCTGCAACTTTCTCCAGGGTGTGGGACAGAGAAGTGATTATTAAAGCCACACCATATAATGTAAATAATGGATAAAATGAGGTAGCATGCTGGATCTAGGTTGTACATGCCAGCTACAGAGCAATTTCCATTCCATGTTCTCATCACTTTATCTTCATAATGTTTACTGAACAGATTCATTTAATCCAGAAACCAGGAAACACAAAAACATACCCGTACAAATGGACCTTAATTGTCATCTTAGTATTTATCATTAATCGCAACTTTTCCCAGTGTTATCCAACAGACTTGGATGGAAATAGTAAAAGTATCTTTTATATTTACCAGACAAAAATAAAGCACTCACAGTGGTCAAGGTTTGGGGGACACTGGCCAAAGAACTGGGTTTCCCATGACCATGTACTCGAGGAAAATATTGAATACCTACTGCTTGATATATACAACACAGAAATATAATAGAAATAGCTACTGAGTAACCATTTTGGTCCTATAGTTTGCAAGCTATAAGATATTTACATGCATTAGCATTTTTTTATATAACATAAATGAAGCTGTAACTTCAGGGCAATATAATGCTTCTAAAATTTCTAATTTTTTACACTTATATATACTGTTTCATCATTCTATAGTTACATTGGAATAGTGAAGACAGTTAAACGGTTATTAAATAAGTTGAAAATTCTCATTGCAGATTTATAAGAATAATGCATTATACGTAATTTATAATTACTTTCATATATTTTACAAAATACATGCTATACCATGTTGTATGAAACTTCCTAAACATTAGAGTGGAACTCATTTTGATCTCTATTGTAGATACACAAGTATGCTACTAAAATAAAAACAAATAAATTCAGTGTATTATTGGATAATAGTTTTAAAACACTCATTCTTTAGGCTGAATATGGACCTTTCTTTTCATTTCATGAGACACTGAAAATCAATTGCATGTACTGGTCATCTACATTTTCAGAACTAAAGTCTACTTAAACTACATAAAAAATCACTTTTACTTATCCAAGACTTGAAATTTACTGGTTGACAATAAATACTGACAGGACTATCTGACATTAAAACATTATCTTCTATCTTTTAACTCCTAAGGAAAAGTGTCATAAAGAATGGTATAAAAAATACAGGAATGGTGGTGGTGGTGGTGGAAAGTTAAAGCAAAAGAATAGTGACTGTAACAAAGCAATGCTGATAATGCAACCTATGACATCTCATTGGTCAATACTGGTCATGTGACTAAGTAATATTCATGGAAATTAAAAATCTATTTTTAGATAATAAGCTTAGCTGACACTTTAACTGAATGACTGAATAATGCCATCTAGCATCTTCTCTCCTGCTAAATCGATCAATGCTGAGTACTCTCCCCTGCTGTATCAATGACTACAAAGTAAACTGGATCCATACATTTAAATCAAATAATGCAAAATTTAGTGAAATTGTGTATCAGTTAAAATTACATACATTAACACTTAACTTATTGTATAAATACAGGACACTTGATTTATATCATGCTCATTATGATAAATGTTTATTTACTTAAATTAGAAAAGTTCCTGTATCTGGATAAAGACAGCAACCTGCACATGAAGTAAGCAATTTCTTGATAAGTTTTAGGGAGTTTTCAAGATTTTTTGGCAAGATTTTAGGGTTTACCCTTTTGCGATATTACTGTGCAAATGAATTGAGTTTAATATTTGATATTATTTACTCATCAGCATCTGCAGCTGTGCAGATTACTATGTTATGCATGTGCCAAACCCACTGACTGTTGCAATCCTATGAACAGAACATACTTACCTTAAAGGTTGACCTGAGACCCCCGTATCACTTAACTCTAAATTATTAAATATCATGATTTATGTAATATCTGAAACTTTCTACTCTTTGCTATCAATGGATATCGAGATATTTATTTTAAATGTACATGTCATGAATATTCTCTGTAAATCAAGTACAACTTTGGCAGTTTGGCAGCATAACAACCAACAAATCCAAATGTACACTCCTATGTGGTTTCATTACAAAAAATTAGTATTTTTCATCATGTGATAAATAAAATATTTTCCTTTTAAAATAACATTTATGAAACTCATACAATAATTACAATCTTTTTCTGCTCAGGGATCATAAAAGATAGAAATCATATGGGTCTGTTTATAAATTAAACTATAAAATTAGATAATAATGATTTTTAATGCATGAATTAGAGATGTAACTAATGAATATTTTCCTGTACAAGTCATGTTGTTGTAAACCATACTGTGACTGGGTGGGACATCATGCTAAATGTCTGCAGCATGATACCCCAGTGCTAGACATCACTATAAACTGCCTCACTGCAGACATCGTAGCAATATGACTAAACAAAATTAAAGCTACATTAAAAATCCTAATCACACACACACATGACATACCGGTAATTTAACTCACACCAGGAATTAAACTAAAAGCAACATAGAAAAATATTGTAACACATAATTGGCATGGCACTACTGCAAAGGGACACAACTGCATCTCATAACTACCATAGTCACAGGTCATATGATTGACTCCATTTAATCCCATTTTACTTATTTATTGTGAATTTGAAGAACCGGAGAGAGACTGAGATCAAGATCACCTGAAAACATTGATCCATCTGGACACAGTACTGCACATCCCACCCTGAAGTTGCTATAGGGACAGTAGGCTTTGTCCTTGACCTCTAATGCAAGGTCAATCAGTTTCTGAATAGTTGAATCTGAAAGTAAGAAAAGACTTCAAGAATAACTGAATTGACCATTTCTACAAAACATACTTACTCTGTAGAATAATTAATAATAATAATAATAATAATAATAATAATAATAATAATAATAATAATAGTAATCATAATAATAATAAAGACATTTTCTTAGAGAAGGTAACTCAATTAACTACATAACTAATCTACCTTGAGGCCTTCTTACTGTTATGTACAATATATGCAGTATGTACAATACAATATGACAAATCTTGCTTGACACTAAAATCAAACTATCAAGCCTGGAACATATGCAGACATTCTTGACCTGGGCTTTATATAAATCAAATTTCCCATTGCTGAGAACAAGCCCAAAATTTACACACGCAAACTCAAGTTTGCAAAGAACATTGCTCGGTTCAAGACACTTTGTGCTCATCAAGTTTTATACTCTGCGATCTCGTCACAGCATTAAATGATTCATCATCTTTAATTGAAGTTTGTTCATGCTCTATTACACAACTGCCCCAAGTTTTTTCCCTCTTTCAATCCTTTATTGCACATAATATATCACAGATGGCTGATGCAAGCATAATGTTAGAAACAAGACTCCCTATATGGATGATGGAACTGACATTCCAGTGCCAATAAGAACTTCCAGAAATTCAAGATAAAACCATTTCCTTCTCTTAACTGCCTAGTGTTGAAACCATCTCTGATATTTTTAAGCGATATGATCAAAAAAATTAGCTGCTCTGGGCACCTTTTATAATTTATGACCAGCAAGATATTATATGTTGTCTTCTGCTTATCAATGCTGTCATTATGAGTTTAACAATATTTTTCTGAACATGATTGTAAATGGTGGCCAGTTGTTGTTGTTGTTGTTGTAGGGCTTAACGCCATTTTTCAGCACAAGATGGCCTATATATGGCGGCCAGTATTAATGGTGGAGGAAGAACCCGGAAAACCCCGGAAAGAACCATCGACCCACGAGAAGCTACTGGCAAGCTTTCTCATATACCCACATTGTCTGAATACAAGATTCAAACCCACGCAGACAGAGGTGAGATGGCAGTGATCTCTAACGGTGGTCAGTAGATCTAGTATAGGAAGGCTAAACATGGTAGTCAGCATATCTGGTGGAGGAAGATCCTGGACAAATCCTAGGAAGATGCGTTGACCCACGAGAAGAAACTGGCAAGTTTTCGCATATACCCATGTTTGCCAAGTTTGCGACTCAATCCATACAGACTCAGGTGAGATATTGGTTATCTCTAAACCAATAGGACTGCGGTCTCATCATCATGAAAATTGAATATAAAAAACATAAATTTTATTAACAGCTCTATGTCAACTAAAAATACAATTTCCTCATTCATTAATTTGATTGATTGACTGTCCTACAATGTTAGATGTATCACATATTTTTGTTTTGGAGCACCAAAACAAAAATATGATACTACAGTCAAGCCTGTCTTGAGAGACCACTGCTATAAGAGACCACCTGTCTTAAAATACCAGAATCTCCATGCACAGCTTTCGTTGTAGGACTTTTAACATAAACAAACACTAAATAATTTATAAGTCTTGATTGACTTATTTCATTGTACAATTTTTTTTCTTTTTGATAAATAAACATGGATCGTAGAAAAGACTATATTGTCTGACACAACATTTACATTTCACCCAAACAAATTAAAGAAAGTTGCAACGCATAGAAATATAATTGTTGCATTTTGCTGTCTCAATGCATCCAGCAATTAGTTAATAGATTCATTCTCCACTTTATTGTTTACATGACTGGTTATCAGAGGAAAGAAAAAAAAAAGAACAACTTGCTGGTCTAGACCAACCAAATGAGATAGTTGCCAAAAGAATTAAGAATTTATGAACAGATGGCAGGGTGGGGTCCAATCTAAAATAATGTAACAGGTTGGACCCCTCCCCCCAGCTCTATATTCATTGACATATACTCTTAAATTACTTGAGCCCCTGTGTACCTATAACTTTAATAAGTATAGATTTTGTTGGGGTTGGTAGGGGCAGGTAAATCTCTCTACAACAGTTCTGGTAACTGTCAGACATGAAATAAAGTTGTTGACTGTTTATGCTATTGGTCTACCCACAGAAATCTGATGAATTATCAATAAAGTACGATGAAAACTGTGACAACACAAAATCACCTTATTGATACTATAAATTATATAAGGTGATTTCGTTTTGTCTGAGATTTCACTGGGCTACCACCAGAGTAGTCAGAATTTCCTATGACCCTTGCCACCCCATTTTTTAGTATTTGGACATTGATGTTTGGGTGGAGGGTTAGAGTCCATTTCCTATCGAAGAGTTGAAATTTGCCGATCTCATTTATTATTAGTAGTAGTATTATTATCAAAATTAGGCACTTTCCTAGCTGGCAAAAAGAATTTTGACCCCGTTGAGAGTGAAATCCCTTGATGAAAGGTCGTTCAAGTCCGGCTACCACATGCACATGATTCTAGGAAAATAATGTATACACTCACCATATAACATGTGTTATATGGTGAGTATATACATTAATTTACCTAGAATCAAGTGCCTGTGGGCTTGGGTTAGAGGAAATTCAGACTACAAGTAGAACTGACAAGCGTCCTCCTCACCCACAGCTACCACAGTGCCAACTGCGACACGGACCATTCCCTTGTGGTCAGTAAGGTGTGAAAATTACCCAACAAACTGCACCATGCCAAGAATAAGGGTCACCCTTGCATCAACACCTGCTGTGCAAGCATCCCAGAGAAAACACAGCAGTTCATCTGCAATGTGCAGGAAGCTCTCACCAAAGTGACACCTGATGATACCATTCACTCCAAGTGGTCCCATCTCCATGACTCTGTACAACTCAGCCATCATAGCTTATGGGAACAGGGAACGGAAAAATGCTGACTCGTATGAGTTAAACTGGGAGGAGATAGACTGCCCATGACTGAGGCAAAGAGGAAAGCCCTCCTGGAATACAAGGCTGCACCTAGCCCAAGAACATTGCAAGCCCTCAAGACTGCAAAGATGTTTGCTAGAAGGACATGGAGACGGCCAACTTCGATGTCAACAACTGGGAGAACTGTGCTAACGACCGTCCCACCTGGCGCCTAGTGGTCAGGCAGGGAGTTAGCAAAGCTGAGAATGACAGGAATAGAAACCACGCTAAAAAATAGAGCCAGAAAGAAGGGACAGCTGACTCTGGAGCTACGCCATCGTCTCACGTAGACGGACGGATGCCAAGATTAGATATATGGTGATTGTATACATTAATTTACCTAGAATCAAGTGCCTGTGGGCAAGGGTTAGAGGAAATTCGGACTACAACCAGAGTTGTACGAGCCGGGAAGTTCCATCTTTCTAAGTTTTCCACTGAACTTTCGCTGCTAATCTTTGCTTAGGCACCTGTACATTTTATTTAAAATTTATTTTAACTCAAGTCATCTTATATTCAAACTAACGGAAACAATTATACTGTATACTTGGATAAATTGAGTTTAGAATCGGCACCCAACAATAAATTGGCTTCATGTGCGCGCGCGCGCACTGTATTTACTTTATTAGCCGGAAGTGTGCATCACGCATTAATGTGCAATGCCTTAACGTTTTGATCAAACACCAGTCATGTCACTGCAATTTGTTTGGGGGGAGGGGGGGGGGGGGCACAAGTAAAACAAAGCAAACACGGGAAGAGAAGAGTCAGGCATTTACGTAAGGCGAAATCGACTAACCAAGGTCATTGTAATGCATGCTGATAATCGCAAGGGTTACGTCCGTAGGTGACGCTCTGCGTAGTTGTCTTGAATAGACTGTAACAAATCTGAATAGACTTGTTTCTTAACCATAACTTGTCTTATTATTCATTTCATCCAGAACACCGATAATATATGTATGAAACGTGAACCAATATGTAGGTGCGGATTGTTGTAAATGAATAATAATTTATTTCTCTAAGTTCCAATGTGAAAATGTAAAAAAAAAAAAAAAATACCTTATAGTGTTTGAGTCCAAAAAGTAAGCTAGCACTTTGTGATTCAAATGAATAACATAAATTCAATAATTCATTTGAACTGTGTCTGAACGAAACTTTACATTCAGCACAAAGATTCAGAATAACAGAAATGAATAACTGTTTACAAAATCCGATATATATATATATATATATATATATATATATATATATATATATATATATATATATATATATATATATATATATATAATATCGAAAACAAAAACGCGCGTGTTATTGTTTACAAAATCCGATATAATATATCTCGAAAACAAAAATGCGCGTGTTATTTTGTGGGACTCGAACACCCGATGCTCAAACTAAAATTGCTTGAATTGAAACGCCTCCACACACGCAACGACCAAACTTAAATATGATGAATCGTTACTATAACAACATTTGTCATACCCACAGTGAGCTTAAAACCTGGGGAGAAAAAGCAATAATTTTTCCGTCTTTTATTGGTTGGTTTACCATTAGTTCCATTTGTAGGTTATTATATTTCGCATTATGATTGACGTAGATTAGTAAATTTTTGAATGATGACTGACGACCAATTTATACATAAGATTCAGATCCAATTAGAAGATGACATATAAAACATACCGTATTTACTCGTTTATAAGCAGAGTCGAAAATGCAAACTTAAAAGATCATGTTCTGACGGAGCTTGATGCGGATTTAGATTAGTGTCTAGGTTTTTATTGTACTGAATACTTTTAACAAACTGCAAATTAGCAACGGCAGATATGGGTTTATGCCGTTTGATATTGGACTATTCTCAAAAGTTTGTTATGTACGGTAAAAGTAAAGTGTGCAAATGATTTATCTGACATTTATTTCAGTCGAAATGCAGTTCATGTATCTTAAATGAATGGCGAATAAAACAATTACGTATATAAATATGAATAAACAGATGTAACTGAATATAAATTTGCCTCTTAAATTACTGTCACCAATATATAAACTCTGATTTACACGGATGTACAAACCAATTACAAAAAACATTCATAATAAAGCTTGTATTTGATAGGCATTGTTAAAATGCTATGTGTTCATTATTAGTTAAGATATAGGTTTACTGTGTATTGCTTCTAAATGCAAGTTAGCAAAGAGCGCAAACGTAAGTCATTGTTTGTTCACATGGTCCACGGAAGTCTACTAATACAGTATTCATGTATACCTTCATATTTTGTAAGAATTGAATTACTTCGTTGCATGTGAACCACTTGATATTTTTAGAAATAGCTTAATGTTTAGTACAAAACGGAGTTTACGTAGCCAAACATGACTTTATTTATACGTGTATCTAACATCATCTTTAACTAATTTTCAGCATCAATGACAATTTTAAGATTTAAAACGCTGTTCACTTTGTTTTCAGGACATTATCAGGTCAACTACTTTTTTTTACATTTTGCTTAGAAAATACATATCATGGTACCTACCCTTTTGCCATTCATAGTGTTATTTGTATTAAAATCTATACTCATATAGTGAGTCAAAATATGCTGTTTTAAATTCAACTTTGTTGTCCATACACCATATCTCTTTTAATCCAAACACAAATTTATATAAACAAAAACGCGCGTGTTATTGTGGGACTCGAACATCCGATGTTCAATCTAAAATTGCTTGAATTGAAAACGCCCACACACACGCAATATAAATGGGTGTGTGTGTGTTAAGATCACTGACTGCATCTTTTTTAAACAGTACATTATATAGTTTAGTTTTATTTGAAAACGCCTAATCGTCATTTGTGTTTTCTTGAATTATGTTTAGTAGCATAACGTGTCCCATCCAAATTTATAAAGAAACTAGGTTAACTGCCCATCGTAGGACAGAAATAAAAGAAGATAAAAGGAAATATATAATAAAAGATGTTTAAAAATTGGGATGAAAGAGTGTGAATGAAAATTTGAAGAAACAAATATTTACAAAATGTATTAAACAAAATTTGGGATGCCGCCACTATTTAGGAACCTCTTGTTTGGCAGCTGGACACAGACCAAAGTGGGTGTTTCTATGTGAGATACATGTTATATGTTAGATACTAATTTTGTTCTTCGTTGCTTTGTCAGAAGGGGACAGTACTTCCCCATACTACATCACATGTGTGCATGAAATTGGAGTATAATGAGTTACGAACTATTTTTCATTGCAAGCAAAATTTGACGTTCGTTTGGTAAACACTGTTGGTTTACTCGATTCTTCTGTGATTTAACTAGACAAGCTATGCGAGTTATTTTAAACGTAGACAGATTATAAAGTTAACTTAAGTGAATTCAGCGGGTTCGAAGAGAAACTTTCAGCCAAACAACAAACTTGGCACTCGCTTAGTAGAAATGTACATAGCGATTCACAATAGGAACGTGATCTCTGGTGTCAATTAGACAGAAAGGAAACACCGTAAAAAGCCACAAAAACCTAAAACAAAGGCCAAGTGTTATCCCATCGCTCAGATAACACCCAAGCATTAAATGCTGGAACCATTCAACTGAAAAAGGCTGGTATTTGCAGAAAAGCATTACCCACAGAGCATATCAGCCAAGATGAAGAACAATCCATGTTTTCCGTTGGTGAAATAGGCTCTCAGCCCCAACTACTTTGTAATTTGGGGGAAAAAATTGTTTGGATTTAAAGACCAAGACGAGAGCAGATAATTTACGTCTGGATATTGATATATTCAATTAGTGCCCATTATTTGCAGAATTCTGAAATTAATAGCAATGCTTTTGACGGTACTGAGAGGATGACTACATTGGTCTACAGCCAAAATGCTTCCGAAATAAATGCAGTCAAACTTGACTAATTCTCGATCACTGAGAACGAAAATGATGCTTAAAATTGTTGATTGGCTCTAGCGTTAAAGATCTGATACTGGGTTAGAATATACGACCCAATACTTGGGAATGACGAAAGATAAGTGAGTTATAAAGGGAAGTGATCTCAATCTATATCGGAAGTGACTAAAATAGATCTCTGATTATATCTATGAAAGGTTTAAACAGCACTTGCTTTTTAGGCAAAACAGTGAATGATACAATCTGAAGCTGGTATTGCGTCATGCATGATATGCGTTGCATCATGTTATTCCTAGATGTCGTGGATGATGCAGTCATAACGAAGCTTACACCACTCTGCTGAACAAATTGCCCTATAACAGCTTTAAAAATCATACAGTGCCGTGCTTCTTTTTTTATGTTTGATTTTGACATGGGACATATTTGTGTTTAGCCAAAATGAGTTGAGTTTACCCATACTTGTGTAAACACAGCAGATAATTTCTGCTATGTTTTCTATCGAAGCGACGTTTTCATCACAAAAGCGCAGAATCACCACTATGGCTACGAAAGCCTTTCACCTTTCTTTTGCCTGCAGAAATGGAGATCACAACAAGATGTGGACCCCACACATATGCTGCAACACTTGTGCAACAAATCCTTGCTAATGGTTGAACAGGAAAAGGATATATATTCCTTTTGCAATGCCAATGATTATGAAGAGAGCCAATAGATCATGTCAGCATTTGTTACTTCTGCTTGGCGCCTCCAGTTGATAAATGTGTAAAACAAGCAAATGTGGACTGTGCATTTATCCAAACCTTCCATCAACGATACATCCAGTACCCCGCGGAGAAGGACTGCCAGTTACTTATACACTAGACACTAGAATCATTTTTACTTGAGCCAGACGAGAAAGAGGAGGAGGATGAAACTTCCAGTTCTGAACCATCAATGTCACATGATTCATATTTTCTCCAAACCTCCTCCTCTATATCAATCTTCATAACACAGGGTAAACTTAAAGACCTTGTCAGGGATTTGGAACAATTCAAGAGTCGGGTAGAACTGTTGGGCTCCAGACTACAGCAGTGCAATCTCCTGGCAGGTGATGTTAGGGTTTCCACGTTCCGGACTGTCAAAACGATCTCGTCTCATTCTTATTCGTGGACGATGATCTTGTTAACTGCGAAAACATCGATGGTGTGATAGCAGTCATCAATATCCTTCATGCGCCAGAGGAGTTTTAGACTGTTCATAGATTCATCGAAGATGAGTCTTAAATCGGTTTTGCTGCATAATGCCAATGACTTACTATCAATTCCAGTTGATCATTCAGTACATTTAAAGCACATCTAAGAAAACATTTTGAGGTGCATAACTTATGTCCAACATCAGTGGCAGATCTGTGGTAGTTTGAAGGTTCTTGCTCACTTTCATTGTCTGCAGATTGGATACACAAAGTACTGCTGTTTTCGTTGAGAATGGAATAGTTTATGAAGAGATTTCCACTACATTAAGAGAGATTGGACACTCGGGCAGTCATTGGTGCCTGGATGGAAATTGCTCAGCATCCAACCACTTGTTGAATCAAGGACAATTTTGTGACTAACCTTGCACATCAAGCTTGGTCTGATTTAGAACTGTGTCAAGGACATGAAGTGAAGCTAAGTTAAATGAAGATATATTTGTTGGTCTTCAGAATAGTGAACTTTTTCGAGATGATGCATTTGACCCTGCACTGTGTGGCAATAAAAAGACGCCATGGAAAAACTTCCAGTTAGTGGCAAGAAAGGCAGACGAATACAGGGAGTTGGTGGGAAAAAATCTCCAAGGTATTGAAAAGCCTTCAAGGCAACATGTCACTAAAGATACATGTCACTAAAGATACATGTTTTCCACTCTAATCTAGATTGTGTTTCCCACTGAACGGTGGCTCAGTGAGCGACGAGTACTGCGAGCGATTTCACCTGAGCTTTGCAGCAATGGAGAAACATTATAAGGGCAAATGGAACTCGACAATGCTTGCAGACTATTGCTGGACTATGAGAAGAGATGCTCCATTTAAAGAATACAAGAGCTCAGCCAAGAAGCGCAGAGTACTGAATAATGACTAAACTATGTAAAAATATACACCTAACAGATGTTTGCCTTTTGTTTCATACTAAATTTAATTTGTATAACCCTTTTGCTGTGTTTTTAAGTGCTACCTAAACAGGACAGGTGTAATATCTTCACGCAAAGCAAACACAAACAAATGCAAAGACCTGTGTTTACAATTTATGATTAAAACTCTACTATCGACACAATATTCATATTAGTAAAATCGATCACCTATAATATATTGGAAAGAGTATCCAATGAGATCTTTTAATTCCCGTATTTGAATTAAGCAAATCGAAATCCATAATAAATAACATATTTTATCCCTAAAGCAGACGACTTCTAAACAAGTTGTAGACCAGTGAAATTAGAGATCTATACGACGCCGCATTTATTCATGGGAATATCACCCGAGCTAGACCCATTTTATCTTACTTGCAGTATGTGACAAGGAGACTCTCAGAATTTATGGATGACGACCGCCCCTTTTATTTCACCCAAATCATGTGCAAAACGGACGAAAGTTTCCTAAATACGATATGGTAGATAAACACCTACTACCCTTGAAAACCCCCAATGGCTTGCATCAGTAGAGCCTCGGACAACCAAATCCAGCCAGGCCTTCACGAGTAGCTTAACTAAGCGCGGCCAAACCTGTTTAAATGGAGAAGTGATGACAGGCGGGTTTCTCTCTCCTCAAAACCAGACTCTTCAGGCTGATGGGTCTCGTTAACCATAGGTGATCGCCCATCTAGGAAGAGGTCAACTCTGATTTCAAACGTTCGCTGCTTGCGACTTTTCCCTCTCACGCGAAAGACATAGGGAGTATACCCTAACAGATAATCTGGAGACGGAGTCCCCAAGGCGACATAGCATTGTTTTCAGAGTCAACTCGGCAACTCATGCGACGCCGCTGGTGCCATGACATATTGGCTTGTCCTTTCCCTGTGATACATCAGCTGCGTTGAGAGGGGGAATCTGCTGCATGGGCAACAACTGACTCTCCATATTACCTACCCAGGCTTGCGCCTTGAAGACGACACTCCAGCTTCGCTTCTCATCGTCGCACCAACACGGGAAGCAGCAAGATACCGGAAATAAGTCATCGTTCGATCGGCGCAGAGTCAGACGCACTGGTTGCTTCCGAAGGTGCTAGGGATCAGCAGGTCTTATTGGACATCTACCGTCCGCCTAAAGCTGGGCAGCCCCCAGACAATAAGGTGCCGTGCAACCACAGTTCGTCTGCCTTACTGGTTGCGTAAGGCTAAAATTACGCTAGTACCTGACAAAGCGGACTGCAACAATTGCACCAAGAAACAACAAAGGAAACCCAACAAGGAAACCTCAAATCCTCACACTAGGTACCTGGACCATGCTGACTGATCTCTCAGAATCAGCGATGTTGGAAAGACTTCAGAACTTGCAAGAATCCAGCTCGACACCTCCACACTACAGGAGACCGATAACAGATTACGGTTCACTCAGAGAAGAGGACTACGCGTTCTTCCCGCAAGGTAAGAGAGCTGATGACGCCAGAGTTTGGTGTTGGATTCGCCGTCAGGAATGCTCTGCTGGGGATGATTGAAACCTGCCAACAGGGAACGGAAGACTTTTATCCCTCTGCCTCCGCACCACAACCAGACCTGCGAACCTGATACGCGTAATCGTTCTAACACCATGCGCCGCCGCAGATACCAAGGATGAGTTATACGATAAAACAAAACTTGCTCATCTATAAAAGTCCCAAGAAAGAGAACTAGATTTTAATAATAATAATAATAATAATAATAATAATAATAATAATAATTATTATTATTATTATTATTATTATTATTATTATTATTATTATTATTATTATTATTATTATTATTATTATTATTATTATTATAATGAGGATATAGCGCTTCATCTTTAGAAACCCTAAGCTTTTTACGACATTTATAATGATATGACTACCAAACAAAATACAAAAACAAAAAAACACCACGAACTTGGAAAACATACAGTATGCTGAAAATATCTCCAGTAGAAAACATTAAGTCTTTACGTTTGTTCCTGCAGTCGAAACAAGGTGAGTTTTATGAATAATCTTGAAATGGATAACTTTTTCTCCTTGTGACTAATTTCAAACGTTGCTGAGCCTTCCTATGCAAAAGAACGTTGTCCATATGACGTCATGTTTATAGTGGGAATAATGAGTATACGATTGTTAGAAGAGGAGCGTAAGTATCTTACCAATGTCTACACATGGGTGAAGCCAGATAGGTATGTTGGACTGGAGAATAAATTTTATGTTTTATTTTCGATCGAATGGATAGCCAGTGTATGGTATAGAGCAGCGGAAAGGTGTTCTCTGATCGTGGTACTCTAAGGATGATCCAACCAGCTGTGTTTTAAACGTTTTGAAGTTTCTAGAGTAGATATCGAGACGAACCAAATAAAACTGAGTTACACTAGTCCAGTATTGAAAGTACTAATAAACACACACGTGTTTTAGTGGCATCAACTGAAAGATATTTGCGAATGAAGCTGATGCTTCGCAGCTCAATATAGCCAGCCTTGCATATGTTCATGACATGCTGGTGCAATGTGAGATTACTGTCCAGAGTAACACCTAGGTTTTGTACCGACTGTGTGGATTTAATGTCGTTTTTGCTGATATTCATTGTTTGAGGTAAAGGATGTGATGAAAAAAATCTTTCTGTTGTGATCAGAACGGATTCAGTTTTATCAGCATTCATCTGCAGCTTGTTACGTGTCATCCATGAGTTCGCATCTAAAATGCACCTCTCTACTCCTTGGATGGTAGCATCAACTTCAGTTGGGTGGCTAGACTTGTATATTTGGGTGTCATCAACATACAGTTGGTGAGACACCTAATGATGATCTATCACACTTGAGAGAGGCTGATTGTACAGAATGAAAAAGAAACAGGTCCAAGAACAGACCCACGTGGAACATAACAAAATAGATCAACTGGGATGGAGTGTATTCCATTTGCATTTGTGTATTGTTGACTAAGTAGGACTTGAATCATAGTAAGGCTGTATTGTGAATGTCATGTACATGCTGGTCTATTGTGTAAAACGCTGAAGATAATTCAAAGAAGACGAGGACTGTAATCATTCCGCTATCTAAAACAGAGAATGTCATTAACTACTTTCAGAAGAGTAGTTTCAGTACTCTAGCAAAGGCGAAAAGTTTACTGTACATTGCTAAATAGACTGTTTGAAGTAAGATGAGGTACAAGATGGGTTAGAACAACGTTTTCTTAGATTGTTTTATAGATTAGAAACTGCGCACTAGTTCTTCAAACCATTATGGTCGAGTGTTGATTTCGTCAACGGAGGCTTTACAATAACAGTTTTGGAAAACGTTAGGAATTCCCCGGATGAGGGAGGTATTAATAACATCAGTTAAGGAAAGCAATATTAGATCTAGGCACTCAAGCATCATTGATGTTGGAACTGAATCAAGTTAACATGACTTTTGTGCACTCTTCATTACGATTTTCTGTATAGGTACAACTCCTGCTAACGGTTGTAGCTGAAATTCTGTATCGTAACTGTATAGTGAAGACGAGTCAACTATTATTGTGTTATCAAGCTTATCCCTAATGGTTTGTACCTTGTCACTGAAGAAATTTGCAAACAGGTCTGGAAGGTCTACTGTAGAGAAGGTAGTTGAAAGTGGTGTACATTTGTTCCTTGACATTATTATGTTAGTTACTCCGAAGAGCTCAATGCAGCTGAAACTCTCCGTAATTTTGGTACTGTAGTGGGATAATTTGATTAAATGGACACTGTCTGGGACGTTTTATAGATTTGTTTATAATTAGCGGGTTAATTGAAATGATTGACCTTTCTCACTTGGCTGTGTTAGTCACAATGAACTATCGGTCTTGGACGATGTCCCGTTTTATATGCTGACCAACATCGACGTGACCGTATGGTAAAGTGAAGTGACTGGAAAGCCGCACTCTCTTCTGGTACACGATTTGATAGACTTTTTCCAAAGACCTACTGACTATTTGGTGTGTGGGTAAACGTACGATCTTGTGCGGTTCGTGGTTGGTCACTTTAAAAGTTTCATCCTGTCCTGACTTCAAGGCTTCTTTTAGCACGTCGAAGTTCACCACTCGACTGGTGCGGTAATTGAGAGTCAATCCTTTCACTTTACATTCAGTGTGCATTTCTCCTTGACGGTTTCGGTATTCGTAGCCGTAATTTTTAGGACCGCCACTTGCAAAACTTAGAATCTTGTCGTCGGGATGTTCATCTGTCCAGGCTCCTAAACGGTCTCCTTCGATGTCAGGGTAACGTTCACCGAGGCGATCGATGTAGATGCAACTGTCCATGTCAAAATACAGTACGCGATCTCCTAGGTGTTCTAACACTTCGTACAATTTTAAGGGAGCATGGGCTGTCACGTAAACCGCGTAAAGACGGTCGTTGTGCCATTTTACCCCGCAAGCAATTTAACATCACTTTTGCAAACGATCGCCTTTCTTCGTTTTTCTTGATGTGGTCTAAAGTGATACCTTCCTGCTCCTATATTTTTCTTTGAATTTATTTTGGTCTTCAATAGTGTGGCACCAGAAAGGATAACCGCTATTCTTGTTTTAGTTGCAAAAATTTATCTACGTAGTCTGCAAAAATACCTTTCCGTGTCTCGTCGCCCTTGCGGCATTGTTGTGTCTTGGAAAGGTGGTAAATTTCGTGCACTTCTAACAGTCGGCATCCCAGGTCCAGAGCTTTAAACAATTCCACGCTAACCCACGTTCCTGTCAAGGCGCGTTCTTCCTGGCTGTGCTGACAAGGTTGGTCTTGGCTGCACGTCTCGGCACAAGTTTGACACAAAGGAAACATCAGTTTCTCTTGGCAATGGTGAGGTAAAACGGGATGGTACAAGTCCGTAGGAGGCAACACTTTGCACTTGATCAATCCTTCGTACTGTCGAATGTGATCCAGGTCAATGTGTTCTGTCATCAATTGTGGATGCCCTACGGGAAAGTGACAATATTTGCACACGTAAGGATACAGCGAACACACGTCCAAGTATTTGATTTTTTCTCCCTTCTCCTCGTCCGCCTGGTACAGCAAACAGGTGGCATTCGTTCGTCCTCCGTACAAACTATCCCGGGGGTTCAGTGGGTCCACCAACTTGTAACTTTCCGCAAAGAGTTTAAACTCTGGATCGGTTTTCAAACGGTGATCGTACTCATGTTCCCACATTTCCACCACTTGGTATCCTTGCTGTTCTAACTTCAAACGCCGCTGACAAGTAGTCTGGTACAAGTCTTCCATGGTCCGTTGTAAAAACTGATTTTTGGTGTCACTTTGAGGGTAACACATGTGACATCCGTGAAATAAGCATCAAGTTAAACTCGTACACGATATGAGAGTTTTCTAAGTCCCCACCATCCACCGAATACGTTATGATGGTCTTTTCGCCTTATCCGTTGCG
The DNA here is from genome assembly GCA_030141615.1 of Unio pictorum. Classification (NCBI taxonomy): domain Eukaryota; kingdom Metazoa; phylum Mollusca; class Bivalvia; order Unionida; family Unionidae; genus Unio; species Unio pictorum. The sequence goes on along the minus strand of JARLTB010000256.1, from coordinate 448,304 downwards.
GGCTTGTTTGATACATTTGTTTTCCTTGTCACACAAATAATGTAGCCAGCGTAGGGCTTTGACCGAGTATTGACGTTTGACAAAGTTTGTCGTTTTCAGGGCTTATGACAGCCAGGGTGTTTTCGGGCATGAATCGATGGCGGTACACTAAAGAACACGCTTTGGCGATGGTACAAGCTTCTTTCAAAGGATCGATCACTCCGTGCTCCAAGAAGAATTCTCGAAATTTTCCACAACAACGTCGTAAAATGTCCACGTCAGATCGACAATACTTTAACATTCTTCATGAAAGTCGAAGGGGTCTGAGGCGTGAGTCTGGTACCAAGCGAAGAAAACTTATCGTTGTTCGGGGTAGAACGGCACGTTGATTGGCTTCGGTATTGAAAAAGTGCGGAAAATAACCTTTGGCCATTTCTGGCATTCCAAACGTTTTATGCATGCGACTCAAAGGCATGGCCAAGTAACTCATCGAATCTTTAAACGGCACTTGTCCCATTTGCATGTAAATGATTTTGGCTCCGTTCAAAGTCACTTTAGGACGTTCGGTACTTTGTTCCGTATAGTATCTGAGCAGAAATTGCCAATCGTATCCCGAGAAATTGTGAGCCATTACCGTGGCATGGCGATGACAATCTCCGTAATGTTTGATGTCTTCTTGACTCGTCGACGGGGTTTAAGATACATTGGGCAAAATCGACCAAGGTGTTTGACCCTCGAAATATTTTTTTCACGTCCTCCAGGAATCTTGCTACAGTGAGGGCAATGATTAAAGATAGGCTCTTGGATGCACTTCTCGCACGCTCGGTGAGTCACGCAGAAATTAGGAATGTGAATACCGGTGTCTTGCATGCATTCGAAATCAAAAAAAGATAAAAATTTCCTTTCTTCTGGTCATCTTCTTGTTGGGATTGGAATTTTTGAATGAAGCATTCGTGTTCCAAATCCACGATTTGGCGACAAATGTGACATCGTTTCTTACCTCAGCAAACGTGAAACTTGGCACTATTGGTACGTATGCCTTGTCCACAAGAAAGGCACAATCTTAGCAGCTGACAAGCACTTTTCTGCTGTGAACCTTGCATCTTCAAATGTTATTGGTAACAGGTAGTACTGACAAAAGTGCGCTGACAAACAGGGCAATGCACTCTTTCTTGTCCTTTGTCCACACAAGATTTAGAGGCCAAACATCCCTCACATTTTAATCCACAATACTTGTGTTGTTCTCGATTGTTATAACCGTAGTCACATTTTTCACAGTAGTAACCGTATCCCAGGAATCCAGCGATGCTGGTAATGGTATCAAAATGCTCATCGTGCTGATAGACGTGAATGTATTTTCCGTGTTTGAAATCGTTGCCTCGAAACAAAAGAGGTCCACTCACTTCTTGAGGGTGCACTTTCAAGGTGTAACGTGGAGTCAAGAATTCTTGCAATTTTTGCATTTCTGGAATGCTGCAAGGGGTGTCTTCGGATATCCTCGCTTGCTGTAACATGAGTTCTGCTTCACTTCTTTGTTTGGCTCAGTCCGATCGTTGAATAGTGGTGCTTAGACTAAAGCACAGGCCAGAGAGCCCATGCATATACTTGAATAATGTTTTGAACCCATATCGTAGACTTTTATTATCTGTGGGTCTTTCTTTAGAAAATCTCTGTCCTCTTTTCTGTGTGTTTCAATGTGTATTTGTTTCTTTCTGTATATCTATGTTTGTCCCTATCAGCCATTTGTCCCTACACGTACATTTTACCCTATCAACAGTTTTGACCCTATAAACACAATGGAGTCACCAATTTTCAATTCCCTTAGAACTCCAGGTGACATTCCCATGTTAAATTCCCATTAACACTAATTTTGATATACCCATTTTTTAACGTTAAGGTCCCAATGACACTGAAGTGAATAAATCCTTGTCGCTATGTTCAATTCCCCATTCGCTTCATGTTACATTTCCCCATGTTAAATTCCCCTTGTCGCTAGATGTTCCCACGACCTTTTTGACTGAATTTCCCATTGTCGCTAGAGTATCCCCATACACTACTTATGTATGTATGTATGTATGTATGTATGTATGTATGTATGTATGTATGTATGTATGTATGTATGTATGTATGTATGTAGGTAGGTAGGTAGGTAGGTAGGTAGGTAGGTAGGTAGGTATGCATGCATGCATGCATGCATGTCTCTGTGTGTGTGTGTGTGTGTGTGTGTGTGTGTGTGTGTGTGTGATTTTATCATATACGCTTTAAAATGTTTAATTATTAAATTTCTCCAACACGTAGAGATACGTTATCCATCTTTTAAAATCGAATTCTGGTATTTCTTACTTCCACATTGTTTTTGTTTTTTTTAAATACCACAATTGGTCGATATCTTTTTTTGGCGGGAGCTACGCGGTTTATGGAAAATGTGGAGAGGGGGTTTGGAAAGTTATGATTTATCTCTTTCTTTTATACTTTACCTCTGAAGTTTTTTAAACGGGCCCATTTGGAGAAAAGCCAAACTTTGTAATCTATTACCCATCAATCATGCACCAAAATAAAGGGAATTAAAGGGTCCTTAACCAATGCTCGTGATATACAAGGTCTTTTTTAAACAGCCAGTCTAATCAATGAGGAAACCCGGGAAAATATTTTTTCGTTAAAATTCTAACCCTATGCAAAATACGAAACTGTAGAGTGCCACCTTAATACAACTTTGAAAATGTATGCAATTATTTTTTGTATTTTCATATCATTTTGTATGATGTTCTGGATAAAAGGGTACATTAACATTGATTTTATCCATGAAAATAAGCTAATTATGCTCTTTTTTTCTCTTGCTTACACAATATGCTTTGAGACAGTATTTTGTAAGTAGTGACCTTACTTATGGGAAAATAGAAGTCTTATAATATTGGAATGAAGTCAACTTAAATTTAAAACTGTTACATTAATTAAAAGAAATACGTAGTGAAAACGTTTTCTTTTATTTATTTTCAATGAAATTAAAAATGAAAGATGACAAAGCGAATTCGCTTTCTTTCCATATTAAACAACAAGCAAGAATTTTAAGCCTTGGTCTTTGACCTTCATGAACCTTATCTGTTCCATCCCTTTTCAAACTGTAACATTTGTTTATGGATATCTCATGAATATTTATGTCTTATTCAATACTCCTGTTTTTCTGCATAATATTGATTGCTGTGTTGACATGTAATGTGGGGGAGAGGTGTGTGAGACTTTGACGCCAATATATACAGTTTTGTGGAGGGAAATAAAGGAGACGTATTACAAAGGACAGTTTGTTTGCTTGCTTCATAAATGTTTCAGATATACAAAAAAATTAAATCAGACAATAATAACATAGATGTGCTCTTAAAAGGTGGTTAACCAGATTGTATGTACTTTTAAGAGAGTGGTGTATGTAAGGTAAAGTTATTTGTATTTGAAACATACACAGTGGCGAGAATGTTTGCATTCTGCTATGCTGCTTTGATGTAATGTGGCTGACATTTCTTTTGATATTGTACTTGTAGAAATTGTACATGTCCAAAGCACACTGCTAACTATAATGACTGCTCCCTTGTGCTCACAAAATCAGCCTGAATTAGTCTAAAACACACTATGAATAGAAGCTATTCAAATAGGGAAAATTAATTTTGCTAGACTAGACAATACCAGCTTCTGCAAGTGCAATAAATGAATTATCAAATATATACAATGTAAAAGAGGTTATCGGCTCGAATCACCCTCTCACAGAAATAAGCACGTATGAGAGTCATAAAAATAACTTGGCTCCATATGGCTATTTATGAATCATAACACATGACATATTCACGCATTTTCATTTTTGTATTTGAGAGGTTACTAATCACATATCTAGTACAGACGTTCGACTTACTAGAAAGTTTACTATTGGGTACAAGCTAACGTTTTCCATAGTATTTATGTGACATCCCCCCCCCACATACACACACACCGATTCTGAGAATTTTAAAATAATGTGTTCGCTGTATTTTTGGTCAATGTTATAAATGTGGCCTTATCCAGGTATCGGTGTGGAATTTAAGCGACATTGACCCACTGGTGTGCTATGTATTTATCATATATTCGGCTGATCACAAGACAAATGTCCGCTATGAGTGACTGAAAACTTACAATCATTGTATTTTTTCCAATAGCAGAGATGTGATAATTCTTCCAAGTAGTGAAATAAAACGTATTCATTTTGCGTATAAATAACAAAAATTAAAAACGGCCTACATAAGTATGATTCATTTACTTATCTGCAATACTGTTACACTCAAGGGGTCTCTCTACCGAGCAGATCGAACATTCGCGTGATTTCTGGGCTGGAAGTCCCTTGTTTCCTCTATTTCCAAGGGCTTCTAGACAACATTCGCTGTCAACTGAAAGTTGTCCTAACACGCTAAGACCTCAAATAATTGTCTTTAATCTATCATCCGTGACCACAAATATCACAACTTTACAATCGCACGGCTTCTCTTGGTTAGAATTCCTAAGTGTAACGTCAGCACCACACACCATGATATGCAAATCACAACTCAAACACCCAGGACTGGTAACTACATTTTGACTCCATCAGTGGATCATCTAAAACATAATTCTTAAGTATATTTCACACGTGCCGCTACACCAAACGTTCTTCACGGCGACAATAAAAGGCAAATAAGGGATTTTTAAAAAAAAAATCTCAATGATTCACTATTACAAAATACTAATCCTCGTCACCAATATTTAATTTTGAAATGCACAACTAATCAAAACCTTTAAATTAACACAGGATCTACTTGGTTTCATGTCCATTATGAATGGACATGCCCTGATTTCAAACTACAAAACCAATACATGCAATCCTAAGCATATCCTGACATTGCACTCTAAGACGTCTGTTCCCAGCTATTGGCTAATTACTCGGGTTGAGAATGTTTTTACCCAGCACCGATTTCCCGTAGTCAAACAGCTAATCACAAAATATAACAAGCTTATAAATGGAGACGTAGATATACCATAAATGTGTCACAATACATCTGGTAGTAGCATTATTCGTGAAAAATGGCAGAAATTACGCATTAAAGCGATTTGCTTCGCTCAAAATATCTGAGAAGATGGCTCTTTTGAGATACGCTCATTCGATTTATATCAGCTGATGGGGTAGGCATTATTCGACTTAGATGTATTTTCAAGTCTAAAGTATGGAAAATTCCTCCCAATTCTCGAATTTTGGCTGCAAGAAGTGATACAAATATAACGCGTCGGTTCCTTCTAACGGTCTTTTTATTTAATTCTGCTAAGTAAATTATTTCGATACCTTGTCATACTGAATGGCAATATTTATGCAATGTTCTCGCAAGTATACTATTCATTTCTAGCGAAAACCTTTAAAATAACTTTCGGGTCTGGTCTCGTATTATCTTTCTAGGACGATCAAAGGATGACAAGGCCATCAAATGTGTCGGCACTAATCTGAAGGAAATATTAGTGCTTATAAATTCTAGTCAAAGCACTGATCAGGAACTGCTAACTTACAAAACAAATATTTTAGTCTAAAATGTTGCGTGTTTACCTATTACTTGTCTACAGTTAATAAAATCTTCTCGATTATTAACTTTTAAGAAACATTTCCTTTATTTATAAACTGGATGTGAACGCATTTTCGCTCGTGAGGAATGAAAGCAGATTGTCGAAAGCATTCCGAAAATTATTTCCAAATCGTTATCAGGACCGGGAAGCGTGTTTGAGTTGGCATGGAAATGTTGAAGTTGGCACCACATTATGTCAATAATTATACCTGTTAACACCTTCAA